>CM053583.1:218298270-218320449 GCA_028627135.1 Pseudochirops cupreus
GAGCTGACTTTAGTGGGAAATATCTTTGTGTGCGTTTTGGAGTTCCAGGATTGGTTTAGAGTCCTATTTTATGGGTATTTTGGGGTGGCTATGTGAGAGCTGCGATATGTTGCTGCTTCTACGCTGCCATCTTGGCTCCACCCCCTGCCTATGATTTATTGAAACAGGAAGCTCCCAGAGCAGAACTTTCACCAAAGCAGATCAGCAGTTTCTCTGTAAATTATAATGGTAGAGAGTTGCCTGGGGTACAAAAAAATAAAAAGCATTTCAATGGGTCATACACCCAGTATGTGTTAGAGGTAGAGATTTGAAAATACCAAGGTCTTCCTGACTCTAAGGTCAGCTCTCTATCCACTCTGCCATGCTGCATATTATCAGTTTTACTGTGAATTTAGTTTATCAGATTAGTCTGCTGACCTCAAAACGGGACAAAGGACAAGTTGAGAAGAGGAAGTCCAAAGCATAGGAATGCTCAGGAGTCAAGGAGTCCAGACTTTTATCAAGTCAAGCCCAGTGGAAAAAGAGGCCCTGGGTATCTGAAGAAACATAAAGACATTAAAAGTATGACTAGCAGGGCACTAGAGAGTAGCATAACCAACATCATAATTTTGTCATGATCTGATCTATATACAACACATTCTTATTTCCTGATGCTTTAAGAATCATGCCCCTAATGGTCCCTCATACGCACACTTGGGCTCTGGGTCCACCCCCTCACCTTTTGGGAGAATGTGTGAATAGGAAATGGATGCAACAGATGCCTGGGAGTTATGCCATTAAAATATTTTGAAGCGCTGGAGGGAGAGGAGAGAGTGGCCTTGGGTTTTAGAGGATTCCAAAGATTTCACCTCCAGCCATAGCTCAGTCCAGGTAAGGCACTCCTCCATTAGCAGTAGGTCTTCTACTTTCTATTCCTGTTTAACTTCTCAATTCCACAACCCCAGTTTGAATTCTTCAACCATCTTTATTTCTCCTTTCCCTGTCAGAGAATGTCAGTCTTACCTAAGTCAAACAGATAAATGAAAATCCTATACAAAAGTCCAGTGAAGGAGCATTAAAAAATGAATCAGTGCAGATCCAAGATGGAAGAACACAGGCAGCAACTCAGCTGAGCTCTCCCAACATGCCCCTCAAACATTAATAATAATTGAGGTGTTAATTTATTTAAATTTATTTAAATGAAGTATTCAATTATTATTATATTATAAATTAAATTATTAAATTAAATAATAATAATTGAAGCATTAAAATAGTACCTCAAACTGAATTTTGGAATGGCAGAGCCAACACAAGGTTGTAGTGAGACATTTTTTTCAGTCCAAAACAACTTAGGACATTGTCAGGATCTCTGACACCAGAGTGGTGGTTGGCCTGGGGTGTAGTTTATGCCATGGCAACACCAGCAGCAGGTTTTAGAGGCAGCAGTAACAGCAACTTCAGGAGCTCTCAGCCAAGAGACAGTAAGAAGTGAAGGAAGTGTTCAGAAACAGATTACAGGGACTCTTTGTTAGCACTAAATGTAAGACTTCACAAAATTGCCCATATGTAATTCCAGATAGTAGTTCTAGGGTGAAGAAGAGTACTAGTGTTTGTGGCCACAGGGCCTTAACCATAGTTCCAGGTTAGAGAAGAATGCTTATGGTCCCTCACAAGGGAGCAGAGGACCTGATCTCAGCACCAAAGTTCAAAGCAACACTAGTGCTTACAGTCGCAGAAGAGCTGGGCTGTGAGTTAGAGTTCCAGGGGCAAAAGGAGGGATAGTACTTGTGACTACAAGGAAGTAGGGAACCTGGTCACAGTTCCAGAACAAAGAGGAGTACTAGTATTTGTGGCTGCAGGGGAACAAGGTCACTTCCTGAGTCAAGACCAGAGCACAGGCCAGGATAAAAGTTACCACATCTTTCCTTGGATTATACTACATTAGAAGTATCAAAAACTTACAGACCTACAGAACCAGCTCTGAAAACAGCAGCATGAAAAACCTGAAGCTTGGGACAGTGCCTGCTGTACACCAGGAAAAGAACCCAACTTTAACATAAAGTTAAAAGTCAAATAGGTTGGGAAAATGAGCAAACAAAAATAACAACAGAAAAACCTAACCTTAAAAAGTTACTGTGGTGGCAGGAAAGATCAAGACAAAAACCCAGAAGAAGACAATGATGTCAAAACACCTTTAAGCAAAACCTCAAAGAAAAATGTGAATTGAAAACAAATCCAACAAGAATTCCTGGAAGAAATCAAAAAGGATTAAAAAAAACAGATAAGTGAGGCAGAGGAAAATTTGGGAAAAGAAATAAGAAACTGTGCAAAATAATAGTGAAAAGACGTGGAACGGGAGGAAGACAGCAAAGTCAGAACTCCTGCATCAAAAGCCTCCAAGAAAAATATGAATGGGTTACATATTAGCTGTGGAAGAGCTCAAGAAGGATTTTGAAAATCAGGTAAGAGAAGTGGAGGAAAAATGGAAAGAGATATGAGAATGATGCAAGAAAATCCTGAAAAGGGAGTCAACAACCTGCTAAAGGAGAGTCAAAAATATGCTGAAGAAAATAACACTTTAAAAAAATAGACTAATTCAAATGGCAAAAGAAGCCCAAAAAGCCAATGAGGAAAAGAATGCCTTAAAAAAAGCTGAATTTGCCAGATGGAAAAGAAATTTCAAAAACTCACTGAAGAGAAAAACTCCTTCAAAATTAGATTGGAGCAATTGGAAGCTAATGACTCTGTGAGAAATCAAGGTACTATAAAACAGATCCAAGCAAATGAAGAAATAGAAGGCAATGTGAAATATTAGAAAAACCACTGGCCTGGAAAATAGATCCAGGAAAGATAATTTAAAAATTATTGGACTACCTTAAAGCCATGATTTAAAAAAAAGAGCCTAGATGCCATCTTCCAAGAAATTATCAAGCAAAATTGCCCTGACATTCTAGAACCAGAGGGCAAAATAGAAATTGAAAGAATTCACTGATCACCTCTTGAAAAAGATCCCAAAAAGAAAACTTCTAGGAATATTAAAGCCAAATTCTGGAGTTCCCAGGTCAAGGTGAAAATACTGTAAGGAAGAAACAATTCATATCCTCCCCATCACCAGGAAGAAATAATTTCAGTATTGTGGAAACACAATCAGGATAACACAAGATCTAGCAGCTTCTATATCAAGGGATCAAAGGGCTTGGAATATGATATCCTGGAGGTCAAAGGAGCTGGGATTAAAACCAAGAATCACCTACCCAGCAAAACTGAGTATAATGCTTTGGGGAAAATACGGTCATTCAATGAAATAGAGGATTTTCAAGCATTCTTGATGAAAAAATCAAAGCTGAACAGAAAATTTGACTTTCAAATACAAGAAGCAAGAGAAGCATGAAAAGGTAAAGAGAGAAAAGAAATCATAAGGAACTAATTAAAGTTGAACTATTTACATTCCTACATGGAAAAACAATCATTGTAACTCATAAGACTTTTCTCAGTATGAGGATAGTTGAAGTGAATATATACACATATGTATGTATACATACATTTGTATAGGAGGATATATGTGTATATAAATATATATGAGAGTGTGGGCATTTGTATGTTCATGTTTACATAGACAGAGGGCACAGGATGAGTTGAATATGAAGGGATGATATCTAAAAAATAAAAGTAAGAGGTGAGAGAGGAATTTATTAGGAGGAGAAAGGGAGAGATAGAGTAGGGTAAATTATCTCATATAAAAGAGGAAAGAGAAAATTGTTACAATGGAGGGGTAGAGTAGGAAGCTGAAAGGGAACGGGACAACCTGATTTTCATTGAATTTGGCTTAAGGAGGGAATAACATACACATTCAACTGGGTGTATTGGGTAAGATATTACCCTACAGGAAAATGGGGGGGAGGGGAATGGGATAAGAGGGAGGATGATAGAAGGGAGGCCAAATTGGGGGAGAGGGTAGTTAGAAGCAAACATTTTTGAAAAGGGATAGGGTCAAAGGAGAAAATAGAATAAGTGGGGGGCAGGAGAGGATGGAGGGAAATATAGTTAGTCTTTCACAATATAACGACTATGGAAAGGATTTGGGTAACTTCACATGTACAACCTATATTGAATTGCTTATCTTCCCAGTGGGGGTGGGTGAGGAGGGAAGAAGGGGGGAAAATCTGGAACCCAAAGTTTTAAAAACAAATGTTTTTTAAAACATTCGTTTTTACATCCAACTGGGAAATAAGATATACAGGCACTGAGGTATATAGATCCATCTTGCCCTACTAGAAAGTAAGGGGGGTGATGGGGAGAATATAAGAGAGAGCAGATTGGGGGAAGGGGTATTCAGTAGGCTTGCTATTTTGGGATGGAAGCAGGGGAAAGACAGGGAGAACAATTGTAACTCAAAGTCTTGTGGAAATCTATGTT
Organism: Pseudochirops cupreus; assembly: GCA_028627135.1. NCBI lineage: Eukaryota > Metazoa > Chordata > Mammalia > Diprotodontia > Pseudocheiridae > Pseudochirops > Pseudochirops cupreus. The sequence continues at coordinate 218,302,666 of CM053583.1, forward strand.
AAAACTAAAAATAAATATATATATTTTTTAATTATGAAAAGAGAGTTAAAAGCTTGGTAAAAGAGGCTGTAATGGTAATGGGGATTTGAAGATCTTCCCAGTCCCTTGTATTGGCAATCAAACAAGTGCTTAGGACCTTGTTTCAGTTCATGATTGTATGAAGTATTAAGATCCAGAACTTGTGAATCCCACAGTGGGAGGAAGTTGCTGATGTAACAGGAAGGGGCAGAACAGGGAGGATCTAATACCATATATAAGGAAAAGTCCGAGCCAGAGAACCATAATTGCTGAGAGAGAGAGAACTGCTAGGATCCTGAGAACTTCTGAGAACTGCTACAAATCGAGAACAGAATTGTGAACAGAACTGAGAACTGAGAAGAACTGAGAAGAGAATTGAGAAGAACTGAGAAATGAGAAGAGAGGAGAACTGGGAGGAAGCACAGCTGTGATGCCAGTACTTTATCTGTTTTGATGTTACTTTGTCAGATTCATCTGTTGACAGAGGATGTTGCTGTTGTTACAGAAGCCCTGGGACCTCATTGCTGGTTCAGAAGCCCTGAAAGAGGATTTTCTTGTTGTATGTTTACAGAAATCATGGAGGAGGGTTTTGTTGACATTTTCAGAGGTCCTAGGACTATACTCATGATTTGTTTTGATTTCTCAGACCTTGTTGTTGGGTCTATGTTGATTTCACAGGCAGAAAGTGAATTGATGAGGATGCTGGCAATGTGAAGGAATGTTGTTGCGGCTTTGTTAAGGTTTGTCTTCCCAGGAACAGAAACTGTGAAGGACTTGAGGTGGACTAGACACTGTGAGCTTCAATATGGAACAGCAACTGTACAAGGAGCTAGACAAGGAACTGAGCTCCATCTACCTTTAAACTCAGGTGACATTTGGGTAGATTTGGGCAGGAGCTGGAAGTATGGAAGAGGAACCATGGAAGCTGAGAGCTTGCCTTGAGCTGAGAGCTTGCCTTGAGTCAAGATGAAAAGACTTCTCCTTGGATATTTAATGCAAACTGAAAAGATCATGATTTACTGTGGCCTAGAGGTGGAGAACTTTGACCTTTACATTTAGATGATTGAGTTAATGACTTCTCTAATTAAGAAGAAAGAAGACTTTATGATTGAAGAGATTAAGACAATGTGACCTAGGGGTGGAGAACTTTGACCTTTGTTCTTTGTGTCCATTAAGGAGGCAAGCCTCCTTAAGGATGATTGAATTAAGGACTTACTAAATGATTGCGTTATTAAAGAATATACTTTGTTTAAAACTATTTGACCACTTTGATGAAAACTATGTGGCTGCTTTAGGGATAAGTTGTTATAACATTGTGAATGCTGTATTTTGATTTCTGTGAATGTTTTGCCTTAGTTTGTTACTAAATAAATAGAGAATTCACTATACTATGTAATCAGAACCTTGAAGCTGTTCACAGCAGCAGTCCTCTGGAAAGCTGCTCATGCTTGGCTTTACAGAGGCACAAAAAAAAAGGCATTGAAGAAAATAATAGCTTAAAAAACAGAACTGACCAAATAGTTGAAAAAGAAGTCACACAAATCAACTGAAGAGAAGAACTCCTTAAAAGTAGAATTGGCCAAATGGGAAAAAAGGTACAAAAATTCATTAAATAAGATAATTCCTTAAAAATTAGCTTGGGGGGAGGGTGGAGCCAAGATGACAAAGTAAAAGCAGGGACTTGCTTGAGCTCTCCCCCAAACCCCTCCAAATACCTGGAAAAATGACTCTGAACAAATTCTAGAGGTATAAAACCCACAAAATGAGAGCATGAAACAGCCTAAGAGTGTCCAGCACAAGACAGCCTGAAAGATCAACACGGTGGGTCTGTCACACCAGGTTGGAAATGGAATGGAGCACAGTCAGATATAGGTCATGCTGGCACAGACAGGACTGAAGCAGACCTCAGGGAACTGAATCACTGGCAGCTATGGCAGTTTTCAGACTTCTCAACCAACAAACACCAAAGACAGCATAGAAAGACAGTGGGAAAACTCTGTGGGACTTGGGTGAAAGAGGAGCATGATCTGACTGGAGTCCAGTCCCAGCCCCAGGGTGGTAGAGGTGGTGGCAGTGAAAATAGCAGCAGCAGTGGCAGCAGAAGCTATTTCCAGAGCTCTGGGTCCACAGATGGTGGGGTGTCCAGCAGCTGATACAAAACTCCTGAAGCCTGGGACAGTACACTCACACTCACCCCACCCCAACCCCCACTGGTAGCAGAGTTGTACCTTGACAAAGAGTTATAAAGTTAAGTATTTCACTGGGAAGATGAGTGAACAGTGTAAAAAAAACAAACTCAGACTATAGAATCTTACTTTCATGGTAATGAAGATCAAAACATAGAATCAGAAGAAGACAACAAAGTCAAAACTCCTTCATCCAACCCTCCAAGAAACATGAATTGGTCACAGACCATGGAAGAGCTCAAAAACAATTTTGAAGATAAAGTAAGAGAAGTAGAGGAAAAATTGGAAAGAGAAATGAGAGTGATATAAGAAAATCATGAAAAACAAATCAACAGCATGCTAAAGGAGACACCCCCCCCCAAATACTGGAGAAAATAACACCTTTAAAATAGAGTAACTCAATGGCAAAAGAGGTTCAAAAAGCCAATGAGGAGAAGAATGCCTTAAAAGGCTAAATTGGCCAAATGGACAAGGAGGTCAAAAAGCTCACTGAAGAAAATAATTCCTTCAGAATTAGAATGTAGCAAATAGAAGCTAATGACTTTATGAGAATTCAAGAAATTGTAGAACAGAACCAAAATAAGAAAAAAATAGAAAACAATGTGAAATATCATATTGGAAAAGCCACTGACCTGGAAAATAGATCCAGGAGAAATAATTTTAAAACTATTGAACTACCTGAAATTCATGATAAAAAAAAAAAGAGCCTAGACATCGTCTTTCAAGAAATTATTGAGGAAAACTGCCCTGATATCTTAGACATTGAAAGAATCCAGTGATCACTTCCTGAAAGAGATCCCAGAATGAAAACTCTAAGGAATATTGTAGCCAAATTCCATAGCTTCAAGGTAAAAGAGAACATATTGCAAGCAACCAGAAAGAAACCATTCAAATACCATGGAGCCACAGTCAAGATCACAAAATGATTATCAACTTTCACATTTAACAAGTGAATGGCTTGGAATATGGTATTCTAGAAGGCAAAGAAGCTAGCATTACAACCAATACCTACCCAACAAAATTGAGTGTAATCCCTCAGGGGGAGAAATGAAATAGAGGACTTTGAAGCATTCTTAATGAAAAGACTAGAGCTGACTAGAAAATGTGACATTCAATCACAAGACTCAAGAGAACCATAAAAAGGTCATGAAAAAGAAATTATAAGCAACTCAGATGTGGGAAGATGTTACTTGTAACTACTAAGAACTTTATCATTATTATAGTAGTTAAAAAAGAGTATGCACAGACAGATGGCACTCTATCCCATTATGATAGGATAATCTCAAAAAATAAGGCGTAGAAAAGAAGGATGCACTGGGAGAATTGGGAAGGGAAAGGAAGAATGGGGGGGATTACATTGCATAAAAGAAGCATGCAAAGATAAGATGGACAATGCTTGAACATTACTTTCATCAGAATTGACTCAAAGGGGGAATAATATACACACTTGGTTAGATATATAAATCTGTTTGCCAAAGAGAGAAGGAGGAGAAGAAGGGGATCAGAGAAAGGCAGGAACCTGTTACAAGGGAAGATGGATTAAGGAAAGCAGTGGCCAGAAGCAAAACAGACTTCTGAGGAAGGACAAGGTAAAAAGAGAGAAGTATAAATAGAAAAAAAGCAAGATGGAGAAAAATACAGTTAGTAATCAAAACTGTGAATACAAGTGGAACGAAATCATCCATAAAATGGAAACAGATAAGAGAATGGATTAGAAAACAGAATCCTACGGTGTGTTATTTGCATGTTATTTCAATAACTTGAAGCAAAGAGACAGACACTGAATAAATATAAAGGGCTGGAGTAGAATTTGTTTTGCTTCAGCTGAGGTAAAAAAAATAAAGCAAGGGGAGCAATCATGATCCCAAACAAATCACAAGCAAACATGGACTTAATTAAAGAAGATGAAGAAGAAAACTACATCTTGCTAAAAGGGACCATAGACAATGAAGCAACATCGATACTAAACTCACAGGCACCAAATGGCATAGCATCCAAATTCTTAAATGGAAAGTTAAGTGCGTTATGCAAGGAAATAGACGGTAAAACTATACTAGTGGAGGACTTCAACTTTCCCCTCTCAGAACTAGATATATCAAACTGTAAATGAAAAGGAAGTTAAGGAAATGAACAGAATTTTAGAAAAGTTAGATTTGATAGACTGCGTGGAAATAGAAAAGTATCCCTTTTTCTCAGCTGTGCGTGGCACCTTCACAAAAAATTGAACGTGTAGTAGGGCATGAAAACCTTGTAAATAAACGTAGAAAAGCAGAAACATTGAATACATCCATTTCAGATCATAAAATAATCTTCTATTTAAAGACAAATATAATGTAACATATGTATATATACATACATACTACAGTGAAAAGTATGACAGATAATGATTTTTCTTCAATGTTGACAAAGTTAACTAACAGGGTGATTGGTGATCTGACCCAGGGTGCCAACGTCTAGTTAGGAGTATAGGGATGTACCCTCCTACCTTTAAAGGCCTTTGCCAGCCAACAAGAGGCATTCATTCCCCCAGGAATCTACTTCCAGAGACCCATTACCCATAATACCTGTTTTTTAGGACTCATATTCCCCTCGAGGTGAGAGTTGAACTTTTTGGTGAATAGGCTTTCCATGCTTGACAGAATTATTCCCCCACCATGTCTCTAGCCTTTACTAAATTTGTCTCAGGCATAAATATCTACTAATGGCTTTGTGTCTTTTTTGCCTAGCTCCACCCCACTCCATATTCCTTCAGTTACCCACTCCAGCTCAGTACCCCTTACTTTAAGTCTGTTTTGCATGATTTAATCCTTTTCCTATGGCCCTCTTTCTGACCAACTTCTCTTGGACCAGTTCAACAAGCCTCCTTTGTCCTGCTTTGTCTTGACTAGGTCCTGACCCTTTTGATGTGTCTGCGTGGCTCTTTTTGTGGTGGCAAAGAATTGGAAATTGAAGGGATACCCATCATTTGGGGAATAGCTAAGCAAGTTGTAATATATGATAGTAATGGAACACTATTATGCTTTAAGAAATGATGAGGAGGTTGATTTCAGGAAAAAAAAGCCTGGAAAAACTTGCTCAAACTTAAGGCAAAATGAAGTGATCAGAACCAGGAGAGCACGTATACATAGTAACAGCAATATTGTACAGTAATCAACTGTGAATGACTTAGCTATTCTCAGTAATAAAATGATCCAAGACAATTCCAAAGGACTCATTACGAAAAAACGCTATCCCCTTCCAGAGAAAGTACTGATGGAGTCTGGATGCAGATTGAAGCATACTATTTTTCACTTTATTTTTTTCATTCTTTTTTTTTCCTTTTTGTCTGTTCTTTCACAACATAGCATGGAAATAGGTTTTGCATGATTGAATCTATATAACCTGTATCAAATTACTTACCATCTTAGTGTTTGGAGAGGTGAGAAAGACACAATGTATACGTATTGAGAAATAAAATCCATTACTAGTCATGCTCAGGAATAGCTGAGCTTTATGTGGGGTGGAAGGGAGAAAGGCAGGTACAGAGGAATAATGCAGGAAGTACAAACTATAATCAGACTAATATGATATTTCAGGGCAGATAGATCTCCGTAGTAACCCTCAAATGACAACAGGCAGGAGGCCACCTTTACCTATGCACAGGACTGTCTGAATGTATAATGTATAGTACATGTGCAAATGACATCAACACCTTTCCTCTTTGGAAGCTTTGAAAGTTAAACTGTTTACTAACAGTGCCTGCTCTTTGGCCGTGAGGATGTGTCTGAGAAGGCTGATCCATGATTTGGCGTTCTTCTCACTGAACGTCTACACATGAAGGAGCTTTGTTGGGTTCTTGGCTACAGATGTTATTTACTGTTTTCTTTCTCTTTGTTAATCTCTTCCCAGCCCCAAAGTCATCCGGAGGCGACCCTGACATCACAGCACGACTGAGAGCTACATCCAAGACTGTTTGGTCTCCCATTGCTCCTTTGCAATAGGCCACAGCTGTAGCTCATTGTCTGAAGATGTGCATTTCCCATTCCCTCCTTGTTGTGGTTGCCTCACTCACTCCTCATGCAGCAGCTGCTCAAGTATACGGCTGTCATCTATTCCCCACATGTGTCCCACCCAAGAAAATTCTGTTTGGGATAAGCATTTTTCAATGCTGGTAAAGCCAATTCCGTTATAGGACTTGATTGTTCCTAATCCTGGCTCACCATTTAATAGCTAGGCTCAGAAGTGATGTACACAAGTACAAACACACAGTTGAGACAAAAATGTGATGCGTGTTATGTTTCCATAGTTCTCTTAGAGGTATGAGTTTTATAAGCTCTTATTATGTTCTAAAAAGTTTCCCTTTAATTTGTCAAATACCTCTCCCACCAACAAACATGTAATTCTTGTAGTGTGTGGTACAATTAAAAACTCCTGTAGAAGGGTTATATACTATTTCAGGGAACAATGAATTGGAGTGAGTAGAAGTGACTGTACCATCTCTTGGGTGGTAGGGAACCCAGGAAGCCAAGGGGAAGTGGTTGCATCAAATATCCTTAAGGAATGTCACCAAAGCAAGTCCTGAGGCTTGTTAGTAGAGTAAGCGTGGTGTTCCCTAGGGCCTCACGATTGAATAGTGTTTAGGCAATGGCCTGTTTTCATAGTAATTACTAGCAGACAGTGTGGTAAAGTGGATAGAGTGCTAGACCTGGGGTCAGGAAGACCTGAGACATATAGTTATGTAACCATTAGCAGGTCATTAAATGTTTTTTCAACTTAGTCGCCTCATCTGCGTACAGATTGAGATAATAACGGCACCTATTTCCCAGGATTGTTTTGTAGCTCAAATAATATGTTCCAGTTTTTCGCAAAATTTAAAAAACTAAATGTCAATCATTATTAGTATTATTGCATTGTGGCTGAGTTTATACAAGCCAAAGCAATGTGGGCAGCTAACAGTTAGTAAGGTTTTGGGGGTAGCACAGAAAGCCCAAACTGGATAATTCAGAACAAACTAAATTTGCCAGAAAATTTCCGAATGTCACCTTTATTTTATATTGCAGAGACCTTCCCTAAGAGATTGAATTCTAGCATTTCTTAGCAGTATAAAGCAGAACAATTAACAGTGAGAAAAAAACATTATTTAGATAATATAAATGATAATTAGTATCAGTGGCTAAAGAAATAATTTAAAACACATGAGTAGCAAGTACATTCAAGTTTATAGATGCATATACATACATACACAGATGTGTATATGTGTATGTATATATGTATATATGTGTGTGAATTGGGTGTGTGTGTGTGTGTGTGTGTGTGTGTGCTTTCCCCATAGTTTTCAGGTCCCTCTTTTCATATTCTGGCTAACTGGGACATGCTCAGCTGTTGACACAATGAAAGAAAAAACTGTAAGCGGAAATAATAGGCTTCTGCGTGTAAGGGTATCATATTTTATCCATTGGTTTGATTCACATCTGTGATCCAGGAAATCAAGCTTATGCAGATTCTGGAATAATGATATTTTCAGGCATTCTCACCCCTGTCATAAAAACTTTGTAGGGCTTCTTAAATATAATCTAAAATTTTGACACTTTCAATCTAATCCTTTGCTCTGCAGTAACTTTACATTAGCCAAATTTAGAGACTTTCCCTCTGCCTTCCTTGGATTGTACTTTCTATGCCTTGGCAAGCTATGTCCTGAGCACAGTAAAGACCTAATTCCCCTACTCTTATCAACTTCCCCCACACCCCAAACTTTCATTTCCCTTGGCCCTGTCTATAATGGCATATCCCAAAGAATCAGGAGACTGAACATTAGGAAAAAAAAGGCTTGATGTGGCTTCTGGCTAGAGTTACAGTCCCTCCCATTCTTGCTGTGTTCCCTGTTCACACACGCCCATGTGCTTTTGAAAGTACTGGAGAGAGAGGCTGGAGACTAAAACCTTGGCAGCTAGCTAAGTCACAATAGCCCTAAGTTGAAAATGGCTGAGCTTCTGACTGACAGTCATGAAATTGATGAGAAATACAATGTGCTCTTATCTTAATCCAGACTGGATGGGTTGTGTTTTCTACAGCAGTTGGGACTGAACTGCATATAGTTCCCTAGAGCATGACTTAGGAGTTAAGATGTTCAGAACTCAAAAATATGGAACAGGTTCCAAGTTCAGCTGCAGTTCAACTAGTATAACGCATGGATCTAGCCTTGGAAAATATAACATAGGAAACATTAGACTTTTATGGTATTAATTTTCTTTCACATCCGCTTTTATTTTTCTATATTTTCTGGGCTCTGTGTCTGCTTATTCTCCTTTTAACTTTTCCTAACAAAGAAATCTTTGACAATATGGCACAAATGTCATTATTTGTGAACACATTACTTATTTCCTTGCAAGCTGAATTAATTATTACCTTTGATTCATTCTTTTTCATAAGAAAATTAATAAAAATAAGTATGCTCCAAAAAGAAAGTTGCTTCACATCTAACTGACCTATCTGTATCTCAATAATCTTACAAGAAAATTAACATGTAAAGATTTATAAAATTGTTGTTACAAAAATACATTTTTTTAAGAATAAAAGCTTTTAGCATTCTCTTTCTTTGGTTACTAATCACTTTAATTTGCAATTCTTTTCCTTTTGCCCCCTCCTGTTTTTGTAATTTATATCACTGGATTTTAAAAAATTTCTTCAAATTCATCTATTGGAAGATCTGTGATGTGACTGCACAGGGAAAGGAAAGTGGAGAGTGGATCAGTTTTCCAAAGTGGTCTCTGTATTGGTATAATTAAGTAAGGATTTTCCCCCTCCAATCATTTTTGCCTGCATTATGTGACTGGTACCTTTACTCTTCGTTTGACTTGGCCTGCCTTGACGTGGAGCATGCCAAGAAGTCAAAAGCCTGTGGTGATTCTGCTTAGGTGAGCAGAGATTATAAACTGTTAGTTACCTCTGGATGCAAACCTGGTAGAAAATTTCTTAGCACTACAAAGCAGGACAATTAACGGCGTCAATGTCAAATCAAAATGGGGGTCACTCATCTGTATGAAAATATCCTTCTAGGCAATATATTGACTTAGTTTTAAAATGTGTTATTAACTATTTTTATTATATATTGTTATTTATTTTGTAAAACATTTCCCAATTACATTTTCATCTGATTCAGGGGTAGTCTGCACATGTGTGTTGGAAAACACATGTCACCTTTATTTTATATTGCAGAGACCTTACCTAAGAGACTGAATTCTAGCATTTCTTAGTAGTATAAAGCTGAACAATTAACAGCAAGAGAAAACATTTTTTTTAGATAATATGAATGATAATCAGCAGCAGTGGCTAAAGAATTAAAAGCTTATGAAGAGCAGGTAGGCCCAAGTTTACACACACACACACACACACACACACATATGTACACAGATGTGTATGTGTGTGTGACTCTGTGTCACGGGTATCACCTGGAATTTGGTATTCCAAGGGAGGTCAGCTTTGCAGAATAGCAATCATCTTGAAAATTCAGATGAAATTCTTCTTTCCTTCTCTAACCTCATGATAGGGGATGTGTAGTTCTGCCCGGGAGCATGAGCACCAGAATATTCTGAGATTGCAGAAGGACAGTAACACCAAAACACCGAAGTCATGACAACAGTTGTGTCTCTGGGTCCGTGTGTCCTGTTTTATTCTGCATTTCGCGACCCAGATGTTCTGTTGATACGCTCTGTTCCAGGGACGTGAGCTCCGTCCTTCCTTTTCATGTTTACCCGACCCTTGTGGCATCAGAGGTGATTACAGGAGAGGTGGGCTATTTGCCAAGGGGCTCAGTGGGGGGATAAAAGAGGAGAAGCCCCGGGAATGAAATGTGAATGGATATGGATATGGATAGATGAAGAGAACAATAAAGCTGTCTGCATATCCCTAACTCTTCTGGCTCCTGACTCCACTTTGTTGAATGTGCAGGCCACATCCGGGAGGCGCACCTCGAAGACCCAGGAAAAAAAGGGTAACACTGGCTGCCCTCTGGCGTTAGGCCAGGTCATAGTAATCATTATCTATATAAGCTTCCTCCAAATGGGGATTAGTAAAAATTAAAGTGTTGGTGCCAGCTGGGACAAGGAGGATGGTTCCTGTGAGCATGGCAAAGACTTGTGGAGCTCTGGCCCCATGCCTCCAAGTCTCTATTTTGCATAATTCTGTATATTCAGCCATCCAGACCAGGCTTTGTCTGGGTGTTAAACAGGCTCGAGCTAAGGTTTTCCAATCATTAGGTGTCAGAATATATTGTATGGACAAGTTTTCTAATGGAGTGAGAACAAAGGGAGCAGTGGGACCATATTTTACTACCCCTTCTTTTAAATCCTTAATTCTTTTCCATTCTTTAGCAACATGAGTCCTCCTCCTTCCTCCAGGAGCCTGAGGGTCATCAATCTCAATTACAGGACAAAGTCCCCACCCACTTATATCTTCCCCTTGCAAATGTCCTTTTTCTATGGCTTGCTCTAATGCAGATTTCTCTGTGTTTTTTCTATCTGCTTGTACTGTCTTCACTTCTTTAGATAAGGACAGGGAACGAAGTTCTTTCTCTAGCTCTGTTACATTGGGATGTATTTGTTTAATTGTTGGAGCAGGAGATAGCTCCTCCAAAGGAGGAGGGGGAGGAGGCGGCCGGTGGCCAGGGAGGAATCGCTGTTATCAGGGCTCCCAAGAAATTTACTTGCAGTTTGACATTCTGTAGGAAAACTCCTGCTTGGTCTATCAGGGCCAGAAAAAGCTGCTTTTACCAGCCCATAAAGCATGAAATCTTTCTTTTTCTAAAAATCCTGTGGTGGTTTGTTCATAACTGGTCATTTGTTCTCCTGCCACACCCCATTTTTGGCTCTCTATCCCTGTGGAATTAATCCACGGCGAGACCGTTTGTATCTTATATATAAAAACTCGGAGGTCTCTCAGCGGTAGTGAAACTCCCTGCTTTTTCACTGTCTTGTAAAGCTGTCTTATCCAGATCTCTGACTCTTCTGGCTTAATTATGGGTATGTTTCCCATCTTTCCACCTGCCTTCCCTTACCTACGGGGTACTCTACTAAGTCTTCCCATCTTTCACGGGGTCTGACTGCCCTTTCTTTTCAAGTCCCTGTTCGGGCACCACTATGACCTGGCCTAATGCCAGAAGGCAGCCAGTGTTACCCTTTTTTCCCTTGGTCTTCGAGGTGCGCCTCCCGGATGTGGCCTGCACATTCAACAAAGTAGAGTCAGGAGCCAGAAGAGTTAGGGATATGCAGACAGCTTTATTGTTCTCTTCATCCATCCATATCCATATCCATCCACATTTCATTCCCAGGGCTTCTCCTCTTTTATCCCCCCACTGAGCCCCTTGGCAAATAGCCCACCTCCCCTGTAATCATCTCTGATGCCACAAGGGTCGGGTAAACATGAAAAGGAAGGACGGAGCTCACATCCCCAGAACAGAGCATATCAACAGAACATCTGGGTCGCGAAATGCAGAATAAAACAGGACACACGGACCCAGAGACACAACTGTTGTTATGACTTCGGTGTTTTGGTTTTACTGTCCTTCTGCAATCTCAGAATATTCTGGCGCTCATGCTCCCGGGCAGAACTACACATCCCCTATCAACCTCATATTTTCATTGGCGTTCCCCAGATATTTATTATCCTCTAAATTATCCAAGTTGCCTCAAATTCCCCAGATAACCTTTAACTCTGTTGTGTTCTTCATTTACCTGAAAAGAAACCACAATATAAATGATCTCAGAGATAGATCTATGTGTTTATTCTTGGTATTGAATTATCTGTTACCTTGCCCGATAAAAAAGAAAACTTTGCTCTTTATCTCTGGGAATTCTTTTGCCAACTTTCTCTAACCACAAAGGAATTAAATTTAATCATCATTAATCTCTAGGGATTAATTTATAAAATACTTTCTTATCGTGCCAAATTTCAACATACTCCAAAGTTTTACCTTCATTCTTAAAACCTTGACTCTGTACTTTTATGATCTTTGGCAAGATTTTTTCTTTTGGTAACAAGCGCACTAATATAAGACAATGATGCCGTATTCAATGTAGCTATATCCATCTCTAATCCCTATTCTCCTCGACCTACCCCCTTGATACTGTCACTCTCACCCCCTCCCACACTCTATGGTTGGCAAAATTCTCTTTTTTTGGTCTCTTTCCTCCCATCTCTTGATCCTAACTAAAATCTGGCATTTGCTTGGAGATGTGACATCCTTCACTTTCCATTCCAATGCCGTCTGCTCCCTTGTTCATGCCTCTAGATCCCTGGCAGGGGTGGGAGGGGGCATGTCCACTTGTTCCAATGTATATCTTGTCACTGGACCCATATGGCTCTGGAGAAGAAAGTAAGGTTGGTGACCTTGTACAGCCCTTCCTCATTTAAATCCATTTCACTTTTAAATTGTGGCATCATCTCCCTGACATCATGGTCCTCTTCAAGAACAAAGGACGAATAGGTCCATAGGACCAGTCAAGTTTTCCTTTTTATGTATTATCTTCCTCATAATTTCCCATCAGGGTGCCTTTCTCCCTGATTATCAGATCCCTTAGCCAGCCAGACCTAAACAGCTTTTAGAAATAGGTATTTAATATGATAGTGTAACTGGTACAATTAATGTAAAATATTCCCCCAAAAGTTTGTGACATGCTCTCCTACCAGTACTTAATGAATTCAGGGGGAAAGTGGACCCCACTTAGAGCACATATGGCAAAGATCTGATCCTGAAATTCCTTTCGCTGGAGTCTTCAAGATGTTTCCCTTAGGTATGATACAACTTTTCTACTGGGCTCCTTAGAGAGTCCTGAATCTTCTCATTTCATACAGCCTGTCTTCTCATCTGGATGGAGGCACTGACATCCATTATTCAGGACAGCAACAGGAACTCTAAATTCCAGAATTCTCTGGACTGTTTGAAACTTACAACATTGTCCTCCAGTCAAAGTCAAGTTTGGAGGCATGGGAGGAAATGGAGGCCTAGACTGTGGCAAGGGATTTTCTCCTTGCCTCAAGTCCCCAAAGCAATTCCTTCTCAAGAGGCTTGGCTAGAGGCTTCCTCTAATAGACTCTTCGTTTTCTGAGTTTCAAACTGTTCTACGTTCTTTTAGACCAGTGGTTCTCAACCTTCCTAATGCCACGACCCTTTAATACTCATATGTGGGCGTATCTGCATGTGGGTGGACCCGCCTGGAGATTGATAGAGGAGTGCTGTCTCGGTCCCTAAGACCATCAGAAACATGTGTTTTCCGATGGTCTTAGGTGACCCCTGTGAAAGGGTCATTCGACCCCCAAAGGAGTAGCAACCCACAGGTTGAGAACTGCTGTTTTAGACAATCACATAGTTTGACAAACTTTCTTCTATCCAAACCCTTTCTGCATAATATCCCTTTAGTTCATCCAGTGGCTTTCAAGGGCCATCTAAATTGATCAAGGTCTTTTCCCCCCACTTAGTCTAATGCTTATGACTGATAGACCGTAGAACTAACTCTATGAACCTCCATTTTAAGAAAGAGATCCAGGTCAACTATGTCTTTATTCCTTCCCAGGCTGTATCTTCATAGGATGTTCTTTACCATAAAAGAGAAACCCTTCACCGTGGAAGTTCATTTCACCCCTAGATTACTTCTCATATTGAAAGCACAATCAGTTCTGCAATAATGCTTGTTTTGAAAACGTGAAGTTGTTCCGATACAACAATTCAAGCATAATGCAAACTTTAATTTGTTTATGTTTGCTTGTGCTCCATTTCTTCCTTGAGAAACAGTGAGAATGAAGAAAAGTGCAGCACTTCCCAATTGCTCACAATGCAACCTTTCTGACGTCCACCTCTCCAAACTTTGATCTTTTTCAAAGCCGTGTTTACTGAATATCTTCTCATCCATCTGGTATCTACAGGCAGAGGAAGGCTGATCCACACCACACACACACACACACACACACACACACACACACACACACACACACCCACACAAGGCCCAGAGTTACTGCCTGTTCAACTTGCAAGGGATTTTGTCAGCCTGAACCCTGTGAGAACCAAGGCTCAGACTTAGCACTAGAAAAAGGTAGTAAACACAACCCCTACTTACTATAGTATCTATGTATTTGTTTTAGTGTTTATGTGTATCTTACCCATGTAACATGTATAAAACTGTGCTACCGTTCTTACTAGATTCCAATTTTTTTAATATGTCTCTGATAAAAGTTTTTGAGTGTTGCGCCTTTAACCCTATGTTCTTCCATAAGTCTTATGGTTTTAATTGCGTTAGTTGGTATACCATGCTGCTTCTAGGGGACATACATCTCGTTTTAGCAGAACTGACTGCACCATCCATCCCATTAACCTCTCCCTCCAGTCAGATGGTTCCTCCTAAAACCTCAATTTTAAGGGAAAGGCCAAGGCCAGTCATGTCTTCATCCCTCTCCAGGCCACACTTCTAACTCATCTCCACAGGATATTCTTTGTCATCTTTACCCTAACCTGGTACCTTCATTCTCTGGCTGCCCTCCCCCCCCCCCCAACTAATTTTCAGCTTCTTTTTATGTACTATCTTCCTCATTAGAATGAAAGCTCCTTGATGACAGGAATTATCTTTCTTTCTGTTTGTATCTGTATTTCTAGTACTTAGCACAGTGCCTGCCTGACACATAGTGATGGATGAAAGAAATTCTTGTTGACTAAGATCAATGGTTTCACTAACTAAAAGGTCTCAGACATATTATTGCTATACTCATGGCCCAGTTTTTATATTTATTGTCCTCAGAAAAATCTGCTGGAGTGTTTCCCAAATCCACGGTTCCAAACACTGGAGAGAACTACAGTGATTTGGGCAGTTTTTCATTATCGGTTCATTGGTCAAGCCTTCTTCAGTGATTTGTACTAAAAAATCTTGGGGAAAGTCTGTGTGGTGCAATTTGTAATCAGATTCAGTAAGTGAGATCCTTTCATACTTCTAAATATTTAGTGATACAGTTTAACAAACAAATATCATTTTACCAAGTTCTAATAGGTCATAGGAAAAAAAGATAGGAAAATCAGACTTCTAAAATTTCCTGGGCATGAGAGTCTATCCCCAGAAGGATTAGAGAACCACCATCAATTGAAAGTCACCTGCTCACCATTTGGGTGAGAAACTAAACTGTCCTAGACAAAAACTTTTCCATAATTCCTGCAACATAAAACCATTTAATTAGCAACTGGATAAAATTTTTATGTGTCCTTTCTACACCAGGCATACCCAAACTTCTCCATTGCCTTGGAGATACCAACAAATATCTTCTGGATCCCTATATCAAAGGGCACCAGAAAGTTTCCCCAATGGATCTCTGCCTATTCAAGAATGATTCAAGTGAAGTTTTGGATCTCTCACTGGGACAATCCAGCAAACTTTAAAATTATCAGGAAAATCTTCAAAGAGTTGTGAAGATTCCCCAAGGAATTGAGGACTTTGATTTGATTACTCAAAGGTTTTATCCCTAAGGACCTATAAAGATTTAAAAAAAATTTCTGAACTCACTACCATTGTGATAGAATCAGCAAAGGGTCTTGAATCTACTCTTCTCAGTTTAATCTTAGGGAGGAGCATTGCCCATATCCTCCATTGAGGCAAGAATACTTCTGACTGCATCATTGGTCCAGGTGATCTAGACCTTTCATATTGGAACATTTGCATAAATAGACCCCAGTCATCACTGTTCTTGGCAAGTGATCATTCAGGCAGACCTCTAGTGGCCAGTTCCCTACTTTATCCTACCTACCCTTTTCTCTTATTTTGATCCTATGACTATCCATGCTTGTACCAAATGACCAGAGAATCCACACCAAAAACACAGATCATGTCATTTCTTATATTGCTAACACTGAAAAGCTCACTATTGTCAGTTAGTCAAGTTACTTGGGATTATTAATCCATTCCCTATCCATGAATACTCCCCAAATCTTTCAGTCCCTTCCCTGGTGTTCTAATCTATCATTTACATAATATGAATAAGCTCTGTCTTAAAGAGAACTTATTTTTACATTAAGAGGTGATACTTTGGAAATACCCTTTTAAGGGTGATTGTAAATTGGAAGAGGTAGCAAATCTTCTGCTCTGTTAGAGAAGAGAAAACTATTTGCCCAGCTGAAGAGTCATCAAGACCAATAGTTAAGTGATGAGCAAAGGAACAATTTTCTGCAATGCAGATGTTCTTAAATGGGCCAATGGCATCAAAGCCTGCAGCATAAAATCCTGAGCTTCCCTGAGTATATGACTTTTTCTACTACATAAGCTTTCTTGCAGGTTCCTGTATGTGCCCACTCTTTACCATCAATGTTGAGTGCATTCGCAGGAAAATATGATCCAGGTTTATGTATACATTGTAATGCATATTTTATTTATGCACTGATTTCATATATTAGTATCTATGAAGGTGCCGTTTGAGTAAATGGTTAAGATCTAAAAGTGTCTTTATTGTGAATGGTTGGTTGTGTAAGTATTACCCAATGAGATTATACCAAATGCCACATTACCTTTATGTACTTGTCTTACCTATTGGGTGATAACTAAAAATTCTTTCTCTTTCACTGAGGAGGGGAAAAGATGGTATGAGAGACAGTGGAGGATTCTGAAGAGAACAGTCTTAATTACTGGAGTAGTTGCAGGAATGAGGGAAGTCCATTCCCATGAAAGACCTATCTATGGTCCTTCTTAGAGTGAGGAGGAAAGATGGGTACCTGGCAGAGAGGTGCCTGACAGAGCCTAAGGTATGGGTCTGGGAGAAGAAGTAGGATTGAGCTGCATAGTACTGGTCAGTGTGGGTACTGCAAAGCATGGAAGTCTTCAAGAAGCTTCCATGAAACACAGGCAGAAAAAAAGCTCCCCCACCTCTTCATCATAGTATAGCATGAGAGACTCTATAATAAAGCTCAACTCACACCCTCTCTTTCCTCTCAATTAGATCATTAGCTCTTTGAGGGCATGGATGAGGCCATTTTCTAATCTTTATTCCATAGAACCGAGTTCAGTGTCTGCTATATAACACCTCAATATTTCAATTGATCTGTGCTTTTGTCAATGTGAGTGTTCTTTGAAATTATGCAGTCACAAAGGGTAATGCCATAAGCAATTAGGAGAGCAAGAAATAATTTACCTGTCAGATCTATGGAGAAGGTAAGGTAACAAGAAATAAAGAGCAACTTTAAATGTAAAATAGGCCATTTTGATTATATTAAATTGAATTAAAAATGTTTTGCACAGATGAAACCAATGCAACCAAGATTAGAAGAAAAGCAGGAAACTGGAAAACAACTTTTATAGCACGTTGGTCTCATTTCTGATAAAGATCTCATTTCTCAAATATATAAAGAATTGAGACAATTTATAATATACATCATTCTGCAATTGATAAATTGTCAAAATATAGGAACAGGCAGTTTTCAGATGAAGCAGTCAAAGCCATATGAAAAAATGCTTTAAATCACTATTCTTTAGAGAAATGCAAATTAAATTAACTCTGATTGGCTAATATGACAGAAAAGGAAAATAATAAATGTTGGAAGAGATGTGGGAAATTTGGACATTAATGCACTGTTGGTGGAATT
>CM053583.1:218320949-218338075 GCA_028627135.1 Pseudochirops cupreus
GAGATCAATGGTCCTCAACCTGTGGGTCGTGACCCCTTTAGGGGTTGAACAACCCTTTCACAGGGGTCACAGGGGTCGCCTAAGACCATCAGAAAACATATTTCTGATGGTCTTAGGAACCGAGACATTGCTCCTCTATCCATCTCCAGGCAGGTCTGCCCACATGCAGATACATCCACATACGAGTATTAAAGGGTCATGGCATTAGGAAGGTTGAGAACCACTGATCTAGATACTACGTGTGAATGCATATTAAGGAAATCTTCTATTTTAGTAGCCTAGCTATTTTGCTTGGAATGCTTCAATATTATTATTTAGGAAAACTCACTTTCAAGGTAAAAGGAGTTAAGGTTTTAAGATGAAAATTAGTTTGAAACTCAGCTCTTAGCTGGAAATACTGGTTTCCTCAAAATGTTCTGAAGCACTATGAGAGGGGCGTAATCTGAAGAGGCATGCTCCTCTCCTTCCATAAGCTCATAAGAGCTTATTAAGTATCTCCTGAAAGTAGGACAAAGAGCAATATTTGCATGATGATGATGTTCAAAGAAAGAGATGTTAATAATTAAAACCCAGAATGCTTATCACGGGCTTTCCCCCTTTCTTTAAAGCAGCTAATAAGTAAGTGCTCTGGTCCATAGTTAGCTTTATTTAGCCCTTGGGACATTTTGCAAAAGCAATATGATTTGGCTAAAAAGGCTTAGTCAACAGGTATTTCCTGAAAATATTTTCCATAAAGAGTTGAATATGATTCTCCAGAATGAAAACTGATCCTGTTTTCTTACCCCCCCCCCCCCATCCCCTTTTTGACTTTTCAGCCAAAGGCTACTATGATCTAGATGCTATAAATGAAGCTTCCTGGACAAGCGCCCAGAGCCAGTTGGTTCCATGTGATAACTGTGGGCGTACCTTCCTGCCAGACAGACTAGTTGTCCACCAGCGGTCCTGCAAACCCAAACCAGCCAAGTAAAGCCTTGTCTCTCAACCAAAGTGTTATGGAATTTAATCCCATTTGAAAATGATGTTGGGAAAGGGAGGTCAATGGGAGATAAAGTGGGATAACAGGTTCAGAGAATGATAAAATAAGAGGGAATCTGGAGTGGTAGATACAGAAAGGCATAGCTGAAGACTATCAAGGCATAACCTCATTCCTCAATGTTTTTAACCAAGCTACCATGAATACTCTCTTTTGCTCTTAATTGGTTACTTAGACTTCAGTGATAGTTCCTGGCATGAAGATATTTGGGGATGTATTTCCCCATTTTGTCATTAAATTTTACAAATGTGCTGTTATTCAGCGCAGTGCTGGCCTTAGCTTCCACAGGAAACATGGGAATAGATCCCTGTTGTTTCCTCCATTGACTTTTTCATGAACAAGACTTTACCTCATGAGTGAAATCCTCTATACAGTTCAAAAGAGCTATGTGAGTAGTGGTGGGGTTCCAGTGCTCCTAGAGCCTATTTCTCAGGCCTGATGAAATTTGGATCCCCTTCTTTTCCTAACCTCTCTGTTTTCCTGAGTTATTCTGCTACTTTCCCCTTTTTGCGTCCAAGAACAAATGTTAATTGAACAGAAGAGGTATTCAGATGGGATTGTGAATTTAAAGTAATGTGTCCAATTTTCACTTAGCCCCTGTCCAATAGTCAGCTGGGGAGAACACTTATAGCCTCTTCCACCAAAGAAAGTCACAAAGAAATCATAGAATAAGTACCTCCCTCAAATTTTAGGAGATTATCCAATACCCTTGTGTCAGAAAAGGGTGGAGATCACCCCCTTCCTTCTAACAGAAATTGACCTCGTCAGAGCCCCCAGCTCCCTCATTATGGTTTATAGGTATTTCATTATTGAGCTCCAGTGACCCTTCCAGGAAGCAGTATGCCTCCCCACCCATGGTTCATACACAGACTACAAATTGTGAAACTGTCATAACTCCTGGAATCACATGTGTGAGCACACACACTCATACACATATACATACACATGCACATAGAGGTAAAATTAACTTGGGAAGGGTCCAGGTCCTGCCAGGAGCCTAGCACTGGAAACTCTGCTCCCCCAGGCAGCTCCACTTCTCTCCAGCTTCAGACTTTTTGCCCTGTGCCTTTGTTCATTGTATGTCTCCCTTCCAGGGACACACTTGATCCACTGATGTCCAGCAGACCCCACATACGTGGTGTTTCATAGCATATACAATTCCAGAGCAAAGACAACTTGAGCTGTCCTGACAATCTCACCCACATTTCTTCCCTCTATAATGAAGCAAGCCAGGAGAATGAGGGCAAACATTCTAGTTAGATTCACTAACGAGAAGCTGGACAAAATACTCTAGCAAGAGACATCTCTTCCAGAAAGAATGGTTAGAGAGCTGGCCTGGGGTTCAATGCTTGCCTCTGACACCTAGGAAGAGGTATCTGACTTTGGACAAGCCAATTAATCTCTCAGTGTTCTAGGCAACTCTATAAGTCTATGAGTTCCAGAGACCCAATTAACCTGATTGATAGAGTCCCAGTAGCATGGAAATCACAGGTCCAGGCCACAGCCCTGCTATATACTTTAGCTCTAAGCTCTCGACCATTTCTTTTGTGTCATGGAACACTGTTGGCGGTCTGGAACCGAGCTTAAGGCCACGTCTTTGTAAAGTCACAAAACCAGTAGTAAATAACGTCTTCATTTGTATATTTAACGGGATTGGGAGAAGGAGTGAGTAACTTGGAGTTAAATTAATCATTTGTGAGCCTAAAGCACAGCATCAGTAGAATTGGACAAATGCAATAGTTAAAGGCTATGAAAAATGTTTAAAGTCTATATATGATATTAATAATTATGCGAAATAGGGGATTCTAACCTTCTGCCATTAACATTTGTGTGACCTTGGGCACATCACTTAATTCTGGCCCTCAGTTTCCTTATCTGTGAAATGAGGATGTTAGCTTATACTCTCTTCTAGCCCTGTGAGAGTGGATGCTCCCTGAATCTGTCACTAATTACTTGTGATCTTGGGCCAGTCATTTTACCTCTCTGGGCCTCAGTTTCCTCACTTAGAAAAGGAGGGGAAAGGATTAGATGATGTTGAAGATCCCTTATACCTCTAATGAATTGACGATATGTGTGTTTCTGGCTGTTTTCAATGATTCATTTAGATTGAAATGAACAGACATAGGACTAGATTATGTTGTTTGATATTTCAAAGGTTTATGCTGCATTCTATTAGGCATCCTAGTAACTAGGGCAAAGAAGCCAAAAGCAGCTACAAAAAACATCTGCTTTGGCTCAGTCCTTTTATTGCACTTGGTATAATGCAAAGAATCTAAAGCACTTTACTCCCAACATATATTCAAACACAATTCTTGACTCTAAAGTTTAAGAGTGCTTGAAACAGCTGAAAGAGGCTAGTCTTATGTGAATCTTTACAGAAGGAAAACCCGCAACCTGGCTGAGTTAATGCCCGCTGTGGCACAGCCCGTCCTGGAGTTTCTGCCTTGCCAGTGGTTTTAAGGAAGGGAGTCTCAAAGTGTATTATGTATTGAAATCTGGAACCAAGCATTATAATGACATCAATGTACAATTGTTGGCAAGGTATCAGAACAACAAAAAGCAACATTTTACTAAGAGGAAACAGTTTGCCTGCACCTCCCCCCAATTAATTGAGGGGGGAGAGGGGAAGGAAGACAGAGAAAATGGGAGAAGAAAAGAGAAAGAGAGAAAAAAGTGGATAGAGAGAGAGAAAGAAAGAAAGAGAGAGAGAGAAAGAAAGAGAGAGAGAGAGAAGAGATGGGTTTCACATGAATAAAAGAACTTCTCACCCAGTGGATGGTACCTCCAGGAGTTAGGAATTCAAATCAGATCATCTGAGAGAAGCAAAGAAACAGTTTTGAACATTGCTTCCTATTGATGATACAAAATAGAGGTTAAGTACTTGATACTTTGGGAATGAGCTAAAACTGTGACTAACACTGAGATTATTATCATTATTGCTTTGGTTAGTCCAGGCCTGTGATTTCATCTGTTTCGGGGTACCCGTGTTGTGGAAACAGCTGTGGGGTCACCCAGGAGCACTGAGAGGTTAATATGCGTCAGAGGTAGCACTCGAACCCAGACCCTCCTGACTCCACCCCCCCACTCTAGCCTCTGTGCCCTGCTACCTCTCAGTATTTTAGGCATCTAAAATGCCATGACCCTGTCATCCCTATTGATTTGTGCTGAGCAAACTTTAACTCCCCTCTCTAGTGTATATAGTTGTTGGGTTGGGACATATTCCAGGATTTCTCAGATATCATCACCTTGAGTTGTCTTTAACATCATTGTCAAGGCAGAGCAGAGTGTCTTCACAGACAAAGAACGATGGGGGCTGAATGTCGTCAGGACTGTATAAATTTCTTAGTGCTAAGTGGGAGACTTCTTTCTGTTCAGGAAGAGACAGTTCACTCTCCTGGTTTTAGGTGCATTTTCTGTTAGAAATAGGTCATGTGAGCTCATCTGGCAACTTAGTAGCAGCCACAGGAACCTCAGCCTTGCCAATGGATATCAGCTGGCTATGGGCTGGAGGGAGCAGGACACGAAGGAAGGATGTGGATGGAAGTCAATGCAAAGACAAAGCCTCAGAACTTTCAGAAGTGCCGGAGAGGAGCGGGAGGAGGTAACTCCTATCTTGGGAATACGTTCTCAGGAATATCCCAGAGACCCTCTCTTCCTGAGAAAAGCTGTTGATCTGGCTGCTCCCAGTGCATAGGATACTTTCTGGGACAAAAGAAGGAAGAAAGAGCCCTGAGGGCTCTGGGAATGAAATCAGACCTCGGTGTCTCTAAGCTTGACTCATTCTGGTGTAGAACCACTTTGTGCCCTTTCTTTCACCCTGCTTTATTGTCTTCTCCCTTTGGCCCAACCGGAGGCAAAGGGAGGGAGAGAAGCTTAACCTTTGCTTTTACCCGTCCTCAAGGGCACATTCTTTCCCTTGGCAACTGTTCACTTTCTCTTATCACAATGTCTCATTGCCCAGACCACAGAAATGGCTTTACCTGTTTCTGCTGGCACAGTACATCCTCTGTTAGTACAATGGAGAGACTTGAAATAGGTTTTCCTGCATTTGGAAAAAAAACAAAATCCACTGGTATGCTCATAGATTCAGAGCATTTTAGAGCTAGGAGAGAGAACCAATCCATTTTACAGATGAGGATATTGAGGCCCGGAGAAGTGATAATACTTGCCCAGTGTCAAATACTAAGTAATAGCAGAGATGGAACTAGAAACAGGTCACCTACCACCCAATTCAGTGCTTATCCCAACACATGATGCTTTAATTGCTGACAATCACTCAAGAAAGTAATCCTTGGGGAAATGGTGAAGAAGGAAATGAAGCTATAGTACCAAGGAAAACGTCAGACTAGTCTCAGGAGATCTGAGTTCTAGTCCTGACTCTACAACTAATTTATTAAGTCGTTTAAGATTCCTTTCAATTGGAGCGGCTAGGTCGTGCAGTGAATAGAGCACCGGCCCTGGAATTAGGAGGACCTGAGTTCAAATCCTGCCTCAGAAACTTAACACAAACACAAATCTAGTCGTGTGACCTTGGGCAAGTTACTTAACCCCAATTGCCCTACCTTTCCCCCTCCAAAAAGCAAAAAAAAACAAAAAAAGAGCAGGGCATTGTTTGGGCCTCAGGATCTTCTGTAAAATGAGGGCACGAGATTAAATTATCTTTAAGATTTTATTCAGCTCTGACCTTTCAGATTCTATTATTTTAGGTATAAGAATGAGTACCCTAGAATACACCCCATGTTAAACTCTTGTTTTAAAAATCCCATTGAAACTTGAGTTACCAATGTTATAAACTGTTTAGCCCTTACAATCTGCTTGGCACCATGCTAAGCCCTGGGAGACAAATGCAAGCAGAAATAAAATACATTCCAATAGGAGAAGAAAACAGTTTTTAAGAGGGAGCTGAAAAGATGGTCATGGGGGAGAGAGGAGAAGGTGCTCATGTTGTGGGATGGTAGAGAAAGTCTGGAGAGTTGGAAGTGGAATCTGTAAAGGAATGGAGACTTGGCTGCCCTGGACACCTTCCTTAAAATGGAAATTCCAGGAGGAACCAGCTAATCAGAGGAAGGGGCACTGGGGTGGAAAGTACTTCTAGGGTGAGAAATCCAGGGGTGAAGTGAACTTGAAACAGGAGGAGTCTTCTGTGGCATAGTAGAGAAAGTGTAGACAGTCAAGGGTGGAGTCCAGAGAGGAAAGAAGATTAATTTGAATAAATCAAATGTTCCTAACCAGACAAGACCCTTAGAAATTATCTTGCACAATCCCATCATTTTTTTCTTTTTTTTACCAATGAGGAAACTGAAATCCAGAGACTGAATTGCCCAGAATCAGAGGTAGTAAAGTGATAGAGTTGGGATCCATTTCTAGGTCCTAACAAATGCCCACTTCAGGGACACAAAGAAGGAAGAGAGACAGGAGGTCCTTGGACTTCCACAGATTCTCTCAGTTACATCTGATAGTATCACAAAACAGCAACAATAACAGTGTTGTTATGGAATTATTAAATTCAAGTGAACATGAGCATGAGAAAACTAAAGATGTTCTAAAAGATGCTTGAACAAGTCACAACAGGCACATTTCTCCAGTAAAATGTGCTAGATGAGCCAACTCGTAGATATATTTATTAAAAACCATGTATGGTTGAACAGTCCATGTCAATTGGAACCACTGACTATTTATAAAAATGGCTTTCAAGTGCATATAGCAGGGGAACCACAAGAAGAAAGAGCAGTATTCAGGAGGCGGGGTGAGGAGTACAGTCATCACTTCCGGCATGTTAGGGTTACAAAACATGTAGGATCATAGTCTCCGGAGGAGGAAAGATCCTTTGAGATCACCTAGACGAACACCCTCATTTTATAAATTAAGTTCAGAGAACCAGAACAATTTCACTAAGGTGACAAAGTTAGTAAGATCACAAAACCAGGACTCAAACCCACATTCTCTGATTCTACATCCAGGGCTCTATTCATTATACTAGAATGTACCAAAGGGCCCCAAGATACTAAATATTGCTTTAATTCAGTCAAGCAGAAAATAACCATGATCTTGAACATGTATTCACATTTTGTAGAACAGACAAGCTTTTAAGGTAGACTCAATTTTCTGGAGAAAAACATTATTTAAAATTTTTTTCAGTCTTACAATACTGAATCTGTCATATGTTTCATTTTTTTTTTCCAAAAACCAAACTGGATCAATGCAATTAGACTACTTGGTGATTTTCTTTTGGCACAAATGATCCCCTCCTTCCTCCACCCCTTTTTCTGTTAAGGCTGTGGGTCCTTGGTCACATTCCTTTTAGGGAGTTGCTGAAAGGATGTAATTGTTTAATCTGAAATATTAGATGGCTTCGTTGTTCAAACAATTTACAAAAAAGTCATAGATTCTATTGTTTTGGGACACTATAAAAATTTTTCTGTACAAAGCTCAAAACTCTTTTGTGAAGGTGATTTGAAGGTCATATTCAAATGAGGACAATACACACACTGATAAATACTCGTTGAGTAAAACTAAATAATGGTTGGATAAAAATAAATGGGATTAGGACCCAACTCCCACTAAAATGCCAAAATCTGCAGTTTCTTTGGTATCAGTCTATCTTTCTTTTTGGTCCCCTCTTCCTTACTAGGGAGCTTAGTCCATAGGGTTCCAGAGTCATCATACCCTCATCTGACTCTCCAAAGCCTTACATCATCCTAGCCCAGTCTGTTATAGCCCAGGCAGTATACAGGCTCCAAATGTTAAACTTCTTTTTCCCACCATGAAATTTACCTGTTTTTTTGCCAAATTCTCACAGAGTCCTATAACCAGCTATTTCATTGAGAAACACATAAATTCATTGTAAGGTCTTTATGATTTAGTGTGTTCCCTCGGAGTTATTTTAATTTTCAACAGAAGAATACTACAAGCATAATGTCTTAATCCAAAGGAATTTAAACTCTAATTTAGGATTATAGGCTCTGTGGCAGGCATATGTGGTCTTTCATGTATTTTTCAAATATATTAACATAAGCCTTCTTCACCTAAATTTAATCTCAGGATGTTAGCATCATTTCGACCTCTGACTTACCCATCTCAACTTTGAAAAAAATCACTTACTCTATTTCATATCTGTAAAGTAGAGGAATGAAATTAGATGCCTAAGATCCCTCCAGATCTTATATCCTATGAATTAATGATGACTAATGTGTAACATGGGTGAATTGGCTGATAGAGACCATTCCTTAGAGTGTGGTCAAATACTCCCTACTTAGTTCCAACAACCATGTGGAAACTTAGAGGGAGATTGTTTCCAGGCATGTGAGGACCCATTGCTAAAAGGACTTGGTATTTTAATATGATGTTAGAGACCCTGAATGACCCCTAGCTCATCCCTCCCTGCAAAAAAACCCAACTGTGACAACAGTAAGGAGGCATCTTTTAAAAAAAAGGAAATAAACAGTTTCTTGCTGGTGTTCTCTTGGCTACCATTCTACATGGGGAAAGATGTGACTCCACTGAGGGGCTGGAAGGATATAGTCATTCCCTATCGTATTTCATGGAGAAGTCATTAATGTAGCAGCTAAAGTGAAGGAATTTTCCAGGCACTAGGAGGCCTTAGCTTTCTTTGCCCTTCTTTGTAATTGTTCTTTGCTGATTTTAGGTGAAGGAATGCTCCAGGATGGATGGAGCCATGCTTGTAACTGATCTTGTAAACTCATCGGAAAGTCTGTGAGTAGCATGATGGTACCAACAGTATCCACCAGAGTGGTTGATTACAAAGGAGAAGTCCCTGGTAACTATTCCATCACTATGAGAAGGTAAAAGCCTGACTCTTTTTTACCAACTGGAATAAAATTTTAAATGGTCATTTAGTACAAATTAAAACAACTCTGAGGTCCTACATTACACTTAACAAATTGTCTAATATGACAAAAAAGGAAGATGATAAATATTGGAAAATATGTGGGAAAATTGTGACACTAATGCATTGTTGGTGGAGTTGTGAACTGATCCAAACATTCTGGAGAGCAATTTAAAACTATGTTCAAAGGGCAATCAAATGTCAATTGGAACCACTGACTATTTATAAAAATGGCTTTCAAGTGCATATATATTCATGTGCATACTCCTACTAGGTCTGTATCCCAAAGAGATGATAAAAAGGGAAAAGGTCCTACATGTAAAAAAAAAAATATTTATAGTAGCTCTTTTTGTGGTGGCAAATAATTGGAAGTTGAGGGAATGTCCATCAGTCAGGGAATGGCTGAACAAGTTGTGGGGTATGAATGTAATGGAACACTACAGTGCTATGAGAAATGACGAGCAAGTGGATTTCAGCAAAACCTGGAAAGATTTATATGAATTGATGCTAAATGAAGTGAGCAGAGCCAGGAGAACATTGTACACAGTAATAGTAACACTGTGTGATGATCAACTATGATTGACTTAACTCTTCTCGGCAATACAATGACCCAAGATAATTCCAAAGGACTCATCTTGGAAAATGCCATCTGCATCCAGAGAGAGAACTATGGAGTTGGAATACAGATCGAAGCATATTTTTCCCCTTTTTGTTTTTGTTTTGTTTGTTGTTTTTGTGGCTTTTCCCTTTTGTTCTGTTTCTTCTTTCACAACATGACTATTGTGAAAAAATGTTTAATATTATTGCACATGTATAATCTATATCAGATTGCTTGCTGTCTCGGGGAGTGGGTAGGGTAGGGAAGGAGGGATGGAGAAAAATTTGGTATTCAAAATATTATGAAAATGAATGTTGAAAGCTATCTTTATATGTAATTGGAAAAATATTATTTACAAAAAAAGAATAAAAAATCAAGATAAAAAGAAAAAATGATCATTTAACAGTCTTTCAAACTGTTTTATATCCCAAAGAAATTTAGCAACCAGCCTCCCAGAAAATGAGTTATACTGAATTCTATTGAAATTATTCTGTTAATGCACACTTCACATTTCTCCCTATGCAGAAATAAACGATATTTCCCCATTTTCTTTTACCAATAAATCACAATTCCAGTCTCTATTTCTATCCTAAATATGTTAAATGATAACTAACTAGAATACTTCTTCTATTTTGTGTCCATTTACCACAACTCAGTTTAACTACCTAATGAATCCTTCCCTTATTCTCTCAGTTCTTAGTGTCCTTCTCAATTTACCTTGCATTATGTTAATGTGAATGTAACAACACCTGGAGAAGGAAATGGCAAACCACTACAATATCTTTGCCAAGAAAAGCCCAAATGGGGTCAAGAAGAGTTGGACACGAAAGTGCCGCTGCTATTCATGGCCTGTGCCAACTGTATGCAAATGTTCCTTCTGAAAAAAACAAAAAACAAAGCAGTTTGCCTACTGCCCTCCAAAAACAGATTTTAGGGTTTCAAGGATCCCTCTTTTGCTTAGGAGATGGAAGCCAGATAAGGAAGAGAGACAAATAGGGTTAAGTGACTTGCACAGGGTCACACAACTGCAGGTAGAATATCAAAAATAGAAATAAGAATCAACAAAAATGAATAATAAAATTAAATAAGAAAGCAACAGTGATTCAAAGAGGTGACAGCAACAGCTAGAGAATGAGTGGAGAGGAAGAAACTTAGTTCTGTAGAGGTCAGGTGATTTGTCCGAAGTCACCAAGGTATTAAGTGACAGAGTAAGGATATGAACCGAGATTGCTCGACCCCAAATTCATTACTCTTTCCATGGAACTAAGGTGTAACATCTAGAAGCAGAGTCTCTGGGTCATAACAAGGAGGACTGATGACAACAAAACCCAGTAACCACATCACAACACAGTGTTTTCTGGGTCAGGGAGCCAGGAACATGGCAACGTTAATAAGGAGGACCTGCAACACTGTCAAATGGAGGTGCTATCGATTTAGATATGAAAGCTGATACTATAAGCAAATTAGGAGAGCAAGGAAGAGTTTACCTATCAGATTTATGGAGAATGGAAGAATTTATAACCGTACAAGTGATAGAGAATATGATGAAATGCAAAATGGATAATTTTGATTATATTAAATTGAAAAATTTTTGCACAAAGCCAAAGCAAACAAGATTAGGAGGGAAACAGAAAACTGGGAAACAATTTTACAACCAGTATCTCTGATAAAGGCCTCAATTCTAAAATATATAAAGAACTGAGTCAAATTCTTAAGAATGTAATTCTTTCCCCAATTAACAAATGATCAAGGGATATGAACAGACAGTTTCCAGATGAAGAAATTTAAGTTATCTATAGTCATATGGAAAAAAAATGCTCTAAATAACTATTGATTAGAGAAATGCACATCAAAAAAAACTCTGAGGTACCACATCACATCTATTAGATTGGTTAACATGACAAAACAAGAAGGCTGTAAATTATGGAGAAGATGTGGGAAATCGAAACACTAATGCATTGTTGGTGGAGTTGTGAACTAATCCAACCATTCTGGAGAGCAATTTGGAACTATGCCCAAAGGGCTATAAAAATGTACATACTCTTTGACCCAGGTCTGAATTCAAAAGAGATCATACAAATGGGAAAAGGGTACAAAAATATTTATAGCCCCTCTTCTTGTGGTGGCCAAGAATTGGAAACTGAGGAGATGCCTATCAACTGGGGAGTAGTTGAACAAGTTGTGGTATACGAATGTAATGGAATCCTATTATGCTATATGAAATGATGAGCAGGCAGACTTCAGAAAAACCTGGAAAGACTTGAATGAACTGATCCTGAGTGCAGCGAGCAGAATCAGGAGATAATTGTACACAGTAATAGTCATAATGCTTGATGACTAACTTTGATAGACTTGTTTCTTCTTTGTCATGTAAGGATCCAAGACCACTCCAGTGGACTCATGAGGAAAAATGCTGTCCACATCCAGAAAAAGAAATATGGAGTCTGAATGCAAATTGAAGCTTATTATTTGATTCTCTCTCTCTCTCTCTCTCTCTCTCTCTCTCTCTCTCTCTTTCTCTCTCTCTCTCTCTTTGTATTTATTTCTTCTTTCTCTTGGTTCCTTCCATTGGTTCTAATTCTTCTTTACAACATGACTAATGTGAAAATAGGTTCAATATGAAAGTATATGTAGAGCCTATATCAAATTACATGCTGTCTTAGGGAAGAGATGGGGACAAAATTTGGAACTTAAAATCTTATGGAAGTGAATGTTGAAAATGAAAAATAAATAAAAAAGAAGAGCTGGGCGTAACTAAAAGGACTCAACAACACCACTTTGGGGCAAATTATTCTCTACATCCTCCGCCTCCATTCTCTATACCCATTATGAACCTTTATTGAGGATCCTGGGACTTTCCTTCTTTTCCTAACCCATGAAGAGTTGGAAGGAGTATCTTTAGATTTGAGTACTGAATAGAAAGAGATTATGAAATCTCCTTGGGAGTTAAAGCAAAGATGGCAAGTGACAGTTTAGGCATTTTTTCTTTAATTTTCCTTACGTACCCAGCAGGTGCAAGCATCAATGACAATAGATTGTTGAAGAGACAGACTTACTGTGGGAGAGGCAGCTTGAATGAGGGTGAGCGCTCCTAGGATCTACAAAGTGGTTTATATCACCATTTGCTGTGGACAGCCTGGATGGCAGCAACCAGAGTAAAAGATATATTCAATTAGTGGTGGATTTTCCTTCATCCAACCATGAAATCAAGTGATTGAGGAAAGGTAGTCTTTCTCATCTCAGTTTCTCTAACCTCTGCCTCCCTCCTTTCAGATAGAGATTATTTTTTTTTTTGCTTTATGCTAAGTAATTTAAAGAACTAAGCAATCTTTATAAAAATCCTATCCTCATGTGTTTTAATAGCATGGGCAGAACCCTGGAATATGCACAGTTAAAGTTCTAGCAAGTTCTGTCAAACTGGGAAGAATGAAAGTCATGATAGACCATGTCTCTGGTCAAAAGAGCAACATCGCTAAGTACTAAGAGACATGACCAGTAGGTGACCTATTAGGTGATGAATCTTTGGCCATGGCAAATCATCAAACAGAAGGGGGAAAAGGACAAAATGACCCTTGTTCTCTTTCCCTTGTGTAGTAACAGGAGAGTGGGGCAAAAGAGAAGAGAAGGTACTAAAAATTACATTGTTTTTAGACCATCTATAAACATTAACTTAATTGTTAATTAACTTGACCAGTGAGTGATGGGAATGACTATTAGGTGACACAGTGGATAGAGCACTAGGTCCAAAGTCAGGAAGACCTGAGTTCAAATGTGACCTCAAACTCCTACTAACCATGTGAACCTGAACAAATAACTTAACCTCCATTTGCCTCAATTTTCTTAATTTTAAAATGGGCACAATAATAACTTTCTCCCAGAGTCATTGTGAGGATCAAATGAGATAATATTTGTAAAACAAAAAAGTACTTAGTGCAGTGCTTGACCTATAATAAATTCTATATTGATATTCACTATTAGTATTGATTCTACAATAACTGAATCATACCAATACTGACATTCTTCCTATAAATTAAATAAACAAATGTAAAAGGATTGCAGCTAAATGGAAGGATGGTTCACAGGTTCTCCTTGGAAAGGCCAGTAAAGGTCTTGGAAGAGTTGGCTTTGACTTGTGTCCAAAGGCAACAAGAAATAATTCATGGGACAACAACTCATTTGGCCTTGCAGTGCTGAGGATGAGCATGAGCAAAACGCCTGCCATAAATCAGTCAACAAGTATTTATGATTAAGTAACTATGTGCAAGACACAGAGCAAGTAACTAAAGCTTATGTACCAACCTCTAATGCAGATGTGGTTAGACAATATATCATTTCTCATCTGGCAAGACAGGGTCAATTTGTTTTTTGTAAAGTTGCTGAGTGCTTACCATGTTAATTGTGTCTATGACACACAAAAAAACCATCAAGAAATCCTGGTGTAGACTACTGCAGAGATTAAATGGGAAGTAAGTAGGCAGAGCAGCACTGAGCTCTAAGTTGCAACATCATCCTTACTTGATTATGTCCTTTTCCTTCTGTGTTGAAGGCTGAAAAGGAAGCAATGGAAAGCTGATCTGCACTCCTCTGAAATTGTGGGAAAGGGCAGTCATTATGGGTAGCTGGGAGAGGGCAGGGAGGGAGGGTGCAAACATTTATGAACTGTCTACTATATGGCAGGTGCCCTGCTAAGCACCGTACAAATATTGGTTAGTATCTGACTCAATCCCCATTATTTACCTTGTCATCCTGTTTTCATTAAATGGCTTTCTGCTTCCTATTAATGTGTCACTTAGTATTATCTTGCTCAGAGATGCATTGGTTGGGGCTTGATATGAATATCTGAAAAGATGATAGCCCAAAGAGTCCTGCCAACCCAGATGTAACCAAGTAAAGAAGAGAGAATGCCTTTGTTATGGGACCTTAGGTTAATCGGATAGGAACCGGGTCTGTAATTTCATTGAGGGACAGGGAGTTCCCACTGAGGAACTCCCTCCACTGACACAGGCAAACAGCTCTGCAACCCAAAGTCTTAGAGAGCTTCCTAGGGCATTGGTGTCAAACTCAAATGGAAACAGGGGCCACTAATCTGTACATGGGGATTTCTGCCTGTTGAAATTAATTTTAAAATGTAAAGTTATCCATGTTTCATTATTTTATTAATTTTGTTAGATATTTCCCAATTACATTTTAATTTGGTTTAGGTGTACTCCAGAATGCTTTAAAAGGTCTCCATCTAGACAGCTCTCCAAGATATCAGTTGTAGTCTTTGCTGGTAGAAGAAAGTTCCCTATACCAATGAAATTATTGATCCAATCCAACCCAACCTAACCTTACATATCTAATGTAGGACTGTCCAGTGAGGGCCCAGGGCTAGATTAGCCGTGCATGCTCTGAATCAAGGCAAGTCTTCCCCATTACACATGATTCTACATTTCCAGCAGGAAGTCTATTATACATGTTTTTAAGATGAGGATAGTCTTGAAGACAATGAGAATTCACCTTGTCTGGCTAGCCAGGGGGAAGGTGGTTTGGATCAAAGTAATATTTTTGCACTCCTAGCAAATCCTAACTACCCGTCCTATAATATGTAATATAACATAACTGTCCTATAATTACTATCATAACTAACAACCACGATGAGCACCTACAACAGCAGATTTCAGGCCTGTAAGAAGAGGAAGAAGAGGAAGAGAAGGAAAAGGAGGAAGAAATGGTGGAGGTAGATGTGGGTATTCAGGGAGGACTAGCACCTCTGGTGTGAGGGCCCTTTTCAGGGTTGCTCATCCACTTTTGGTGCCCACTGTCACCTAACTCTCATCTGTGGCTCCAAGAATCTATAGTATGCACAGTAATCACAACCTGCTAAACTGTCTCAGCAGATGGACTAAATCAGGTTAAGGGTAACTGACAGATCTCAAACCTGTTGGTGAGTTAGGGGGATGTCTACCCCAAGCATATGAAAACTTTCCTCAACAGAACGGGTACATGAGAACAATTTCTTCCAACAACAATGATGGCGGCTGAAGCAGGAACTACAGGTTAGGTGTCAAAGACAGATGCCAACATCATCCTCTGCCTGCCTGGTCATTGCCAGTCCTCTTGACTTTTGTCCTATCACCCACCAGAGTTGGATGACTTTGAACTCAGGCAACTCTCAGACTGTATGATGAGGTTATAGTTGAGCTGCAGTTTGCTTCAGATGGAAGGACGCTTCCCACAACAACAACACAGGTGTATCCATAATTTCACTTCCCTGTGCCTGGCCTGAGTGGGCTCGTCTCCTGCCTCTCTGCTCTGTGCCATCTGCCCAGGACTCAGGGAGCCCCAGGATGGTGAAGGAGTTGGTGGGGTGCCAACCACATGGCCAGCTGGCCCAGGGTCCCCTAGATAGAGATTTAAACATAAATCTTCCTGTACCTTTTAAAGCTATTTTTATAGTGAAAGTAGTATTTTTATCCTACTTTTTCTAGTTAAATGATGGGATTACTTCCAATTGTTATCTATAGCTAGACCTCTCCTTTTCAATCTGGGTGGCTTAGCTGTCACCTGGGGATGAACAAACACTCACTTTATATAAATAATTCCATAACATTCCAAAGAGGTAGAACCTTGGGGATCTGGGACCTTTTTTTCTACCTCTGGATTTAAGGTAGCCTATTGTGATTGAAGGCAAGAATGTCTCCCTAAAAGAGAACAGTGTGTGGTTCCCTAAGATCAAGACTAAATTCCTCTCCAAACCCCTATGCAGAGAAGGGTCTGCTCAGAAAGAGAAGGATGGGGTGAGGGGTGCTTGAAAAGAGGAAGGGGCAAAGCCTAGAGATGGGATGATACCTACAAGATGAAGGGAATAAAATTTTATTAAGGGCTTACTGTGTCGGGCATTGTGCTAGCTACTTTACAAATATTTCACTTGACATAACAACCTTGGAAGGTAGATGCTACTATGATCTGCTTTTACAGTTAGAGACCTGAGACTAACAAAAATGGCTTGACCAGAGTCATATAGCTTGTAAGTGTGTGAGATCACATATGAATTCAAGTCTTCCTGACTACCGGAGCAGCACTCTACTCACTGCCACTGAGCTGCCTCTAAGCAGAGATCAGCATCGCCTGGGAGGATTCTGTTCCTTCCCCTTTCCAGACTGGGCAGAGTTACCAACTAGTGCTATTTATTGTCCATGGCAACACTCAATGGTTACAGGTACATATTGTAACCTGCTGTGATAGTTTAAGTAGAATGCTATTTGTGACTCTTTTTGTCTTTGTATCCCTTATTGCTTGCTTGGCATGCTGCCTAGAAGAGAGTTTGTGTTGTGTTTAATAATTATTGTTTGCTGAATTAAATTGAGTTAGTCCATGCAGTTTCTCATAATTTTCATATTTTTTTTCTCTATTTAGACTATGGGCAACTGCAGATTCTCTACCATTGCTGCTAGAAAACACAGGGGGCTCCTTCTAGCTTTAAGAGTATTCTGTGGAAGTAACTTATCCAAT
Organism: Pseudochirops cupreus; assembly: GCA_028627135.1. Taxonomy (NCBI): domain Eukaryota; kingdom Metazoa; phylum Chordata; class Mammalia; order Diprotodontia; family Pseudocheiridae; genus Pseudochirops; species Pseudochirops cupreus. The sequence goes on from CM053583.1 coordinate 218,337,921, forward strand.
CAATCAACAAGTATTTATGGAGCATCTAATCTTAAAATGTTCAAGGTGTTGTCAGAGGTACAAAACTTTTAACCAAATTAGGGAGACTTGTGAAAGGGTAACAACATTACAAGACAAGGAGCAAAGGAATAGGATAGAAAATAAATTTATAAAAT
>CM053583.1:218338575-218368511 GCA_028627135.1 Pseudochirops cupreus
AAAAGAAAATTTGACATCCATCCAGACCTTTCTGACTGGTTTTCTCCTTCATGAGCTAGGTCACCCTAAACTCTAATAGAGTAGTATAAAGACAAGGGCTCACTTCCTCATGGTGCGGACTGGCCCAGACTGGGTTCTGTTATTTCTAAACAGATATTAGGTCACCTAGTTGGGTGAAATCAGGCCCAAGATTGCAGAGCATGTGTTCCTTGAGGGCTAATCTCTTCAATCAGTCTTATCCTTCAGAGACTGACTTTGATAAGAAGTAGGCCTTATTGAGAAAATATCAGGAGAAAAGCATGGATTCCAATTTTGTAATTGGTTATCAATTTATTAATATAATAATAACTTCCCTCACCTGATTAATCTCAATTCAGGTTTACTATTTGCTTTTAATTCTTTTGTTGGAAGAGAAAAATGGATCTTCAATGACAATAATTTTAAAATATTAAGCAGATTCTATGGCACTAAATCTCAAGGTTTAATAATTACAAAATACTCAGATGGATGTGTGATTTGATCACAGACCAGATTCGTCCCTTTAGAAGTTCTCTGAAGACAATAACCCATCCATATCTGTCCATCCTGTGTGACAGATACAATGTATGAAAGCAACATATACAAATGTTAGCTATTATAACAAAACTAACTGCATTGGATACTATTTGAAAACTATTCAATGCAAAGCCAACATGAAACAACCAGTGCCTGGTAACTGTTTAGCAATGTCTTTCACCCTCTTCTCAGTTTTAATACTAAACCTTTAACCACCAGGTGGAGTTACCTGGTCCTGTTCACTGATGAGAGCTAAGAACCAGCAACCTTAATTTCAGTGGTTAGAATCTCCACCCAAAGTCTGAGAGTGGTGCAAATAAAAATGCAAAATCTCTATGGTTCTCACAAAGCTCACGAAGTTCTAGCTCCTGGTTCCACCTTTTTATGGGTAGCTGAGTTCCTCTCGGTCTAGGGGTATGATGTTTTTGTGTATTTATCCAATTACACTGTTAGATAGTTTGTCTATACTCATGAGGATGCTCTCTTCCTTCTCACTGCTAAGTACCAATGAAATTCAGTTTCACACAAGTATGACATAACAAAGTCAATCATACAACATGAACGTGGCTTAACTGTATATAATTATTTGTTCATTACCAAAGAAAGAAGAAATAAATATATATACACATATATGCATGTGTATCTATAACATATCATGTATATATGTATGTATTATACATTCATATATATGTATGTATACACACATATATATACATGTATGTGTATGTATACACATATATAAGTATAGATATATGCAGAAGCATATACACATTTTATGTGTGTATCTCTCTTTATATATATGTATACATAACATATATGTAAGTATGTATCTATGTATATACTCAACAACCACAAATGCTTGTATTCTCCTCCCAAACCCAGCTAGCCCCAAACCAAATGTAACCAATGGTATATTCAAATCACAGATGTTTGGAAGACCTATAACTGAAATGAAGGTCTCTTTACCAGTCTTTTAAAGGAAGAACATAATTTCATATTTACTGTTATTTTATCTTTGGCAAAGTAAAAAACATCACTGATTCAGATTAAATAGAAATCAATCTGAAAAAGTAACAAGTCTAAAGTTAAAAAGTTGAAAAAAAATGTGGTTCAATTACTCCTCAGTTTATGTTGTTCAGTATTGTCCCAATTCTTTGTGACCCTGTGGACAATATCACTCTAATACTGTTTTCTTAGCAAAGATACTGGAGCATTTTGCCTTTGCCTTTTCCAGTGGATTAAGGCAAGCAGGTTAAATGACTTCCCCAGAGTCACACAGCTAGTTTCTGAGGCCGGATTTTAATGCAGGTCTTTCCGACTTTCAATCCAGTGCTAGGAGCATTGAGCTACTTTGCCTCCTAGCTATCACCAAGTTTATATAACAATCCAAATAAAGCTAAGTATTACCAAAGTTGGTTGAACTATTTTCATAATAGAAATTAATTGTTTATAAATAGCATATTAGTTTTTAGCATATATTTAAAGTACTAGGAAAAAATATTTTCTTAAGAACTTTAAACATTTATCTTCCAGTATTATACATCATTACTTTATTCAGCAACTCCTGTGTATTCCTACTGTCATGTCCCCATGATATCCCCCCTTTGCTGATCAGATAGTTAGGAAAGAGATAAACTAGCACATTTATTGCCAGTATTCCATGAAGTTACATCATACATGTATTCCACTTAGGGGAATTCAATAACAGAGATATGAGAGACAGAGAGACAGATGAGAGGATGAGAGAGAAGGGAGGAAAAGATTAGGTAGTCAGCCTTTTCATCTGTGATCCACTCAATGAGTATGTGTTGCAGAGTAAGGGTGAGATGAGAGCTCCTTCAGTTGGCTTTGGTTCCCCTCTCAAATTATGGGCACTTTCTAGCACTGAATATGATTCTAGAAACTACTCATTCTTTTACCCACAGTTTATTCATTCTGCTAAGGTTAATAGAGCTAATGTGAAATAGCCTTAGTGGGTCTTTATAGAACTCTGGTTCAGGTGACTTCCTTGTGTTTTCTTTATAGTGATTTTTTTCAACTCACATGTAAAACTTTAATCCCTATTAAATTTCATCTTATTACATTCAGCCCAATGTTCTGTCCTATCAGAATTCTTTTGAATTCTAACTCTGTCATTTGTCCCATTGTGTCATTTTCAAATTTTGTAAGTATACTGTCTTATTTTAGCCATCACTAATAAAGATGATAAAAAGAGCAATTGTTCACAAGGTTCACGTACAGCCATTACTTCTGTGACAGTTAATTGTCAGAGAACATTAGGCATTAAATTTCCATTATGTAGGAGGTACCTCCTGAATATATATATAGACCAACACCAGCAGTGGCCCCAGAAATGCACGCACATGATCCTAAGCTGTTGGACTAGGTCCACTGGTCAAGAATCATAGATTAGCCTTTGTATTTAAAAAAATCCTCACTAAATGGACGAAATAAAATAAGTAGCACATAAACTTCATCTTTTCATGGTGTACTTTAGAGCAATCTCTACATCATGTACTGTAATGGGTGTTAGTTTTGGAAATGGGAGACCTGTATTTGAATTCTATCTCCACTACTCAGTACCTTTGGGACTCCGGACAAGTTCACCTCATTTTTCTAGGCCTTAGTTATCTAATTTATCAAATTAGAGGATTGGACTAGATGGTCTCTTTCAGTTCTAAACCTGTGATCCCAAGTCTGTAATTTATATAAATATAATAAGAGCTATCCTATGGAGCATACTCACAGTTGCCCTTCTTGATTCTGGCTGAATACAGTACTGGCTCAGCAATTGGACCTGTGGGAAATGAACTCCCTTGCTGCTTCTGGCCATATGATTGCTCAGTGCTGGGTGCTTTTAAATGAGGAAGCAATCTTCTCATTGGTTAAGTCAAGGGAGATGACAATTCAGTGAACCTTTAAGAAGAAGAAATAGCTTTTGGTTGTTTTTTCTTGTTTTCATTCTCTCATGTAACAAGCAGTATAACCTCTATCCAGACCTCTGTGAGGGTGAGGTGAGCTACATTCTTTCATATCCCCCTATATTCTTATGTGGAATATGGACTCAACTAGGTGAGCTTACAAGTGGGCCACTGGCTATTTTTTCCACTTTATGTTTCTTTGCCCGAGAAGAAAATTGACCATTATTCATTAGGTAGACATGTTGAAACTTGGAACTCAACCTTATGAGTTAAAGAGTTGGATAGGTCTTGGGCTCAATGAGTGGAGCTAATTGGCAAGAAATTTTCTGCCCTAAAGAGAACCATGAACAAAAGGAAGATCTTGAGCTCCTGGCAAGGCTAGACAGAACACATAAATCTTGAGGGAAACAGTGCAGAGTTGAGGTGAAATGTAAAAAATGCCTTGTCAGCAGTGTGGTGAACGGTTTCATGTTTAGATGGGGCATAAGTATCAACTTCCCAAGAGATTGTAACAGTAGTTAGGGTACGGAATCTTGTTTGAAGTTTTTCTATCAATGGAGGCTGCATCTTTTGTGTCTATTAGCATTTCTTGTGTGTGTAAGACATGAATATTTGTTTTATGCCTGATTTATATTGTATATTAAGTACCTTCTTATTCCCTCTTTATGGAGACCTACAAAAGAGTTAAAATTTAGATTTTGATTAATTTGTCACCATAGCACCAGAGTAGGGATTTAATGAGCCCTTATACAACGTTTAAGAAGGTGAAAAAAAGGGAGCTTAGGCCCTTTCTCATTAGAGATCAGGATTCCCCAGAGCTGAACTTGGTAAGGATCATGTGTTTCGTCACAGAGCGGCTCCTTAGAAGGGGGAGAGTAGACACAAGGTCCCAGTACCTTAAACCTAATAGCAGCTTGCAGAATTATATAAAAATATCTTTACCTAACCATTGTTAACCTTAACCTGTTCACTCTTAAAACATACATATAACTTAAGAGAAAGGCCTTCTCCTCTAAAAAGAAATTAAACTCAACTCAGATTCCACTATTTGCTGTCTTTGGCAGTCTAGATTTACCTCTCCTTTGAGAGTCATTTTTCTCTTGATTTAGATGTTTCTTCTACCCCAATTCCCCTCAAGTCTTCTGCTTGCCCTATATTTCTCTAGAGTAGCTTGCTTAGATCTTTTTCCAGCATTTTTTTTTCTATTGGGGAGGACTAATATTCTTGCTCTTCCCTATCAGAAAAGTTCCTTGCCCTAACTTCCCATAATTCCAATTCATCTCTGCTGGTTTCTTGATTTGGGGGCACAGTGATTGTCTTTATTGTTTGACAGTGTCTTCACCATTCCCCCTAAAATACAGAGGAGGAATTTTTGTTGGAGTCACAGGACACCTAAAATCAGAAATTTGAACTGTATTTTATTACAGACTGATGAGTTGGGTTTTTTTTTCTTTCCTATACAGGTATTCAGCTATCCAACACAGACAACGAATGTTTAATAATATGATAAACAAAAATTAGAAGATAGTTGAAAATTTAGTAGCATTAAGCCACAGATGAAAAATGATCAGTATAAATACCATCTCAATGCTCTAACGTCATCTAAAATTAAAATATAAAAATGGAGGGACTGGTAAAAGTAGAAAATACTAAAACATTTCTTCTAAGTCATGAATGTAATTAAGTCATGGAAATCAAACAATAAAATAATTTTATAGCCAATCCAAAGCTAACAATAAAGAAAGACTGACTCAGGGTTGTACTGTATCCATCTATAGTCTGTATGTAGGAAGGAATATTATAGGGAAAAGAGAATATTAAGTTTGAACACTATCTCTGTTTCTTCATTAAGCATGCATAACAAAGGGACATTTCTTTCTCAATCTAATTCAAGTTAGATTTGGTAATGAATGTTTTTCCTGTTTTGCCTGACTGCCTATACTTATCAGTGAGTACTGTGATACTGATAATGAAAAGGGAATATTCTTTATCACTAAAGTGGTTAAAATGTGTTGTTATCCTATGATACAAGATTGCAATCTCATGCCTCTGCCAGGAGAAAATGATTTTTGAAAAGATTTAAAGTGCTATCTATAAACCTGGCAGTCAAAACTAAAATCCTTTTGAATCATCAGGTGTCTTTACCAGGTGTCTGTAACCATTTTTTTGTTTCATGGACCTCTTTGGTAATGTGGTGAAATTTATGGACCCCCTAGAATAATATTTTCATATGCAAAAAAAAGACATAAAATTTCAAAGGAAACCAATTATATTGACATAAAATTATAAAAAATATATAGAACATACAATAGTATATTGAGATACAATCATAAAAAACACAACTATAAAAAATTTTAAGAACAAAGTTAGAGACCCCGCTATTAAAACCTTTGATCTAGATTGTGTAAGTATGAATAGATGAATGTTCTTTCCCCTTTCATCTCTTTCCCTTTCCCTTCCTTTCTTCTCTTTTCCTTTCTTCTCCTCTCTTTTCCTCTTTTCTCTCCTTACTCCATTTTCCCTCCCTTCCTCCCTCCCTCTTCCTTCTCTTTGTTCCCTTCCTTCCTTCCTTCCTTCCTTTTCTTCTCCTCTCCTTTACTGAAGAAACCCAATTCTGAACCAGGAGGAATTATTAAACAGGAGAAATTTGACCTTTCCTGTCTTGGAGGTAACAAAACAGAACCAAGGCTCTCAGAGAGACATAAATGATACACTTCTGTCTGTCCTAAAGATCTCTACCTTTTATGAGAAAACAGAATAGTACTCTGGGTAAAAAGAGCTTTGTCACTCTATTTGAAATAGGGTAGTAAGACTTAGATAAGTCAAAGATTGGAGGTTATAGGATGATATGTTTAGAGTTAGATGAGTCTTAGAGGTCATAGAGTCCAATCCTCTCACTTTACAGATAATGAAACTGAAGCATGAAGTGGAGTTTGTCTGGAGTCTCACAGGTAGTAAGTGTTTTAAAACAAGATTTGATCCCAGGTCTGCTGCTTCTTGGAAAGAAGGCAACTTCCCATTAAAAAGTGAGGCCAAAGAGACAAGAGAATTGAAATGCTTCCAACAGAGATGCCATGACTTATGAAGAGCAAGGCAAGAGACCTTGCAAGTGACAGCAGAAACCTTATGTCCTTCCATGAGAAATGGAGTTACTAGTCCGTTTCTGATTCTTTGTCCCTTAATGAACTTTATCAGGACTCTCCAGAGATAGAAAGGACATTAAAACTCTCTACTTGGACACTCAGATAGTTTATCATTTCATCTTGGAGTTGAAATCTACTCTTTTGATTCCAAATTAAGAACTCTTCTCACTATGCCACTATATATGCATAACTCAAATAAATAACAAGATAGAATATCATCAGTACATTTTAAAAAATACTCAATGCTATTGGAAGTTCAGAACAGGAAGACTTCTGAACTAGAACACTTAGGAAAATTTTCATGTAAGGTAAACATTAGAGATGAGAAAGAGTTAAAACTCTGGAAATAATCAGGAAGAATATTCCAGACAGAGGAAACATTCTGAGCAAAGTCATCTAAAATTTAGAAATGACCTCTGAAATTATCTAGCCCAGTGTTCTGCGCAACTAGACAGAGACCTTTCAACTTTTTGTAAATAGTTCTAAAAACAGAGAATTCACTACCTCATGAGATAATCTGTCCCATTACTGAAGAACTCTAGATGTTGGGAAAGTACTTTTTATGTTGTGCTTAATCCTACCTTCCTTTGACTTCACCTGCATAATCCTAGTTCTGCCTCATAGAACAGTACTTTACAAGTCTCCTCCTCCTAACATGGCATTTTTCTGTATATTTGAATATTGTTGTCATGTTTTTCCTTAGTCTTCTTTTCTCCGGTATAAACAAACCAAGTTCTTTCTCGTATTCCACTTACAACATTTTAATTCATATCACTAGCTATGGAGTCAGAGATTCTAGATTCCAAACCAGCTTCTGTCACTTGCTAACTGTATTGCCTTGAGATTTCACTTAACATTATGGGCTTCAGCTTTCTCATTTATAAAATGATAAGATTGGTTAAAGATTCTTTGAGAACCATCCCAGCTCTAGATAAATCATATGACTCCTAATTTTGAAATGAATATGACTTAGAATTATGTGATAAAAGTCACCATTATACTCCTAGACCCAGCGATCCCACAACTGGGCATATTCTCTAAGGAAATAAAACATAAAAAAGCAAGGTTCTGTATATATAAGATGTTTGTAGTAATTTTTTCTTCTTGTAGCAAAACATTGGAGTCAAAGTGGGTGCTCATTGATTAAGGAAAGGTGGAACAAATTGTTTTATATGAGTATAATGAAATACCATTTGTCATAAAAATGATTATATAAGGAATTCAGAGAAGCATGAGAAGACAAGATAATATGACATGTTATAAGCTGACAGAGTGAAGTAGATAGAACCCATAAGACAAATATACATGATAACAACACAATGTAAATGAAAAACACTGAAAGGCTGCTAAACTCAAAATGATTGGAATGTCAAATCTTGATCATGAAGGAAAGATGATGAAAAACTTCTTTCCTCTGATTGGAGAAATAAAGGTATAGAATTTTGCAAAAGGCACTATTTTTATTAGTCATGTTTTTAAACTTTCTTAAAAGTTTAAAAAGTGTTATTGGGAAATTATTATGGTATATATAAGAAATTAATAAAACATTTTTAAAACCTTGAAAATAGCATGAAAATAAATATTACAAAAACACAAGCTGAGAAGTACATAAAGATACATTTTTTATTTTGCTGTGACACAGAGAACTAAAACAATGAGAGAAATTTGGTGTAAAGCATAGCAGCACAAGAATTACAAATCATATCATAGTTGAGAAAGATCCTTGTGGCAATTGGAGATTTTTACTCTTGAAATACAGAAGGAAAGCTTTGGAATTCTTTTCACTGGAGATTAATGAAAACATGATAAATACCCATTACTCTGGGACAGCCTTGTCACTTGCTCAAGGTTAGTAGCAATTTATGCCAGATGAGATGGAAGGAATGTGATTTCATTCATTTTATGGATTATGTGCTCCTCTGAGGCAAGTAAGCTGGCAAATAGTTTGAATTCATTTACTTGATTTGTAGAACACTATTCCCAAAGTGTCTTAGAGGCACCAAAATTTCCCCTTAAATTTTCTGATTGGTGGCTGATTGGTTGATCATTGAAAACTGATTGGATTGTGTCTATTGAGTATGTTCTAGTTACTGTGGATGATGATGATGATGATGATGGTGATGATGATGATGATGATGATGATGGTGGTGGTGGTGGTGGTGATGGTGATGATGATGATGATGGTGATGATGACGATGATGATGATGTACATTTTACAAATGCAGATTCAGAAACTGAGAACTTATAAGTGGAAGAGTTGAGGGACCTCTAGTGGTATAGGCAGACTGGCATTGAAGTCCAAAGAACTGAATTCCAGCTCTAATCTATATTAGGTGTGTTACACTAGGATAGTTAGCCTAACCTCTCTGAGCATCTTTCTTTCTGTAAAATCAATGTAATGTTCCTTGTACTAACAACTTCATATGGTTGCTGTGAAAAAGTTTTGCAAACCTTAAAGTGCTATGGAAATGTGAGCTCTTTTATTATCCATGAATATATTTGTTATATTTATATTATATGTAGATATCTCATTCTTACATAGTAACTTACAGTTTATATAACCACATATATAGTATATATGTATACATATGTATTTAGTTGCTATGTAAAAATCTCCATTTATTCCATGCAACATCCTTGTGATATGGATAATGCAGATCTTGTTCATCCTTCATTTCTAAGAGGATCAGTGATATCATGGGATACTGTCTTGACTTTAGAATGAATTGGATTTAAGTGAGGCAAAGTTTCACAAAGTTGTCAGTCTCACTTTGTCTTCCAGAGTCATCCAAGTGTAGTGGAAAGATAGAAGTCAAATTACAGATCAGAATACTGAAATTCAGAGAAAGTAAATGCTTTGCCACAGTACCGGGTTTTAGTAGCTACCAAGTGGAATAACCAGGGCTCAGACCTAAGTCTTTCCACCCAAAGATTAATCCTTTGTTCACTATATGCTTTTTACATGCTTAATGCATTACTACGTACTTAATATAGCAGCTGTGACCTCTTAACTCACATTTGTGGACTCTGTCTTTTTCGGTTTTCCTGATCTACTCTAAGCCTCTCATTTTGGTTAAGATTAGACTGATTCCTTTTATGTGCAAAAATTAATAACCAAAGCAACGGTTTAGTGAAAAGAACTCTGGACCAGGAGTCAGAAGACCTGGGCCTTAGTCCCAGCTTTAAGCCTCTTAACCTCAGAGGAACCTTAATTTTCTGATCTTTCAAATGGAAATTATAAGACATTCTCACTGCATAAGCTTGTTTCTGAGGAAGCATACTAAAAAAGAAATTAAACTAAACACACTAAAAGGAAATCAAACAGTACTTTTCATTACCAGTCTTGGCCCCAGGGAACAGATGATGAATTGTCCCTCTCTCTTTTCAGCAGATACAAGCTGATTTTCTGGCTATGACTAGGAACTGCTTCTATCCTCCACCTGGCTCCTTACGGACATCAACACAGCTAGAAGGTAAGAGTGTGTGTGTGTGTGTGTGTGTGTGTGTGTGTGTGTGTGTGAGCAACACTTTGCATATTTTTATCTCTTTTTGGGGGGAGGAGAAAAGGGGCTTAATTTGACTTCCTTACCTCCCAAATATTGCTGGTGCTAATTGAAATTCCTGTCGTTAATCACCCCTTTGGGTAAAGTCATTAAAGGCCTGGTTAAAATATAAAGATTTTACTTGAGATAGGGCAACATATTAACTGACACTGAAAAAAGTTCAAATCGGAATATGTCATAGACACCACTATAGGTACCCCTCATATTTCTTAGTTTGACAGGTCCCTATAACTGAGGGACAGAAAAACCCACAAATACTTTCTGGTCAAATGGAAACCTTACATGATAGCACTTGGTAGAAAGTTGTCCAACTGGGGTAGAGGAAGGCCCTGCTGGAGCCCTTTTCTGCTTTCGAGAACCAACACTGGTCACATTTGTGAAAAAGTATTCCTCAAAATTCCCCTTTCCAGCATCTCGTCAACCCCAAATAGCAGGTCTTCAGAGTAGCATCTTCATTCTTTTGCCCTCGTATGTATATCTTTTGTGTACATGTGTGTTTCTGTTTAGGCTCATTTTTCAAGATTTTCTTGAATAAAAAGTCTAACCACTTTATTCAAATGAAAGCATTAAGCATCATTTGTGGTGAATATAGAAATACTCATAGAGAGAGAGGGGAGGAATTAATGCTAAGAATCTAGTCAATTTCCACCCAATGATGTTGCCAATTTACCTTTGGTTTTGTCTTAGATTTTAAGAGAAATCTGTGTGCAATAATAAACGTTAGGAAATGCACTTTCTCTAGATAAGGATGTACGGTCTGCAATCCAGAAGGCATTTGTAATTAGTTTAATTGAATGTATTTATTGGAATCAAAACAATAATATAATCACTAACACATTGGGTATGGGTTATGTGGCCATTAGGGATTTTATCATTCAATTAAAATGTGCCCCTTAACTCCTATTTCAAAAGATTTAACAAAAGTATCTCAGATTGTCTTCAAAGTAAGTATTTTGCCTTCATGTAAAATTATAACTAAAAGAACTACTCTGTGAATACATACCCTATAATAGATACAATTGAAATGTTAAGGTTAGAGGCAATTTAAAAAAAGAAAACCATACACTTATTAAAAGAAACACATTTAATTGATTTGATAGCACGTTGAGTGCCTTGCAGTTTCTATCGCGAAAAGCATTTTTCTATAGAATTTCTAAAAGCACTGTGCAGTGTCACATTCACAGGGTGAAAGGCTCTATTTCTACATGTCTTGAAAGCAATAAGAACATTTTCTATAGGTGGACAATGAACCTTATCCTAGGAGAAACTTACTGAATTAAATTTAATGAACCCTAAGATTGTAAAGTGGTTCAGATTGAAGTGTGACTGCTATGTATCTAGACCATAAATGAAGTAGTGTCTTGCCAGGAAAGAGAGTAAGAAACATTTAAGACTCTAAGCTAGTACATTGTCTCAAACTGATAAATAAAAATACTCTGCCTTTAAGAAGCAGCCTCTGAGACAATAACACTGGGGTTCAGTCTCACCTCTGACACATGCTGACAGTGACCATGGGCAAGTCACTTACACTTGAGTTCCTCAAGTAACTCTCTATGATTGTAAGCTGAAAAGCAAGCTTCATCCACCTTGGTAGGAATTTTCTTATTGGGCAGGCCCTATCCCAATACAATCACAGGTCTGGGGCTAGCCATTCCCCCTACCCCTCTCCCAAATCTTTACATTACAAATAGTTGGACTCCCTCTCTCAATGTAATTTCAAAGATAACAAAAAGCAGAAAGTTCCTTTAGGGCAAAGATTGATTTACTTTTGTCTTGGTAATCCTGATGGCAGATTCGATGCTTTGCACAATTTTAGTTTTTGAAAAATTTTTGCTCCAGTCTTATACTTTACTTGTGTGGGGAACCCCCATGTGCAAACTTCCTTCACCTATGCAGATCACTAACATGCCTGAAACTTGGGGTGTTAAATAATTAGAGGACACTGAGAACTTAAGTCACTTGCCCATGATCACCCAACTAGCTAGTGAGTATCAGAAGGAAAACTTGACAAAGCAACACAAATATAGATCAGGAGGTTTGAGAAATCATTTGTTTATATATATTACAAACCCAATCAGCTTGATGATCACAGAAGAAGCAGAAGTAATCATAAACATCAGGCTAATTGTAGGATTGTACTCCTCTCCCGTGATGTGTCGTTCAAGAACTTACAACATGGCATTAAAATCTAATTTACTACATTGCCCCACAGATCTTTCACTCAACATGACAATCTTACAAATAAAGCTTCCATTGCTTAGAAAGGACCACTTCCATCCCCCTTCCTCTACCACCTTTCCCTCCATTCTTCTACACAAAATTGACCATATATTTTCTCAAGTACTGGGGTACAAATGAGGAAAACAGTTATGTTAGTTATAGTAAAAATGCCATATTTCATGTGGGTCACACATAACACAGTCAAATACACCGCAACAATTTTCATCTACATTGTGGAGATTATTTTTGTCCACATTAGTGAACTGGCTATTGGTATGTCTAATTTTATATACATTGTATCAGAGATTTCTTCCTTGAATAATACTGAACATTAAATATTTGAACATTTTTGGATAAATTACCTTGTACTGTGATTGTATGGCATTTACTTATTTGGGATATAATTAATCAGAATTATTTAATTAGCTCAATCATTAATTATCTATGATAAGTATGATAGAAACTGCAAGGCACTCAATGTGCTATCAAATCAATTAAATGTGTTTCTTTTAAGAGCCAAGATGGTAAAATAAAGGCAACAACCCTTCCAAGCTCTACCAACACTCTTCTCCAAATAACTTTAAAATACTGTGTTAAATTGAATTCTGGAGCAGCAGAGTCAAGAAAAAGGTGAAACATTTTTCCGGTCCAAGACAGCTTAAGAGGTGAGCAAGAGAGGTCAATGATAGTGGGGTGGAAGCTGGCCTGGTGGCTGCTGCAAAACCAACTGTGGGCCTTGGAAGGGGCAGCTTTGTGAGCTCTCAGCCCAGAAAGAGTAAGAGTTTCAGACAAGTGATTAGAAAGATTACAGGGGACTCTGAGTGGCACTGGGTACATGTACAGGTACAGTTGCCCATATGCAAGTCTCAGTTCCTGAGACATGAGGAGCACCAGTGCTTGTGGCCAGAGGAGAGAAAGAGTCCTGATTACAGTTTCAAGGCCAAGAAAAGCCCTTGTGGTCACTCACAATGGAGCAGGGGGTCTGGTCACAGTCCCAGGGCTGAGAGAAGGGCTGCCATTTGTAGATGCAGACAAGCAGAGGCCCTTCCTGGGTAAAGACCAGAGCACAGACCAGATAAGTAGCAACAAGGACTGAAAAACTTACAGACTCCCAGAACTAGTTCTGAAAACAGCAGTGCAAAAAGCCTAAAGCTTAGAACAGTAACTCCCAAAGTCCACCCAAGGAAGAAAGCCCAAATTTATCATAAAGTTAAAAGTCAAGAAATAAGCTGGAAAAATGAGCAAACAACAACAACAACAAAAGTGCCTGATTATAAAAACCTACTATGGTGACAGGAAAGATCAAGACACAAAATCAGAAGACAAGAATGTGAGAACAGCTACATGCAAAGAGCCAAAGGGAAAAAAAATGAAAATTGGCGATAAGCCCAGGAAAAATTCCTGGAAGAGGTTTTAAAAAAGGAAATAAGAGTGTAGAGGGAAAATTGGGAAAAGAAATGAGAGTGATGAAGGAAAATCATGGAAAGAGAATTAACAACTTGATAAAGGAAGCACAAAGAAAAATACTGTAGAAAATAACACCTTAAAAAGAAGAATCGACCTAATGGTAAAAGAGGAACAAAAATTCAATAAAGAAAAGAATTCCTTAAAAAGCAAAATTGCCAAAATGGAAGTACAAAAGTTTTTTGAAGAAAATGATTCTTTAAAAATTAGAAATGGACAAATCAAAGCTAATGATGCCATGAGACATCAAGAAACAACAAATCAAAATAATAAAAAAAAATAGAAGAAAATGTAAACTATCTCATTGGAAAAACAGCTGACCTGGAAAATAGAGAGAGAAGAGAAAATTTAAGAATTATTGGACTACCCAAAAGCCATGATCAAAAAAGAGCCTAGACATGATATTACAAGAAGATATAAAGGAAAGTATAAGTTTTTCATTTTATTTTTCTTGCTTTTTTTGCAACATGGCTAATATGGAAATATGTTTTTATATGATTTCCCATGTCTAACTGATATTACATTGCTTGTCTTTTCAATGGGTGGAGGATGAGTGAGGAGGAAAAGAATTTAGATCTCATACTTTTTAAATGTCAAAAATAAATAAATAATCTATTTTTTAAAAACTATGATGAATTTGATATTTAGGGGGAAGAAGTTGAGAGATGAGATAAAGATGGTAGGAACAGTCCAGTAGATGGGAGCACTCAAAGCATGAAGAAGATAGCAGAAGTGATTCTACAAGGAGGCAGGGATGTGTTGGAGTCAGATTTCGAGAGCAAATTGTTAAATATTCAGTGTTAGCTTTTACACCTTGGAAATCAGCAAAGGCTAGAAATCAGGACCTGGTTTATTGTTTTGTTGGTTGTCTAGATTTGTAAGTGATTAACCAAGAAGCTAATAATGAAAATTAGACTTAAAAGTTTGTTGTGGCTAGATTGTCTTTTTCAGAAAGCTCATTGTTCAACATTTGTCAGGATGTCTCTGAAGAAGAGTCTTCATTTTTTAGACTGGCAAACAATTGCTACGGTATTGCAGATTTTGCAAACTTTATTTTTTCACCAAAGGAATTATTTGGTGAAACAAAACCTTTGATGGCAAGGAAGACTCAGAGCCTGTGATGTATAGAACCATTCCTTGCTGTGAGAATTTGGTCTTAGAGGACACCAAAAGGCAGCTTAGAAAGGGAGAGCACAGAAAAAAAAAAAAACCACTGGATTTGGATTCAAAGCACTTTGGTTCAAGTTCTAGCTGAACTGAGCAGTTCATTTAATTTTTCTGACCTTCAGTTTTCTCATCTGTAAAATATAGGTAATAACATTTTTACTCCCTGCCTCCTGGAGTTTTATTAACATCAAGTTGATGTAAAGCATTTTGTAAACATTAAAGCGGAATATAATCATGAACTGTTTATTATTAAGTTCAATCCAATAATCTTTTGAGTGCACAGGGGGACAAAAAAAGGAAATAATCTCCGCTTTTAAGGAATATACATAATACCAGGGGTAAAATAATAGATATGTATATACAAATGTACCATAAATGAAAAGACATTTTTGTTGAGGGAGAATACTAACAACTTCAGGGAAGAAGAAAGAGTTCATGTAAGGGTACAACTGGTCATTGAAGGAAGCTAAGAATTAAGTGGGGCAGAAGTAAGGAGGGAAAGAATTGCAAGGAGCAGCCCATGAAAAAATGTAGGGGATGGAATGATGGGTATTAGGAAATAAATGCAAATAGGCCAAGTTGATTAGTACCTAGAGCATGTGAGAAAAAGTAATATGTAATTAATGTGGAAAGGTTAATTAGATCTAGATTGCGAAGGATATAGAAGTTTATATTTTATCTAAGGGTAATAAAGAGCCATTGATTCTTCCTGATTGAGTGAATAACATAGTCAGACCCACACTTCAGGTATATCAATTTCACATCCTTCTGAAGAATGGATTTGAGAAGGGAGAGACTATAATAGAGAAGAAAAGTGATGAAATTCCAAACTAGGGGGATTGTTGCATAAATTGAAGGAAGGACATTGATATAAGAAATATGGAGGTAAAGTTGTTGAGACTTGACATCTGAAAAATGTAAGGTGCAGCTAGGGGGTACAGTGGGTAGAATGTCAGGTCTGAAGTCAGAAAGACTCATCTTCATGAGTTTAAATCTGGACTCAGACACTTACGAACTGCGTGACCCTGGACAACTCAACCCTACTGGCTGAGGACAATCTTCATCTGTAAAATGAACTGGAGAAGGAAATGGCCAATTACTCCAGTATTTTTGCCAAGAAAACCCCAAATAGGGTCTTGAAAAGTCAGACACAACTGGAAACAACTGAACAATATAAAAGAAACTTATTATTATTATCATAGAGGAAGTTAAATCTAAAGGAAGAGATTTCCCTCGGTTCAGGCTGAGGTAGGGGATGAACTAATAAAATAGAGAAATATTCAATGTTTATAATTTCTGATTAGTACATACTTGCTAAGTAGAACAGGAAGAACAAAAAGAAGAAAATAAATGAGTACTAGTGAGAGCTATAAATTAGTGTATTTATTCAGATAACCAATTGCATATTGTACATTGCATATAATCAATGCTCCACTTGGGGTATGACTTTCTCACAAGGTCGAAAATGATGGTATTTTAACTTTCTCCTTGTTGTTGTGATATTATGTCCCCTTAAAGCAGCGATTCTCAACCTGTGGGTCGCAACCCCTTTGGGGGTTGAACGACATTTTCACAGGGGTCACAGAAGTCACCTAAGACCATCGGAAAACACATATTTCCGATGGTCGAACTGAGACACTGCTCCTCTATCTGTCTCCAGGCATGTCTGCCCACATGCAGATACACCTACATATGAGTATTAAAGGGTTGCAACATTAGGAAGGTTGAGAACCACTACCTTAAAGCCACTTTACTCTTACTTGTTGGTTCCTCAATGGAATTCTCTATAGCAGGGGTGAAGAAACCAGAAAAAGCAACATACACAATAACTACAATAATGAAAGGTGAAAGAAAGACAAAAAATAAAATTTAATGTTGGATAATTACGACCAAGCTTGTTTCTGAAGAATTGAGAAAATGGATGTCTCTCTCCCTCTTTGCTGGAGAGAATAGGGGGAAGTCCCAAGTATAGAATGTTACATGTTCTATCAGATAGTGTTGATAAATGTATAATGTTGGTTGGCTTTCCTAAATTGCTTTCTTTTTCTTTCTTTTTTTTGGTCTTTGTTACAAGGGACAACTAATTGAGAGAGGTAGGAAAAAGAATAAATTTGAAAATTAAGACAATATAAAAATAAAATATTGATAAAATATGACTAAATATATTATTATGAGTACCCATACTAGACACATAATTTTTAAAATCCATACTTCTTTTTAATTATTGGGAACTACATGTTTGCAAAGGGATTTGGTGTCAGATAATGACTTCCTAGAAATTCTTACTGGTAACTATGGTCCGAAGGGGTTGACTATCTTCTAAATTATAGCCAAGCCCTTCATGTAATGAGAGTCTTTGCCACAAGGATTACAGATAAATTTAGGACACAATTGGTTCTCCTTTTAGATGAATGTAGTATAGAGGTGGAAGAAAGAGAAATGAGCTATTTTGTGTGACTTTTTCTGCAGGGTGTTTTTTCTGCTTTTCTTTCTTTCTTTGTTTCTCTTGATGGAAGTCCTTGCATGAAATATGTCAGTTATTGCAATTTTGTAGGCTCATCTTAGATCTAGAGCTGGTAGGGCCATTAGAGGACATCTAATCCAACCCTCTAATTTTACAGGTGAAGAAACTGAGATTCCAGAGGGTGAAGAGACTTAACTAATGTAGCACAGAGAGTAAGCAGCAGAGATGAGAGTTGAACCCAGGGCCTTTGGCTTCCAATGCTTTAGCAGAATTCTCTCTTTTCTTAGTTTTTCAACATGTGCATTTCTGTGGCATCTTTCATCATGGTGCCTAATCACTAAGACCGACATTGGAAACAGAAATTGTGTAGAATCCTTGTTCCATCTTCATGAAAACATGACAATATTGGAGGTTCAGAGGAAGGGGAGGACTATTATACATAGACGAATAAGAAAAAAACTCTAAGGAAGTTAACAGAGGGAATATTTGAAAGCAAACCTCTTTTTACCTATTCTGAAAGCAAACATCTCTTTTAAGCTAACACTTCAGATTCCTGCAAATAAGTTGATACTAGTGACATTGAAGGTACCATTTGCATAGTATTTAACTGTCATTAAAAACTACCCTTATTTTCTGAAGTAGCCTCTTTCTATCTCTCATACCACCTCTTTGCTCTAATTTGGCTCCTACTAAGAAAATATTTTAATCATATGCAAATGAGTTCGCTGTTCCCCTTTTCCATCTTTTAAGTTGAAAAGGATTCGTTAACTTTCATCTAGAAAGGGAAAGACTCCCTCTGGGTATACTAAAATCAATATGCCTCTTAGATAAGCAACCTGATGTATTTTAAAGAACCTGGGTTTGAGTCCCTGCCTTTCATTTAACTATGTGACCAGATGCAACCTTTCACCTTCAGTTACTTCACTTGTTA
Source organism: Pseudochirops cupreus (assembly GCA_028627135.1). Classification (NCBI taxonomy): domain Eukaryota; kingdom Metazoa; phylum Chordata; class Mammalia; order Diprotodontia; family Pseudocheiridae; genus Pseudochirops; species Pseudochirops cupreus. Next base: position 218,357,004 of record CM053583.1, read on the forward strand.
AATGAAAAGGACACATATATTACTTTTCTCATGTAGTTGTGAGGAGATACTTTATATAAAGTGAGTTATTTTAAAATTTTGTTTTATTGGTCTATATTTTTATATCACCTACATTTCCTCCTGTATTCATCTTCCTCTTTTCAGATAGCTATCCCTTATAACAATTTTTTTATTTTAAAATTTAAAATATATTTTATTGATCTTTCAATCCCTTACTGATTTTTAAAATGATTCCCCCCACAATATATCATTCCCCCTCCAATACCAAGAGAACTATCTATTATAACAAAGAATAAAGTAGAAAAAAGAAGGAAAAAAAGTAGTTTAGCAGCACTAAAATATCAACCATGTCTGGCAGTATATGAAGTATTTCTTATCAGTGGCCCCCCACCTCTATAGTGTGGAGGAAGGTGCTAATTGTTTTTTCAAGCTGCACTCCAGACAAGTTTTTTTTTTTAAGTCACATCCATATTCAGATTAACATGGTAATTCCTTAAGAGAATGAGATATCAAAATCTTCCCTGCCTGCTTCCCCACCAAAGTGGCTGTGCCTGACCAAAGCTAAATTAGAGTAGTGATTATTGTTGTTATGAAAGGATTTGTGTTACTCAGTCTTCCTTAACTCAGTGATCCTCATGATTCTGCAATATTGGTGTCACTAATAAAAAGAGCTTCATGACCAAGGTATGCCTTCTGTAGGGCCTGGCATAATAGAATTAGAAATATGCTACAGTGGAAAGCAAACTGGTTCTCAAGTCAGAGGACCTGATGCAAAAGACTGTGTGACCCTGGACAAGAGATGTAACCTTCTTCATCTGTAACTTTCTTTATCTTCTCATGCTTCTCTTGTTTCTTGTATTTGAATGTCAAATTTTCTATTCAACTCTGTTTTTTTTCCTCAAGAATGCTTGAAAGTCCTCCACCTCATTGAATGACCATATTTTCCCCTGAAACATTATACTCAGTTTTCCTGGGTAGGTGATTCTTAGTTTTAATCCTTGCTCCTTTGGCCTCCAGAATATCATATTTTAAGCCCTTTGATCCCTTAATGTAGCAGCTACTAGATATCTTGACTGTGTTTCCACAATACTCAAATTATTTCTTCTTGGCAGCTTGTAATATTTTCTCCTTGATCTGGGGACTCCGGAGCCTGGCTATAATATTCCTAGGAGTTTTCTTTTTGGGATCTTTTTCAAGAGGTGATTAGTGAATTCTTTCAATTTCTATTTTGCCCTATGGTTCTAAAATATCAGGGCAATTTTCCTTGAGAATTTCTTAACGAATGATTTCTAGGTTTTTATTTTTTTTATCATGGCTTTCAGGTTGTCTAATAATTTTTAAATTGTCTCTCCTGGATCTGTTTTCCAGGTCAGTGGTTTTTCCAATATTTCACATTGCCTTCCATTTTTTCATTTGTTTGGATCTGTTTAATAGTATCTTGATTTCTCATAAAGTCATTAGCTTCTATTTGCTCCACTCTAATTCTGAGGGAATTATTCTCTTCAATGAGCTTTTGAAATTCTTTTTCCATTTGGCAAATTAGGCTTTTTCAGGCATTCTTCTCTTCATTGGCTTTTTGGGCCTCTTTTGCCATTTGAGTTAGTCTGTTTTTTTAAGGTGTTATTTTCTTCAGTCAGATTGTTGATTCTCTTTTCATGATTTTCTTGCATCATTCTCATTTCTCTTTCCAATTTTCCTCCACCTCTCTTACTTGATTGTCAAAATCCTTCTTGAGCTCCCCCATGGCCTGTAACCAATTCATATTTTTCTTGGAAGCTTTTGGTGCGGGAGTTCTGACTGTGTTGTCTTCTTCCTGTTCCATGCTTTGATCCTTTTTGTGCCCAAAAAAGGAATCTAAAGTTGGATTGCTGTGCTTGCTTTGCTTTCTTTGCTTGCTCATGTTGCCAGTCAATAGCTTGACTTTTGAGCTCTTTGTCACAGTAGAACTCTGCTCCCAGAGAGGAGAGCTTTGTCCCAAATTGTTGGGGTTTTCACAGCTGCTGGAGCTATTAGTTGGGTGCCCTCCCTGCTGTCCCCACAAGCTCTGGCTCACTGGTCACACACCTCAAGACCACCACCCAAGACCATGATCCAGATCCAGGCAGGTTAAAGTAAGAGCAATTACCCTCTGAATGTTCGCTTGGCCCCCTGCATTCTGCAGGCTGGGAGTTCTGAAGCAGCCACATAGAGGCAGCTGCATGGCTACTGTGTCTCCACTGCTTCTCACTCTGGGGGCAGAGGCCAGACTGCACTCCATCCCCCCCCCCCCCCCAGTTCCAACAGAGTTCCACACTGACCTTTCACTTTGTCCCTGGCATTTATGGGTTGATATTTTTGGAAACCAGCACAGCTGCTGTTGATCCACTCTCCCAAAGCCCACTTCAGCTGCTGCTGATTGGGGCCACCCTGGGGCTAAAACTGGGAGCTCACATGGGGCTGGGCTCAGTTCCCAGCATGCTGAGATGGACCCTTCCTGTTCACCTGTTGGGCTGCCCTCAGTGGGAGATTTTTTTCTCTCTGTCACTTTGTGGGTTCTGTAGCTCTAAGATTTGTTTAGAGTCATATTTTATAGGTATTTGAGGTGATTTTGGGGTGGGGAGCTCATGGAGTTTTCCTGCTTCTATGCTGCCATCTTGGCTCCTCCCCCCATAACAATTTTTTTTTAAATCATGCAAGGCTAGAATGATGTGGGCATAGAACTGGTATGTTAATTTAAGAGCAATTTGATGCTACTTATATTAAGTGTTTTCTATTGCAAGGTAAGATGCCATTTGTATAATGGATACTGGGCCTAATAGTAAGAGCTAACATTTCTACCACTTACTATGTAAAAAGCACTATGCCAAGTATTTTACAATTATTATCTTCTTTGATTCTCATAACAACCCTGAGAGGTGCTATTATCATTGCCATTTTACAGATGAGGAAACTGAGACAAATAGAGGTTAAGTTACTTACTCAGTGTCATTACTTACTAGTAAGTATCTGAGGCCTGACTTGAACTCAGGTCATCCTGACTTTAGGTCTAGTGCTCTATCCACTAAATAACCTATATGTTGGAAAACATAGATCTGGATTCAGATTCTGGCTTCAACACAGACGAGTTGTATGACTACAGTCAAGTCATTTAATCTCTTGGTGATCCAGGGAACCAAGTAGTTTAAGACAAAAAATGGTAGACCAGTTGCAGACTCATATCAGTGGGAAACATTTCCACACCAAGAGGCCTCTACTCCAGTGAAATTTATAGAGTCTTGGCACTTCCTACTTTACCCTGCCTCAAACCACCACCACCTCCCTATCCCTCACCCCCCCCCCCAAAAAAAAGGTTCGGGGCATGGCACCAGGCAATGGAAATACAAAGGCAAGACTGAAACATCTTGAGCCCTCAAGGGGTTACTGAGGGAATACGACACAAACACACGTAAGTATATTAGAGGCTTGAAACATTCAGATAAGTACTTCAAATATCTGCTTTACTTCATGCTTATGGTCTCAAGTTCTGCATGTATTAGAATGACAGAGCATAGCAATTAGGCAAAGGAATGGCCTTTTGGAGGCTGTAACAGAAAGTTCAATACAAGAAGGTCACTCTTATCTAACCAATGACATGACAAGCCATTGTTTACTGCATTGATTTCAAAATCTTATTGCTGCCCTAGGTCTTTTTCATATTGCCAGTTAGCTTGTTCCTAATGCCCTTCCATGGACATTAAGATCCTCTGATTAGAGATTTACAACTAATCTCATTTTTATTACATTTCTTCAGCCTTGGAGCTTTTTTTACTGCTGTGTGTATAACAGATCTATAACTCCACTCTCTTGAATATGATTAGCGATTGCATGTTTAATCAATCCACTGAGAAGTAAATAACCCTTCCTTCTAAAATTGCTTTACCAGAGTTTAATTCAGACTGACTAAAAGGTTTTCTTTTGTTCTTTCATCCTTGTAATCACAACTCAGCCTGCTTTAACTCTATGCAACACTATACATACAATGTTTTTTTATGTCTCCCTCTAGTCATTAAAAAAATCATAACAAAAATTTTAGCTAAGGAAAACATAAAAATCTGGATATTTAGAATCTAATCCAGGTTTTAAATAGCCAGGAAAATCTGTTCTTGGTAATAGGATATGAGATTGACATTGTGGATTGCTTTGTAAAAGGATTCTGAATGAACTTTAGTCCGATAATTAACGGGACATTAACTTGAGGGAAAATCTAGTGGTGGATTTGTACTCTGTGAAACCATTTTTCACAAATAATGTATTTAAGAAGAGTTATTAAAAGAATAAATAGCTTTCTTCATCAGAACTCTAACTGATTAAATTTTCTGAGCTGAAGAAAATTTGCTCTGCATTGCAGTTCCAGGAGTGGGTGAAATATATGGTTTGCAATACCAAATAGATTAAACATAGCTGAAAGTAAAAATTGGTCATAGTACACAATAGGAAATTTAAGTGTACCAGAAAATTTGGGATAGGATGGGTAGAGATAAATCCAGTAATAACTGGGGAATGTGAGTTTTTCACCAAATAGAGAAAGCATGAGACAGTGTGGTATAGTGCACAGAGAGATGGCCTCGGTCTGAAAATCTGAGTTGAAGTCCCACCTCTAATGCATACTTGCTGGTCACATAACTCTGCAAGTCACTTAACTTCTTCCTCACATTCCCAGCAACTGTCTAAGACTATAAATTCCAGAGCCTGTAACAATCTGCATTGGCGGAGGAAGTTGTCACATTGGGCATTCCCTTTACCAGTAAAATAATAGGGTTGGGATATGTGTGTTGTGTAGTATGTGTGTGTGTATGCATTTTTGAAAGACAGAGAGAGACAGAGAGAAAGAGAGGCAGAGACAGAGACAGAGAGAGATTCTATTGGCCTTTATGCTTTGGGACTTGAACATTTTGAGAAGGTAGAAATGTAAGTCAGAAGTTCTGTGTAAAAACTTAGGGTAAATACTTAAGTATAGTCAAATATAGAAAGTGCATACCCACATGATGTAAAAACCTTAACAAGACAATAAATTTTAATTGTGATGAAGAGAAATGCAGTTGTAGAAATGAAATTTTCTGGATAATTGGTTTCTAGACTTTGATACTATGATCACTATATATTAATAGCGAATGGTATCTTGTCCCTGGGTAGAGTATCACTAGAACTGGCCCATGTTAGAGAATTCTCTATGAGACCTTTCCTTCCCTGCTCTGAATATGCCATTCCAAGAGTACAGAGTTAACTGCTATATAACACATATTATATTCTGTTGGGTTATTGGATATGATTTCTTGTTGAAGTCAAAATGTTGAACCTTTGTGTGGATGAAGAGCTTATAGTCTGATTGGTGGTGTCCCGGAAATGCTCAATGTGTCACAAATAACTCTATTGTTTAGGGGTCTGGAAATTTTACCACTTCTTTTAGTCACCTTTGGGATGAAGGAATTATCTAAAATTTACCTATTTTATCTAAGAGCTATGTAATGGAGCCTTTTCCCACCTTGGAGCACAATTAGACACTCTTCTTGATGACTACATGTGGAGCTGCTTTTCATCCATGTATGGCTCATCACTGAGAGTTCCTTAATTGATGGTTAAACTAGAACTGATGATTCAAGAGACCTGTGGAAAAAGGAGCCAACTTCCAACTGGGGCCATGGGCTATAGCTCTCAGGCTGCCCAGTTGTGACTCTAGTGAGGGGTGAGAAAGTACAGGATTCTTAACCTCAGTGTCATGACAATCTCACTCAAATGGCAGCTGGGGCTAGGGACCACAGCTAGATGAGGTCCTGCCTGGGTCTCTGAAAATCCCTACCTTGTTTAAATTTTCTTTATTTGAGCAGGCAATTTTGTAAGTTTGGAAAGTTCTGGAAGTCTGTAGTTGCGATGGTAGCATCATCTCTTGGCATAAGAAGATCAGCAGTATATCCACATGAACAGTGTTAGCTGATGGCAGAGGAAGTGTCTTCAGTTATATCAAAGAAATACCTTTTACTTTCTCCTTTGGGAATACTCTTAGACTTTTAAGACATAACTTTTACAGTAATTCTGATTATCTTAAGGTCTCCACAAATGGTATAGTAAAAAAGGGACTCACAAGGCCTATGGGACAGGTTATTCATTCCTACACAATGATAAAAACAATGTCAAACCTAGAAATTATCACAATGTATCTTAACAGAGAGATTTAGACAGGATTTGGTCATTTCATTTACAACTATGGTTGAAATCTTCCAGGAGGCCGATACTTCTCATCAAGAAACAAAACCGTAGGAAAGGTTGCTAATTTGCAGGCTTGCTTGGCATTATCTGATCACCTTTCGGTACCAGCCTGCCAGCAATACAGTCAGGTTAGCTAGTCCTCCTTTTAGTAGCCTCTGGGAAATGCTGATGCTGCCACTGCTATCAGTCCCTGCAGCTACCAAGCCAGTGGATGTTTTCATCTCACATGCTATATATAATTAAAAGTTTTATTTTTTTTAAGGATGAGCAGAATCCTTTCAATGCAGAGCTAAATAGCACAATGGTTAAAGCTCTTGACTTGAAGTCCGGAAGACCTAAATTCAAATCTAGTCTCGGGAAATTATGAGCTGTGTGGCCCTGGGCAAGTCACTTAACCTCTATCTGCCACAGTTTCTTCATCTCTAAATCGGTGATTGTAATAGCATTTACCTCCCAAGATTGTTGTGAGAATAAAACGAGGTATTATTTGTAAAGGACCTAGCAATGCCTGGCACACAGGAGGCACTTAATACATGTTTTGTTGTTTTAAAAGGTGATGTCTAGAGTAAAATTCAACAAAGGTAGACTGAGGTACATTCTCTCTGAGCAACATAATAGTTTATTAGCAGCTCTTTGTGGTGGCAAAAAAACTGGAAATGAAGGGGATGCCCACCAATTGGGGAATGGCTGAACAAGTTGTGGTATATGAATGTAATGGAACATTATTGTGCTATAAGAAATGGGGAGGAGAAGGTCTTTATAGTCACCTGGAGAGGCTTATACAAATTAATGCAAAGTGAGAAGAGCAGAACCAGGAAAAACTTGTACACAACCACAGACACATCATATGTGTGATGACCAACTTTGATAAGCTGGACTCTCCTCCGCAACACACAGGTATAAGACAACTCTACAAGTCTCAGGATGGAAGGAGATGTCTACGTTCAGAGAAAGATCTAGAAAGAACAGAGTTTAAATGGAGACTGAAGCAATCTACATGCTATTGTTCTTTTTCATGTTTGGTTTTGTTTCTTTTTTCCCATTGTTCACTCATTGGTTACAACCCTTCTATACAACCAGACTGTTGTACAATGTGAAAGTATTTGCAGATTCTATACATGATTGCACGCCACCATGGCGGGGGGGGGGGGAGGAGAGAAAATTTGAAACTCAAGGGATTATGGAACTGAATCTTGTCAACTACAAGTAAATAAACAAGTCAATGGAAAAAAATAGTTTATTAGCAGGGGTGCTACCTGTTAATAAAGCAGGCTAATGGATGCCTCAGTTTAGGCCCCAAACCCCTAGATCAAGATGCAGCTCCTTTTTATAAGCATAGAACAAAGAACAGAATGGGGAGATGAGGAAATAACACAACTGGGTGGTGACATTGTGTAGCTGAGGACAACATGATTGGTTATAGAACTGAGGCCTGAGGGACAACAGGATTGGCTAGAAGTTCAGATTCAATGAAGGGCTAGCAACATTCCTCTCCTTCCCTCCTGTGACTAAGAAAAGTTCATTGCTTGAGCCCACCTGCAAGGTTAGAGATGGTGTGCCAGACTTCTTTGGATAGCAAACCAGACATCCTTGAAGGAGATCTTAGTGGTCTAATGATACTAGACCAATAGTATCCACTCACTGCCTCCAAGGATAACAGATTTCCATAAGGTAAGAATAGAACAGTGATTAGCAGGAGAACTGGATTTATAAACTCAACTCATTACAGACCCTTCAAATTTCCGAACCAATTTCAGAGACAAAGAACCTTGACTTAGGCAGTTACAGAAGAAAATCAATTACACAGTGAAGTCAAATACAAAATCAGTGTTTGCTTTTCTCATTGGGAAAAGTTGAGGATGGGGAGAAATAGACGGGAATTCCTAGTTCAGGAAGACATAATGTAGAAGCTAAAGATTACTTAGGTTACTTTACTTAGTTACTAAGCATAGATTACATATGTATCTCATATCTCCTTTATTCAAGAAAATATTTAGTAGACCCAGGACGATGCAAGCCCCAAATAACACCATAAAAATGAAGCAGATTATATTTTAACAGACAGGAAAAGACTTTTTGTTGGTGTAGAAACTATAACTGAGTAAGCAGTCTGTGAACGTTCAGATTCATCAGAGCTAGATTAGAATTATTTCAATATTGCGTACAATCAAAACAATACCATGGAACAGCTTAAACAAGCAAATGAAAAATTCTAAAAATGAGAAATGGCAACAGAATTGACATAAATACTGAGTAAGCCGTTCAGTCATCATAAACTATTTGCCGCAGCAAAGAGACCAAAATGGTACAACAAACATCTGATTGATTTGCAGAATATTAACTCATTTGTAAAATCTTGCAAAGAAAGATGATAAACAAGTATAAATAGCAGCGTCCCATAATTCATAGAGAAGCAGTGGAGGGAAAAACCATTTTAAAGAAAGTTGGCAAAATATTTAAATAAGTTGAATCATCCCTCAGATATTCAAGGATGAAAATGGAAGACCACAAAAAGAAGAAAAGTGGATAAAACCTACAAAAATCTTTTTTTTTTCCCCATGATGTATTTTCTCCATTAAAGTCAATGGAACCACCACACTTGTATTCTAACATGGAAATGCATGCTCATTTATACTCTCCACTGTGACTGAGGAGATCCCATGGAGAGGCCCAGGCAAATAGGGATTCTTCGTGGATCGTGAGATCCTCTATGTGTCCCTCTTCATAGATAACATTGATGCCGATTGCATCAAGCCCTAGAATATATCAGAGTTATGGAAGATTTGTAATCACTCAGGAGTTTGACCTGATTATTCATACAAGTAAGACCAAGTTGATTAATAATTCCTATTGTCCAGATTTCAACATGTATTTGGATAGATGACCTACAAAGTTTGTCCATCAGCATGTATATCTGTGATGAAAGGCGCAAATGGATGATGGGTTAGGCCCAAAGTTGAACAAGAGGAAGAAAACAAGCCAGGTTGCTTTCGGGAAATTGCAAAACTCTTTAACTGCCCCCAAACTTCCTTTGAAAGCATTGTCAATGTTCTATCAAATGTTGCTCTTTGTTAATGAGACATGGCATATAATTATTCTGAAGAATGTTTTTTAAAAATTTCTCAGAGAGCAAAGAAGAGGGATGTAGAGGGTATGAGAAGTCAACCACATAACCAAAGAGGAACTCTGAAAAATGAAATGACAGGTATAGGCCTGGTCACATAGCTGGGGGGGGATGATAGGCATGTTCCACCAGTGTCAGGAAAAAGTGAGGAAGACCTCCAATTCATTAAGCGGGCCCCCTCATTGCAAACTGAAGGCCAGGAACAGAGGTTCTTAAGACTCCTAAGAATCACATAATATGGGCAAGTATAAGTGGGTTTTGATTCCTATAACCAGGCAGAACTTCTAACTCAATGTGTTCGGTGTCCCTCAACCACAGACCATAAAAATAAAGTTGATGTTTTACCTCTTCCTTCTCCTCCTCTTCCTTCTCCTCTTCTTTCTTGCCCTCCTCTCTTGTTTTTCCTCTTCTCCTATTGGTAATTTCACATAGATGTGTATTTTAGATGAATCAATGATTCTATGAAGAGAAATTCATAGATGAATTTTCCATCGAACTTTAATATTTCTAATCCTGGGTAATTGTGATACGTCTTCCATTTTAACCTGCAGAGAGTTTATCATCAATTCATTTTTTTCTTGGACAGTGCTGCCATCCATCTCTATGGGAAGATTTTGAATGGACAATAGGGAACAGACATGATAAGGGCGATATTTCACTTTTTTAAAAAGGATTTAGCAGACAGCACTCAAGACATTCATCAGACTTGTTAGTGCATTTATATCATTCTATATAGTACTGACGGATCTCAATAATGGATATTAAAACAAAAAATGAAGCACCCTCCCCCACTCTTAAACATCACAGGACCTTGCTATTGGAGTCCCTTTCTCTGAGCCAACTTTGTTCTTTTTCTTAAAATCATTTCCATGATTATGACAAATCTCAGGGAAAGGATTAGAAATATTTTTTCCTTCCTTTGGTTTCATGAACCACATCACAACTCTCTCATGTTGTTTTTATATTTTATATCACACAGTTGTAATTATTTTATTCTAGTAATTTCTAATAATGTTTTGTTCATTGGTGAATATATATAATAATCCCCTACTACACTCCAAAAGCACGAGAGCAAGGTCTATAATTTTCTTTGTATTTCTTTTGGTGTCTAAACATACAGTAGGCATTTATTAAATGTTTCTTAAATGAATGAATGAGAGTGCTCTACATTTCTTCCATTATAGGTAAGGGGAAAATCACTTTCTGATTGAAAATCAACTTCTAATAGGTTTATCTTGTAGCATTTCATATGATTATTTATGTAAAGGTGTATGACGACCTGACCTTGTAATGAGGAAAATCTGAGTTCAAATCTTGCCCTTGGCACATACTAGAAGTGTGACTATGTTTAAGACTGATGAATTGTACCATTTTGGTGGAGGGAATCTTCAGGATTTCCTTATCCTGATACATATAAGTCACTAGTCCAGCCCAATTATGCAAATATATATATTTCTTTGGGATTGTGGCTCTAACCCTTGTGCAAGGGTTCTCAGTGCCATCTGGTCTATTTTCCTCATTCTTCAAATGAGAAAAATGAGACCCCAGGGAGATTAAGTGGCTTGCCCCATATCTTATAAATAAATGTGTTAAAATTGAGACTTGAATCCAGACACTTCAGAGCATTTGATCCCAAAACAATTTGGGAAAATTTGGGCATTTGGGAAAATTTGACCCTTTGGAAATGCCTGTACCCCAGATGGAAGTCTGCTACTCCCACACTTCTACCATTAGTTGCACTTTTTTCTGTGCCTTATACCTATTTCTAGGATGCTATGAGCACAAAATTTTTGCACGTGGTCCTGAATAAAAAAAATCAATTTTTTTTGTTAAACATAAACTGTTACAAATTATCAAAAGAAATTGTTGTACATGACTTGAAGTATTCAATTATTACCTACTTAATGTTCTCACTTCAATCAACCTCCTCCCTCTCTTCTCCTCTTTCCCCCCAATCATTTTTTATTCCCCCCAGATGATTTGTTGAAGAATATTTATTCCACAGTCATCAGCTTTTGCTCATCCAGTGTAGTTCTTTGGCATTTATTTTCTCCTCCAGGTACAATAGCATCATGGTTCCACTGGGATATTTCTCTAATAGACAAATGGAAGTTATGAATTAAGGGCAGAGAGTAGAGCTCACAAGATGAACATATTGAAGA
>CM053583.1:218369011-218432335 GCA_028627135.1 Pseudochirops cupreus
GTCTCTTTTTGATCATGGCTTTCAGGTACTCCAGTAATTTCTAAATGATCTCTCCTGGATCTATTTTCTAGGTCGGTGGTTTTTCCAATGAGATATTTCACATTGCCTTCTATTTTTTCATTTCATTTGTCTGGATCTGTTTTATAGTATCTTGATTTCTCATAAAGTCATTAGTTTCCATTTGCTCTAATATAATTTTGAAAAAATTATTCTCTTCAGTGAGTTTTTGAAATCCCTTTTCCATCTGGGCAATTCGTCTTTTTAAGGCATTCTTCTCCTCATTGGCTTTTTGGGCCTCTTTTGCCATTTAAGTTAGTCTATTTTTTAGGTGTTATTTTCTTCAGTATTTTGGGGTCTCCTTTAACAGGCTGTTGACTTGCTTTTTATGATTTTCTTGTGTCATTCTCATTTCTCTTCCCAATTTTTCCTCCACTTCTCTTACTTGATTTCAAAAGTGTTCTTGAGCTCCTCCATAGCCTGCAACCATTTCATATTTTTCTTGTAGGCTTTTGATGCAGGAGTTTTGACTTTGTTATCTTCTTCTGGTTCTATGTTTTGATCCTCTTTGTCCCCCCCAAAACGATTCTCTGATTGCACTTCCTCTGTTTGTTCATCTTGCCAGCCAATTACTGGACTTTTGAGCTCTTTGCCATAGTAGAACTCTGCTTCTAGAGTAGAGAGAACTGTGTCCCAAATTTCTGGGGTTTTGTGCAGCTGTTGTCAGAACTGTTGTCAGAACTATGAGGAGGGTGCCCTCTCTACAGCCACCATAAGCTCTGGCATGCTAGTGCTGCTCACCTCAGGACCCTCACCCAAGACTGTGACCCAAATCCAAGCAGGTCAAAGCAAGAGCAATTACCCTCTGAATGATTACTTGGTTCCCCTACAAACTGCAGGCCAGGAACTCTGGAAACAGCCATGCAGCAGCAGCTTCAGCTGCTTCACAGCTGCCACCTCTGCCACCCCAGGGGCAGGGGCCAGACTGTGCTCTTCTCTCACCCAGTTCCAACAGAGTTCCCTACTGACCTTTTAATTTCTCTTTGGAGTTTATGGGTTGAGAAATCTGGAAACCTCTATAGCTGCTGCTGATTCACTCTCCTGAAGTGTGCTCCTGTCGGTCTGGGCCATGTGTCTACACTGGTGTGGCTCATATGAGACTGTGTTCAGCTTTCTACCTGATGCAATAGACCCTTCCTGTTGGCCTGCCAGGCTGCCTTCAGTGTGAGATTTGTTTCTCTCTGAAACTTTGTGGGTTCTGTAGCTCTAAAATTTGTTTAGTATCATTTGTTTACGAGTATTGGAGGTGGTTGGAGCAGGAGCTCAAGCAGGTTCCTGCTTTTACTCTGCCATCTTGGCTCCACCCCCTGTCAGAAACTTCTGTATTGGTCTTTTGGCACTCTTCTATAGGTTCCAGTGCCTTTATATTGTCTGTCTGTTAAAACTTACTTGTGTTTTATGATTGGCCCACATCATTTTTCATTTTAATATTTTCTGGATAAAAGCTTTTATGCTGTTCTACCAATCCAATTCATTTCAACCAGGAAGTAAGAGAGGGAGAAATGGAGGGAGGGAGAAGAAAAAAGGAAGGAAAGAAGGAAGGAAGAAAGGAAGGAAGGAATGACAGAAGGAGGGAGGGAGGGAAGAAGAGAAGGAAGGAATGAAGGAAGGAAGAAAGGAAGGAAGGGAAGAAGGGAGGGAGGAAGAAAGGAAGGAGGGAAGAAAGGAAGGAAGGAAAGAAGGAAGGAAGAAAGGAAGGAAGCATTTATTAAGAGCTACTGTGAAAAAAAATTTTTTAAAGGGCTACTATGTTTCAGGCACTGTGCTAAGTGCTTTATAAATATTATTTCATTTGATCCTCACAACCACTTCTAGAGTTAAGCGCTGTTATTATCTTCATTTTATAGTAGAGGAAATTAAGTGGTTAACTCTCTTGCTTAGGGTCAACCAGCTAGTTAATGTTTGAGGCCAAATTTGAACTTAAGTATTCCTAACTGTTCAGGCCTAGAATTCTGCCCATTGTGCCACCTGGCTATCTCTATAGTATATAGAGAACCAGCCTTAGTTTTAGGAAATCCTAGTTTCAAGGCCTGTTTTTGATACTTACTCTGTGACCCTGGGCAAGTCACTTCACTCCTCAGAGCCCCTAAACAAATCTCTAGGTTGCTAAAGAGGATAGTTAGATGGCACAGTGAATAAAGTGTCTGGGCTGGGGTCAGGAAGACTCATCTTCCTGAGTTCAAATCTGGCCTCTGATACTTACTAGCTATGTGACCCTGGGCAAGTCACTAAATCCTGCTTGCCTCAGTTTCCTCACCTGTAAAATGAGCTGGAGAAGAAAATGGCAAAACACTACAGTCTCTTTGCCAAGAAAACTCCGTGGACAGTGTTGGCTTGCTATGGTTCACAGAACACGAGTAATTGGATGTGACTTAACAGTTCAACACCTTGTGACAGTTAGGTGATACAGTGGATGGAGTGCTGGGCTTGCCTCAGTTTCCTCATTTGTAAAATGAGCTGGAGGATGGAATGGCAAATTACTCCAGTACCCTTGCCAAGAGAACCCCGAATGGGATCTCAAAGAGTTGGACATGACGTAAATGTAAACTGAACAAGTTGTTGGACAGTTTACACAAAAGCATTGGTAGAGGGGCTCCCTCTCCTGGAGTTCTCAACACTTTATGAAATCACAGATTTGGACCCTTATTCCCTCAAAAAAAAATGTTTAAGGCACTGGGGACAGAAAGACAAAGTGAAAAAAACACCTCTTGCTACCCTCCCCTCAAGGAACTTTTATACTACATGCATTTATTTTTTCATGAAAGTTATCCATTGTCTCTATGTGGCAGAAATGATTGTAGATAATGCATGGCAGAAATAGTCATAGATACACAAAACTTCAAGGTAGTTCACTCCAGTTTTATAAATAACTTCTTTGCTTTGTGTTTTAAAAAAGAAGAAAAAAAACTTGTGGCTCTCTCACTTTATTGTAACTGTAATATTCTTCAAATATTTTGCTTTCATTGTGCTGTCCCTGCAGTTCTAAGTCAGAGTAACAAACCTATATAAAAACCGAAAGCTATTTTTGAATGGTTCAGAGTAGCCAGATTGGATTTGCCAAAGTGGTGAAAGGTTTAACAGAATTTCCATAAATGTGGCCTTCAAGCTGCCTTTTAACCATAGGACTCCAGTGAACCCCAAGACCTGGAAACTTACAACAGGCCCCAGTGCAGAAAAGCAATGTCAAGATTGAAATAAACGAGTCATTTTAATTTGCTCAGATCTGCAGACACAAGCACACTTGCATGCTGAGCATCGTAATTTAACATGGCTGTGCACTAAAAACACAGTTTAAAAGTCTAATGTTTAATTAAGTGGAGTACTCAGAGATTAACATGGTTACAAATCTTGGGTACTGGATATAGTACAATGTTTGCTCTGGTTGCTAGGAAATAGGCAAGGTCCATTCTCAAGTTACTCATTGACTTGGCCAGAATGTGGATGTGAACTCCCCTCAAGTAACTGTCTTGATCATTTCTTTCCTCTGGAAATGTATGTAATGTATGTAATGTATGTAAATACATTTCATAAGCAACAGAATTCCTACCTTTGTGGGCCAATGGGGAGCACAGGTTGCACCTAAGTAAACACAGGCAGAGAATTTTAATGAGCCTTTACCTACAAGATCTTGGGATGACATCAGCGTTATGAAGTCAGCATTTGGGTTTTTATTTTAATGTATTTTTCCATGTGATATAATCATCAAGAAAATAGATTTTTCTTTAACATCTAATTATCATAAGAGCAATTGATGGTTTGGCGTTCTACCCATTCCGGGGATGCTGTCAAAGTCGTTGGGATGGAAATTTCATTCGCATTGATGGCTTTCCAAAACTACTAAAAGTTCTACTTTTAGAAATCCCACTATGCTTTTCATTCTCCCCCTCCTCCCTTTCTCCCCTTTTGGCAAACCGTGCAGCACGACAAAAGTATATAGCAGTCAAAAGAGAAAGAAAAAGAAACTAACTCATGCAGACATGAAAGGGGTAGCTCCAGCTTATTTTCTGTTTGTGTAACTTGAAAACAAAAAGAATTGCTGGTATGTTCTATTTCAGGCAGAAATCAGGCATGAAAGAATAGGGTGATGAAGTTCAAAAGTAGAAAGAAAAACAGAACAAGTTTTTCATTTAGTCTCTTTGAAAATCAATCCCCAAATTTTTCTAAACTGAAACTAGTGCCTTCTAATTTTGCTTTTGTGAAATTTGATTTGTGGAATTTAGTAGCATCTTGAAGTACCAGACAGTCACTTGCACACAGAGGTGATATTACAAAGCAAACTTAACTTAAAGGAAAAATTGCCTATCCTGAAGGATGCTACTTATCTTTAATAAGTCAATGGAAAATGGAGGAAAAATATTATTTTTAAGTGGCACAATCAGGGCTTAGTACAATCTCCTCCTGAGTCTGCAACATAATTATATTCCCATCTTCTTCACCAGAACAATCTAGTCCTTATGTTTGTTAGACTTTTTTTTTTTTTGGTAAGCTATGGATTTTTCTATTGCTGGGTTAGGGACAAAAGTGCTGATAAATGTTTAACCACTGGCTCACTAGGAAAAAATATGCACAACATGTTTGAAAGTTTAAACTGCATTATTACATTTTCTCCAACACTTTCTTAATTCTAATCAATAATCCTTTATCAGCAAAATAATAAATTAAATCAAGCCCTGATTTCATAGCATTTGTCATTTTCCAAGGTGTAAATGCTTACACTGAAAATTTAACAATTAGGTCTTACCAATAGGTTTTGAGCTGAAGCATAATGTTTTGGCTACTTACTTGAACTGTCCCCATCACTTGGTGGTTCCAAGCTCATTCTAAAACAGAGGTTCTCAACCTGTGACTTATGTTCAATTTGTAACAATAAAAATACATCCTGCATATCAGATATTTACATTACAATTCATAATAGTAGCAAAATTACAGTTATGAAGTAGCAACGAAAATAATTTTATTGCTGGGGAGTCACCACAACATGAGGAACTGTATTAAAGGGTCACGGCATTAGGAAGGTTGAGAATCACTGCTCTAGAACTAAGAGTACTCTGAAAATACTTGGTGTCAGCTGTTAGCAAACAGAATTCAGGCTGATTTATTTTTTTAGAAGTTGCTGTAGAGAAGACAAGTTGTGTTTGATGATGGTCCCTGCCTAAACTTCTTCAGATTCTAATTGTAAGAAAAACAAAGCAGAAGAAAAAGCAAAAGAAAAAAGATCTTGAATTAATTATCTGAGTATTCAGGCTTTCTTCAGTGTAGTAACTAAGAAACTTCACATATAAATAATTTATCCTCAGAAAATATGAAACTGTATGGCCCAAATAGCATGTAATGAGAGATTTGAGAAGCTCAAATCATAGGGGCAGAGGTAATGGGTCTATAAAACACTTTCCATAGGTACTAGGATAGAAATATATATGGCAAAAAGAACTGTGAGATAGATTGGCAACTCACTGATGGCAGGGACTCGTAATTCCATGTATCCTTCAAGAACATGTATTGGACAGAGAGCCAAGAAAATCTCCAAAGCCAAATGCTGGGTTCACATTCCACCTGTGTCTTATACTAGCTGTCTTACCATGGACAGATCAGTTGCCTCTCTCAGTTGCCAGTCTGTATTGGGAGAGAGTTTCAGTCATCTGGGATTTCTGTATTCCAGTGAAATCATACTTCCAATCCCTATTCTTTATCTGATGTAGTGCTGGACATACAGTATGAAATAAAGACTTGAAAGAAACTTCAGAGGTCATGCGTGCATCCTTTTTAAAGTGCAAAATAGGAATCCTATTTTTTCTTGTACAACATGGATCCCTTCTACCGTGTCTTGTGTGAATTATTTTTAAGCCTGTGCTTGAATGCTTGTTATATTAGTGGTCAGTAAATGTTGATTGATGGCTTGTTTGATTTCTAGTGTGCTATTAGATCTGGGTTAATTATTGTCATCATCTGCTGGAATATGTGAAATTTATAAAGATAGCATTTATGGTTTGCAAAGCATTATGTATACGTTATGAGTTTGAGCCTCACAATGACACTGATACGATTCCTCCACCCCCCCATTTACACATGAGGGGACTGAGTCTCTGAGAGGCTACATTACTTGCCTTTGAATGCCCAGCTCTATTAGGGACAGGATTTGAATTCATTTTCTCCATTCCAAGTCCAGTAATTTAATCTGCTATATAACACTTCCTCTGGAAGGTTAAAGATTATATATCATTATGTGTATTTACAAGATCAAATTATTAAAAAAGAAATTAAATGCTCAAGATTACATAGTGATTGAGGGGTGGAGATGCAAGCTGGATTGAGTTTTCTTGGTTTATGTTTCCGTGCTTGGTCCACAAAGCTGCACTGTATGTAACTAGCAGAGGCAAAGGTAGAAGACATCTGGAAGGAAGAGCTACACTTTCCACGTATTCATTAAAACTGAAACACAGCTCGCATATTGACTACAGTGCAAAGGATTTGATTTTTTGTCCAATTTGTTACAATTGCAGAATTTAACAACTTCAGAAACGTGCATCAGCCTGCTGTTCTCTTTGACAACAGCTGGGACTAAGGGTTGTAGGTTGTTTCAGTGCTGTATAACTATGAGTTGTTGGTAAGGATGAATTGTAGCTTGTCAGTTTTTTTAGCCAGAATTGGTTCTGAGCAGGAGGACAGTTCTGTGGTGCTTTGATTGTGGCTGGGCCTCTTTGTGCATGCTCTTGGGCTTCTCATAACTCGAGTCACTTAAGAAAATAAGGGGAAGTAACAGCTCAGTTGGACAAATAGGGTCTTTATTTCTATAACTCACAGTACACCCATAAAACTTTGAGTATATGTGTCAAAAATGAAAACTAACAAATTAATTAGCTAAGTATTAGTCATTTGAGAAAGCTTTCACATGACAACCTCTGCCTCTTTGATAGTAAAGTTGTCATGATTGGCTGAAATTTCATGCTGATTGAATACATCTTGCATTGCTTTAGAAAAATTGTCCAAAGAGATTCTAGAAAATGGGAAAAAAATCTTTCTTTCTTTCTTACTTTCCTTCTATCCTTCCTACCTTCCTTTCTTCCTTCCTTCCTCTTTCTTTCTCCCTCTCTTTCTCTCTCTCTCTCTCTGTCTCTGTCTCTCTCTGTCTCTGTCTGTCTGTCTCTCTCTCACACACATACACACACACACACACACACAAAATGGGTCTAAAGTTCAAAATGATGAAAGAAAAATTAGCTCTTTCTCATCATTATCGAACATTTATTAAGCACCTACTATATATAAGGTATTACCCTAAGTACTGGGATACAAAGAAAGGCAAAAATATGGTCCCTGACTTCAAGCATCTCATAGTCTAATGGGAGAGACAACATGAATGCAATATGTCCGAAAAGTACTATATAATGTAAATGGGAACAAATCTCAAAGGGAAGGAAGGTGGGTGGAGGGTGATGAGGGGAAGAGTGCAGAGAGGGATCAGATGAGGCCTCATGGAGAAGGTGGGCTTTGATATGAGTGTTGAAGGAAGCCAGGAAATCAAGGTGAGGAGGTAGAGCATTCTAGGCATGGGGCATGGCCAGTAAAAAGTCACAGAGTTAGGAGATGGAGGTGTGTGGGATGTGTGAGGTATAACAAGGCCAGTGTCACACACAGAAAGGAAGGGCTGCGGTTCTCAACCTGTGAGTTGCAACCCTTTGGGGGTCGAACGACCCTTTCACAGCGGTCACAGGGGTCACCTAAGACTATCAGAAAACACACATTTCCGATGGTCTTAGGAACTGAGACACCGCTCCTCTGTCCGTCTCCATGCAGGTCCGCCCACATGCAGATATGCCCACATACGAGTATTAAAGGGTCACGGCATGAGGAAGGTTGAGAACCACTGGGCTAAAGGATAAATAGGCTGGAAAAGTAGGGGAGGACCAGGATGTGAAGGGCTTAAAAGCCAGAGGATATTATTTTTGATCCTGGAGGCGATAGGGAGCCCTGGAGCTGATTTAAAATGGAGCTAACACGAGCAGTGCTTAACTTTCCAAAGATCCCTTTGGCAATTGAGGATGGTCTGAAATGGGGACAGATGAGATACGGGGAGACCAACGAGCAGGTGGCTGTGGGAAAAAATGAGGAGCTGAGGATAATACCAAGATTGTGAGCCTGGGTAATTGGGAGGATTACTTGACATTAATGAGGAAGTTCAGAAGAAGAGAGGATTGGGGCAGCTAGGTGGCACTGTGAATAGAACACCGGCCCTGGAGTCAGGAGGACCTGAGTTCAAATCTGACCTCAGACACTTGACACATTTACTAGCTGTGTGACCTTGGGCAAGTCATTTAACCCCAACTGCCCTCCAAAAAAAAAAAGCCAAAAAAAAGAAGAAGAGAGGATTGAGGGGGAAATAAAAGGAGCTGTTTTGGGACATGATGAGTTTGAGACATCTCTGTGATCTTCCATTTGAGATGATCACTAGACAGTGAGTGCACAGTTGTTTGCAGGTTGTCTCCCTCATTAGTGTATCAACTCCTCAAGAACAGAGATTGCTTTTTGCTTTCCTTTATATCTGCAATGCTTGACACAGTCAGACTGTGCAGGTGCTTAATAAATGCTTATTTACTTGATTTGAGACTGGAGTTCAAGGGAGAGGCTAGGGCTGAATACATAGATCTGAGAATCATCTACATAGAGATGATAGTTGAATACATAGGAGCTGATGAGATCACCAAATGAGAAGGTTTATAGGAAGAAAAGAAGAGGATTCAAGACAGAGTCTTTGAACTAACCTTTAGCTAGTAGGCTTAATACCTATGAAGGTCAGCAAAGGAGACTGAGGAGTGCTTAGACAAGTAAAGGGAGGACCAATAGAAAGCAGTGTCATGAAAACCTAGAGAACAAAGTACTAAAGAGAAGGAAATAATAGTGTCGAAGACTGCATAGAGATCAAGAATGATAAGAATTGAGAAGAAGTCATTAAAATGGGCAATTAGGTCATTGGTAACTTTAAAGAGAGTAGTTCCAGTTGAACAATGATAGCAGAAGCTCAAATGCCAAGAGTACTAGGCACCACTTATAGATGACTTTTTCAAGGTTAGCCGCAAAAAGAAGGAGATAAATAGTTATTTAGAGTGCTATAGATGATAGTCAGATTCAGTGAACTTTTTTAAATATAGGGGAGAGGATATGAGCATATTTGTAAGCAACTGGGAAGTAGCCAGCAAAGAGGGAGACAAGGAAGATTAATGAAAGACTGGGGATGATAAAGGGGATGATCCGCTACAGAACACAGGAGTGAGCTCAGCGGACCACATAGAGAGATTTGCCTTGGCAAAGAGAAAGTCCACCTCTTCATATGATACAGGAGTTAAGGAGATCATGAGGGAAGATATCTGAATATGAGATAAGTAGAGAAGAGGGAATTCTTGGCAAGTGGCCTCAATTTTTTTCACTGAAATATGAGGTGATGTCCTCAGCTGAGATGGTGGAGGAAGAAAGGGTCCCATGAGAGATTCAAAGAGGGATGACAAAGTTAGGAAAAGGTTCTGTGGAAGTAGAATAATGCATTGATTAGGGAGGTGTAAAAATGATTACCTTTTCACATTGAAGGCTCATTTGAGATCATGTAACATAAATTTGTAGTGGACCCCATCAGCAATTGCATGATTTTCTCTAGCTCTGTTCAGCATCTCAAAAGCAAATGTGACAACCTGTCAAACAACTTTTTCATAGAGGGAATTTTAGTACCAATATAAATATTTATCATCTCTTCAAATACCAAACCTGCATACAGGGTGGAGGTAATATTGAAGTGCATCATTATGAGTCATTATGGACTTATTTGGATCCTAAGTCCAAAGACAAACCTCAATAAGAAGCCTGGAAAAAGAGAAGACCCCATTGGGCCCGGTAGTTTCCATCTCTGAAGGTTGCCTCCGCAAGAGAGGGAAAAGAGAAGACAATGAGACAAACTTGGACGCATCCAACTTTCAAAAGTTTTGTACAAGGGGGAAAGTTAAAAGTTAAGGACTCAACAACAGAGGCCAAAAAAGCCGTAGTAAATAGACTTTATGTTAGGTCTAGAAGTATTTTTAAGAAAGCTGTCCAAGGCAGAAAAATCTACCAGCTCTCAAAGCTGCTACCCCAGAAAAGAGGTAGAGAAAACCTGCTATCACCCTAAATGTATCGGAGCCAGAGACA
Source organism: Pseudochirops cupreus (assembly GCA_028627135.1). Taxonomy (NCBI): domain Eukaryota; kingdom Metazoa; phylum Chordata; class Mammalia; order Diprotodontia; family Pseudocheiridae; genus Pseudochirops; species Pseudochirops cupreus. The sequence continues at coordinate 218,379,239 of CM053583.1, forward strand.
GATCTTTCCCACACTATTCCTCTTCTCACAAGCATGACCCATGCTGTGTGTACCAAAAGCTACACTCTTCCCTGCCCATCTTCTTGACTAGAAGTTGAAGTTCCCTAAAGGTCACAGATACTTTGAGTTCAAAGGTCATAATCTTTCCATTATCTTGTGATGTCACTACAATGGGAAAGGTAGATAAGATGTACCTGCTTCTTTTGCTCTTATTTCACCTGTTCTATGCCTTGGATTCAAAGATAGGGACTGGACCTGCAGTTTAATTAATATACATCAATGAGGCCATCAAATAACCACCCACACTGTGCCAGACACTGTGCTAAAGTCTAGGGATACAAAAAGAGGCAAAAGACAATCCCTGCCCTCAAGGAGCTCCCAATATAGTGTAGGAGACAAAAAGAAAACATATATATAAACAAACTATCAAAATCATTAATAGGATAAGGATAAAAAGGAAATAATGATCAGAGAAGACACTTGAATTAAGCAGGGTTGGGAAAGGCCTCTGGTAGAAGATGTAATTTTAGTTGGGACTTGAAGGAAGCCAGGAGGCAGAGATGGGGGAGAGAGTTCTAGTCATGAACGACAGCCACATAAAATACCCAGAGCTGAAAAATGGAGTATTTTGTTTAGGGAGCAACAGGAGAGCAGTCACTGGATTACAGAAGGCTGGAAAGACAGGGACAGCAGGGAGGAGAAAGAGGTTAGGCTGTGGAAGGCTTTGAATACCCACCAGAGGATTTTGTATTTGATCCAAGAGGTGATAGAGGGCCACTGGAGGTGGGGAGAGGGGGAGCTGATATGGTTGAACTTAATATTTATCCCAAACCATCCCCTCTTCCCAACTTCTCATTACTGTCAAGGATCCCACCATTTTCCAGTCACATGGGCTCACAACTTAGCTTGTCCTTGACTCCTCATTCTCTTTTATCCCACATATCCAATAAGTTCCTAGGTCCTGTGGATTTTCCACCTTTAAATATCTCTCATTTGACACAGCCACCACCCTATTACAGACCTTCATCACAACACTCCTGGACTGTTCCAGTGGCTGTCTGTTGGTCTCCTTGTCCCAAGTCTTTCCCCACTCTAGTCTATTCTTCATTTAGCTGTCAAATTGATCTTCCTAAAGTTCAGATCGGATCATATCATGCCCTACCTCCACTTTCAGTAAACTCCAGGGGCTCCCTAGCATCCTCAGGATCAAATAGGACATCTTCTGTTTGACTTTAAAAGCCCTTCATAACCTGATCCCTTCCTATATTTACCTAACTGTAACCCAATGACACTAGCCTCCCTCCTGTTCCTAGTACAAAACACTCTATGTCTTGATTCCATGCATTTTTCCTAGCAGTCATGTATGTCTGAAACTTTCTCATCTCCACCTCCAGGCTACCCTGATTTGCTTCAATTCCCAGCTAAAATCCTAGTTTCAGCAAGAAGCCTTTCCTGTCCTACTTTAATTCCAGTGCATTCCCTTTGTTGACTGTTTCTAATTTGGTGGTCTATAAGTTTGTTTGTATATAATTGTTTGTGTATTATTTTTCCCATTTAACTGCGAGCCCCTTGAGAGCAAGGACTGGTTCATTTGTACCTTTTGCTCCCCTACTGCTTAGCATAATACCTGACAAATAGTAAGTACTTAATAAATGTTTGTTGAAGTTACTTGCCAATTTTTCCTCATTCTGTGACCCCTACTACAGTTGAATAGACTTCTCAGGAGATAGTCTGCCAAGGAGCTATTATTCATCAAGACTCAATTATGCCAACCACATAGCTATCTGGTTGGTTGGTTGGTTGGTTGGTTGTTGTCCAAAATGACATCACTATGCTAGAATCAAGTTTCAATGTGTCTGAGTGTGGTTGGTTAGACCAATACGAGCTCGGAATGCTCTAATACAGGTCGGGCACATATATCTATGTGAACATTTGGATGGATTCTCTAAATTTGTGCCTCCTGTGTTTCCATTGAGTTATGCTTTGGTCATAGAGCAAAGCACCTTCTCTGATGTAGCCATGCTCTGCTGAGCAGTCCTGTGCCAGTGTTTCTCATGTGGTACAATCAATTCCAAAGTTCTTAAGAGAGACCTTGAGAGTGACCTTGTATTGCTTCTTCCAACCACCATGTGAATGCTTGCCCTGTGTGAGTTCTCCACAAAATAGCCTTTTTGGCAAGCATATGTTTTGCATTCAAACAATGTGGCCAGCCCATCAGAGCTGCGCTATCTGAAGCAGAGTTTGAATGCTTGGCATTTTAGTTTGAAAAAGGACCTCAGTGTCTGGTACCTTATTCTGCCAGGTGATCTTCAGAATCTCCCTAAGACAATTCAAATGGAAGTGATTCAGTTTCCTGCCATGGTGCTGTTATACTGTCCAGGTTTCACAGGCATGCAACAATGAGGTCAGCACAGTGGCTCAGAGCGTAGACCTTCAGTTTGGTAGTCAATCTAATATCTCTTCTCTCCCACACTTTCCTTTGGAGCCTCCCAGACACTGAGCTAGCTCGGGCAATGTGTCCATCGACCTCATTATCAATGTGTACATCCCTGCAAAGTACACTGCCAAGCTAAGTGAACTCATCCACAGCATTCAAAACTTCTCCATTTGCTGTAACCGATGGTTCCACCTATGGATGGTGGGTGGTGGCTGATGGAGCACACCTGTGCTTTCTTGGTGCTAATTACAGGCCAAAATTAGCCCAAGCTGCAGAGAATTGGTCCACACTTTGTTGCATCTCGGCTTCAGAGGCTGCATAGCTATCTAGCAGACAGATGATTAACGATGTATATTGTCTTATGTACGTACTGTTGTCATTTCGTATGTTCATACTTTAACTATATTGTAAATTTCATAAGATCAGGGGAAAATTGTCTTACATTTACTTGCAACTCACGCAGTAACTTTGCACATTTTACACGTGCAGTAAATACTAGCTGCATGACTCATCAATTGCTTCTCAACTTTTAAAATAATTAAAATGTTATTGATGTCTTTTATTTTTATATTGCCTTGGTTTTTAAATACATGAGTCCGCTTTAGAAATGCCAAGACGGTGTGTTTGCTACAAAGGAGGGAGAGCTGTAATGACTCCTTATTTGCACATGATTGATGAGCTAGCGCCTTTTTTTCTAGCTCTTGGCACAGGTCTATATATACAACTAGCAGCAGGGAGGAAAAAACCCCAAACCCAGTAAATGGGCCTGGAACAAATACAACAAACATAATTCACTCAAGAGGTTTTACCAGTGTCATGAACTGTGAGAGGTGAAGTCAGGCATATTTCTTAGGTGATGTAATAGAGAAAGACAGTGTGTCACAATGGACAGAGTGCTGGCTTTGGAGGCTGGGTTCAAATCCTTGCTTTGCTGCCTTATCTGTGTGACCTTGGGCAAGACACTTAAGTTAACTGCAACTCAATTTACTCATCTGTAAGATGAGGGGGTTAGATTAGGCTTCTAAGGTCTATTCTAATTCTGTTTCTGTGATCCTTGTTCTTATGATCCCTTGAGAAATATCTTTTAAGAAAGAACAAAAAAAGAAAATCTCTCTTACTAGGTAGAGTTGTCTCCAGAACCAGTAAGACCTGAGTTCAAGTTCCATCTCTGATAAATACTGGCTGTTTCTCTAGGCACTTCTCTTGATTTCTCATTATTCCAGGCAAGTTTCTAAGACTATACATTGCAGAGAAGTTGCTGAATTGGTAGAATTTTTCATCTGAGAGTCCCTTATATCAATGAAATCAAAGGTCAAATCTTTCTCTGTTTTTTTTCTTTAGAGAATTCACTGTATGAATGTGTTAGTAGAGAGTTCCAGACTTGCCTAATGACCTCAGTGAGGCCTCCTTAATCTACCAGTTCCAACCCATCATGTGTATTTTTTTTTTTGCCCTCATCTGAAGTAAAATGCTATGCTTTCTTGGGACAGCGGGAGGAAGGAGTGTCATATTTTGAATTACTGTGCCTGTTCTCCCTATTAAAATTTGGATTATGGCATTATATAATGCCAATAATGTGAGATTAAAATGAAGTCCTAGTCAATGAAGTCTGAAAGGAACCAAGCCAAATTTGATCTCATATAGTGGAAATATTTATGGCCAGTTTTCCTTTTACCTAGAAGTTGTGGTGTGGCACCAAGCCATGGAGGAGAGGCCTTGTGTTTTAAAAGGGGGAGAAAAATGTAGCAATTGCCTTTTAGGGGTATGGTGGAAAGAAACACGGATCTGAGAGGTAAAGGGCCTCCTCATCACCCGTGGATGATATACAGTAAGCCCTCCCACGTGTGGAGCAGCTATGGTACAACCCTGGGCTTCATGGTACAGATCTGTTCCCCAAGAACATTTCATTTTCTTCTCTCACTTCGGGAGGATATCTTACTGTTTATTCTTTAACTGTTCAAATTTTTTAAAGAATAATCTTATTGACATTTTTCACTTTTATATTATAGGCATTTCAGGATATATTCCTACCACTTCCCTGCACTTCTAGATTGAACCTTCCCTTGTAGACGTGAAAAACACTTAAACCATAAACAATAGAGTGACAGCATCTTACCATGTCTGCAACTTTTCCCTTCCGAGTCTCTCTCCCCTTCCCCTCCCTACTTTACTTTATAATCGGTTCCCCAGGACTGTGGCTGGTTTTTCGGTTACTTAGAGTTAGGCTGCTTTAGTGATCTCATTCCCATTCTCATAGTCATTGTATATGTTATTCTTCAGGTTCTGCTTATTTTATTGTGTATAAGTTCATATAGGTCTTCCCATGTTTCTCTAAATTCATCATTAATCATTAATTAATCATAAATCAGTAATTTTGACAGTCAGCATTTAATACATCAGCCACTCTTCACCAGGTATTGGGTTATATTCTGGGAATATAGGGCATGGAGGAGGAAAACAACATGACTGTCAAAGTGTACCTGAATTATAAATAAATAAAATAGAATTTTGGGAAGAAAAGCATTAGAGACTGGAGAGAGAATGAATGAGGATTAAGGAAGTCTTCACATAGAAGGTGGTATCTGAGTCAAACTTTGAAGCAAAAAAGATACTTTTTTTTTTTTTTGCTTTTTGGAAGGGGGAAGGTAGGGCAGTTGGGGTTAAGTGACTTGCCCAGGGTCACATGGCTAGTTGTGTGTGTGTGTGTGTGTGTGTGTGTGTGTGTGTGTGTGTGTGAAATGTCTGAGGGTGGATTTGAACTGAGGTCCTCCTGACTCCAGGGCTGGTGCTCTATTTCCTGTGCCACATAGCTGCCCAGAAAGGGTACTCTTAAGAAGCGGTAGTGAGAAGGGATGCATTTTTAGGCATGGGGGACAGCCAGTAAAGGTACATTGATATGAGGTGGAACAATGGCACCAGTGTAGCATGACAGTAGAGTTTATGAAGGAGTGTAATGTTTCATAAGGCTGGAAAGGTGGATTGGGTCTATGATGTGAAAAGCTTTATATGTAAAAGAAGTGTTACTATGTGATCCATGAGGTATAGGGAATCTCTAGAGCAGTGGTTCTCAACCTTCCTAATGCTGCAACCCTTTAATACAGTTCCTCACGTTGTGGTGACTCCCCAACATAAAATTATTTTCATTGCTACTTAATAACTGTAATTTTGCTACTGTTATGAATCTATCTGATATGCCCAATGTATTTTCATTGTTACAAATTGAACACAACCCACAGGTTGAGAACTACTGAGTTTATTGAGTATGAGGGTACGTTACATGACTGCTTTGTGGATGAGACTGGAAAGGGGGAAAGACTTGAATCAGATGGTTGAATTTTGAGGCTCTTGCAGTTGTCCATATGAGAGGTTGTGAGCACCCAAAGTAGATTGATGGTTTTGGGTGGAGAGACAAGGAAAAGATTCATGATATGTCATGGAGGCAGAAATAAGATTTGACAACTTATTGAATATGGGAAAGGAGATCGAGTGAGAGTGAGGAATTAGTTATGACTCTGCAGTTACAAACCTGGTGGTGTCCTGGAGTGAAATAAGGAAATTTGGAAGACTGTGGGTTTAGGGAAAAATACAACAGATTCCCTTTTGAATGTGTTGACTTTGAGATGTCAATGGACCATTTAACTCAAAATGTCCAGTAGGCAATTGGTGATACAGGACTGGCATATGGAATATCTAGATCAGAATGTTCATTGGATTGTTGAACAATAATTTTCCATTACATGTTTATGTTAAAGTTTCTTCAGCCATTCTCTAGTTGGTAGGTACTCACTCCCCTGGTTTCCTAACTGTTCAGACTGGTACACAGTGATGCTTAGAAGAGTATACTTGGAAAAGATTGTTATCAAGTCCTTTTCTTCTCTCATTCCCTCCCATTCTATGAGTTCTTTGTATCAGAAAGACAGGAAAGCAAAGCACTCTTGCCCCTTAATGAACTTGCACCATGAAATTGGATTAATTCTGACCCCAAAGAGACAGTATTGATCCCCACCAAAGAGAAAAAAAATCAGACTTGATCTAGTCCTTATTGATTGAAACCAGACCTTGTGTTAAATTCATACACTAAAAGACTCCTTAGACTTGCCATTAAAAGAAGAGGTTCTTAACCTGGGGTCCATAAATTTGTTTTGAAAATATTTTTACTTAGATATTTTACAGTAAATTGAAATTCAATATATTGTATTTTTTGCGTTTAAAAGTCTTATTCTGAGAAATGTACATAGGTTTCACCAGATGGCCAGAGGAGGCCATGACACAAAAAGGGTTAAGCATCACTGATTCCAAGCTTAATTGAACTCTGTTAAACATATAATTAATTCCCTATTGTGTTAGAGGTGGGGGTGATGGCAGAAGGGGTCTGTCCAGATCACAGCTTGCTTCAGTTTACTTGAGGACATAATCCATTTAATTCTTCCACTCAGTTACAGCTAAAAGTTAGTGAGATGGACAAAAATCTTCACGTTCACTCATTGAGTGCATACAGATATTAGCAGAATTCAAACTGAATACATGGAACTTTAATTAACTACAATAATTATTTCTTATTTTAGGCCAAGTTTTCTAGCTGGCAGCACCATAGAGATTTTTTAAAAATTAAACTAAGGCAGCAAGAGTAGTCCTTGAATTGAATTGCTTTTAAAGGTAAAGGTGATACTACACTTAAATAGAATTGACCAATTATCAATAAATGCTTGCGGATTCTAATGAATAATTGATAACAAAGAGGTTCTCGCAGATCTCTTTGCCAATAAGGCTGTCTGTGGTATTGACCCCTTTAAAGACCTTCTGTAGGTCCCCTCTACAGCTTCTTTGCTGAAGGCTAAAAGTTAAGACGTCAGATATCTGTTAACAGTGGAGGGTCTCAAAACACGATTCACCTGAATTGGAAAATACTAAAGTGAGACTCGATTTGTGATTTCCTAGGTTTGAGTGCTCCCTCCAGATCCAAGTCCATCTGTGATATTTTAGGGGATGTTCATGAGCAAGGGAAAAACTATCAGCTGTTGATCAGGATTATGGAGATAATGAGTTTCTCTTAGCTGATCCTAAGCTGGTCCCTGGCTTGTCCTCAGAGCCTTACCTACTCGATGTTGGACTTGCTAGAACATGGCCAGTTATAAATTTCTAAACCATTGCAGTTCTTCATGACAGAGCTTGTGAGTAGTCTATTGGCATAGGTTTTCAGAACCTGCCATCCATTTCATATCATAGGGAAGCATAAAAGTAGGACTTCTGTATGAATTTTTTCAGTCACAGCATCTGGTTAACAAGGATAGGGCCTGATTCTGGGATCACATTGATATGGGGAACTCCCAAATGAAGAAATGCCCCCTCGCAGTGAACCAGTCATTCTCTTTTTTATTCCTCTACTGGAAGGAATACAATATAACTTAAAGTGTTCCATAATTCAGATTTTCATCCATCAAATTGTCTTTTTCTCTTCCATAATTCTTATTTTGTGAAATTTTACTGCATAAGTCCCTTTCTTTATAGAATAACGGATATCACTTTTTCTTAAGTTTGGGGTTCATATTTGTGATTTAATAGGTATTGGACAGTCTTGGTAAGGAAACTCCATCTGCCAATACAGATCTGCAACTGTTCCTCAATTCATAGTCTTAGATTCCGGGATGCTTGAGGCACTGGGAGTTTACGTGACTTGCCTAGGACAACACAGCCAGTGTATGCTGGAGGTAATACTTGGGCCAAGACTTCCTGGTGCGTGTACTCTCTCTCCTACGCCAAACTGCCTCTTTGTACAGTATGCCTTATTTAATGGAATGGAATCATTCCAGGAAAATTGGCCATTAAGCAGATTTATTTAAAGTAAAACCTATTTTCCTATTGATTTCCATCTGCCTGAGGAAAAATTAGGCACTTAGGAAGGTAAAATGGTTTACCTTTGGCTAAAAAATAAATCCCTTGAAGTCCTGTTTTGGTCCCTTCTTGTGGCTTGGAGGTTACATCAGATTCCTAAAGAATTTGTCAGGACAATATAAGTTTTAGTAGGTCCTAACAAGCATGAAAAGTGTGGTTCCCTGGACAGGTCTGGCAAAGGATTGTATATCTTAAGGACCACCTAGTCATGTTTGGACAGGCTCATAACCAGGTGGCTGGGAAGTAACAAGGTTGGTTTTTTGTTTTGGTTTTTTTTTGGGGGGGGGGAGGGTTGGTCACAGTAACTGATTAATTGGGATTTGAACCTGGACCGGTGATTTTATTGATATAGAGAACTCCCAGATGAGGAAACTCCTTCTACCAATGCTGGATAGTATCTTCTCTGCTAGCTAGAGTTGCCTAGAATCCAGAGGTTAAACAATGTGCCCTACAGGCTCACCTGCAGTTTGTCTAAGAGGGGGAACTTGAATCAAGGTCTTCCTGGCGGGTTCTCCATCCACTCCATCAACGTTCTCTCACGTTTATATACAATATGAATGTGCAGAGGAACTGTGATCTTTTGGACAGTGGACCCTCATGGATGAAATCAGATTCTTGGAATGAATTCAGGCCTTAGAGTACCATGATAAGAAAGCCCTGAATGGACTCAAGTTGTCTGAAATAGTTAATGCTTCCTCCCTAATCTTTTATCAGGAGGTTATTTGACCAGTGAAGAGAGCAGAGTCCCTTAACATTGGAAGTAAGAAGAAAATCGCTGAGCTTGTGCAAAGCTTTCCTACTTCCTGGTAATCAGTTCACCAAAAGACAGTGCTCATAAATCAAAGATGCAGTCACATGGCGTAACAAGGACTGGCTTTCCTTAATACCAAGCGAGTTTGGCAATAGGGGATGCGGAGAGCTGGAAGCAGCTGGAATGTCCTAGCTTGTTTATGTGCCAAGAAAATACTCATTTTTAGATAAATGACTAAATTGAAATACTGTTAACATATACTCTTCAAGTGCAGTTATGAACAAAAAAATGAATGTAAACATGTCACATTATTGCAAAACCCAGTTGTTCCTTAGGTGTTTTCTGAGTCCTCTCTACTGAGTATATTGACTAAGATGAGTTTTACTACTTCTTTGCTTAGAAGCAATGGTTCTCAACCTTCCTAATGCTGCAACCCTTTAATACTTGTATGTGGATGCATCTGCATGTGGGAGGACCCGCCTGGAGACAGGTAGAGGAGTGGTGTCTCAGTTCCTAAGACCATTGGAAATATGTGTTTTCCGACGATCTTAGGCGACCCCGTTTGACCCCCAAAGGGGTCGCGACCTGCAGGTTGAGAACCACTGTTAGAGAGTCAATTTTTGAGAGCTTCTGAGGCCTTTCTAGTTCATGGAGTCTCACAAAATTTTTGGAATTTCTCATTCTTGGGTCGTTAATATTGATCATAATACTATATAAAGTAGAAATACTGTTTTACAGAGAGAGAAAACTACTTCAGTTATTTTCCAAAAACATTCTATGCTCTTCTATTTAAATTTGTATCTCCTAGAAACATTACAGTAACTTCCAGGACTCAGCCATTTCCTCTCATGTACTGCTCAGGATTTTTTGTGTAAAATTTGACAAAGACAGCATTTATTTCTCTGGTTCTTGTTATTACACAAGAACAGCAGTGATTCATCATTTCTTCATGCCCCAAACCTAAGAAATCAAAATTTATACTATGCAGTGCCGATGTATTACAGTGGCCAAGAATGCTTGCGGATGGATAACGGAAAGCAAAAGCCAGTGGCAGGGAACAGACCAAATGGGACGACTAGCTTTTGTGAGAATGAGAGAACAATCAAAAGGACAAAATGAAGAAAGGCCACATCACTTCTAATTCTCCAAAGAAATTATAAAGAAGACATTTAGGAAAAATAAGCACAGCAAAGAAAATAGGGTAGAATCCATTTATTTTATTGTGTTTAATGAATGAAAGCACAATGTAACAATAAGAGAATAATAAAATTTGATAATAAGATAAACAATCTTTGGTAAAGATTCTTTTTTATTAATTTTTTTTCTTTTTAGAGGGCAATTGGGGTTAAGTGACTTGCCCAAGGTCACACTGCTAGGTTTTTGTGTGTGCCTTAAGTGTCTGAGGCCAAATTTGAACTCAGGTACTCCTGACTCCAGGGCCGGTGCTCTATTCACTGTGCCATCTAGCCACCCCTCAAAAGATTCTTTAAAGACCAATTCATCTAATCCTTATTCCTTTATTTTACCAGTTAGGATTTATAATTTACAATGAGAGAACTGGAAGAGATTTTATAGATTACATATTCTAACCCATTTATTTTTATAGATGAAAAAATTGAGACTTAAGGGACTAAGAGGTTAAGACCTAAGAGTCCAATAAGACTACAGCAGTAATTACTAGTTCACTTTATATTTTAGGTAACACTTGGCTTTGTTACTTGTAGCCCTTGTGACCTTGGCTAAGTCACTTAAATTCTTCAGTTTTCTCATCTAAAATATACAGGTCAGATTCCATGATCTCTGAGGTTCCAAATCTATGATCTCTGACAGTTTGCAAAACTCATGTAACCCTCTTTGCCAAAATCCATATCCTTGCTGCTGGCAAGATTGTACCCCGCCCTTCTCCCCCCTCCCTCTTTTATAGCACTTAGGACCAATTGTGGTTGATGGATCATCAAAAACTCCTTCCCCTGTAAGACTCCCCACTCCAGTTCATCCTTCACTCAGTTGTCAAATTAATCTTCCTAAATCACAAATCTAACTGTCTTCAGTAAACTTTTGTGGCTCTGTATGACTTCCAAAATCATATATAAAATCCTTTATTCAGCATTCAAAGCCCTTCTCAATTCGATCCCCTCTTACATTTCCAGTTCCCCCCCCCCCCCCTCCTCATACCTGCGATCCAATGACACTGGCTCCCTTACTGTTCCCTGCATGAGCCATTCCATCTCACAGCTCCCTGAATTTTCTCTGGCTGCCCTCCGTGCATGGAACTCGCTATCTCCTGGCATCCTCCAAGTCCCAGCTACAATCCCACTTTCTAAAATAAACTCGCCCTAATCCCCCTTAATGCTAGCACCTCCCCCCTGGTAATCAGTTACTATTTATCCTTTATGTATTGTGTTTGCATGTAATCGTTTGCACGTTGTTTCCTCCTGTAGTTTCTGAGCTCTTTGAAGTCAGAGACTGACTTTGCCTTTCCTCGTATTCCCAGCATTTAGCACAATGCCTGGGATTTAGTAGGTGCTTAATAAATGCCTCTTGACTCACTGGATCAAACCCCCAAATCCTCCAGCTTGTGCGGTTTTGGAACTGGGACTTCTGGAAGGATATTTATAGAGATTTCTTGGAGAAAAATGCCAGAAAGACAGGAGTTTGGGGTGCCAAGGACCATGCACAGAGATGCTGGGATATATCCTGGCATTTTGCTCCCCAGCCTTCACCTCCCTAGACAGACTGAGATTAGTGGCTACTTCTTTGGTTGCTGATGAGTGCATTGCACTGCTTGTGCAGACCTTGTTTGGTTAGAGGACCCTGGTGCCCACGCAGATACACTTTCTTGAAACTCCTATTTTCCAGATAACTCCCCTGGGTTTTTGCTTTGTCATTCTCCCCACAAAGGAAAAGAGCCAAAAGCAGGAAATTCCTGCTGCAGTTAGCAGTGCCCAACACTGGCTATCAGTATCCATGAATTTTACCCTTCCCCCTCTGCTCTGGTTTCCCCCTCCCCATTGGTTTTTGTTCATCCCCTTCTATAAAGAAAAAAAAATGTGGTTAATGTTGGCAGTGAGGATTGAGGTCTCGGGAAACGTGTGAGTCTGGGTAGAAAGCAGACACATCCCATTCCTGGGCATGGCATGGGGGAAGTGAAAGAGGTCATTTCAGCTGGAGATTACAAACACTTTGAAGGCATTTTGTGATAGTATTCCCTGGGCAGCTACAGTTGGTAAGCAGGAAGAGATTAATAACCTAAAGTGAATCAAATGCTCCTTGATATGGTAGAACGAATTTGTGAGCCAGCTAAGAATCTCAGAACAAGGGGGTATATTACTGGTGTTCATGTGGTTTCCCCCTTGACTAACATGTCCTCAATTTTATATGTGAGTGAGATTCACACCACATATCACTTGCCTCAACCTGTGTTAAACTGTCTTCCAGACCCTTTGACCACAATCGAGTAGTCTTTCAACATGACAGAGAGGGTCAACCCTATGTCTGCATCAACTTTCACCTATTTACAACCTACACAAATATGCATGTGTGCATGCATGCATACATATATATCATTTACACAAATTACAGATGTGTGTAGATCCAGTGTGATATTCACAGCACCTATGGTAGCTATGACTATGCTGGCATAATTCTGAATAGCAAAATATAACAGACTCTGCACATAGAAGACAGAACCAAAACATTTATTCAAATACCAGAAAGCAGAATCCCAACACCAGAAAGCCAAATCATCACAGCAACAAAAAATCTATACACAATAACCATGTCGGTGGCACCACCATCCTCAAGCCTTCCCCCTGCTAGGGCTTTCCTACAAACAAACACTCACAGCTTGCTGCCTGCTTCCTCTCCATCAGCTCTAACTGCTCTCACCAACTTCCTCTGGGCACTGCTCCACCCTTCTGCTCCACCTGTTCATCAAACTCCTCCCACCACAGGTTTCATGTGAGTCAGACTCATGTGACTTAGGTTTCCATGTGACTTAAGCAGGTCACATGAGCCTTTTAATGAATGGGAAAGATCTCATTTATGTTACCATTCCAGTATGCATATGTTGCATATACATGTGTATATGCATATATGTATATTATATTAAATATACACATAATGCACAATATAGACACACATACAAAATGCCAGAAATGTGTATATGTAAGTAATAAGTATATACATGTACTCAATGCAGGTAGAATACATATACATACATATAGGGTATATATTATATAGACATGCATGGTATATGTGTATATAACTATGAATATACTATATACATGTATAAATATACATTTCTAGTATTTTGTATGTATCTATAAATACATCATTCATATGCATCTTGTATATGCATAAATACATGCACACATGCATTAACTGCATATATCACATATATACATATATGCACATATATAAAATATATCTATGTATTCCTACATAAAATATGTGGAGGTTTTATCCTTGGAAATTAATTTTAAAGAAAGTTTAAAGAAAAGTTGCCCCTTTCTCCCCCATATTTTCTGACTGTAGCTTTGATTTGGACTTAATTTTAGATCCTATTTGAAATCTAGCTATATTTTCATTTATTTTTGCCTCCAAAAAGGTACCTACCTTCAACATCTCCATTTCTGGAAAACTTCCTTTGTTTTGCCTTTTTTTTCTCTGCCATGAGCAGTTTTCTCTAGTACCTTTTGAATGACTTTTTCCATTCTTCTTTATTTTTAATGTTTGGCTGCATAGATTTGATTATGCTTCCTGGCTATGTATGGTGATTCATTTTGTAGGAGAAGTTCTCTTTATTTCCATTTTTTCCCATTTTATTTAGGGTGCTCTCTCTAAGTTTCAGACAAACTTTTCCCATAACGTATCTGGAAATATTGTTATGCAAATTGTGTATTACTGATTTTGATTGTAGCAGTGTGCAAGTTTTGATTGCATGTTCTTTGCATGATTATTTGCTCTATATTGGAATTTGTAAAAAGTTATTGCTACTATTTTTCATCATTTTGAGTATTTCTTTGGCAATGCTTTTGACATCTGCTTACTGTCAATGTGCTGTGAATTAATTGTCCACAACCTTACTTGTGATATTGTGGCATAGCTGTGTTTAAGCTTAAGATAAAAATCCTGATTTTGTTGAATTTGTTATGCATGGAGCAATCTCATGAAAAGATGGGTGCTTAATTGGTTGAAATATGGTCAGGTTATATGCAGTAAAATTATGGAGTCATTTTAATTCTAGGAGTAGATCCAGATTATAAGACTAAAGACATAAAAATGTTACAGAACAATATAAAAGACTTGGAGGATTACAGAGGAAAGTATACTAATGTATAGCCATATGAGGTCACTCGGGAAGTGCTCTTTGAATTATCTGACTTATTTGACCATTCAAATATTCCTGACCTAGTGGAAATAAAATATAGTACCTGGAAACTAAATCAACATGCCTTCCTCTGAAGAAGAGGAGATACTTAGAAAAGTGGGAGCCCTACTGAGTAAGGAAAATTTTCCCACAGAGAAACAGAGGACCACATTCAAGCCTGAACATGACATTCCTCCTGTAGGTCAGGCTGAGGCCAGAATCAGAAATTATGAGTATATTGACAGAGAGTCTCAAAGGTATAGCTCTTGGCTCTGTGTGGGGTCTAAAGACCGAATAACCAGGCAGGCTCGTTTGCAAAATCTGTCTGTCTGGTGATGGTGAGACTTCATAGGGAGGACTACTCTATATTATATTTTACTCTTATATATAAAAAGAAGAGAGAACTTCTGATGGTGTAATCAGAGGAGACATTCAATTGCAGAGACTCCTATTAAAAATCCTAAGAGAAAATGGTTAAGGTCGGACCATAGAAAATACATAAAGGTTTCATACATAACCCTGAGCTATACTGGCACCCATTAGGTGTTACTACTGCAGTTACCCGAGGGGAGGCAATTACAAATGAAGGGGAAGTGCCATAGTGTCTAAGAAGAGGGGGATGAAGGGAGGAAACAAGCATTTACTAAGTACTTCTTATGTACTGTGCTAAGGACTTTACACATATTATCTCAAAGAAAGGCTCAGCCTCAACTGTCCCTTGAACATGAGTCACAGAAGTCAAGGAAAAGTCATGTTGCTGATGCTCAGCTAACAGAAAAGACTTAAAGGGATCAGGTGAGCTAGAGAACAATGGACAAAAATGTTCTTCTTGGAAAGGTAAAGGGAGTGGAGGGCACAGCGATCCTCCCCAAAATCTCAGTTCCAGAACGTCATTAGGTGATGGACTTGGTGGTGTCATTTTCTAGAGCATCTCATTCCATAAAAACTGAGGTTACGCACTTTATATGTATTATTTCATCTGAGTCAAACAATACTATGAAGTAGGAATTAACAGATACTAGTAAGAAGTCAGTTTTACATATGAGGAAACAGGCTCAGCAATGTTGAGGATCTCAACCATGATCATATGGTTCCTATGTTCCTCATTCACCAAGCTGAATTCTGAACCAGGACTCTCAGACTCCTCATGTCTAACTAATATTTTCTAGTTAGTATCTGTGCAGACAGACTAGTCACTTCTTTATTCAGGGTCATTGTTTTCTTAATTTACACTCGAAGGATTATAGTGATAAGGGAAATAAAATGATGGTAATGGTTATGGTATTGGAAATTAGTGAAGTTAAGGTAATAAAAATGCAGAAGTATAAAAAGTTCCAAGAGTGTCTCTGGCCAGCTTCATTCAGGATAGAAGAAAAAGAAAGCTGGAAATCCTGTTTAAAGCTATTTCTACAGTTGCCAGATATTGTATTGGAAGATTTGCTTAGTTTTTTTTGTTTTTGTTTTTTTAGGATTGCGGAAATCCAAGGTTAATTTTCCTGTAAAATATTAAGTTGTTTCCCAGGAAACCATAAAGCTGTTTAGGCTTGGCCACTTAAACCAAGTTATTCTGTGAATTTTAGCTATTCAGGCAGTCAGGATAAGTTAGACAGAAGTGGCATTAGTTATTTAAGCCAGGACTTGATGACTTCAGTAGATTTGATGTAAGATTAAATAGGTTTTATTAACCTAGTGCAGATCAGGCCATGTTTGACAAGGCACCCACGTTGAGAGTTTAGGCAATAGTTTAGCAAGGATTGGGGAAAGATTTAGCTAACCCAAACTTATTTCTGATCTACAGAAATAGATTTTGTTTCCTTTTTCCTTCTTTTTAGAATTTCTGCTCCTGAAAGATGATCTATATTAAAAATGCAATGTAGTTAATTCTTCTAGTGTTAATCAAAAGTGGAATATGATTTTAATTTTGAGAAAGATCCTATTTTACGAGACAGTTGAGAAGAACAATTGCCAAGACTCTAGATGTCTGGTTTTTGTTTCATATTTTGTTTATAGGATACCAAGGATGATGAACTCATCAGTTCAAACAACCATAAGTTCTGAAAATCTTAACAGTTGATCTACTAGCTCGTATAAGTACAGTCTAAGTTTAACCAATCTTTAGCCGACCTCTTGTATTGATAATTAATGCAGATACAGTACATGACTGAGTTCAAGTATTAGCTGTGTGACCTAGGGTAATTCTCTTAACCATCTGCTTCAGTTTCCTCAATGGTAAAAAATGAAAAGAAAAAAAAAACCCAACCATTTTTATCATAGGGTTGTTGTGAGAATCAAATGAGGTAACATTTGGGACTTCTTCCTTTTCCCCTACCCATCTACTATATAGATAAAGAAGCACTCATATCAGTAACTTTTCAAGTAAACTTGATTTTGGCACATTGTCTTTGGGTGAAGAACTCCAGTAAATACTTCAGAGTCTTGTGGGAAATTGAAACTACCAAAAATGACACCTGTTTTTATTTTCATGTGCCAAGATTATGCAATTCAAAACCAGCTTTCCTACAGCTGTTACATTCTCTGATGAATGTTATGTGAAATGGCTTTGTGCATCATGGACATATTGTGATGCTTTAATAGTTCTGTGAATTCACTGGTGTAACCCTTCCATGCTTTCTCATCTCGTTCAGTTCTTTTTCCTTTCTGCCCATAAACACTCCACTCCACAGGGCATCTACTTAAAGTAGCAGAGGTCTTCCTCTTGTTTTGGCTATTTGCCAATATAGAATATGTCGATATTTTGTGGCTATACTTTTTTTTTGCATTGTCCCTCTGGCACAATAAATAGAGTGGGCTTAAGGTTGGTGTCAGGAAGACCTGAATTCAAATCCAGCCTCAGACACATACTGGCTGTGTGACTGACATCTGAGAAGATCACTTAGCCTTCGTTTGCCTCAGTTTCCTCATCAGCAAAATGGATGATAGGAGGATAATAATAGCACTTACCTCGCAGAGTTATTGTAAGGATTAAATGAGGTAATGATTGTGAAGCACTTAGCGAAGTGCCTAGCACATGGTAAACACCACACAATGTTATTCTCTCATTCTTCCTGTGTGGCCGATGCTGTACATCTATTTGTGCCTTTTGGATGTATATGCGTCGTTTGATGAGATATTTATGCCGTTGCTGATATACAAACTGCTCTTCATAATTTTCTGCAACCTAATTATACCCATGACTTGGCTCTGCATTTTCCTTTGGGTTGTTTGGAATTTTATTCCAAACGTATAAGGCATTGGATTGGAGTCAGGAATTCCTGGGTTTCAAATCCTGCCTCAGATGTTTACTAGCTGTAATATCCTGGACGAGGCACCTAAGCTCTTTGTGTCTAAGTTTCCTCATGTGTAAAATGAGGGAATTAGATTCAATGGATTCTAAAGTGTCTCTGACTTTAAAAATCCATGATCCTCTGATCTATGACATTTCATAATATGCATCCATAACCACAGCTGATATTCCAAACCTCTTTTCTCCAAGCCTTTTCTTCCCTCCACTTGCTTGGTAAGTTTAAAGAGAAAATTGAGACCATTCCTCTCCCTCTTCTCCCATTCTCTTCATCTAAAAATCTCTTGACATTATCCCTTATTTTCTCATTCTTTCTCCAGTTTCTGATGAGACTTTTCTTCTTGCCAACAGCAGAGCCAACGTCTTTACGTGTGTCTTTGATGCCATATCCTCCAATGGATTATTCCCTTCCTCTGTCTCCCCCTCTTACTCTTTTATCTTCAACCTCTTATTATCTACAGATCTTTTCCCTACTGCTTTCAAACCTGCCCAGGGCTCCAATCATTCTTAAGAAAAAATACACAGATCTGACCATCCTCTTGAGATACTGTCTTAAACCTGTCCTCCCTTTCTTAGGCGAACTCCTAAAACAGTGTTCTGTAACATTTCTTTTACGTTACCTTCATTCATTTCTCGACACTTTGCTTTCTGAATTCTTATCTAATTGTGAACTGAAACAGCTCTTTCCAAAGTTACCAAGTGATCTCTGAGTTGCTAAATCTGACTTTTTTTCTCAGTCTCTTTGCTGTATTTAACACTGTGAACTGTTGTCTCCCCTGAATACTGTCTTTTCTGGATTTCCTGACACTACCCCTTCCTTATACTCCTCCCACCAGTATTACCACTCAGTTTTCTTTGGCGACTCATTCCTATCATTTCCTTACTGTGAATGTTCTGCAAGGTTCTGTCTTGGGTCCTTTTCTCTTGATTAACGGTCTTGGTGACCTCATCAACTCCTATAGTTTTAATTGTCCTCTCTCTGAAGATTACAGGCAGATCCACATATCCAACTCTGTATCTCTCTCTGGAGAATCCTTCTAACGTTGCATATCCGAAAGAGAATTCAGATCTTTTCCCAGAAATCTACCCTTCTTCCAGACTTCCTTATTTCTGTAAAAGGTTCAAACATTCTTCCTGTCTTCAGGGATGATAACTTCCTTTTTACCCTGGACTCCTCACTCTTCCTCCCTGCATATATCCTGTACATTGGCAAACTTTTTCATTTATAC
Source organism: Pseudochirops cupreus (assembly GCA_028627135.1). Taxonomy (NCBI): domain Eukaryota; kingdom Metazoa; phylum Chordata; class Mammalia; order Diprotodontia; family Pseudocheiridae; genus Pseudochirops; species Pseudochirops cupreus. The sequence continues at coordinate 218,398,220 of CM053583.1, forward strand.
TTTTATAACATCTTCCCCATTCGAACCCCTTTCTCTACTCGCTTAGGCACCACGTTAGCTCAGGTCCTCATCACGTCTCGCCTAGACTATTGTACTACACTTATAAATGGTCTTTTCTGCCTCAAATCTCTTTCCTGTTCCAGTTCATCTTCCATATGATATGATTCCAAAGTAATTTTACTTATTGACCTTATCACTTTCATAGCAATAAACTTGCAGGGCTCTCCCTTGTCTTTAGGATAAAATATAAACTCCTCTGTTTGGAGTTTAAAGCCCTTGACAGTCTAGCCGTAATGTATTTTTTCAGTTTAATTCTCTATTACTCCCCTCCTCTGCACTCTGCAATGCTGCCAAAGTGATCTCCTCAGTCTCTACACCCAGCACGTTATCTCCCATCTTTTTGCCTTTGTATTGACTAGCCCGCTTGCCTGGAATGCACTATTAATCAGTAAATAAACCAGGGGGCATTTATAAGTACCTACTATGTGCCAGGCACTAAGCTAGGTGCTAGGGATAAAAAAAAACACGAAGAATGAAACAGCCATCCCACTTAAGGAGCTTACTCTTCCTCACTTTGCCCCACTGAACCCTTCTCTTCCAGCTGCATGCTGCTCAGGTACTTCCTTCTGCACTGCATGAAGCCTTTCCTTATTCTCCCCACCTTCAGGTGCCCTGTCCCCTAAATACCTTGCATTAATTCAATTTTTCTTGCATTTGTTCTCTTTTTAGTCTGTTTATACTTGTATAAGTATTTGCCATCTTTTCTGATAGAATGTAAACTCCTTGTTTCATGGGTTGTATTTTTATCTCCTGCACATAAAACAGCAACTGGTGTGGCAGGAGCTAAACTGAATAAGCTCTAGAGAATCACTGGTAGGATGCTGGTGTTATAGAGATGGGACATTACAACCCTGGGCATTGAAGGAATCATTAAAGGAAGCTTTCCACGACTGTCCAAATGTAATACGCCTAGATCTTGTCCTCCTACACACACACACACACACACACACACACACACACACACACACACACACACACCACCATAGTATGCATACAAAACGTGTATATAGGTACATATATTTTATACACGTCTTGGATATATTTTATTAATTTAAGGTAACGACTGCTATTTATGAAAGGGTTGTATTCTCAACATTTGTTTGAGAGTCAGTTGCTTGGAATTCAGAATACATTTCCTCATAGAAATAACATGATAAATACTGGTTTGCTTCCAGGGGCAGCTCACAACAGCTTGGTGACCTCATGATACAGCTGAACTTTGTAGTCCTGATGGGACTAGACTGATCTGGGTCCTGGGAGAAAGAAGCCATACAGGGGATGAAGAAGAAGAGGAAGAATGTTTCTTCTCATAAGAGCAGACTTAGACAAAATTTAGAAATAAGTAAATTTTCTCTTTAGCATCCTCAGATCATTTCCGGCATGCTCTCAGCACCTGGTGCTTTTATTCTCCTTAAGCCTTGCAGTCTGTGAGTCCCTCATTCTCTTCTAAACCCTCTATTGTACTCTGCCCACAGTTACCTTAACCCCAAAGCCTACCAAACTCCAAATGACCAGCCTTCCAAAATTACCAATCTCTTCTCAAAGTTCCCATGATAATCTCACAACTATTCTTTCTCTGTCTGTCTGTCTGTCTGTCTCTCTCTCTCTCTCTCTCTCTCTCACACACACACACACACACACACACACACACACACACACACACACACATTTGCAGGGCGGGGTAAGTGGAAAGAAAGGAGTATCAAATAGGCATGCCACTTTGGCTGGGAATCTACCCCCATAGATCAGCTTGCTTACGCTATTTTTCATGTCTTCTTCTCTTCCTCTTCTTCTGAAGTTATAAATCCTTGAAAAATTACTGTTTTCAGAAGGTCTTCCACTGTGATGGCAGAAGGAGCTATAGTGGTGTGGTGGGGAGGGTGGTGGAATAATGATGATCTCTTGTATACATTGGCCATCTATAAATTGGCAACAGCCTACAGTAGCCATAACTGAGTTCAGTGTGCCATTTTGACTTCTGTCAACTTAATCATTTTATATACAGTAGTCCCAATCTTTATGTACATGTCTCACTTTCCTCTACATAGCAAGTTGCTAGGGCCAGCTCATTTTTTGATTCATGTATCTGATAGAGGCACCAGATAAATATTCATTGAATTGAATGTGACAGGTATAATTGTTAAATCATACATTAAGATTGGACGTCATATAGGAACCCAGCCTTTTAAATATTATCATGTATATTATGGTCATTGTGTTTATGATGAAGTGATTCAGACATCAATTAAAGCAAACTTTTTAGTGCTGTTTGGCTGTCACAAAAATATGTACAGATGCTTTTATGTGATTTAGAATTTCGTTTTAGGACCACCCCAAAGGCCTAAAACAGTGGCCCTAGTCCTCAGAGTGACAGGAACCAGATTAAAATGTAATTTGGAAATATTTAACAAAATATATAAAAATACAATATAACATAGATAATGCTAACATGTGGTTTTCCAAGTCAATTTATGGCCTTGGGGGATCTTTAAATATGGTCTAGTGGCCTTGTTTCTATTTGAGTTTGACACCACTGCCCTAAGTGACTACATGATGTTGAGTCAGCATGATGTAATTAATGGATAAATTTCCAGACTTGAAGTCAGGAAGATGTAGGTCCAAATGCTGCTTTAACATCTGTGAAGGTCAAGGAAGAGGAGGCAAGTCACTTAGTCTCTCTTGGTTTACATTCCTCACTCATAAAATAAAGCAGTAGAACCCAGTGGCCTCCAAGGAACCGTCCAGCTCTAAATGTATGAAGCCATCATAATTATTTAAAGAAAGGTCCACTTTTACGTGGGATTCTTCCCAGGTTATAATTCTTCGCTTTCTTTTCTATTTGTGGGTGTTTGTTTTATTTTTCTGAGCGAAGTAAAGCTAAGAATTGTGACTGATTGCTGATAGGTGAAATCAGACCCCCAAAGCATGCACCATTCAAGTGTTAAAATGTTTCCTTTGTGTTCAAAAGGGTTGACTTCCCAAGTTTTATTTTGACAGCCCATTAAAAGCACTTGACACAATTCTCTTGTTTCTCTGCTTACATGATTAGGGTCCTGCTTTTTTGAGGTAATTTAAGAGAATAGTGAAAAGGGCTTTTTGGTAGCAGTTTGCCTTCAAATAAAAAAAAAGCAAAGAAATCACCATATTTAAGTCCTTGGCATTCTTTGAAATAATGGAATAAATGGCAGATGATAGTGCTGTTGAGCAGCTCAGCATTTTATATCTCCTTTTCACAGTTTGAAACAAGCATGATTATCCATGTAAGACTTTGGTTTGGCCTCAAACTTAATTTAATGGAGGATTTGTAGAATAGCTGGACAGCATGAACACTTCTGCATGATGGATGCAGTTTGTGTGTGTGTGTGTGTGTGTGTGTGCATGAGAAAGAGAGAGCTCTTCCTATAAATTATCTTGCACTGTGGTATTAAAAACATATGACGGTATATAATCTCAGCATTGCTATTTGATCTTCCGAAAGAAAGGAATATTCATAGGTATAGATGTGTCTATGTCTATTAAAATAGTTTCTGAGTGCTGGGCCTCACCGTGAATTGTATATTATTGTTCATTCATGTCAACACCTATGAAGCAGTGGAAAAATAGTAAGTTAAATCAGTTGAAACATATTATTCATGATTTGTGAGGGTTTATCAAACAAATCAAAAGCTGCAAACGGATGTCCATTAAGATCACCAGTCTCAATATGGCACCTTGAAACCACTTGAGAATTCAGATTTATTGCTTTTTTTAAAAATCATTTCCAGCATTAAAATAGTCAAGAACACACAAAAATGGCATTTTATTTTTCTATATACATATGTTAAGGCAGGCCATGCTGACAATGTCAGTTTCTCCCAGTTTAGGAATACCGGGGAATCAGGTTGCAGTTGAGGATAGTTTTACCTCTCTTTTTTGACTATGGACATTGTATCCTGTTTGTAAAGCCACAAATTAAGTGCTGAAGTCATATTTACCTAGAGACTTCCCATGTAGCAAAAGAATTACTCTTTAACCAAGAGTCTGGGTTTTCCCTGGAGGCTTAGATGTGAGATCTCAGAATAATATTAGGACTCTGTTAAGACAAGCCTACTGTGAATGAATGAATACTCTCTTAGTGAAATCTCTTCATTTGCCAAATGTATGAATTTGCTGTCATGGTTCACATCTATTCCTCATCACAGAGCAGTGGAATGCTGCTTGGTGCTTTGCTGTGCAGTATTCCTAATTTATATGTGTTAAAACGATTATAATAAAAAATACATTTTGATACGTAATATTTAAGAAAATATTTTTAAGAGAGAAATGACCTGCTAGGTTTCTAGTAAGCAATGTGAGTCCTTTAAAAAATTAGCAAGATGCTTTTGCATTTGTCCTATTTTGTTTTATTATTGAATGGTCTAGGATTTGCTGCCAAATTGCCCCTTTGCCATTCATATCTAGGTGTAAATTGTAGTTAATTCCTGTCTTGATTCTGGCTTTTGTGGCCAGTCATCCTTTTTCTGATCATTTGTCTGTATGATATCCTTGATATGTTTTTATAACATTTTTAAGGTAAAATGTAAGTGTTTTGTATGAAGTGCTAGCTGCCAGATTTCTTAGGTCCTCTTTCTGTTTCTCAGGTTGTTTTCACATTTGACGTTCATTGGCATGTAACATAGCAGGCTGAGAATGAAAAATGAATGTTGGACATCTGAACACAGGTTTCCTTCCTTTTTCAAGTTTATATTAAAGAACAGAGAAGGAAAAAACCCGTGAGAGTGAAAAATAGCTGACTGCAGTTAAATGTGTGTTTAATTACATTAATTTACCAGGACGCTTGAAATTGTTCAATTTAACTCCCAAGTGTCTCAGAGTTTGAAGTGTGATTTTTTTCCCTTTTAGTAATCTACACGGTCTTTCAATCAGTGCTTTTTTGGTTTGTTTTCAAAAGTTCTGGACAGCTTTTTTTGAGCATCATTTCCTACGTTATGGTTTTCAAGGTTTTTTTTTTTTTGTCATGTTGTTCTGGGAGACTTGTTATTCTCAAGTTATCTCTGTATATACTATCTCCAAGGTCAATCACTTTGACTTTTATAGAATTTTGTGTTATTTTAATGTCATTGCACTTTGTTTCTCTTCCTCTAAATTTTCCTGCACTTCAGTATTTTTTTGTATTTCAATTCTGTTAAGCTCTCTTTCATTTCCTTAGACAGATGTTTCCATCAATTCAATTTTTTTCTCAGTTGCTAGTTGTGTTTTTTAAGTTTTGTATTGAGGGTTACAATTTTTGACCTATATTCATTACTAATTTATTCTTTTATTGATTTAATTTCTCTTTGGAACCATTCTGGAACTTCTCGTTCTAGGCTCTCTTGGGAGTATGCAGGATTCTTTCTCTCATCAGACATTGTTTCACCTCATATACGATTGTTAGGAGAGGTTTGTATTCTCTCTAAACTATTGTTCTGTTCCTTCTAGTCTAGATATTTTCTATTGATTCATCTGATTTATTGTTGGCTTTTATTTAAGCTTTTTCTCTTGATATTTTTGTATTTTCAACCTTTTAAAAAATTTTCCCTTCACTTACTTTCTGCCACATTCCTCTTTGCTGGTGAATCAAACTTTGAGGTTCTGGGCTTTAACCTTCTCACATAATGGAGATGATAGGGCTCACCAGCCTGGGTCTCTTTGTCCCTTTAAAGGGACAAACAGGATTGACTCCAGCTGGGTTTCAGTACTTTTTTCTTCAGCAACCCATGTAGTTACATTCTCTTCTCTTTTCCTTTCCTGTATATGACTGCTCAGTCACAGTTTTTATAGTGGGGAAAGTGTGTGGAGTGTTAGTTCAGAGTCACCACAGCTTTGGGTGCCCTACCCTAGGGCAGACCTGGATCAGGACATAAAGTATTTTGAACCCTCCTTTTTCTTCCTGTACATGTCTGGGTAGAGTCAATTTCTGCTCCTGCTTGGGGATGGAGAATTTGAGTAACATTTGTACAGAGTTACTGCTGCAGCAGGGCTCCCTACTCTAGGGTCAAGCTGCTGTACAAACCTGTGAGTTGACCTGTGTGCCTTGCCATGATGCATAGAGGCTCATGGGGGTGGATGCTAAGAAAGAGGTCTAAGTAGTGTATTAGAGTTCTTAACTGTGAAATCATAAAACAGTTTGTTTTGTTGGAAATCCATTCTTCTGTGGATTAATCTGTAATTATATCTGGAATATAATTTGTTTTTGAAGAGGGAGATGGAGATTGGAGGGTTCCAGTGGTTTGAAGAAAGTGATTAATCTGTCATCTCCAATTATATTAATTTCAAACAACACATAGTTAGAAAATGATATAATAATCTGTTAAAATGGAAAGTAAAAAATGAGATGCCCACATACCAATCCTGTTTTTTCAAAGCAGCATGTTCTAGTCATTACAATGTTATAAATTGTTCTTATACGCTTTTTGGAGTAAGAAACTGATTTTTGAAGCCTCCTCAGAATTGGAAAAGGTGAAGAGCATTATTTTCCCCTGATTTATCCACTCATTCATTTGGGGGAGAACATAAAAATTCTGTAGCACCCTATAGCCAGCTATGTTGGACAGGTGGAAGGAAATAAGATACCATTTGATGGGTTAAACATTTGAATGGGAAAAGGTGCTGGACAACACATCAGAAAGTGTTCATAAGGTATTTATGTTCTTCCAGAGATTTTTTTTTCAACCTCACGAATTTAGGGAAGCATTATCTTTTTGTACCCATCTGTTTGTAGACTACTTACTAACAGGATAGTAGACAATAACAGTCAGCCAAGCGGAACTGAAATTGAAATTAAAGATTAATTGAAAGACAATGGAGTGCTTTGTGGGGATGAGCAGACTCTAATACCTTACAAGTGAGGAATTACAAAGGAGAAATGGGGTAAACTGCAGTGGTTCTCAGCCTGTGGGTTATGTTCAATTTGTAACAATGAAAATACATCCTGAATATCAGATAGATTCATAACAGTAGCAAAATTACAGTTACAAAGTAGCAATGTATGGTTGGGGGGGGGGGTCACCACAACATGAGGAACTGTATTAAAGGGTTGCGGCATTAGGAAGGTTGAGAACCACTGGTGTAAAGGATGTCATCAAATAAATGTTTGACTGAAAAAGAAAATGGGCTGGTTATATAGTTATAGTAAGGAATAATAATTTACAACCTACATGCTCCATTGGAATCCTCCTTTACTACCTTGACACATAATAGGTGTTTGTTTAATAATTGATCTTTGAGATATCAAGGGACCTCAAGAAAGACTCCTAATACACTGAGTGAACCCTCCACTCCCACTCCCCACCCCAAGCAATGGACTTATGGGAGAAAATTGACAGATGTTCCATAGGATAGGGTGCCATGGGTGAGCTGCAATATATGTCCTTGGATGGAATAACCACATTGGTAAGATTTCAGATCCATTGGAGGAAGAATAGATAGGAGATGACAGGGGAAAAGGAAGTGAAGAATTATGTAGAAAGAATTTCCAGTTATTTTTTTTCCTCTTGGAAAGCACTGATTTTTACTAACAATGGATCCTGAGATAAATGACAGGTAAAAATGAGGGCATGATTGCATCTTAATTGGGAAAAATGCCACAATATTTACAGTAGCTATGAAAATAGCCTCAGAAAATGTTATTGTTATTCAGTCATGTTCAACTTTTGGTGACCCCCCTGAGCATACTGTTTAGGAGGTTTTCTTGGCAAAGATGCTGGAGTATTTTTCCATTTCCTTCTCCAGTGGATTAAGGCAAATAGAGGTTAAGTGACTTGCTCAGGGTCACACAGCTAATAACGTGCCTGAGGCCAGATTTGAATTCAAGTTTTCCTGACTCCACACCCAGCACACTACTCACTGAGCTATCTAGCTGCCTCTTGGGAAGTTTACCATTCCTCAAAGTTGATTGCACCAGCCCAAGCTGCACTAAGGATAGGCACTATTTCTTTCTCATTTCTTTATTCTTAGTCTACATTTTTGGTAATAACAACTGGTGTTCATATAGCATTTTGAAGTTTGTAAAACACTGATCTTTACAGTAAGCTGGTGAGTGGGTACTGCTGGTGGTATTACCGCCATTTTCTAGCAAAACAGAATGAGACTGAAAGAGGTAACTTATGGGATCATATATTTAGTAATAAAAATTTAGTAAAATAGTTCGTTTCATGCTCACTACAACTCTGGGAAGTGGGTGCTATTGTTATTCCCATTTTATAGGGAACTGAAGCATTTAAGTGACTTGCCCAGGGTCACACAGATAATAGGTGTCTGAAGCTGAATTTTAATTCAGACCTTCCTGACGTCAAATTTAGAGCTCTATCCACTGTACTATCTAACTGCTTAGAGTTGAAAGTGATCCCAGAGATCATCTAGTTCAACTCGCTTTTTTGAGATTAGGAAACTGAGCCCTTGAGGGTTGAAGGGGCTGCCCAAGGTCGCATAGGCAGTGAGTGGCAGAATCAGAATTTGAACCCAGGTCCTCCAACTTTAAATCTAGCATTCTTTCTTTTCAAACACCATACTGCCTTGCAAGTGTCTTGTCCCCAGTCTCACTGATTGCAAGTATAAGTTGGGTTGGGATTCAGTAATTCAGTCAGTCAGTTAGCATTAGTAAGTGTCTGCACTGTGCCAAATACTGGTCTTCTGGTGATAAATCCATACTCTATCCACTATGACATACTACCAGATGAGAGCAAAAGATTCTTTGTAATCATCCCTCTTATATAAGTGTCTGCACATTTATATATAAATATCCAAAGGAAAAACAAGTTCTTACAGTATCCTGTGAAAAAGTTAAACTGATATACTGATACACTGATACACCCGAATCTGTCTATGTCTAAACATATTCACCACCTATAACTGATGATTCATGGCCCATTTATAGTCATTATTTTTTGTGGGTAGTGTCCCTTCCAGACTCTCAATTGCAATTTGCTCAAGCAGGTTGGGTCTCATAAAGGCAATTACCTTAGATTGAAGGTACTCTGTGGGTTTATTGTTATTCAGTTGCTTTTCAGTCATACTCAATTCATCATGACTCCATTTGCGGTCTTCTTGACAAAGATACTAGAGTGGTTTGGTTTGCTGTTCCCTTCTCCAGCTCATTTTACAGATGAGGAAACTGAGGCAAATAAAGTTAAATAATTTTTCCAGGGTCACACAGGTAATAAGTGTCTGAGGCCAGATTTAAACTCAGGATAATGAGTCTTTCTGACTCTAGGCCTGGTACTCTATCCACTGGGCCATTTAACTACCCTCCCCCTCAACTCTGTGGGGCCAAACTCCTAAAACTATTGCTTATAAGCCCTCATTGGTATATTGCCTTTAGTAGTGGGCCAACACACACTGTTAACTCGCATCTGACAGATACTGAAATGGCATAAGTAACAGCAACAGAGCATTTTTCTCCAGTAAACTTAAGGTACATTATCCCAAAGGTAGATATAGTAGCAGTAGAAAGAAGGCATCCATAGATTGTACCCTAGAAGAGAGTCATATATGTAGGAAGCATGTGTGTGGCTAAAGACAACTCATATGTCCATGCTACAGAGCCTCATGGTCCTTCCTTTTCTCAGTGTTCTCTCCTTGCTTCCTCAAAGGCTTTGAGGAGTGCCCGCTGACTGCTGGGTAAGTCACCCAGTGGAGATTCTCTGGGTCCTTCTTTAGCCCTGTCAAGAATGACTATTCTACGGGAGGCTAGGTGGTGTAGTGGATACAGCAGCAGCCCTGGAATTAGGAGGACCTGAGTTCAAACGTGACCTCAGACACTTAACACTTACGAGCTGTGTGACCTTGGGCAAGTCACTTAACCCCAATTGCCTTGCCTTCCCCACTCCAAAAACCAAAAACACAAACAAACAAAGAAGGACTATTCTTGAAAACTTTTCTTACTATAAAGAAGGATGGATTTGATGACAGAGTTCTTATCACCAACACAATTGCTTTCTCCCTTGTCTAATCAGTGAGAACACTCAGCTTCAAAGGGTTTCGATTTTGAGAGAGTTTAACATTTATAAAGTAAAAAATTCTATATTCCCTGGCTCCTGGAATGATTTTACATGGGATGATTTAAGCTGCTCATTTGGCAGGATGGCACCCTCTAGTCTGGTAAGTGAATATCAGTTGCTTTCGTGGCCATTTGATTTTACTCTTTTGTGAAGATGTGCGTGATCAGGTGCATAAAAATGGACACACAGTGGTACAAATGCTCTATCCTGCAGTTGGGGTTTCCTTTACTAATGGGATAATATATACATAGTGAGACCCTATGTATAGTGAGGGTTATCCCTGCATGTATGTGTGGTATAAAGGGAGTCAAAATAGACATCTCTAGCTTCCTATCTGTCCACCCTTCACCAAGAGAGACTTTTAATTCCTTCCAGGAGAGGAAGCAGGAAGTTGAGATTGATAGTCGCTTTGCTTTCTTCAGAGAGAAGGGGTACCAGGCTAGAATTAGATCTAGCTGTTCCCTTAAGTACTGTTAGTGTACAAGATGTGGTTGGGTTCAAGCTAATTTTTTATTACTGTGTCATTATTGTTGGGAGGAAGGAGGACACCAAGCTCTATATCCAAGGCTTGATCTCTTTCCCACCAAATACCAGTTCCATAATGAACATACATAGCACTTAGCCAGGAGACTCATTTATCTAAATCAGTAGCAAAATAGAAATCAGAGAAGGTATACATAGAGTAATATATACCAGACAATACAGAGTTAAGAAGCTTTCCCATTAGAAGGGAGATAATTCATCCAGAGAGAGAGAGAGAGAGAGAAAGAGAAAGAGAAAAAGAGAGACAGAGAGAGAGAGAGAGAAACAGAGAGAGACAGAGAGAGACAGAGACAGAGAGAGAGAGACCTAGATCTCATCGAAGGGGAATCTCCCTGAAGTTTCTAGAGTAACAAACTAAGAATAAGGACATGAAGGAGACTCACACATCTTCTTAGGATCTTTTCCTTCAGCAGCTTGCAGTGTGATTGGCTTCTTCCATATTCCCTCTCAAATCTGGAAACTTCTGCCTAGAGTGACTCAAAGTTTGAAGAAGGGCTCAAGAAAACTGAATCTCCCTTACACTCATCGACTTGACCCCATCCTTTATGCAAGATAGTGCAGTCATCTCCATCGATAAGGAGAGAGTACGTGTGCTTTGGGGCAGGGGTTTTATCCATACGTATATACATACATACATATATATATGTGTGTGTGTATGTGTTCATGTGTGTATACATATACACACATATAGCTGACTTTATATCTACATATGCACTCATACATATATATTCAGTAAGCCTATTATTTATTTTCTATAGAACTCAGGCTCCAACATCCTAGAAATGATTTCAACCTATCCCTAGAATTTGAGAAAACTCTCCTTCTAGTCAGACAAATGACAAGATAATACATTTTCTTTAGAAATTTGAGGATTGTCTGTTTCTTCTTTTCAAAACCATCATCTGTGTCCTGTTTCTTTTCCATAGTTTCTGCCAGGCTCCCTTCTTCTTTCTCTACATTATGTGTCTTGGTAATCTCATCAGCTTCCATAGGTTCAATGATCACCTCTAGGTCTGTGATTCCCAAATCTCCATACCCAGCCCTCATGTTTCTCCTGAATATCAATCCTGCTATAATAGCTGTTTGCTAGACATCTGCCCCTGGATATCCCTAGAATATTCCAAGTTGAATACATACAAAATATAACTCATTTTATTTCCTACCAAGCACACCTTTTTTTTTGTCATGGACCTTTTTTGTGTCATGGACCCCTTGGACAGTCTGGTGAAGATCGTAGACCCTTTTCAGAATAATACTTTAAATGCATACGATAATACACACACACATAATTACAATGGAGACCACTTATATTGAAACACAATTATCAAAATATTGTAAAGACCAGATTAGGGACTTCAAGTTGAGTACCTCTGCTTTAGTCTGTCCTCCTCACAGGTGCCGCACTGGTATTCTTAAAGTAAAATTCTGACCATGTCGTTCCCCTGTGCGAAAGACTTGGGTGACTCCCTGGAACAAATACAAACTCTTCTGGCGTTTAAAGCCCTTCGTAATCTTTCCGGGCTGATTATACTTTCCTTTCCTTCACACGCTCCATGATCTAACCAAACTGGCCTATTTTTCCCATGCTTCGACATTGCTTCTCCCATACCCATGCCTGGAGTACTTTTCCTAACCTCCACGTCTCAGGAGCCTTAATTCCTTCCAAGGCATTTCAGCTAAAATTCTGGTTCCTAGGGGAGGCCTTTCCTGATCCCGTTAGTGTTAAGTCCTTCCCACCATCCTGTTATTTTGTGCTTAGGTGCTGTTTCCCCATAGTGAAAAATAAGCTGCTTGAGGTTTGGGCTTGGTTTGTTCGTTTGTTTTTTAATTTTTATTTCCAGAACTTAGCACAGTGCCTGGGATGCAGTAGGGGCCTAGCGAATAGATGTTGAATTGAACCATTGTTACCATTTGAAAGAATTATTCCCAGCAAAACTATAATAATCATTGAGGAACTGAAGGCTTGATTTTCTGTAAAATCTATTGCTATCTGGTAGTGTTGTATAGCATTGATTTCCCCACCAGAAAAGGCTGAAGATAATGAAGATAACAGGCGTAGTAGGAGTAGCCAGCATTTATGTGAAGAGAGAATCTGCCCGCATATTTTTTCTGTCTCTCCACATTTCGTATGTCACTGGCATAGAACCAAAGGCCAAGAAGGGACACAATATAGGTAGAGACCCCAAAGTATATTGGGAATACTTTCATTGCGAGTACATTCAATGAGATCTACCTTTTGATTTCAAAAAGGATGCAACAGCAGCCTAAGTTTTCTAGGTCTCATACAAAATGTGTTGGAAGGTAAGCGTATTCTATGCTATGTTACTTACAGATATAGCAGGGGATAGAACACTAGACCTAGAGTCAGGAAGACTTGAGTTCAAATCCAGACTCAGACACGTACTCTCTGTGTGATCCCAGGTAAGTCATTTAATCTCCATCTTCCTCAGTTTGCTCAACTGTACAATGGTGATCACAATAGTATCTGTTTCCCATGGGTGTTGTGAGATCAGATGAGACATCTGTAAGACACTTAGGAGTGCCTAAATGTCAGGGTTCTCTCTTAGAGTGCCCTAACTTACCAGCAGAGGCAAGCGGTTACACACACAACTCACTGACACTAGCGTACCTTTCAGGAACAGAAGAGTCACGGCTCTGAGGTCTAAACAGAAAAGTTTATTAAGGTCTTTCCATGGGGAAGCCTTAAAGCCATATACTAAGGCAGGCTTCCCAAGATACCTCCCAGCCCTTGGTCTTAAATAGACCCCAGATCCACCTACCACACGTGATAGAGCCCCGCTGAACAGAATTGTGAGGGAGGGGGTGTGGGGGGTGCAATTACAAGGATATGAAGGCCCCAGGGTGTGGAGATGCCAATCAGGAACAGAGGGTAACCCCACGCAAGAGAGTCCTGAGCAATGCAGTATCCCCTGGAGGGGGACAGTGCAATATGCCCTGACCTCCACGTGACCCAACTAATTCCCGGGCCTCAAACACTTCCCTGTGGCATGACACAACCACTTGCAATGTGAACCTCACACCTACACAGAGAAGGTACTGAATGAATTCTGATCTTCTCTCTGTCCTTTCCTCCTACAAATTTAAAATTACGGTAATTAATATTGCTACTCTAAAAGCAGAAATTTAATTTAAGGTTTTTTTTTTCTATCTCTTCTTTACATAAAACTGAAAAGGTACAGATCTAAGAGAACAAGGGAGCTCTGAAGGAAAGAGGATTGACATGGTAAAAGCAATGAAAAGCAGTTTATAGAATCCTGGTAAACCAGTTAAAGTCTTGGTCAAGGGTCCCATCACTGCTTCCAGTTCATGAGGGCGTGGCCAAAAGAGGTTGCAGCTCCAGGATTCCTGGGGCCCCCGAGGAACAAAGAAGATATTGCTAAGCTTTCCTTGAACCTGATTCATGGTCCCTTCATGTTCAATCAGTCAACAGCATTTATTAAACATTCACTCTGTGCCAGTGATATTCTATTCACAGAATAACAGAACACATTAAAGGATCTTGGCCCTGAAAGAGAGTTCATGATATCATGTGGTCTAGAAGGTGGTTTTTTTTTTCTTCATTCTAATATCCTTTTTTTGATGTAGGAAGCTCAAATGACTCTAGCTTCTTATTCTTTTTTCTGTCCCTCTCATGTTCCACTCAACACCCCGGGTTAAAGTTCATTTTTAAAGCATCATATTTCCCTGTTTCTTCATCACCTACTGAAAGTGCGTTAGCCACACTTAGCTCTTTTCTGAGAGACCTGCTCTATGCAGAAGACATATTGGTGTTGGAGACAGTCTATGAGCCCAAGTTAATTTCTAATAGAGAGGCAGCCTCTAAGACAGGAAGGCCTGGATTCAAGTGGCCCTTGGCATATGTTGGTTGTTTGACTCTGAGCAAGTCATGTAACTTATATGTCCCTAGGACACTCTCTAACTGTACATTACAAAAGGGGACTGAATTTGGGGTTAAAGACTTTATGCTGTGAATTCTGCTTCTCTCACTTACTCCCTATATGACCTTTCCTTTAAAAAAAAAACCATAGATTTACAGCTGGATGGGAATTTCAGGGGCCATCTAGTCCAACCATCTGAGGCCCAGACAAGTAAAGTGCTTTGGCCAGGTCTGTAGTTATTAAGTGGTGGAGGTAAGAGTCACACCCAGATCTTCTGATTTCAATTTCAGCCTTGTTTTCCCTTTTTCCCTGCTTACAAGATAAAATAAAATGGAATGTTCTTTTATTTCTGTTAAAAAAGTGTGATTACACTGCCCCAGATTAAGTGCCAAGGTGGATGACATTTTAAAATAGCTGTAGCCAATATATTCATGAGTAGAAATTATATACTAAACAAAATTTTTTCTGATGACACTGTTGTTTATATAAAATCCAAACACTGAAATGTTGAAACTAAATTATGTGCTCAGCCTTCAAATTAAATCTAACCAATCCCCATTTGTGCTTACTCATCAGTTGTGGAGAGTTAAATATTTGCTTGTGACACTGAACTGCTGTCTGCCAAATGTGTTTCTCGGAGTGTTCTCCTTCATCTCTCTTTTTCGCCTTCCCTCTCTTGCGCTCCCTCCCCCTTCTCCTCCCTTCTCTGCCAGGGAACTTCAGTGTTCCCAGACTTTCATGCTGGTAAAGGAGACTGCTAAATGTAATTAAACCTCATTGATTCAGGATACTGGGGGGATTGTCCCAAAAGTTATTGAGAAATTTGAATTCTATCATTTTTAAAAAATAAAAGGCACACCAATGACTGAGAGTTATTTAACACTTTAAGAAAATATTTAATACTTTAAGGTTGTCAGCACAGTTTATAGTTACATTATTTAATTTTCATGAGAGTACTAAAAGCCAAGTGTTACAGGCATTGATGTCCCCATTTTATAAATGAGGAAACTGAGGCTCAGAATGGTTATGTGACTTTTCCAAAGTTACACAGCTAAGTAGGTATTACAGGTACAATGCAAACTCAGGTCCTCCTTGACCGTAAACTGAATGTTCTGTCCACTTTACCACATTGTTCTCCAGTTTCGAAATTCTAAATAGTGAAGTTTCTAACTCAATATTAGCAAGAAGAGGTCCTGCTTTGTATTTCTGTATTTATCTGACCCACTAACCAAGAATATCCCCCAAGGCTTTTTTCTAGGGCCTAAGCCCTCTTCTTTTTTCCCTGTATGCTGTTTAGAATGGTGATCTCATCAGCTACCATGAATTCAACTATCATCTCTATGCACACAATTCCCAGATCTGTATCTCCAGCCCTAATCTCTTTCCTCCAAATTCCAGCTATTTTGAATCTTCTGAGAAACTCAACATGTACAAAACCAAACTCATTTCTCCCTGTTCCCTATCCTTTCCTCTTCCCAAACTTTATTTATTGTTCAGACTACTCCCATCCTTTTAGACTTCCAACTTTGGTGCCATTTTTGATTCCTTACTCTCATTCATACCATATGTCAAATGTTTTGTCAAATCTTGTTGTTTCTGCTTTCACATCACTTGTGTATACGCCTTCCTCTCCATGCATACAGCTAGCTACCACCGTTGTACAGTCCTTTATTGTATCTTGCCTAAACTAATGCAGTAGCCTTTTCACTGGTCTTCCTGTCTCAAGTCTTTCCTTATTCCTGTCTATTCTCTGTTCAGCTGTCTAGGTGATTTTCCAACAGTTCAGATCTGACTCCTTTCAGTAAGCTTCAGTGGCTCTCCATTACCTAAAGCATCAAGTTTGTGGTCCTTTGTCTGGCATTTAAAGCCCTTCACATTCTGTTTTATTGAGTCTTTTTGCCCTTTCCTCACCTCCATGCACTTTATGGACAAGCCTACTTGCAGTTCCTCACACACACCATTGCACTGGATTCCCTCTGTGCTAATAATGTTCTCCTTCCTTACCTCCACCTCTTTAGCTTCTCTGACTTCCTAGAAGATTTATCTCAAATCCTACTTTCTGCAAGGAGCCTTTTCTAACCCCACACCTCTCCCCATGCTTTCCTCTTGGAATTACCTTCAGTTTACTCTGTATTTTTCCTGTATATATGCATTTATGTCATTTAGGCACTGCTTTCCATACTAGAATGTGAGCTCCTTGAAGGCAGGCTTCGTGATTTTGTCATTTTTTTTTTTTTGCATCTCCCATGTTTAGCACAATGCCTGCCTGATACATAGTAAGGGTGTAGAATAAATGCTTCTTGACTGACTGAGTTCTTTAACAAGGGGATCCTGTGCATGTTCCATAACCTCTTTCATTGGCAATTTTATCTGTAAAGTACTTACCTCACCAGGTTCTTGTTAAGAGTGAATGAGGTAATCTGGGTAAAGTACTTTCATGCTTTTAGATATAGAAAGTCAGCTTTTATTATCATCACCATCATCATCATGAAAAATCATAGTTTCATGCCCTGCCAAAGTTCAGATAGGTAAGCCTTGGTGAACCTCCAGTTGCAAGTATATAAGAATCATTTGTTTTAGTTACTTATTGTAAGATAATTTGGGAATATCCTCAAAGAAACCACACATATCAAATGCAAAGGGAATTTTTATGGAAAAAAGACAACATTCAAAGAGTGATACCTCGATTTAAAGTTTTTGTAGTTTATTATTCTATGATTTGAGAAAACACCTCTCTCATCCTCCTCTTTCATCATCCCACCTTTCCCCTTGTAAGGAAAATCAGTTCATTTTCATGCCAAACAGAATGGCTTACAAATGATATTTTTATCCAGCCAGGCCTAATTCAAATTTCAAATTCCAACCTGCTAATTCAGATTTTATATTCTAATAGGAAGAAATGCTTCTAGAACATCAAACAGTTAACAAAAAGATGTTTACTTAGTCATAGCAAGGAAAAGTTATTCCACATAGACATTGATTCAGTTGGAAATTGCCATGATGATTGCTCATCAGGAGCCTGAGGAAAATGTGGATGACTCCTAGTGCCCTGGTTTTTTGTACGCAGACCTTGAGAGAGCTACATCAGTAACACAAACCAGGGTTATTTAGGTGGTCAAGGACTATTTCAGTACCTTTACAAGAAAAATTAGCTTAGTCTGTATGAGGTAAGGTCTTGGGATTTTGCACCTATTATAGTACATTCATTGGTGGCAGAATCTTAATACCAGAATACCTTGAAAAACAAAGAAAAAGACCTCTCTAGGTCAGTTCATGTGTTTTACTTGCCAGGGAACCCTCAGTTTCACTGGAAAGGGGGGAAGAGGGAGAGAGAAAGGGGGAGAGAGAGAGAGAGAGACAGAGAGAGAGAGAGAGAGAGAGAGAGAGAGAGAGAGAGAGAGAGAGAGAGAGAGAATAAGAATTCACATGGTTCAGGAGAAAAAAAATGAATTTATCTCTCCCTTAAACTTTCTTGAACTGATACATCCACCACCAGCCCATTCCTTTCTTCTAGGCAAGCTCCTTTGGGAGCACAATGATCCATGTCCCCAATTTAGAAAAGTTCTCTAGGCTCTTTTCAAGTGCTATCTCCAGTGCCTTGCACCAAAAAGTCCCAACAAAGTCTATTTGGCACAGTTCCCAATGGCCTCTTAAATGCCATATTAAATTCCAAGCTGTTCTCTCAGCACAATTTTTAGACACCTCTCCAATTCCAGTCTTTGGGAGGCTCAGGGTTACTACAGTTGCTGGGCTTGAAGATGACTATTACTCCCCAAACACTTCAGAAATGCCTAGAGAGAATTTACTCTAATTTCCTAGGGGGAATGTGGGATGCCTCATGGTCGATACCACCAGGAGCACAGAGGCCACCAGGGACCACCAGTGGCTCGCCATGCTGTGTATCACACTTTTCTTACTTCAGTGAAATCATTCTGTTCTAATATTGCCGCACTCACATCAGTTTTAAAGAAGAGTTTTAAAAAGTATATAAAAGAGGGAAAGAAGGGGATAAGAGGGAATGCCCAGATGCTGTACAGGAAGAAAATGTCAGCATTTCTTTTGCAATCATTCAGATGATGTTACTGAACATAGGCCTATCTTTAACGGGTAACAATACAACTGAACTGGATTGATTAAGAAAGGGAAATAGGACTATCCTGCCCAGCATTCCTATAGCTAATTATGCTGAAATCTCAGAAGACTTAAAGCAAAAATAAAATAAAATAATAATACTACAATGATAATAAATTATTCATCTAGAGTAAAACAAAAACTATAGTTCCAGCTACTTTTCTTGCGCTAGATTTCTTCCTTAATATCCTAAATTTAACCAGCTTTTTTCAAGCATATTATCCTTTTCAGGCTTTTGAAGGATTTGCCTTTTATAGGAAATCTGCATTTCATCATAAACATGGAACACAACATCCTTGGCTTAGTTTTATGTGCCACAGATTTGGTTTCTTTTTATTACTGTATGCTTAGTAAGTAGTAAAGCTATATTCCAGCAACTTTTTTCAGGCATGAAAGACTGCTAGCATATATTGGTGGTAGGAGAACATGAAAAATGGTCCCTCCATAAGCAATGTGTTGAGTGCCATATTTAAGTACTTTAATGAATCTGTGCTTTTATCTGATGTAGCATTATCTCCATCCATCCATATTTCATTCCACCCAACCCTACATCTCCCTATCCTGTACAATTCTAAAATGAGGCTTTTCCCCCTTAAATCCTCTGTGCTAGACCCCTCCATGACTTTAAGGGTCTTTAGTATATCAAGCATTGTTTGCCATATGACTAATATTGTGTGTGTCACAACAGTCAAGATAAAGACTAATTTTTAAGAATAAATGTTGAATATAATCTCTGAAAGAACATCTCATAAAATAAGCCAGAAGTACTATTGATTATGTTCCCAGAACAAATCTTATTTCCATGGGAAATTGGTTAGAAAGTTCAGCCAGTAGAGCTTCCAGCAAGAAAATAGAGCTGAATAAACTAATGGTTAAAAAATTACTCATATAAACAAGTTTGCATGTGGTATCATTTACAAATTTTGAATCTGGTAATAGAGATAACAGAAATGTCAGATGAAGCTATTTCACTGTTCGGACTTTTTAAATGAGCATGCTTCACTTTTAAACAAGCCTCACAAATGAAGGCAGCTCGGCATAATGGATAGAGAACACATCTTGAATTCAGGAAGAACTATATTCAGAACCTCCCCGTCTGACACTGGTTGTCAGTGGGCAGGTCACAACTTTTGAGTGCCTCGAGCAAATCCCTAAGACTTATGGACAGATTGGGATATGCTGCCATTATAGGGAATAAGTTCACCACTTTCTCCTTGAAATCAGTCACCCTTTCTCTTTAGTCACCCTCCCCACCTACTCCTCACTCTGAATTGCTCCAGTGTGTCACTGTCTGAAACCACATAATGGAAAGTGCTTGTGTCTGACCTGTTTGTGATCCTTGAATTCTCATATTTGGCTCCTTTGCCAAAGAAAAGTCTAGAAAGAGTGTTTATCATGCTTACAGAGCACAAAAGAGTGGAAATCATGATCTAGAGACATGTTTATTATAAAATGCAATTGTTGCATCTGGGTGACTTACCCTCGAAACTATTTCATGAATTGTTTAAACATAGGAACAGATTTACTTGATGAGTAACATTTTTAAATCTCTTTTTAAGATTTTTGTTGTCAGTTATTTCACTTACCTTTGATTTCATGAACATTGGTTAAGTACATTTCATGTAGAACAGTGGTTCTCAACCTTCCTAATGCCGCGACCCTTTAATACTCGTATGTGGGTGTATCTGCATGTGGGCGGACCCACCTGAAGACCGATAGAGGAGCCGCGTCTCGGTTCCTAAGACCATCAGAAATATGTGTTTTCCGATGGTCTTAGGCGACCCCTGTGACCCCTATGAAAGGGTCATTTGACCCCCAAAGGGGTTGTGACCCACAGGTTGAGAACCGCTGGTGTATAAGGTAAAATAGGATACGCCACTCTCAGATGGTTGGTCCTGATATCTAATTTTATCATCCTGAGATCTAGATTTATGCAGGGGTTTATTTCTCAATAAAACTGCATCTTCTTTTGCATGTATTAATTATTTAATTTGAACCTTCACCCCAGATCATTATTTAATGAACTGGAGACAGCTCCTTTCCTAATAGTAATTGCTTTTATTTCTCTACATGGGACTTAACCTTGAGTTTGTGAAATTTTCATAAATATTTTCCAATATCTTTATCTAATGTCATGTGTGTGTGTGTCCTCCCTCTTCCTCCTTCTCCTCCCCCTTCTCCTCTTTTCCCCTTATTCTTCCTCCTTCTCCTTGTCTACTCCCTCCTCCTCTTTCTTCTCCTTCTGCTTCTCCCTCTTTTTTCAGGTAGCCTGTTAGATCAGCATGATTTTCACCTATGCCTTTAACTCCTTATCTGGTAATTTGTGATTCTGAATCTTTCTAAAACCTCATTATAATTTGCCTTTATGACAATCATCAATGGTGATCTATGTAGTGGGAAAAGTTCTCGATTTGAAGTCATAGCCACTTACTGCTTGTTTTATCTTAGACAAATACTTTAAACTTCTCTAGGCTTTAGCTTACTCATCTATTAAATGATGAGTTGTACTGGATTCTCCCTAAGGTTCCTTTCAACTCTAAATCAATGATCTTAAAATCTGTTTGCATTCCTTTTAACCTGTCTGGCAATAGTCACACAGAACTAAAGAGTCGATTTTGAAAACTCTTATCAAAAGGATCCACCTTATTGACATTTCAAATAATTGAACTGGAATGTGGTAGGAAGGTAGGCTATTGATAAAGGTATATAATGAGCAGTATTTTTCAATGGACTGCATGGCATTTTTAAATAATGACATTAGCCTACATTTTAGAATTAGCAGTCAGGTTTTGAGGTAAGTTTTCTAGGAATTACTTCCAGATGTGTGTGAGTTAAGCTGCAGTGAGACACTGGCATTTTGACATACCTGGAACTAAGGATATTTCAAAAGAAACTAAAAAGATGGTAATGTTTGCCTTTCTTACTTTCACCCACAAACTATTAGCAATAGATTATGGATTATGCCCTCTTCATCAATTGTGATGTCATAACTTTCTGGAAAGCCTATGTGAGAAGTACTTTTTGGAGCCTGTTGGGAAGAAATGGAAATCACGGTATCTTTACCACAATGAACATCTGTTTGCCAGCTCTGCTTTCTTTGAAAAGTTGTAACAGTGCTTTAATGAATGATTTCTTTTTTCTTTCTGACAGGCTTCTGTACTTGGGGCCAGATTGCAAAGATAACTGTCGTGTGTGTGTCAAGCATGCTGAAATTATAAGCATTCCCCTTACATAAACTTGTTTAAACAGTTTCTCCACATTCTTTTAAAGTGTTTGGTGTATTAAACATATGTGGGTATATTAATTTGATGCAGTTGGAACAACTAGTCTTAAAATATCTATTAAGACATCTGTGTTTCCTTCTTCCTCGTTTCTCTTTAGACTAAATTCTGAATTTCTAGCAATGACTGTTGTCACACATTTGTAGTCATAACAAAATAGAGTATTTCATATGGCAACTTGGAAAAATTAACTCCTTGTTCCAACCAATATAGGAAATTTATTTAAGGAATTTCTTTTTAAATTATTGACCCATAAGTGGTGTTGATTAGTGTTTTTTGTCAGGGGATATAGCTGTGAAATGCTGGGAGTATAGGGAGAATTGGTGAAGGGAGTCAAGGGTTAGAGTTGACAGATTCAAGAAGTGGGGGGAGGGAAGGTCAAGGGAAAAAATGGAAAAAATTTCAGGTAAAAACAATAAGGGTTTTATGAGGTTAAAAAATAAGAAAACTTTCCTCATGGACATTTTCTGTTTTTCTCTTTCCACCGTATCTTTCCCAAAAATTAGAATTTTATAAGTCAGATGATTAATTCATAATTCATTTTATGTTTTTAATGTTGTGACTTTCGATCTTTAAAGTTTCCTTTTAAAAATTATTATGTATTTTCAGTTATTTCTAATTATCTTTGCCAATTCATTATCATCCTTCATGGCTTCAGAGTTACCAGAATATTTGCATCTCTAACCTACAATACTGCTAGGATTTGGAGAAATGGGAAAGAATTTTCATTCCAAAAATATTATATACACAATGACTCCAATACTCATTAGGCACTATTAACATATCAAAATGGTATTTGCTGAATTCTGCTTGGTGATAAATTATAATTGGGTAATATTTTCTGGTACAAAGTGCCCCCAATGAGAGCAGATAAGTAACAATTTAAAGTATGAAAATCGATTAGCCACAAGGAGGTAAGGATGAGGGACATGATAATGATGTGAGGAAAGACTGATCGAAAAAAGTCATAAAGACATGAGAAGCATAAGTAGATTACAGTGATAGGAATAATTATTAGAACATGGGCTATAGAAATGTAGAAGACAGAGGCTACAGTATAATTGAAGCTTTAGGCTTATAGTCCTGGTCATATTATTAAATATTATTGAATTATTATCCCTAATCATAAGGAAACCTAAGATATTTTGAACGATATGCTATTTAAAGGCACAGATTAGCCTTTAAAAAATGTGAACTACTTGGTAACTTAGATCTCCCTACAACTTTACAAAGGATAAGCCAGCATACTTGACTTTGATTGCTAACAAAATTCTAAGAAGGCAGTAATCTTAGAGACCTGGCAATGACTTAATCAAGAAGAGATCATGTCACCTTATTTCCATTTTTACTGAGTTCTTGGATAGGTCAGGGGAATGCTATGTTTTACTTGTATTTCCACAAAGCATTTGACAAAGTCTCATCTATGCCTTTCATTAAGATGGAAAACTTTGGCCTTAACAATGATATAATTAGTTGGATTTGAAACTGGTTGAATGTCTAGATCCAGAAAGTAGCCATTGATGATTCAGTATTTGGGGGGTGGAGAAAGTGCTCAGGAATCTATGCTTGTCTTCACTGTTCAGCATTTTTATAACAGCTTTCCATAGCTGATCCTGTTGCTGGTTTGCTGATCCCAAGCCCATGGAGTTATTCTTCACTTATCATATGCTTACAGGTGACCAGGAAGCTATTTCAAAATGTTGAGCCTTAGTTCTTTTAACTTATGAAGTCTTAAGGACAATTTCAATGTTTTTTTTGTTTTTTAAGAAAAAATTAGCTTACTCTGAGTGAGGTAGGACCCTAACATATGCAAGCTCAGGTTTCATAGCAGGGCTCTAAGAAATAATATGCTTATCACATTTGTGGGGGACCTTAAGATTATTCTATGAGTATCTTTTGAAGTAATCAAAAATGTTTAATCTGCAGAAGAGAGGACACTGGGAGTGAGGTATCACAACCACCTTACTTATTTGAATAATTGTTAGCTGGTGTGGCTAGGTGGCACAGTGAGTAGAGCATCAGCCCAGGAGTCAGGAGGACCTGAGTTCAAATGCGACTTCAGACACTTAACACAAAAAAATTGCTGTGTGACCTTTGGCAAGTCACTTAACCCCCCCCCCCCCAAAAAGAAAGAGTTGTTAGCTGCTTGACCCCTAATGCCAGAAATGGGAACAATGAGTAGGAATTGCAAAGAGGCATAATTATACTTGGTTTAAAAAAAGTTTTCCTGATATTTAGAGCTACCCCAAAGTGAACTGTGCTATCTTGGCAAGTAGTGGGTTTTCTCTCGCTTGAAGTCTAGCAAGACTACGTAAGTACTTTCTGGATATCTTTTAAAGAAGATTCTTGCTCAGATATGGGTCCCATCCAAATCTAAGATTCTTGAATTTTTATACTACTTCAAATATAACAGGACTGTTCTATTTTCATAATTTTTAAAACTTTTTCTAAATGAAGCCTAGTGTTACTTCCCCTCACTTAATTTTAGAGCCTCATTAATTATTTTGTTTACATGAAAATAAGAGAAAATGAATGCTAACTGATTAAAGAGAACATTTCTTCTTTGGTGATTTGTATGTTCTGCCTAGCCAAGAGAGCATCTTCTTTTGTGTTCCATCTAATGTCATCAGACCCCATTCAAGCTTGAACAAAGGGCACTAATCAACAGTGTGTATTATCGTTTGTCTGTATGTGCACCCAGCCATAACAGTGATGTTTATTGGGGAAGGCTGACTGTTCAGCAAGTTTGGAGAAATCTAACATATTCCAAAGAGTGTAAGAGACATCAGGATGAAAGACAGCAGGATTGGTTAGTTATGATGAAGTGTATTGATAAATAATGTCTTTTGTTGGTCAGAAGGATAATGCTGATGTGTGTGTGTCAAGCCTAAGAAGGCAGGTGCCTTCAAAAACCCGGGACCCTATAGCATAGTATTTTAAACATAGCTCTCAAAAACGTTTGATGATTAAGTCTTGGCACAAGAAAACCTGACTATTTAAGGCATGACCATGGTAGTACTTAGAAGCTACTTAGCATAGTGGATAGGATGCTGGATTAAGGGTTGGGAAAGCCTGAGTTCAAACCCCATCTTAGACATTCACTGGTTGTATGACTCTGAGCAAGGCATTTAGCTTGTGTCAGACTGTTTCCTCCCCTAAAATGGGGATAAGTAGAGCATCTATTTCAGTGGTTCTCAACCTTCCTAATGCCATGGTCCTTTAATACTCGTATGTGGGTGTATCTGCATGTGGGCAGACCCGCCTGGGGATGGATAGAGGAGCGGTGTCTCGGTTCCTAACACCATCGGAAATGTGTATTTTCAGATGGTCTTAGGCGACCCCTGTGAAAGGGTCATTCGACCCCCAAAGGGGTCATGACCCACAGGTTGAGAACTGCTGATCTATTTTATAGGGTTGCTAAGAAGATCAAGTGAAATATGCCAATTGCAATCATTTCAGTCATTCAGTGACCCCATTGAGGGTTTCTTGACTGGAGTAGTGTGTCATTTCCTTCTCCAGCTCACTTTACAGATCAGAAACTGAGGCCAACCGGGTTAAGTGACTTACTCAAAGTCACACAGTAAGTATTTGAAGCTGGATTTGAACTGAGGAAGATGAGTCTTCCTAACTCCAGGTCCAGTACTCTATGCACTGCAACATCTAGGTGCCCCTAAATTGTTTTATAAACCCTATATAATGGTTATTTATATAACTCTATTATATATTAGCTTTACTATTTGCATATATTTAAATGAATAACAATCTCCCAATCTGTAAAATGAAGAACATGATATTTCCACTATTTATTTCCTGGAGTTGTCATAAGGAAAACATTCTATAGAATAAATATGAATATATGACATGAATTTATATAAAGATAAAATAATATATCATTAAATATATATCACAAATATATGTAAATATGATAAAATATTAAAATGTGAGCTATTATTATAATGCTCAGTTAGTTGCTTTGAGACATTGGTATTTTGAAAGTTTTAACAGAACTCGAGGCCTAGGTACTATATAGTTTATTTCTCCTCTTTTCAGTTGGGTTTCACCTAACTTTCTTCTCCAAATACATATCTCATTTATAATTTAAAGCACTTCGAGAAAGCAATTGGCATTATCTCTGGAATACTAATCTGAAGGGTCTCCATGACCCTTCATCAGAAGATTTGAGACTGGGGTGTAACAAATTTTCTTGGGAAATTTTCATGGAATTATATGGGGATGGAGGATGGGCGGGTGGTGGAGGGTTGGAGAGGAATAATTTTGCCATGAGAAACTTTTATTCACTATGTAGCTTTAGAAAGACCCTGAATAGTGAGAACAGATGGAGGCCCATTATTTCATTCATTCATTCCTCAAAGATTCCAGGGAACAACCATGGAGGAAAGATTAATGAGCCATTCTCTAAAAGTGGCTTCAAGTTCTTAGGAAAGAAGTTGCTGTGTGAATGAAAGATGGGCCAGTAATAATAGCCATATATTACAAAAAATATGCCAAGTTGGAAGATTGTCCTTTCTAGTTAGAATTTCTGTAAGTTAATAGAAACTTCTCAGTACTGATTCATTTTTAATTTATTAATGTTTGTGATAGTTCTGAGACCCTCAACTGATAATTTCAGTACTCTATGGATACAATACTCCATTAATATGAAAAGTTCTTTAATTTTCATATAAACAAAACCTTTCTCAAAGTGAATTCTACCTAAGTAGTCCCTTCTACCATTATGGCCAAACATTGCTTCCATAGAGGGAAGGGAATAAATATTTATATGGTGCTGGGAGCTGTGCTAAGTACTGTACAAATAGTATATCATTTGATTCTCACCGCAATCCTATGAGGTAGGTGCTATTATTATTCCCATTTTATATCTGAGGAAACTGAGGCAAAGAGGTTAAGTGACTTGTCCAGGATCAAATATCTAGCTAGTGCCTGAAACCAAATTCCAATACAGGCCTTTTTGACTCCAGGCCCAGTTCTCTATCTACGTAGACACCATTGAAATTCTGGTTCTTTGAGGCATAGTGCCTTGACTATTTTTTCTTTGTGGATGGAGTGGAAGGCAGCGGGTCTGGCCTAGTGATTTCATTGGTCTGGGAAACTTGAGTATAGCCAGTCCCTACACTAATATAGATCAACGGTTCTTCTGTACTTGGGTGTCTTAGAACATTAGCTGAGGCAGTAAATGCTTAAGATACTTGCTTGTTGTGACATAGCCAGAATGTGTGTTAGAGGCAAGATTTAAACCCATGGTCTACTGACTTGAAGAGTGGCCTTCTGATTAATTGGCAATGAGGTTTAACAACTTGAATAAAATCACAGCTGGAGGGGAATTTAGTGATCAGCCAGAACCTTGTACTTTGTTAAGGCCATGTGGGTCCCCTTCCCCTGTTGGGCGCCCCTTTTTTGGGGCTGGACCTCGGCCCTCCATGCTTCATCCCTCCTGGCTGGGCTTCTGCCTCTCCACCCCACGCCTCTCAATAAGGACCTTCTTTCCTCCCCCCTCCCAACCTGTTTTAGCTCCTTTTCTCATTTTGCCTTCTCCCCATCAGAGTGTAAGCCTCTTGAGATCAGCAACTGCGTTTCTTTTTACTTGCATTTATGTACTCAGTGCCTGGCACAAGGTAAGCACTTGCTATAGGCTTGTTGCCTTACTATTCGGTGTTCTCTTTTGTACATTATTATATTATATTATACTATATTATATTATTATATTATATTATATTATATTATATGATATCATACACTTGTTGTTGTTGATTTTGCGTCTGTGATCCCATTTGGGATTTTCTCGGCAAAGATACTGGAATAGTTTATCATTTTTTTTCTCCAGCTCATTTTACAGATAAAGAAAATGAGGCAAACTGGGTTAAGTGACTTGCCCAGGGTCACACAGCTACTAATTATCTGAGGTGAATATTAAATTCAGGTCTTCCTGACTCCAGGACCATCACTCTATCTACTGTACCACCTATCTGTCTTCTATATGGAGAGTCTGTTATATTTTGTGATTTAGAACATTGTCTTTGTATATTTTACAATGCTTATCGTAGTGATTCATTTATAGTTGAGAAAATTGAGTTCTGAGAGAGTCTAAGCAACTTTCTCAGAAGTCATACAAAGCTAGATTGTGGCAAACGCCATACTAAAATCTAGGTTTTCTGACTTTAGTGTTCATTACATCTTGTGTGTGTGTGTGTATATGTCTGTCTGTCTGTCTGTCTATGTGTTTGGGGTGGGGCAGCTAGGTGGCTTAGTGGTTAGAAAACTGGCCCTGGAGTGAGGAAGACTTGAGTTCAAATCCAGCTTCAGACATGTACTAGCTATGTGACTCTGGGCAAGTCATTTAACCTCTGTTTAATACAGTGAAGAAATCACAAACAACTCCAGAATCTTTGTCAGGAAAACCCCGTGGACAATTTCTTGATCATCCTTTGTTTTCAAAGAGGACCAACAATATCACTGGGTGATTTCTTGATTTGTGTGTTATTTGGACTTAAGTAAGGCAGAGTTACACAAGGTTTTCAGCCTCATTCTCTCTTCCACAGTCATTAAAGACCAGTGGCAAGACAGAAATCAAGATGCCTGGTGATAGCTTAGGATGCAGTGGATGACCTTGGTGTCTTCAGTGTCTGATCAAGTTCTAAGCATTCCACGGCACCTGGATTCAGCTGCCTTAATGGCCATTGGAACAAATTGTTCTTATCCATCTATTCCACCATGGGGAAATCTTCACATACTTGGGTTACATATCCCTTTAACTAACTCACCAGTGGGTTTGAGGCTTATCGGTTACCCTTAATGTGATTTAGCCCAATGTATTGCCAAAGCAATAGTCACAGCACCAATGGCGACTATGAATATGTCATCATAGTTCTGAATCATAAAATATAACAGACTCTCCATATGGACAACAGAAGCAAAATATTCAGACACCAGAAAGCCAAATCCCAACCCCAGAAAACCAATTCCATCGTTGCAACAAAAAAGTTAATGCGTATTGTCACTACAGGGAGCAACACCATCCCAAAGCCTTCACATAAACACTCAAAATAATGACTTGTCTGCTTGCCTGTGTCCTCTCTCCTCCCTCCATTCTAACCACTCTAACTTGCAGCTTCCTCTGGGCTCTGCTACCCTTCCTGCTGCATGCATTCAGCTAACTCCTCCCACCACAGGCTCCATGTGATTATATTCAGCTTATTAAGGGGCATGGTAGATCTTTAAATTCCTCCTATCGTTACATGCATTCATGGAGATGGTTTTACCAGAGTATGGTTGCTGTGCATGCTACAACTTGGAGTTACAAGAAAACCCTATAGACAATATTGGTGTGATATATTCCATAAAGTCACAAAGAGTCAGACATGACTGAATGAATGAACAATAAATGTGTGTACGTATATATATATGTATATATATATATACACACACATATATATACACATATATATACATATATGTATGTATATGTATATGTATATGTATATATGTATACACATACACACATATACACACAGATATAGATGTGATATTTAATTACCTACATCAGCCTTTTTGTCCTAGGAGTACAGTGCCTTGAATATTTTTTCTTTAGGGAGGTAAAATGGGGTGGGGGGCAGTGGGTCTGGCCTACTGATTTCCTTGATCTTAGAGCATTGCTTGGGGCAATGAAAGGTTAAGTGACTTGCCTGTTGTGACAAAGTTAGAGTATGTGTTAGAGGCAAGACTTGAACCTACGGCTTCCTGACTTGAAGAATGGCTTTCTGTATGTTATACCAGGCTGTCTTGGAATAGTGCATACTTAAATGTGTGGATTCTTAAGATCATAGATACAGAATTGGAAAGAACTTTAGAATCCATTTAGTTGAACGATTTCATCTCATAGAGGAGTAAATTGAGGCCCAAGGTGGGATTAAATTGAACTGCATAAGAGAATATATTTTATGACTATGCCAAATAGACTTCTTCACTGATTTTATACATTGCCTGATGTTCTGGAGAGAACGTTTGGGGAGTGGACAAAAGTCAAAATGTAATATAGGAGACACTGATCGTATAGAATGAATAACTTGTAATGAAGGTGGAGGTAGAGATTCTCACTGTGTGTTTCAACAAGAATGTTGTCTGGAGTCTCCCCTCCTTTATGTGCACGTACATACGTTAAGTTACTTGGGGCCCAAGGCTTGCTTTTTGATCAGGCACTCAGCTGCATGCCAATGAACCTTAAAGCCCATGGAAAGAATTAGCCAGACTGGGATGCTGGTGCCACTTACCGGCAAAGGCAATTGAAAGGAAAATTTGCCCTGACTGAGAAGCTTGTGTTTGAGTCAAATACAAGGAACTTTTCACATCAATATTCTGTGACTGTGGGTTACATGATATTCTCTGTGTCCAACGTAGTAGGAGTTTAAAATGAGCAAAAACATAAGTCATCAAAACTACTAACTAAAGTCCCCATTTATAGATCAACGGGCCTATTATTTATTCTGAATTTTTGTTCATATTAAAGCATGTTTGTTTTTACAGAATATGTGAACCATGTTTGCCATTTCAGTATTAAAATAACAAATATTAATTTCCAGTTGTATTTTTTTTCCTTTAGGACTAATTAAGGAAAACATATTTATTTTTCTAGGCACTGCTCCCAAAGCATACAAGTGCCAACATATAAATTCTAGTTTAATGCTCCAAGAAAAAGTTTATGATTTGAGGTCATTTAATCTTTTGGAGAATAAAATATGCATATGCTTGTATATGCGTTCTGTGTTCAAGAGCTTATTCGAACATGTGTGGAGAGGCCAGTCAAGCTCAGTATAAAAGCCTTTTGATAATTATGTGTAGATTTATACGTAAAGGATGACCATGTCTGGAGCTCAATGAGATCTTAACCCTTATAATTCATATAATTAACCCTTACAATTTTGTAAATGAGGAACTGAAACCTGGAAACGTGAAATGACCACACAGCTAGTAAGTAGGAGAACCAGGTTACTAAGTTTCTTTTTTGACTCATTGCACATTTCCTATTCTCATTTATTGAATTTCATGAATATATATGTGTACCTATACATAGATCTGTATCAGACATTCACATATACAGATAAGAAATTGAACAAAATTAAAATATTTTATACAATAAGTATGACTCTCCTTGAGTTTTATTTTCTTGTGGATGCCCTTGGATTGACGTTTTGAAAATGCAAGACAGCCCCTCATGACAATTTACGAAATAATTTTCAAGTATGTTCCCAGTGGTTAGTGGTTATAGTAAAGTCTTCAGAAAAGGATAGCGGAAGCATTGTACTTGGATAAGTGGCATGATGTGTCCATACCGACAACTTCTTGCATTTTAAATATAGTGGGGCTGTGATTTGTTTTGGTAGTAGGAATACCCACTTTGAAAAAATCACAGATCCTTGAAGTATTCAGTGCATTAGTATTTCCAAAGAAACATAAAGGTTTCTCATTGCCATCCCATTCACTTAATTCCTTTTCTGTTCATAAGCTTCAAAGGAGATGTGTTTTATACCAACTATACTAAATCATCGTTGGTAATATGCTGCAATTAATAATAAATTATGCATTTTTGCCATAACTAGGGGTCATGTGGACACATCTTACCATGAAAAGTATTTATAGATAAATTGCATATTTTGTCCTTCTTAATATATTTATAGATATTTTGCTGACTGAACCTTTCTGGAACTATACAACTACTTTTTCCTGCTCTCCAAGTGTTGCTGAGAATCATTCCCCTGTGGTTAGTAGTCTGCTGTCAGCTTTATTACTCACAAGGGCCCTGGTTAATTTCTGGAAGATAAAAGTTGAAGAAAAGTCCCCATCATTTTAGATAATAAATGTTTTAAATGTATTCAGCATTCATTGTATTACCCTTAAATCTGCTAGAAAGTTTAGAAAGTGACTCATAAACTAAGAGAAAGTGATGTTGAGAGGTGTGTGAGACAATGGAAAGGACATTGTCTTTGAAGTCAGAGAACCTGGGTTTAAATCTTGCCTTTCACTACTTGTGTGACCTTGGGCAGGTCACTTAATCTAATTGCACCTTAGGTTCATCATCTGTGAAATGAGGTGTCCAACTAGCTGGCTTCTAAAGTATCTTTCATTTCTAAATCTATAATACTAGTATTATATAGTATATAATGTAATATAATACTAGTATATAATATAATACTAGTATTATATTGCCACATGGCTATGTGGAATCTGCCTTTGCCCTTCTGATTAACCACTTTCTCCAGTATGCATCAACATAACCCAACACTTGCTTAAAATCTTTTTTCCATGCTTATAATCAAATCAATTGATGTGATTTCCCTTAGAGAAATCAATTTCTACAAAAATCCTTATTTAAACAGATAACTTATGTTCCCTTCCTTCCCATACATCCGGAGTAGGTGCCCACCTCTTGTAACACTGATCTGGGCTGATCCAAAAAGAGGTAAGAAGAGTAGAGAATGCTTGTGGGCATTCATTTTCTTATTGGTCTTGGCATTCTCGTTTTCTTTTGGCAAACTTCAAATCTAAAAAAGTTAATCTTGACAATGTCTGAACTTCCAGCATGCTATATCCTGTCAATGAGACTTGTTAAACAATGATTGTAGTTGAATGCTGATTAAAAGCAGGACTTTCAGTCTGGCTGACTTAAGGACTAAGACTCTTATAAATTGCTGCTGTGAACTTTTGAACTCAGAAAAAAACATTTGAATAAATAGGATAAGGGATAAGGTAATTTGGCACTTGAAAATTTGCCTCCTTTGAAATAAATCCTTCAGCTTGATGCTTGGCTTTTTGCATTTTTCTTATAATAAAATGCTTTAAACTTATCTGAGATCTTTAAAGTAACTTCATAAGAATGGTTTACTTGTATTTCTCCTTCATATTTTAAAACTGCCTCCAGAAAAAGCCTTCTCAGAAGGGTACTTCAAGGAATCTATCATCTCAGAAGTATGACGTGTACTCTTCCCTGCTTTCCCCCAGATATATCAGTGATAATCCCAACCCATTTACTGCTTCTCATCCTATGTAATTCTTGTCAGTATCATTGCTAGGGAAGGTGGCCTAGCTGTACCCGATTTTCATCTGTGTTATAAAGCAGCAGTCATCAAAACTACTTGGTACTGGCTGAGGAATAGAGTAATGGATCAATGTAATAGATTGGGTACAAAAGACTCAGTAGTCAACGATTATAGTAATATACTGTTTGATAAACCCAAAGACCCCAGTTTTTGGGATAAGAACTCACTATTTGACAAAAAGTGCTGGGAATATAGTATGGCAGAAACTGGGCACAGACCATCATCTAACACCATACACAAAAATCAAGTCTAAATGGGTGTACAATCTAGGTATAAAGGCTGATACTTTAAGTAATCTGGGGAAGCAAGGAATAGTTTACATGTCAGATTTATGGTGTAGGGAAGACTTTATGATCAAAGAAGACTTGAAGAGCATTATAAAATGCAAAATGAATAATCTTGATTACATTAAATTGAAAAGTTTCTATACAAACAAAGCCAATGTAACCAAGATTAAGAGGGAAGTGGGAAATTGGGAAAGAATCTTTACAAACAGTGTCTCTGATAAAGGCCTCATTGCTAAAATATACAGGGAATTAAGTAAAATCTATAAGAATACAAGTCATTCCCCAATTGATAAATTGTCAAGGGCTATGAACAGGCAATTTTCAGAGGTAGAAATTAAAAATATCTATAAGCATATGAAAATTGTTCTAAATCACTATTGATTTGAAAAATGCAAATCAAAACAACTCTGAGGTACCCCATCTCACCAGTCAGATTGGCTAAAATGACAAAACAGGAAAATGACAAATGCTGGAGAGGATGTGGAAAAATTGGAACACTAATGCATTGTTGGTGGAGCTGTGAACTGATTCAACCATTCTGGAGAGCAATCTGGAACTATGCCCAAAGAGCTATAAATAACTGCATACCCTTTGACCCAGTAATACCACTTCTGGGGTTGCATCCCAAAGAGATCATAGAAGTGGGAGGAAGACCCATATGTACAAAAATATTTATTGCAGCTCTCTTTGTGGTAGCAAAAAACTGGAAATTAAGGGGATGCCCATCAATTGGGGAATGGTTAAACAAGTTGTGGTATATGAATGTAATGGAATACTATTGAGCTATAAGA
>CM053583.1:218432835-218448704 GCA_028627135.1 Pseudochirops cupreus
CAACAATGTAAATGAATAGAATAACAAAGGACAAAACAGTCGGGCAATGTTGAAAAATTATAAAGAAAACACAAAGCCCCAAAGAAGACATATGAGAAGACACCTCCTGCTATTCCTTTGAAAAAATGGGAGGTCCATTGGTGAGGAACACTATACATATTTTCAGATTTTTAAATGCATTTATCATTTTTGCTTCCTTTTTTTTCTTTTTTCATTAATTGTTTTTTGTTACTAAGACAGCTCTTTGGGAATGGAAAAGGAGATGGATATGGTGGAAATTTAGGCAATGTTCTAAGTCCAAACGGTATCAATAAAAACTCATGTAAAAAAAAAAGATATATGTTGTCTTTCTTGTTCAAAGGTATTTTAAAGAGCATTTAAGTTCAAAAACAAGCTGCTATTTTTTTTCCTAAGAATAGTAATAAAGATGATGAAGATACATTTCATAAAAAATTTCCTTCTGAAGGTTATGCATTTGGTGTATATATTTTTATAAAAAACAACTGAGTACTCTAAATAAACCAGTATAAGTTCTGTGAAACAGAATGCTAAGTGATTGAATTAATGAAATAGAATAATGAATAACAAAATTACAAAGTAATACTTTTGATACATTTCTTAATTTAAAAATACTTGTCCTGAAAATGAAATGGAAGAAAGTAAAGACATATCTAATAAACAACTTGGCTATTCTATAAGAGCAATTCTTAGTTTATTTTAAAGAGCTACATCTAAATACGAACCCATTTGCCATGGACAAACATGATAGATTCTCTTTTCTCCATATATCTCCCCACATGGTGACCTCATAAGCTATTAATGGATTAATTATCATAGGTGTCCAGTCCTAATTTCTCTCCCAAGCTCCATTTCCATATCACCAATTGCCTCTGGACTTTTCAGACTCAATGTCTCGTAAGTATATTAAACTCAACCCGATCAAATCAGAAATTGTTATCTTTTCCCACAAACATTCCTTTCCTCTGAACTTCCTCCTTTCCCTTCACCTGCCTCTCTACCTCCCCACCCCAAACTCTGGTGGGTTGATGCTCCAGGTGATGGTGACTGAAAGGTGAGACGCAACCTTCCTACCCACCTGCTGAAGACTGATGGGAGTGCTGGATGGGGCACTGGCATGTCCCTTTCCTAATCCTGCTAAAAGATTTTAACTGAAAGATTATATCCTTCCTAGACGGTTGGGAAATCTCTTCCAGCTCCTATTACTGCCTAGCTTAGGAAGAAAGAAACAGGAAGAGAAACGCCATCTGTCCTTCCCAGGCTGCCAACAAAAAAGCAGCCAAATATTTGTCACCTTGACTATAATCCTTTCGATTCTGATGTCATTCCTATTGTTTGACATGTAAAAAAAATGAAAAATTGGCAGCACCCAAAAGATCGGCAGTTGACAATCCTTGCCTGATATAATTAATGAGAGAAATGCATAGTGATTGAGAGAGGGAGCTCCTTTTGCCCTTAATGAGGCGGAGGCATGGTTCCCCTTTACAAGGAGTAGATGGCAAAGGAGGGAGAGCCTTGAATTCCCAGAAGAGAAAGACACAGACCCAACCAATAATTAAAAACCCTCAATTAATTTCTGCTTGGAAGAATAACCTTTCTTGGGGTAAGAGCTCTGAATTTTGACTACAGAGACACTAAGGCTCAGTGCCGCTCGCTGAGGCGTTCTGTTGCAATTTTAGCCTGAGGTATTAGTACTGAGGTACCAATTGCGTCTGTTGTAACTTGTCACTCACTAGCTGAATTCTCTCAGCCCCTGTACAGGTGTATTGATCATCTCTATTCTCTATTTACAAAGGCTTTACTCACCCATGCAACCTCATTCCAGCTTGCTACATGTATAGCTCCTTTGTACATCATCTCTAATAGAGTTATACATGGGAGCTCCCAATGTTGTTATACTTGGAGAATCTATCCTAGGAATTAAAAAAATCCCCAATTTTCTATGTTGCTTTTAGGATTGTGATTATTGTTTCTGAAAAGATTATTTTCTTTTCCTCATTTGATTGGAATTCTTTGTGATGGTTTTGAATTTTGAGCCAAAATGGAACATCAGAAACTGATATGGTTTTATTCATGGGAATAACACTGAAGCTGTATTAACATCTGCCTCGTCATTGAAACCTAAGGATCTCTGGGCTTCTCTACCTGACTTGTGGCTAAAATCTTCTATGTAAGCTGTCTTCTCATATTAGAATGTGAACTCCTTAAAAGCCTAGGTCGTCTTATTTGTCTGTTTTTATCCCCAGGGCTTAGCACAGTGTTTTATTTGTAAATTCATTTTATTCACCAATAGTCCAGGTTTTGTTGATTTGAGCTGGAAGAAAAGTCTATCCTTCCACTTTTGTTGTACCTTTACTTACATAAGCTCATTTTAAAAATAGCTTTGTGTTTATTTAGCGAATGTATTGACATTTTAAAATCTGTTTTAACTTTCCGTCTTGTCTACAATGGGATTTCCCCCTCCCTAAAATCCATCCCCACCTCTGGACATGTTCTTTTGCTTTGTTTTCTCTTTTCTCTACTTTGAGCAGGCTTTTAGGCCAGCTCTATTTTGAATGGATTTTCCATTTTATTCTCATTTTCAATATAATTTAAAAAACACTTTCTGGCT
The DNA here is from genome assembly GCA_028627135.1 of Pseudochirops cupreus. Classification (NCBI taxonomy): domain Eukaryota; kingdom Metazoa; phylum Chordata; class Mammalia; order Diprotodontia; family Pseudocheiridae; genus Pseudochirops; species Pseudochirops cupreus. Next base: position 218,435,465 of record CM053583.1, read on the forward strand.
ATTCTTGGTAACGTTTACAGTTTTGGTCACATCAAAGTCCTGCTTTTTCCATTTTATGTTTAATGTGCTTGGGTACAGTTCTTATTTGCAGAGGGACAATTCTTCCTCCCATAACCGATCCACTGTTATCACGGGAATGTCATTTACGTCACATGTTTTCCTAGATGCTATCAATACAGTTGTTGAAGTAACGAGATGGAACAAGTGCTTTCTTTGATTTATCGCATTCTCCTTGCATAGTTTTTTTGCAAATCGAAGGTATCTCCCCCCAAAATACTAACATTGTTTTTCATTATTGTGAGCTTGTTACATTGGTAGCAATTGGCACATTTTTTTTTATTCTTTAATTTCCATGTATTCCCTCCATATAGGATCTGATGCTTTGGTGATAAACTTTGTACATGTTTTACTTAAGTTGCCTTGCTAAGCACTTCAAACTTGGAGAAATTTCTTTAAAAGGTGGGTGCTGAATAAGTTCTTTTTTTTTTTTATTGTAACATCACACGTGTCAAATTGTACTGAAATTTCCAAATAAAACCAGGTGCATAGAATTTTTCAGGTCATGGGTTCCACTTCACAATCTAAGTTGCAGCTGTGGTCTCAGGTGTAGACAAAGTCTTAGCCCAATTTTTCCACCCAGGGCAAGTGTAGTCTGGCCCACAGAGCTCCATCTGTGCAGTAAAAGCCTGGTGTTCCTTATGGATTTCTGATGGGAGCAATGGCTTGTACCTGGTTCCCTAACAATAGACACTTCTTTGGATCGCTGACATAAACCACAAAATTGAGGAAATTGGCAGTTCTCACCAAACTGTTATTCCAAGCAATATAAAATAAAAATGAGCATGGTTTGGAATGTTAGACCTTTTGAAATACTCTTTCACTTGAATTCCATGACAATAAGAGAGGAATTATTACCTTCACTGTAGGGATGAGACAGCTAAAGAAAAGAGAAATAAAATCACACGTTATCAGTTATTGAACTTCTTCTACTCTCTTACTCTCAAGGTCTTTCCTTTACATCACACTGACTCAAAAATCAGTCAAGATTTTCCTTAAAATCCACAGTTTCTATTTTTGCTATGGTTGACCTCGCCCAGGACAATCTTGCTTACAATACTATTTATGCTATAAAAACAGCATGCTGATTTTCTGATCTTAAATATGAAAGGAACATATCAAAGCCAAGTTTAGTAACCACTAGGTAAATAGTATTCCTGTGGGGGATGTATGTGCATGTATATTTAATTTGAAAAACAGCTCTGAAGGAAATACATTAAATTGTGAAAAATTATTTTTCACCACATGAACTAACATTTTGAACCTTTATGTCTCTGTACACCCTCCTCTCCTCAGAATGAATCTGCAGAGTTATTGCACAATGTTCTGCCCTTTGTGCTGGCAGAGGCCCAGGAATATATACTTTAAGCTCTTCATTGTGAGGAAAATAAAATATGTTGTTTTGGTATCTGAAGGACTGTCAACCCCTCTACTGTCTTCTGTGTTTTGTCTCAGTAGGTGAAAAATAATAATTTTATACTTGTTGTACAACATTACATAACCTGTGTTGTAATTAAAACAAGAAATGGACTCATGACCAGAAGGAAAGGATATGAATTACAAGCTAGGTTGAGACCATGTGCAAAAAGAATTAGGTCTGGAAAGCAAGAGACAAGCTTGAGACCAGTGTGTCTTCCTTCCTGAACATATTTTTCAAATGAAATGTGCATTTTCTTTCCCTAGAACAATACTTAACTAGTAAAAGGGCTTAAGTCCTGTCAGAGACAGAGGATTATGGAGTTCTAAAAATGAAGGCATGCCTAATGGGAAATTACTTTTATTTCTATAGCAGTGAATCGATAAGTTGAAACCCTTTTCATTTTTCAATTTTAGTGACTGATTGCTCCCTGTGTAACCAGAAAAACAGATGCACTCATTTGCTTCAGCTCAGATTTAGAAGGCATCCTTTCAAAGTATTAGAAGTTACTTCAATCTCTTTTCCCATAAAATTCTTAACCACAGTCAAGACCGAAGGTGGTCAATTTGAAAGCCACTATTTATGCTGAACCCAGACCTAAAGGACCAATTCTGAGTTGATAAACAGGTTAAAAAACATAGCATTATTTTTTGCCAAGAATAAGTCAGAGAAGTTCAAAATCTCTTTAAATGGCTGCACTGTTTTATAACTGAGCCAGTAAAGTTTTCTTTGCCTCTTGAAATTAATTGTCTCTTACCTTATATATGCTTTGCATTTTTATGTATTGCCATACTATATCTTCCTAGTAAAAGTAGTACTCCTTAAGAGTAGAGATTATTCCACTTTATCTGAGTATACCTAGCACCTAACACAGTGCTTCAATCACTGAAATCAATGCATGTTTGCTGATTCAAACTCCTAAAAGGGGGTGGCACATCTTTGAAACCTAGCCTTCCTCAAGATAATTTAATGTGGGTATGAGTTGATATTAAAATTACTGTCTGAAATAAAGATTTTTAAGGCTTTGGCTGATTTCATTAAGAAGTTTAATGACATTAAAAATGATGAACTCTGGCAGAAATAAAAAAGTTTAACATTTCAAAGAATGTGATTGGTAGTAGAAAAACGTAAAGTAGGCATATTGACTTGGTCCATCTGCCCACATATATCTTGGACAGATCTCTGTGTGAATGTGGTGGGGGCTGGAGGGAAATGAAGGGAATGAAAATAACTCTGTTTTCTTTCTCTTATAGATTGACCTGTCTTTTTTTTTTTTTAAATCAGAGTTTTGGACACTAGGGCCCGTCTTTTCTATCAGGAAATTCTCAGTCCCAAGTGCCAGGCTTAAAAAAAAGGCAGAAGGAAGTAATAGCATTCCCACATACCCAACAAATTCCTTTTTCATTTTAACTTCTGCAAATGTTTTCTTTCAATTATGGTTTTGATAAAGTTAGTAGACCAGAAGGTAAATCAGGGAAATGATTGAGACATAAACTATCTTGATCTGAGCAAGGATTTAAGAAAAAAATCTTTTGATATCCTAGTAGACAAAGCAATACAGCATTCTTGTACACTTAATTGGATTAGCAGTTGGTTGAATACTGATTAATGTCTTGAAGTGATCCCAGAAATAAGTGCGTGCTTCACGAGATACTCATCAGTTCTGTCAAATCTAATATTTAACCATGTCTTGGGATAAAGGTGTAGCAGGCAAGCTTGCTTAATTTCCAGATACAAAGAACTGATATTTGACATAGAGAAAACCAAGTAGTACAGTAGATAAAGTGTTAGACTTGGAGTCATGAACATTTCGGTTCAAATCCTGATTCAGATATTTACTAGCTATGTGACCTTAGGCAAGTCACTTAACCTCTGTCTCTATTTTGCATCTCCAAAATGAGGACGATTAACAGAAGCTAGCTTACACGGGTAAGAGGATCAGGTGAGACAGCATAGGTCAACTCCTCTGCACATCTCTAAGAGTTATATAAATGAAAGCTAGTATTAGTATAAAAACTATATGAGTATACTAATCCAGTAATGTATTGTGACAAAATATAAGATCAATTTGTTTTTAAAATACCAATTATTAAAATGCATAGGAATATGTAAATCAAAGAGCTAGAGTTATTTATAATGTAGAAACACTTTTTCCCCTCCAAGATCTGTGGTAAAGCAAGGATGTTCATTATGACTATGACTTGGTGTAGTTCTAGAAAAGTCAGCTATAAAAATAAGTAAAGAAATTGAGAGGATAAGCATGGACAAAAAGAAAAAAATGATCATTTTTACATAGGATACGGTATATGTAAAACATTTAACTGAACAATTAAGAAGTTAATAATCAGTAAAGAAGGAGGTTACAAAATAAACTCCCATAAATTATAAGCCTTAATCATTAGGCATTATAATAGCTAGCCTTGCAACGGGCTGTGTCTAACAAAATAAAAAGCAAAAAGACGAAGGAAAAAATTTAAAATAGCTTCAGAATGTGTGTAATATCTGGAAATCCAGGTAACATGATATACATAGGAATTGCATAAATATAACCATAAGACACTATAGAAATAAAAGAGTTACTTAAAGAATTAAAGAAATATTGTTAATGGTTGGACCACGTTATAGTGAAAGAACCATCTTGTTCAGTTGTTTCAGCCATGTCCCCATCTTCCTGACCCCATTTGGAGTTTTCCTGCAAAGATACTAGAGCAGTTTGCCATTTCCTTCTTCAGCTCATTTACATATGAGGAAGCTGAAGCAAACAGAGTTAAGTGACTTGCCCAGGGTCATACAGTAAGTAAATGTCTAAGGCAGGATTTGAACTCATGTCTTCCTGACTCTAGCCTAGCACTTTATCCACTGCATCACCTAGGTGCCTTGAAATCACCATACTACCTAAATAAATTTACAGAATTTGTGCCACATCAATTAAAGTACAAAAGTTTACTTTATAAAATGAGACAAAATAATAACAGGTTTAATATGGAGAAACAAAAGGTCAAGAATCTCCAAAGAAATGATTAAGATAATAGAGAAGCAAAGAGGCCTAGCCATATCAGATTGCAAACTATAGGATATAGTAATCATCAAGACCAGCAGTTTTCAACCTCTGGGTCGTGACCCCTTTGGGGGTCAAAGGACCCTTTCACAGGGGTCGCCTAAGACCATCAGAAAACACATATTTCCGATGGTGTTAGGAACCTCTATCTGTCTCCAGGCGGGTCCGCCCACATGCAGATATGCCCACATACGAATATTAAAGGGTCGCTGCATTAGGAAGGTTGAGAACCACTGACCAAGATGCTACTACTTAAAAAAAAACAAACCCATAACTTATTAAATTAGGTATACTAGACCAAGAAGCGAACAAATGAAAGGTATAGGAAGAGAGATACCTTTAACAACTGTGAATAAGGGGGAGAATTTTGAAAAAGCAAGGAATGAATAGGATTATAAAAGATAATATGAACAATTTTGATTACACAAAACCGAAAAGGACTTGCACAAAATCAATGAAGCTAAAATTAAAGGTGAAACACTTAACTGGGAAAAATATTTTTGCAGTGTATTTCTCTCATGAAGGTCTGATGTCTAAGATAGAGAATTAATGTAAATATATAAGAATAAGAGTCATTTCCCAATAGATGAATGATCAAAGGATATGGACAAAAGGAAATATAAGTGATCAAAAACTATACAAAAAAAGTTCCAAATCAATGATGATAAGAGAAATGTAAATTAAAAACATCTCTGAAATCCTACTTCCCATCCATCAGATTGGCAAGAGGAGCTATGGGAAAACAAGCAGACTAATAATCCATTGTTGGTAAATTTGTGAATTGATCAAACTGTTACAGAAAGCAATCTGGAATTATGTGAAGAGTTACGAAAGTAATTTAGAGACTTCACTCTCAGGTGTGTGTGTGTATATATATATATATATATATATATATATATATATATACATATATATACATATATATATATATACACATATATATATATGTATGTATATATATGCACACATACCCCAAAGAGGTCAATGAGTTTTTAAAAAGTCCCCATATATAACAAAATATTTATAGATGCACTCTTTATATAGGAAAGACCTGAAAAGAGATGCTCATTAATTGGAAAATGGCTTAACAAATTGTGGTACGTTAATATTACTGTATTGTATGAAATCATAAATAGAATGGAAACAGAGAAGCATAGGAAAACTTATATGAACTGATTTAAAGTGAAGTAAGCAGAGCCAGGAAAATAACATACACAATGACCAATAAAATGTAAATGGAAGAAATAGGAGCAAAATAACAGAAGTTTCAGGCTGTAAACTTATAATGGCCAAGTTTGACCCCCAAAGAAGAAATGTGAAAAGGTATCATACGTCCTCTATTTCCTCCAATTATTTCCTCCACCTATTCCATCCACTATGGTTATGGAACAAGGCACATAACATCAGACTTTTGCCATGGTCCTTAGTTTTTCTGAGCTTGTTGTCTTTTCTATTCTTTATTGTAAAGGATAACCCTCTGGGCAAGAGAGAGTGAAAGGACACATTGAGGAATAGTAAAAACAAAAGATATAAAGAAAATTTAGTTTAAAATAAGCATATGGGGAGGACAGGATGTCCTCTTTCAAGGATAGTGAGGATGAAATTTTTGCAGCACATGAGAGATTCAACTAGTTTAACTATAAAGTCCCTTCCAAATTGAAGATTCTATGATTCCAAAAGAGATTTCTATCCAACACTGAGAAAATTCTATTTGAAGAATATATTATTTATACACTACAAAAGAAGTGATGGTTGATAAAATTACTATACTTACAGATATCTCATCACTAAAATCGATTTCATCCAAATCAAGGTATTCAGGGGCTTCCATTATTCCACTATGAACATTTTGGGTAGGTTAGAATGTTTAGAAATTCCTGTTTCAAAAGAGGAACAGACAAGAAGCAAAAAGAAAAAAAATTAGTCATTTAACATCAAAAAACAAATCTAGTCTTTACAGGAATGAAAAAAAAAACAAAGAATTTCAACATTGCAACCCATTAAAGGCATATTTTGTTGCCTGTAAAGTTTTTATGATTCCAAAGACCATCAGCAAGAAGTCATCCTCTTGTCTCCAGCTTTGCCCCCCAGACCCAGGGCTCCCCTCACTCCTCAACCTGTATCAGATTGGGAAATTGGGATCTAGAGATCCATCCCAAGAATTCTATGAAAATTACAAGAAGCAGCTCATCTTACAAGTGTCTATTGATTACTCATAGGGGGCCCAGGTAACATAAATATTATATACACATATGTATAGGTGTATGTATGCTGATGAACTGATCATAATATGTGCTTCATTTAAAAAACTTCATCAGATAATTAAAATGACTCAACATGGCCCCAGAAAAGAGTTGAGAGAAAAACTAAAAACCTCCTTCCCTTCTTTAGAGAGGTTGGCAACAATGGCTATATTATCAGACTTGGTCAATGTTTTTGTTACTTTTTTTGAACTAATGTTTTTCTTCTTTCTTTTGTAGAATCTCATAGATTTACAGGCAGAAAAAAAATCTCCATGAACTAAATGCACATGCTTCCTGGGAAATGTCATTCATAATCTCAAAAAGAAGACTTTCAATCCCAGGAGACAGGATTTATCACACATTTTGGATTGAATAGGGGAAATTTAAACAAGCAGTAGCAACAAATGGAGGGCACTCTATAGGAGAAATGACTTTTAAGTATTCCAGCAACTTTTTCTAATCCTGTATCTCCATTCTGCTACCTATGTTAAAATCCAGGGGAAAGTGAACAAACTATGTGAATTTCTTTCTTTTTTCTCTGCTTCTATTTGTTTCATTGACAAATGCAAGTAGCTAAACTTATTTATGTCTATGTGTTTCTCTGCTCTTTTAAATGTATTTGTTTCACTCAATCAGTAAGCACTTATTAAACACCTACAGTATGCCAGGTATTGTTCTACGAGTTTTAAGGGCACAATTAACTTTTTTGTGCTTTAGTTATGGTTCTCATTGATAAATATCATATAATTTTAATTGTGTCTGAATAAGAGTCTTTGCTGTAAACAGTATGGCTGCTAGTGGTTATATGACCACAAAGAATTTAACTAAGAAGTCTCATTTCCAGGCTGAGGAGTAGAAAAAGTTGCCCTGGGGCTCAGAGTTTTTCAAAATTAATTATTAAAAATCTGAATTAATAAGCATTCCCAAGATATTAGGGGTAGAGGAGGGAAAATGACTAACATATCAATCTATACCCTTTGGCCAGGGCTAAACGAAGCCATAAGCCTATCTGTAGCAGTGGGATCTCTTGGAATAGACGTGAGGCCAGGCAAGGTCCCTACCCTCCCACAACTGGAGAATGGAGTAGGGGATTGTGCCCATGGGGAACAAACAATCAGTTCATCTATAATCTGGGTTTGGAAAGTGAATTTCTTCCAGTGGGACTGATATATTAGGGAACACTTTGAGCATAACGTGAATTTAAAGTTTGTTTCTGAGAGAATTCTTCCACAAGAAATAGTGAGAATGTAGAAAATTACACCACTTCACAACTCACAAGCTGTAGCCTTTCTGACCCCACTTCCACAAGCAAAACTCCAGGTCTTTGTCAAGGTCAAGTACTGCCTGTATTGTAGATCTTCTGATGCATTAGAACTGTGGGCAGAGGGCTTGGTCTGCACTGCCCCCACCCCTGGCCCCTTCCACTGTGGCCTCCGGTCTCATGGAATTGCAGCCTGACCAACTTGCTTATGCAGTCTGAGGCAGAAGATGAGGCCACTGTTTATATAGTGTTTCTGCATTTCTTAACCATTTAGCAGGTATAGAATCGGCTATCATTTTATTAGGTTCCTATCTATTTTCTCAATGTGTCACCATTGAAGTTTTTAAGCATCATGCCCCTAATTCCATTTTCCCTAATAAGCTCTGCAGTTTTTATTGTACATTTTGCATAGTGAGGTGCTTTTTGTGAATGCCTATGTCATGTTTTATCAGAACTGACTGTAATGCCCCAAACCCAGTCTTATGGCCAGAGGCAGTCATGATATTCAGTACCCAGTCCTTTCTGTTGGGATAGGAAAAGTTCTTGGCCAAATTCAGTTCTGTGCTGCAAGAGTTGTGAGAGACACCTTTTTTTGGTTCTTTCTTACAAAGGGTAGCTTGTTGAGGTAGAAGAATATATTAAGAAATAAAAGGTCATGCAAAACCAAAAAGATATCTATTATTATTATTATTATTTTTTAATTTAAAGGAAAATCTACAACTGAAAAGATAATTTGGTACCCTAAATTTTGAGTTTTACAATTTTGTCTTTTTCTAATAGCTTCACTGCTAAGGGCATGATTTTGCCTGAGTGATCTGATGCAGTCAGAATATCCTCAATTAGTATCTCCCCTAGAGTTGCCTAGGGCTGTCCCCTAAATCTGTCAAGGTAAGATCCACCATCCCCAGTTCATTTTTCTGGCACTATCAGCAGTAGCAATAGTACCCTGATACCTCAAGGACAAAAATATATCTTAACAGATTTGAACCTCAGTCATCTGAAATAGGCTTTCACTTCCTAGTACTTGCTATTCTCATTATAAACTTGTCTCATGTACTTTAAGTCCATTATATGAAAGAATTCCATGACTCCTCTTCTCATCTACGTAAACCAGGTCAGACTTTTTATCCAGAGGCACATTCCTCCTGAGCAGAAATGAATCACTGATAGTCTAAATAAAACCATTAAGATTAGGTCAGTAGTTTTAAGAGTCAAACTTGATATTGAGAGCATTACTTTCTGAGGGAGCTGTAACTCAAAACAACGTTTTTGCCTTCTTAAATAACACTAAAAAATCTTTTAAAAAGATTTTTAATGAAGAAATGCAAAAGATACACAAAAGCAGAAATTTTGTGAATTGTTCTTTATTTGAATCTCCAAATATATTCTGGAGCAAATCATTCAAGGCATTAACATGTATCATTTTCCTTGCATCCTCCCAGAACTTTTAAGTAGGAAAAAAACCCATATACCAACATGCACACATAGTACAAACTGCTCAAAATTATTTTTATGTCAACATTAATAAATTCTGAGACATGCCATTCTTTCTTCATTCTATACAGACAGTATAAAGTTCTTCCAATGCAATATTATTTTAATAAATCTGCAGTACATATAGGCTTATCAACTATCAGATCCTATTCTCCTACTCTGGATAATACATTGATGGTGCTATTAATACCACAAAATTAGGTGGCACTATAGTGTCTTATATAGCACACAAAACTACATACATACATATATATATGTGTGTGTGTGCATGTGTGCACATATGTGTATGTGTATGTGTATATGTATACCTAAACATATGTACACACATGCACGTATACACACATATGCATGTGTATATATGTACACACATGTATATCTATATACACATACACGTATATGTAATACTTATATAGAAGTGAGCGCGCACGCGTGTGTGTGTGTGTGTGTGTATTTGTGTGTGTTTTGGAATGATTAAATCAAGAGAGCTAGTGGAAAAAAAGGAAAAGTGTCAATGAGGGGAAAAAATAATCTTTGCATCAAATATATTAGGTTAAAGGAATATGAACAAACAACTCTCAAAATTTGATTGTCAGATTATTAATAAATACGTGAAAAACCATTCCAAGTCACTAATCAAAACAACTCTGAAGCTTCTCCCACAAAATTGGCACAAAAGACAGAAATAGTCAGTGTTGTAGGGGTTGGGGAAATAAAGGCTCTTTCTGCTGCTTTTGGAGTGAAGAATTAGCCCAGTCATTTAAAAAAAAAACAATTTAGAACTATGCTAAGATGACTAAAATATCTATACCTATTGACCAAAAGATCTATAAATCAGTGCTAGGTGTGTAATCCATGAAAAACAGACAAAAAGAAAGTTCCTGTACGCTGAAAAATATTTATAGCAGCATCTTTTGTCATAGCACCAACTAGAAACAAAATAGATGCCCATTGATGGGGAATGGCTAAACAAATTATCATGTATGAATATAATGAAATGTGATAAATGCTAAAAAATGATAACTATGAAGTATTTAGAGAAGAATTAGAAGATTTATATGAATTGGTTTTGAGTGAAAAAATAAGAACTAGAAAATCAAGGTACATGATGACTGCATTAATTTAAACAGAAATTCAATACTAAAATTAAGAAAGACCAGACTTGACCTCAGAGAAAAACTGAGAAAATATACCTCCTTAGTTTCCAGATAAGATGATGACATGAAAGGTTTTAACTAACCCAACTTCCCTGACAAAAACTCTAGTAAATATTTAAGGAGGAGAAAAGTGATCAATGTAACCAACAGGAAAATTATAATTCATCCATCCAGCCTAAAACTGCATTCCAAAGACTCTGATAAGGAATACTCTTGGGAGACACACTGTAATGGGGCCAGAAGTCAACAAGAAATCTGAGCAAAGAAACACAAAGTGTCACCGAAACCAGCTCTATCCCTAGTAGATACTTGTGTGTGACCTTAACTTGCTCATCAGAGTCGATGTGGAGGATGGAGCCAGCCATCACGAAGAGGAGACCAGATAATTCTGCCACTTCATAAGGTACTTCATGAAGGTTCCTCATTCCTCCTGCAGCCACAGCAAGAGAGTAGGTCAATTTCTGTTGGGTGTTTGCCAAAAGAGGAATATTGCATAGTGCCAAGGCAGTTCATACTGGGGCTCCAGGAGACCTGAGTACAGCTAGATATCTGAATTCACTAGGGGCCTGTCAATGTCTTAGGAAATAATGGAACTCCAAGTGTTAATTGATCAAAGAGAAGGAAAGAGAAAAGAACCAAGGAAAGATCCCATTTTGGGTTACCAAGAGATGGAGCTTTATAAGCCAGGGATTATAGCAAAAGGAACCTATGGGTGACTTATTCAGATCACTTCATGCAGAACTGTGACAAGGAAGTTAAATACAGACTACAATGGTGTCAGGGCCTACCCCATACAAGAGTATGGAGGGAGGTGAAGCCTGACCCTAGCACAATATCATAAATAAGGAAGTGAGGCTAGAAATATGAGTAAACAAAAGAAAAATCCAGATGTATTTTTTAAAAAGATGATGGATTAAAAGGAGCCCAATGGGGATGGAAGGGAAACCAGAATAATGTCTGTACTTACTTTATAATAAATCCTTACTATAATACTTACATAACAGTAATTTTTTATTATAAAGTAAGTACAGAAAAAGGTTCAGAAAAAAGAATGTCTTGGACACCAACTCCAAGAGGCAGCTAGGCAGTTTTGTTCAATGGTGCATAGTCACTGGGCCTGGATTCAGGAAGACAGGAGTTCAAGTCTAGTGTCTAACATTTAAATAGCTATGTGAGCCTGACAAACTCACCTAATCTTTGTCACCTCAGTTTGTTCATCTCCAAAGTAACAAGTTGCTATATAAAGATCAAATGAGATATTTGTGAAATGCTTATCATAGCACCTGCACAAAGTAGGTGCTTAAAATGCTTATTCACTTTCTTTCTTCCTTCTAAGAGTGGATGGAAGAAGTAAAGCACAGAATAAAAAATTGAAATTTGAAATATGGAGAGAAAAACTGGAAGAAAAATAAGTATCTTAGAAGAAAGGGTGGAAAACATGACTTAATAAATAGATTCTCTTAAACATAAAACACTATAAACAGACTAATTATTCACTGACCTGAGAAATATTAGAACAAAATCAAAAGACCAAGAAATGAGAAGTATCTAGAAGATATCTACAGTCAGAAACAACTGATGGAAAACAGGTTGATGAGAGATAATTTAAGAATATTTGGAGTGGCTAGGCTAGGTGGTGCACACTTTTCATCCTTGTTACTAGGAAGACTAAAGCTGGTAGAGTTCTTGAGTTTAGGGAATCTGAGCTGAGTCAGTCAAGTGTTTTCTCCAATATAGTCATGGTGAGCAGCCAAGAGTAAAGGACCACCATGTTGCCTAAGAAGAGACAAACAATTCAGAAATTGAACAGGTCAAAACTCCCATACTGATCAATAGCAAGATCAGGCTAATGAATGACCACTACACTTCCAGCATGGATGAGTCTCAAAAAAGTTTTTGCTTCTTGAAACACAAGACCAAACACTAAAACTTGGATATTGTATTTCAAAAAAAAATTCATTAAAGAAAACTGCTCAAATCCCTTAGAATCAGAGGGCAAAGTGAAAAATAGATTTTGGTGATAACCTTTTCAAACAAACAGCAAATTAGAAACACCTGTGCATATCAAAGCCAAAACCAGGTATTTCCAGATAGATGAGAAGAAAACCCAAGAAAAATAATGCATTTGAGCAGTCATAAGGGGCTAAGTTAAGAGATGTGTCCCTTCAGAATCCTACTATATTCAAGGATCTCGGGTAGAATAAAGAAAGATGCAGGAAATACAGGAGGTTTTATCCATTTTGTTGATTTTAAGAAATAAATAAAAGAGAAAATATACTCCTAAAGAAACGAGGAATAAAGAAAATGCATTTCTCATAAAAGGATCTTCAAGAAAAAAAGGGGATACAAAGATAAAGCAGAGTAAGATATTTTTTTAATTTTGTTTTTATTATTTTTAATAATATTTTATTTTTCAATTACATGTAAAGACAAAATTTAACATTCTATTTTTTAAACAAAAATTTGAGTTCCAAATTTTCTGCCTTCCTTCCTTCCTACCTTCCCCCCCTCCCTAAGAGAGTAAGCAATTTGCTATCGGTTATATATGGGCAATCA
>CM053583.1:218449204-218482013 GCA_028627135.1 Pseudochirops cupreus
CTACATTCAGAGAAAGATCTAGAAAGAACAGAGTTTAAATGGAGACTGAAGCAACCTACATGCTATCGCTCTTTTCCATGTTTGGTTTTCTTTCTTTTTTCCCATTGTTCACTCCATTGGTTACAACCCTTCCATACAACCAAATTAATGTCCATTGTGAAAGTATTTGCCGATCCTGTACTTGATTGCATGCCGCCATGGGGGGAAGGGAAGAGGGAGGGGAGAAAATTTGAAACTCAAGGGATTGTGGATTGAATCTTGTAAACTAAAAGTAAATAAACAAATCAATTTTTTAAAAAAAGATCTTCCCAACTTGCTGGAGTTTATCCTCTGATTTTATCAATTTCAATGTAACCCTAGCGTTTTCTGTTATCTCTCCCTTTTGGTACATGACTCATTCATTGATTATGTATAACAGCTTAATTATACCCATCATGATGCATCAACCCATTACCTTTGGGTCACTCACAGTTTAGATTGTTTGGAAACTGTCTTGTTCCATGTGACCCAGACATACAAAGTCATCATAAGAATGTTAATTAAAAAAAAAAAAGCATTAATTTTGAAAAGAATTGTGGTCTCTGAAGACTACACAATTTCCAAATGAAACTCACCCTTCTCTCCCCTTTCTGATAATAAAGAAACAGTTAATGAGCTTTTATTAAGCACCTGCTAAGAGCAAGGCATTGTGCTAAGTACTGGGGATACAAAGGATAGAAAGAAACACAGTTTCTCCCACTAATGGGGGAAGATAACATGCCAGAAACTACATATGTAAGATGTATACAAGCACTGAAGAAGAGATGGTTGAGGGAAAGAGGTATAGGACAAAGTCTGTTGCAGAAAGTGGAATTTGAATTGAATGTTGGAGGAACCAAAGGAAGCCAGGAAGCAGAGATGAGGGAGAACATTACAGGCCATTCTTCTGGACTCCCTTCCTATTTGAGATATCTTGAAAATTGATTCTTAAATGCCTTTAAAATCACATCATCTCTAGCAAGGAATTTTTCTGTATGTATTTGATTATGTCTAGCAACTCTTCTTGACTTTATATGGAAAACCATTTCTACTTTTTTATGGAATCCATCAGATGCTGAAATGTTACAAGTTCAAATGTGGTGATTCCTCTATTGTTGAGAACAGATTGTTATAAAATACTGGTGGATCTGTTCCATTTTTATGTCTATTTGTCATCTTCCTTCCAGTTTAATTTATAAAGTTCTTGGCATAGCCTGGTTTGGTTGGGTTTTCTACAAAGCTTTCTTATAGACCCATTTTCTCCTTTGTGGTCTTTCATGTATTTTGTGAGCCAATAATGTTTGTAATATTCTTGACACTCTTTTGAAATGTTTTGCAAGGGAGTTCATACTTGAAATTGGTGTTGCTTTTGGCTGCCATATCTTTCTTTCACTTGGCAAGGAGATGAAGCATTTGTTGAATGAATCGGTTTCTGCATTCTTTTGACCATCTTGCCTTGGTGACTACTGTTTTGCATCCAATAAACTTTTCTAAATAATGGCGGTTATGATAGTCATATTTACTTTTGTCTATATTCCATTTTCAGAGTCAGCACTTGTATAAAAATGTCAAATTAAAGCTGTTTTAATTGAACACAGCATCTTCCCATTTTCATACTTTATTCTATTTTGGTGTTAATTTTGACCTTCATTCCAACCAGTTAATGGTTGTGATAGTTGCACATAGAGAGCTGATTCTGAATCTATGCCCATTCTGGGAGCCAGTTGTTTCCTGACTGTTGATATATAATCAATTTCACTTATTGTGATGCTCTTTGGTGTCAATATCTTCCGACCCTCTTCTTGAAGACAATGTTCATGATATAGAAGTGTGAGGCTTCTGAATGATCTTCAAGGATTTGGCTGCTTTCATTTCTTAATACCAGATCATATTTTCCAAATATTTTTTCTGCCTTTTCTTGTATCCTGCATGACATTGAAAATATATCTACATATGAAGTATACATTTTAAAGATTAGAAAACTCTTAGACGTTTGTACTGGCAGATGACAAAGAGCAGAAGCAGTCTTCTGTTATTTTTCAATTGAAGGAAAATAAATTACTACTACTAGTGAGGGCAGTTATAGAGTGCCCTAAGGTTTACAGAGTACTTTACTGATATTAACTCATTTTAGTCACAATAACCCCATAGGATAGGTGCTGTTGTTATCCCTGTTTTCAACTGAGGAAACTGAGATAGACAAGGGCCCAAGGCCCCACAGCTACTGAAGTAGGTGGGGCTTGAAAATTTACCTCCTTTGAAATAAATCCTTCAACATGACTCTTCCTGAGTCCAAGTCCCATGATCCACCCACTGCATTTTGCCTCGCGGTCCAGTTAGGTGAGTTTAGTCCTGATCGCTTCTATACTTAGAAATTCCATTTCATTTGAGCAACTAAAATAACGTCAGAGCTTGTATTTATGTGTGTTGCTTGGTTGAAATACAGATAAAACATATGGGTTTATTTTAAATTTTGGATTAGAGTGGTAATATTTTGAATAAAGATGTTACACAACTACACAAAGCTTAATGAATGAGTGCATTGTTTCTTGAAGTGTCTTTTTTTTTTTCACTCAACTGTAATTTCCTTGGTATAGGATACTTCTGCTGAGGAACTTTATCTACTGGTGAAGATGGTCTTCTCTAATTCATAGTCATAGATTGTTGCCTGAGACACTGAGAGGTCAAATCGCTTTTCCGGGTTCATGTAATGAAGCTATACTAGTAAGTGGAAAATCAGGTGAATTTTATTTACTGGAAGTAAAATTGATTAAAGTCAAGTGGTGGAACTTGCAGTTAGACAGTGATGTGACAGGTCTCAAGACAGGTCTTCTAGCTAAAATCTGGCAAAGACCTAAGAAGAGCAATAAGTAGAAAAAAGAATCCAGAAATCTAAAGAGGAGCAAGCATGAGTAAATCCCTTCATGCATGCCCTGCCAGGCCAGGCCAGAAAAGGCAACGAGAAGCCCACAGAAGTGGGAGAGGGGTCTTGTCAGGGAAGCCAGTGTTCCTTCAAGTAAACAGGCCTGGCCTCAGGCCTCTGACCAGGGAGGATGCAAGGAGCCTGTAGATCTTTGATCAGGGACATTTGTGGGAGGATGAAGGGAAGGGTCAGAATTTTGTGCCATGACCAGTGTCTGGAGACTCCTGGGGACCTGAAATCTGCAACACTCTTACTTGATGCATCGTAGAGAGGCAGGAAGGCTACAGTACTCCAACAAGGGAAACTTTAGAAGGTTTGGGAGCCCATAGCACTTCGAATTCAGGCATGGCAGCAGAAGAGTACTGAAAACTGAGAAGAAACAATAGGGGAATGGAGCCTGGTCCTGGCACAAAATCTCTGATCTCTTGTCAGATGACTGGCCCATCTTCTCTCCTTTTTTTTTTTTTAAATAACTTTTTAGTAATTTATTTATTTATTTTTACTTTTTGGAGGGGGGAAAGGCAGGGCATTTGGGGTTAAGTGACTTGCCTAAGGTCACACAACTAGTAAGTGTTAAGTGTCTGAGGCTGGATTTGAACTCAGGTCCTCTTGACTCCATGGCTAGTGTGCTCTTCACTGTGCCACCTAGCCACCCCTCATCGTCTCTCCTTGATTATGTTTTTCTTTGGAGCTTCTGGTTGGTTATATGTTGCAGACTTTTCACACTTACTATATGCCTATCCATTGTCTTCCATGTGATAATAATCTTTAAGTTTTTCAGATGCAATTGTCTTCCCTGTCTTGCTACCAAATAGCAATATTGGTAGATTGTGAGTATTGAAATTACAGACCTTTGGTTTCATGGGAAATTTTGGGTCAATGAAAGAACTTTGCGGTTTCCCAAATTCTTCGTGTTTGACTGTAGGCCTAATGTGTTGTCCAGCTCTGCATCACGATGCTGTTTTAATTATAATTAATTGTTTTAATTGTTGTCTAATGTAGTTTCATAACTGCTTTTTTTGAGGATAGAAAAAAGACAACAAGGTGGTAGGGAAAAGTCCTCTAATTCTAGCTTTTTACAGATATACATTCATGATTCTAGTGGACTTTGCTGGTGATTAATCCATATAATATTTTGTAATAATTTTTAACTATTCTCCACCAATTAAAAAAATGTGTTCAAAATAACCAGTTTGTCAAACAGTCTTTGGATTGAAAATCCAGTCATGTAGATTAGTGCCTGCTTGAGAAATGACTTGCAAGTCTGCAGAAATCTGGTAGATCTGACACAGCCCATGATGATGATAAATTTAACCCTAACAATTCTGTAGCTCAGCACAATATAATTTTGACACTTGATTCCCTTGGGAAATGTTTTCTTTAAATATTTGATTATGGTCACATAAACAAAGTTTCTAATTGAGAGGAATTCAATCCTTGTCTGAATCAGAGGTACTAGGAGCCTGGGGAACAAATGAAAGGAGTATTTTTTAGGAAAATTTTTTATAAGGTTTCCATCTTTGTATTATGTGTATGAACACTCTGCTCCATACAGAATTTAGACCACTACTTTACTAAGGCAGGGGATTAGTTTTGGATCAATTAAATGACCGTTTTTAGTCCTGTTGATAATGACTGTTATTTTACAACTTCAGTGTTCACTGTTGGGAAGGTGTTTCACTGAAGGCAGATTATAACAGTAATAGGAATACTTCAAAGTTTGTGGGTCCCTGTATATATATTTATCTCCTTTGAGCCCCATAACCTCCTGTGAGGTAGGAATCACACACATGATTTCCCTATTTTCTAAATGAAGAAACTAAGGCCCAAGAAGCAGTAAGGGATGTACCCAGGGCTCTGCAGATAATAAGCATCCAAGGCAGGCTTCTAGCACTCTCTCCACCACGTTCTGTTGTTCATACTTTGCCCCGCTACCTCTAACGATGCCACACTACCTTTTCTTGTAGATAATTTATCTGGAGGAGAATGAAATAGCCTGCCTGTTGCTGCTCCCTGCCACTGTGAGGTCTTGTAGATTATTTAGCTTTTTGGAGAATATTCAAAGATTTCTCTCTTCAGTAATCGTTAAGTTTACATACTGTTTCTTTGAAACCTAGTCACCTGACTGAACATCCCTCCTGGATGCCTCACATGCATCTTAAGTTCAACATTTCCAAAATAGAACTCATTACAGCCTATGCTAAATTTGCCCTTGCTTCAAATTCCCTTATTTCTGTTGCAGACACTACCATTTCTCCAGTAGCCTGGGTTTATAACAGTGGTTCTTAACCTTCCTAATGCCATGACCCCTTTAATACTTGTATGTGGGCATATCTGCATGTGGGCGGACCCGCCTGGAGACAGATAGAGGAGTCGTGTCTCGGTTCCTAAGACCATCGGAAATATGTGTTTTCCGATGGTCTTAGGTGACCCCATTTGACCCTCAAAGGGTCACAACCCACAGATTGAGAACTGCTGGTTTATAACTTCAGAGTCATCCTTGATATTTCCTTTCTCTTTCCATCTCTTCTGTCCCAAGTTAGTTGTCAAGTCTCACTTTATTTCTATAGCATCTCTTGCATAGATCCCCTTGTCTTCAACCATATAATTGCTTTTGGAATTCAGAACTTTATCACTTCTTTCCTGGAGCTTGCAATGGTCTCCTGATTGGTCTTCCTGTTTCTTTTTCCTCCCTCCAATTCATCCTGCACAAAACTGAAAAAGTAATAATCTAAAACACAGGAGAGGCAGCTTACCATAGTGGATAGGGTACTACGTATGGAAAGAGAAAGACCCGAATTCTAATCCACCTCAGATAGTTACTATCTGTGGGTTTGGTGATTATAATTCATTGGGGGAAGTTTGATGGTTTTTTCCTCTCTCCTCACTTATCTTGGCTTTCACTTGGCTTTTAAGCATTTTCTTCAGTATTTCTTAGTCTTCAGGTAGAATGTTAAGAAAGGAAATGGAAGCAAAATAAAGTTGATCATTCTGTCTTCTCTCTGTAATCACTGTCTTATTTCACTAACAAGGTTTTCTGTCCCTTTTTGCTTCTTCCTCTGGTGCCCCAACATAATCAAAGCAGACGATTTGTCATCCACAGCATTCATCAAAAGCCTCCGTTTGTTCTGGGAACAAGTGATCCTCTCACTTTTTTAATATTTACTCTACTCTTTCTACTTTTTGAATATAAGTCTTAAAAGCTTAGTTAGTCAGTAAGTGTACTCACATTGATCTAATCAGATAATCTTTTGCTCTTCATCAGGCTTATTTGTGTTTGCATTATCAGAATTCTGTCCTTGAAAACATTCTATCCCTTTTGAGCAGAATTCCTCTCAATTTCAAGCCATGAGGTGGGATCCTGTCTAGACTTGCTCTACATTCTTTTAAATATTCTTTCCCTAAAAGTAGGATGCATATCAGGCAATGCCTGATTTTACCATTCTTATCTATTAAAACCCTAAAATATTTTACTCATTTCTTTGCCAAAAGTCCTTATGATTTCTGCTTTGACAGTTTCATTATTGGTCACAGTCAGGTCCAGTATAGCCGTCCCCTTCACTGTTTCCTTTACTCTAAGTTATCATTAAGACAAGTCAAGAAGTTACAGACTGAGAACTGCAAAATATGTCTGCACGGTTAAAATATTCCATTACTATTATATCATACCTCTGTCCCAGGGTTTTGGGGTTTTTTAAAAATCTTTTTTCTGAAACTCATCAGTCATTTCCTTCTCCTGCCTGGGTGGTCTGTATCATGCATCTGTTTCTCCTTGCAATGTTCCTCATTCAATTGCTTTCTCATCACAGAGTCTATTTTCTTGATAGCTAGTACTACTTCATATCAGCTTTTTGTCTAATATGATCCTTTTGAATGATATTCCCTTCCATGCTATATTCTAATCATAAGTTATGTTCTACCAAGTCTCAGTGAGGTTAAATTTATTGCATTTTATAGTATCTCTAATGAATTTTTGTTACCATTCTCTGCATACTTGTTTATATTACTCTCTTTCATCTTAGATATGGTCACCATGAATTGCTGGACCTACTATCTATACACTGATATTTCTCCTCCATTGTACTTATTACTGATTTGTGAGATCTTGCTTTTTCAGATTTATGTGGGCAGTTTTCTCTCACTTCCATTTTCACATTAAAGCCCCACTTGACCAGCTTTGTAGGTTTCCACAAGGCTAAAGATATTGAAAGAACCAGGACTGGAATTTGGAGACTCCCAATCTGTTGTCCTTTCCACTAACTCAAAATTGATGCCCCACACCATGTTTATTGAAACTATCCTCTTTCCAGTCCAATAAACCCTAAATGGGTAGCTTGCTTGGATGCTACCTATGAGAGTTTCCAGAAGTAGACCTTCCTTTTCCTAGCACATAATGCAGAAAAAGTGACAAAGAGAAGCTCCTCTGAGCAAGTCTTAGCTTTTATGAGTTATGAGGCTTTATGAATTATATTCCTTCACTTAGGTTTTTCTGATCTAAAACTTCCTCATACCCTTTCTCTCAAACAAAGGTTTTATAAAATCTCCAAGCTTGTTCTCGTCTCTTTCACCCTCTTCCTAATCCCATACTTCTAGTATCACCAGTCTATCTGAATGGCATTGAGCTCATATCCACATTTCCCATTATATCTTCAAAAGTATACATATATATGTATATGTAATATTATTTGTATGTATATGTGCTAGACACACCTGAAAACCAATTGCATTTTGCTTGTTTGTAACAATAATGCAATATTCACAACACCCACAGTGGTTATGAATATGCTGGTATAGTTGTGAATCACAAAATGTAACAGGCTCTATACATGGAGGATAGAACCAAAGTCTTCATTCAAATACCAGAAAACCAAGTCCCAGAACCAGAAAGCCAAAGTCATTACAGTAACCATGAAGTTGGTGCACATGGTCAATGCAGCAAACACCCACATTCCCAAGCCTTCACAAAAGAACAGGCTCCCTCAAGCAGTGATCCTCCTCTCTCACTCATGGTAGCTTCTCAACCTTGTTCTTGGAAGTTCTCAGCAGAAATTTCCATAGGAAAGGTCTCACCAAAAGAAAGGTCTCATCAGAAGCTCCACCCTTCAGATGCTCACTGAGAGAAATTCTCTCTCTCTCTCTCTCTCTCTCTCTCTCTCTCTCTCTCTCTCTCTCTCTCTCTCTCTCTCTCTCCAGCAGCAGCTGATCTGCCTCCATGATGCTTACCCCCAGGAAATTCTGTCTGTCCAGCTTGTGCTCTTCCTTATATATGTATTAGCTTCTCCCTGTTCTGCCACTTTCTGTTACATCAGCAACTTCCTCCCAAGATGTTAACTACTTCTGTGTTAGTTAAATAGCTTAAACAAGGTGTTAACTTGAAACAAGGTGCTAAGTACCTGCTTACTTGCCAATACAAAGGGGCATGGAAGAGCTTCAGATTCCATTAACATTACATTATTCTGTAATGAGAACAGTCTGTCTCTAAACAGAGATTCTTCTTAATCTATATATTATTTGGGGCTAGGGGTAGCAGAGTAGGGTAAAGGTGGGAGGCATATTTGGTCCCACCTTTATATGTCACCAAAAATAAATTTGCTTTAAAGAAGACAGTATAGAATAGTATAAAGGACACTGGACTAGAATTTAATCACTGCCACTTATTAGCTATTTGACCTTGGAGCAAGTCACCTCCTCCCTCTGGGACTCCATTTGCCCTATATGTTTAAAAAAAAAAAGGACTGGGCTGGATTAAATTATCTCTAAAGTCCCTTTTAGCTTTAAATCCTATCATCCTAGAACTGAAGAAAGGTATGAGCAACCACAGGAATCTATTGCTTGCAAGTAAGAAGCAATGCCAATTCTTCCACTACAATTTTTTTTTTGGTGACCTGCTTGACTGTAAACAAATATTGGCTCCTCTGGCACTCCTTCCTTGGATGGGAACAAATCAACCTAGCACAGAAAATATTTTACTCTGAATCATCTTATTGAGTTAGTCCAACTCAGCTATAAAGAAAGCATTGCCTCTTCCCATATTCACTGTCCTGTTATTCATTAAAATGAAGCATTGCCCTTGTCTCAATGTAGGAGTAGAATCGAGTTTCAGGCATCTCTTTTTAGAAGCCAGTAATTTATATTATATACTCAATTTAAAGATGCAAATGTGCATACCTCTCCCTGAAAAGCTTGTTTATCTTAGTGCTACTGTGAGAATCTGAGGCTTGAAGAAGCAAGGTTTCCCCTTTTCTGTGACCTAAAATTGCATGAAGTAACAGCAGTCTCTAATTAACAGTAATCCAAGGTACTTTGTGATTTAGAGACCAAATCCTTAATATTAGCTCTGCCCGTGCACATTGAGGAAACCTGGGTTACTGTAAGCCACACAAAAAGGCATCTACATCTGAACCAAGTTAAAATAAATTATAAATATCTTTAGCAGTCTGAAATTTGGAAAACAGCCTAGGCCCTATATATTACCTCCCTTGGTTCTTCTTCATCTTCGTGTGTGTGTGTGTGTGTGTCTGTGTGTGTGTGTGTGTGTGTGTGTGTGTGTGTGTGTGTGTGTGTGTGTGTGTGTGTGTGTGTGTGTGTGTCTGTGTGTGTCATCTGACCTCAACTAAGTTTGGTTGGCATCGCCCCTGTTTGGTTTTCAGTGGAAGTTTTTTTTTTTTTCCTTTTGAAGCTTCCCTTGAAGCTTCAACCTCCCAGTTCCCCAACGTGGCAGGAGAAAACAAGGTGTAGTATTTCTCCACTCTTTCCTGAAGCCATTCCTGATGCAAGCAGAAGAATTGAACCCAGTGAAAGGATAATAATTAACTAGAGAGTGCCCAGAGCGGAGTGACCAGGAGGGTGAGGAAACACCCTTCATAAGAGCCATTCAGTGTAGTCTTTTTGACCCAACAGCAGAACTAATAAGAAGGGGTGTCTGTTGGAAAGAGGGAGTTTTATGCTTGATGTTAGGAAAAACTTCCTCAGAGTTTGAGCTGTCCAGAAGTGGCATGAGCTTCCCTAGTGGAGTGGGCTTCACCTCTCTTCAAACTTCTCTCCCAGAGAGGACGGGATGGCCATTCTTAGGTTTTGTTGGATCTGGTTTTTGTTCAGGTGCAGGTTGGGGAGGATAGATTTTGAGATCCCTTTCGGTTGAGACTTGATGGCTGCCTCACAGTGAAACACTTTCTGGTTTAAGAACCAGAACAGTTTGGTTTTCTGGGCCCCTAAATCTAAGAGTCTCTCTTTTCAACTCTATTCTTTTGTTTTCCTGGCTCTGCCTTTCCACACACCTTACTTTTTTCGGTGTGCTACTCTAATTTCTGACGCTTACCTAGTGATCTTACTTTCGTCTGGCCCTGTGGGTGGGGAAGATTCACAGACGTCGTCTTTGATTTGGGCTAAGGACAAACTGCACACTGCTTCCTCGCTGTTTACATTTCCTTGAAGTGGGCTTTTCTTGTTTAGCCCCATAATTTACTTCCAGCCGGTTGCCTGCAGTTCTCTCGCCCTTCTACTTCCTTCACAAGTACCTTTCTGGCTGTCTTCTCCAGGGACTCCATCATGTTCTTCTTTCCTCATTCCTCTTCTGCTTTCTGCCCCAGCTGTGGCTTTCTGCCAATGCTTTGTCCTCAGCCCTCTGTTCTCTCTTTTGTTCCCTGCATTCCCATGGCTTCAATGACCACTTCTTTGTAAATGACTTCATAGGACCAACTTGAGTGGGAATGAGAAAGTTATTTCTTTTTCTACTTTTGTATCTCCCAACAGTGCCTAACCTAATGCTAAGTACATGTTGTTGTTCAGTCACGTCCAACTCTTTATGCCTTCTATTTGAGATTTTCTTAGCAAAGATTACTAGAGTAGTTTGCCATTTCTTTCTAATTTTATAGAGGAGGGAACTGAAGTAAATAGAGTCAACTGACTTGCCCACGGTCACACAGCTAGTAAGTATCTAAGGCAGGATTTGAATTCAGGTCTTCCCTGATTCCAGGCACAAAACTCTATTCACTGTGTTTCCTAGCTATCCCACTAAGTACATAGTACTCAGTGAATACTTAATTGATGTATTTTTTTTCTGGCTCCCATAGATTACTTGCTTAGTATTCCAGCCTTATTTAGCAAAGCTTTCAAGATCTGCTGCAGAAGGATTAAATGAGCTAGTCAGTGCTAAAAACAATAGCACTTTTTATTTGGAATGTTTCATGGAAGACCCAAAAGAAACCACTATATGTCTTAATGGAGACAGCCAAAGAAGCAATAGACAAGGACAATAATGCAAAGTTAGTAGGGTAGTCCCAGTGATTCCTTCATACTGCGACTAGACCTGACACTTCCAAATTGACCCAGTGCATCAGTCTTCTTACACTAGGACTGACACCTACACATTGGGGCGGTGTATGTCTAATACACATCCCTTGGTAGGGCCTAGTAGTCTTCAAGAACAAAGGCTCACCTCCACATCTCTATGAGAAAATATTTTTTTCTTTAATTTCTGGTAAAAACAAACATGTTTGGGGGGGATTCGCCAGCAGAGCAGGAACTCAAGCATGGACCAATGACTTCTCGTTATGAATTGAGGAAGTAAAAGGATCTCTATCTATGATGAAGAAGATACATATCTATGAGCTTTGAGGAATGTATATCTGCCAGTCAGTTTGCTGGTGAGTACAGAACTAGGCTGGGTCATAAGAGTACAAGTTTATAATATGAAAGGCTTCCTTTGCATCAGAAAATAGACAACAATCTGGTGAGGACATGGAATATTGGGTCAAGGGAAACCTACCATCAATCCAAAGGGATAGCACCAGTGTAAACTGTGGTTTGAAAAGGCATTTCCAATACTGAGAGTTCTGCCTATCATCATCTTTTTGAAATGAAACCATGAGTGGCTTCAAATAAGGAGGGAATTGAACCAAACCATTTTATCAATCACTTGTTTTACATATATGACATCAAATCATGCAGCTCCACTGAAAACCATAATTAAAAACTTCATGTCATGGAATATTTCTCCAATGATATAAAAATGTTATTGGGATTAGATAAATATAAAAATTCTTATGGAATGAGAAGGAAAGATGGAGACTAAAAGGCTTTATCTTGAATGTGGAAGTCACATTGACTCAATGGATAAAAGCTATACTTACAAATGCCTTTGTGTCTTCAAGTCAAGGAGCATTGGGCATAAACATACCAAGAAGAAGGCTTTTGCTGAATACATTGAGAGATTTTCTAGTATCTTGAAATCAAAATTGAATGGGAAAAATATGTTTAAGTCAATACCTATGCCATGCCCGTGTTAAAATATGCTTTTGGAACTGTAAAATGAACTACAACATATTTTGCAGTTATCTTGATTAAAAATACACAGACTATTAATAAAACAAAGGGTCTATCATCATAAGCATTTATGGCAGTGGTTCTCAACCTTCCTAATGCCAGACCCTTTAATACTCATATGTGGTTGTGTCTGGAGATGGATAGAGGAGCGGTGTCTCAGTTCCTAAGATCATCAGAAATACGTGTTTTCCTATGGTCTTCGGAACCGCTGTGAAAGGGTCATTCAACCAGTTGTGACCCACAGGTTGAGAACTGCTGATTTATGGCAAGGCTAATATTTCTTTGTCAAAATAACAAGAAAAAAGATTAAGACATTCTTAGATCACATGATAAACAAGCAAAAGAAACTATGGGAACAAGCAGGCATTACTTCACTTAGCAAAAGTAATGGATGAAAACAGGTACATGGCACTGGACTTTTCAAATGTTACTGAAAATATCTTGATTATGGGTAAAGTCTATGAAATTACTAAGATCCATGAATGTAATCAAAAACCTTCCATGCAAGGCAACACCCTGATGAAATTAACTGACAATATGTAGAGAAAAAAGTGAAGAACAAACAATTGAGTCATATGGGGTTGTTTATGGAAATAGTAGTTTAAGATGCCAATTCAAGATAAGATCTTCATTATCCAAGCTAATAATTTTTGAGCAACTTTTTTGTTGAATAAAACAACCCTTTCATTTTCCAGCTTTGCAAAGAAACTATAGTTGCAGTCACCTTTCTGGATGAAAGTCCTTTGTCAGTTGTTATGCACATTATACATAAACTTCTCACTTGATCCAGCTTGCACATTCATTGTACTGTATTTCTTCTGACCCTATAGATGACTGTTGTCCACATCTTCCTCATTCATTTGAAGTTTTTCTCTTGTGTCTAATTTCTCTACTACTCAAGTTTCTGGATTAAAGTTTTTGGCTGTTGAATTGTTTATTTTGTTGCTTGCATTGTTTTTTAACCTTTTGTCACCATAACTATTTGACTTTTAATTGCTTATTTTAAAATGCACCTATGATCTTATTAATTTGGATGTTCCCTCCAATAATGTAGATTACAACCCATTTATTCCTGCCTATCCCATGTGACTCTTGCCTGTGTCTTATAAATCCGGTCAATGTACTGGAAGCTTTCTTTGCCCTCTTCTGACATCACAAGGTCACCAATAGAGCACTAAGGCTGTCAATCTACTATCACTAGTTCATCTTTTTTACTCTCACACTTTTCTGAAAAAATACTTTACTCCAGTTCTTTGAAGTTCCTTGTTTGCTACTCAAACCCAGTATGAGCCTTTTCATTGTCTTCTATGTGATACTCATTTATTTCCTCAGAGACTGTAAGGTTCCTTGACTTTCAGCTATACAACACTGTTGTTGTTCAATCATTTAGTCATGTCCAGCTCGTTGTGACTACATGAATCAAAGCATATCAGTACTGTCTTGGCAAAGACACTGGAGTGGTTTACCATTTCCTTCTCCAGTGGGTTAGGGCAAACAGAGGTTAGGTGACTTGCCCAGGGTCACACAATTCTTCTTGTCTGGGGTCAGATTTGAACTTAGATCTTCCTGTTTTTCAGGCCCAGGGCTTTAACCACTGAGCCACCTAACTGCTTCTTAGTGGAATACAAAATACGGCGTTTTGTTTCTAGAATGATGGATTCATTCATTAAAGAAGTTTTGGATTTCCCTAAGGTCAATCCATCCTTCCCTTTTCTTCTTGATTAATTCTGGGCCCAATTCATTTTCCATATGTATTTTTTACCCCAGATTTTTGTACTGATAACTGAGTTCTTCAGGTTGCTAATCTATGTCCTAATCTGGAAGAGTATTTATCTGCTTGGATGTGTGGGTGGTCAGGTCAGTCTTGTTGGAGGTTCACCAGTGTTCCAGGGTTTGATGCAACCAACATGTTGTCATCCACAAAAGAAGTATCTAGAAGTATCTGCACCACCATAGCGAATCCTTCAACTTGAATTCTGTACTGATCTTCCTCCATCACAGTGGGGAACACCTTCAGTGAATGCCTCTACTTTTCTTCATTTTTTGATCAAAATGTTGTCTAACAAGGTTATTAGTAATAAGATCCAAGATTTTATTACATGTAGTTTATGTATTTACCTCTTTGCAGTGTATCATGAACTGATCTCTCAATGGCTGCACAATAGTGTTGCTTATTCTATGTGCCCTTGATCCACTCCAGCTGCTTTTCCTGTATTTTTTCACTTTGGTGCTATCACTGCCTTCCCCATAAGCACATATTGGATTACGATGTTAAAGAATTCAGATATAGTGATTGTTACTGCCTGTGTTGGTGAAGAAAAATGTCTGTTATAGCAATCTTTGCAGATCTTTTCTGTTTTTCTTATTTGTTGTCCTCCTTCCATTCTCAACTGTTTAAGACTGTCATCTTTTAGAATAACTTTGTTTAAATGGGTCTCTTGCCAAGCTTTTTTTAAAATGTTAGCGCCCTCTACAACTTTTCTCTGCTTTTTTAAAGCAAAATGTATTGCCCATAATTTTTCTACAATCTTCTCTAGGAGATTTTTAAAACAAAAGAAAAACATTTTTGTATTTTTTTATTTTTATATCACCTTTATTTCTCCTCCATCCCCCACCCAATGGGCCATCAAAGAAAAAGGATAAAAATCTAACAAAACTAACCAACACATCTGACCTCTAATTTACAAAGAAATGTTGTTCCTCAGTCATGCCCAACTCTGAACTCATTTGGGATTTTCTTGGCAAAGATATGAAGATGAGGAAACCAAGGCAAATAGGGTTAAGTGATTTGCCCAGGCTCATACAGCTACTATGATTCTTCCTGACTCCACTCCATCACCTTACTGCCTCCAAAGAAATAAGGGAGGTACATATGGTCCTCTCTTCCCTGGGAACAAGCTTGTTTATTATAATTATACATCATTCACTTTCATGGTTTTTGTTTTTAGATGTTCTTTCCGGTAACATTGTTGTAGCTTGTGTAAATTGTTTTCCTGGTTCTTCTTACATCACTTTGTATCAGTTCAGATAGATTTTTCCATGCCTATCTGAATTATACAGTTTTTATTCTTTAAAATTAAATAATATTGCATCATATTTATTACAACAGGTTTTTGTTTTGTCCATTCCTCAAATAACGAACATGCTTTTTTCACCATTTTCTTTAATTACAAAAAATACCGCTATGAATATGCAGATATATGTAGGACATTTCTGCTTTTGATCTCATTGTAGTCTATGTTTAGCAGTGAGATTTGGGGGCAAAGGGTATGGACATTTTAGTCATTTTAAAAACAAAATTCCAAATTCATTTCCAGAATAATTGGAACAATTTACAGCTCCACCAATAGTTTGTTATATGTCTATCTTTCTGCAGCCCTTTTTATATAACTGTTTACATATGTTTTCTTCTATGCCAATTTTCTGAGTGAAAGGTGCAAAGTTCTTTTTACTTGCATCTTTTTCTAACTATTAGTGATTTGAAACAGTTTTTCATGTGATTGTTAATTTTTTTTTGTTCTTTTTTAGTTCAGGTTCAGCTTATCCTTTGATTACTTATCTATTGGGTAATGGCTTTTGGTCTTCCGAGTTATTTGCCTGTACATTTTTGATAACAGAACTTTATCAGAGATATTTGAAGAAATTCTTTTTCCCAGTTAGCCAGTTTCCCTTATTATCCTAGTTGAGTTGTTTTTTGTGTTTAGTTTTTCCTCCCAATTGCTATAATATCTTACAGATGAGTATGTATTCTGAATTAGAGTTGCCTTTGGTTGCCCTTCCTTTTCTCCTGAAAAGTATGTCAAGTGCTTTTTGACTAAGGAATTTTGAGGTTCTTTTCATCTCCTTGTTGTGATAATTGATTTGCATCTGTTCCACTATGTAGGAAATTCTTTTAGTGCATGTTTATGTCCTTATGTCCATTATCCATTTTCCTTATCAATATTGCCATCTTTGGCTATTACAACTCATGAAACAAGAACTGGAATCACTTGAACAATCAAATTGAGCACAATTTGCCAGTTCAGCCCCCCACCCTCTAAAACTACCTGGGATAAAAATTCTTTCGTTGACACCTTCCAGCTAGCAAGGAAGCCTATCAAACAAGACAACTGTCTAACTGGCAGGTTAGAGAGGCGGATACGATTAGTGGCGTATTTGTATAACACTTATTTTCTGAAATACTTTTCATTTCATTTATCAGATGGTTTGTTGCTCGTCATATGCTGAGTAGAAAATTATTTAAGACAAGGTAGTTCAGACAAGCGGTATTTTTTCCCATTAGGGAATACAGAAAATTTTCAAATTGCGGAATTATCTGCCTGAGACAGACCAGCAAGTTATTGCTATTTTTAAAAATTATTGATAATACCCTAGTGTTGTTTTGTTTTGTAAACTTCCTAATTTAAAATGATTTCATAATTGAACAGTTTTAGGGCAAGTGGAATCATGTAGAGGAAGGAATAGTTGACTCGAGTCAGAAGAGATCTGGGTTTGGATCCTGACTGAGGCATGTGTTAGTTGTATAACCTTGGGAAAGTCTTTTAACCTCTTTGTGTTTCAGTTTCTTCACTGTAAAATGGGGAAAAAAGTGGTTGCCATACGTACCTATGGAACAGGTATGTTGTAAGAAAAATGCATTGTAAACCTTAATGTGCCATACACATGTGAGCTATTATATATCTTTCATTCTTTTCCCCAGAAGCCATGGGTGGAGAGGATTAATGTTGACTCAATGACCAACATTCATATGGCTCAAGATAGATATGTCTGTAGAATCTCTAGGCGATAAATTTCTGTTCCTCTCTTCGTTCTTAATAGGACAGTGTGCATGTTACAATGCTATGAATATATTCCCATGACTTTTAATTAAGTGGTGATACCTAGTGCTGTCTCAAAATAGGAATGTTCCCTTGAGATGGTAACATACAGTTCTTTCGGGAAGCACTAAATGAAATCTGTTTTCAGTCACATCCTCAGAGCAACAGAATTATGTTATATTTGGTTTGTTATAAGACCATAGGGGGTTTTGTTTGTTTGTTTTTGCCAGCATTACCATATTTTTAAAAAAATCTTTTTAAAAAAACCTGAAGGGATTCAGCCAGGGAAAATAGATTAACCAGAGACAATGGAGCCATTGGCAGAGATGCTAGAAATCGTTGCTTGTGCCGTTCTCATTTTTGTGAGCATTGTGGGGAATACCTGCTTATTTTTTTCTACAAAGAGGTGTGTCAGTGGACCTTTACAACCATCCTTCCTGCTTATTTTCAGTCTTATATTTGTTCATCTCCTGAAAAACTTGGTTGTGAATATCATGAAAATTATTTATTCCTCTGGTGGCCTGTTGGACTCAGTCAGCTGCAGAATTCTCCGATTCACAGAGACTCTGACCACTGAGCTTGCTATCTGGTTCGTGTTACATTTTGCTGCACTTTACCGTTATAAGCTGTACCAAATCGTCCATCGCTCAAGCGAGACTCCAAACCTGAACCATCAGAAGAGACATTTAAAGGTAGTTTCCTTCCTTTGGATCACTGGATTTGGAATCTGTATTCCCATTTTAGCCTTCACTGAAAAGCCCCAACATCTGAATGCTGCAAATGGCACAGGGTTGCTGGACACCGAGAGGCTTAACATGGATTGCGAGCTTGATTTTGGAAACCAAGGGGTAGAATATTACTATGAGAAAATATTTTTAGTCCTTATTTGTCTTCTTCCTTTGGCCATGTTAGTGTTTGTTTGTTTTTGGATTGTCTTCCTGCTTTGGGAGCAGAGGAAACTAACATATGGTGACATTTGGATGGGGGAGGATGCTTCAGAGATTGAAATCTTTCGAGGAGCTAAAGTGAGCGTTTTGTTGACAATACTGATTACCTCTCTGTGGATTTCCCACTTTGTTTTAACTTGTTTCTTTCAAAACTTGGAATCCTATCCCTTTACTCCAGCTTTGCTCACAGCTCTATCTTCAGGTTTTTCTGCTGTTAGTCCATATGTTCTTATGCTGGTTAATTACAAAGTGAAGCTGGAGGCCTTCTGCTGGAGGAAAGCAGAAAAATCCACAACACAACCTACAGATGTTCTTTCCTGTCCATATGCATGATGACAAAAATCACATTATTTTATGTTCGGTAATATGAGACCTTCCTATTTTAGGGGGCACAGAAATCTCCCTGTACTCATTGTCAGCTGACAGAAGAATTCCTTCCAGTAAGAAAAACAAAACAAAATACCTCATAGCCAAAACAGTTTTCTTAAGAAAACTATGAAAGAAAGAAGGTATGGGTACCAAGGACTTTGCAGTAAGTTCAGGGGGAAAGATGGGGGAAATGGGGGAAGGGATTGGTGAACCAGCATTTATTAAATGCCTGCTATTTGCCAGGAACTGATCTAGGATCTAGTTGATGGAAATGTGCTGAATTGAAGAATAATCTTCATTGTGTAAAAAAAACCCCACATTTGCCATGTTTAACTTATTAACTCTAAAAATGATTATTATAGAAAACTTAAACTAGCCCCACATAAAACCAATCTTCATAGAATTATAAGCATTCAGATATAAAAATCACAATCAATACACTTATTGAATACCTGCTTAAGACACTTTGCAAGAGAATAAAAGGATTAATGCTAGAGATTATCTCCAGTTCCTGTGAGCTGGAATTACTCTTTAGGGCATGTGACAGTAGTAAGTTGTTTGTTCTTCTCTATTACTTTTCTTAAAATGTCTCAATATATATGTAAGAAATAAATTAATAATACAATCTCTTGGGGTTTTTATTATTGACCAAAATTATATTCCATTTAAATTTGAAGCAGTCTTTATTCATTTTATTTAACTATGAATCCTCTTAATTATAAATGCTGGATAAGAATTGGAATAAAGCATTTTACATTAGAATTTGTTAATTTATAATTTCTAAAAATGTTTATAATTTCTATTATATTTCTAATAGTTTGTAAGTTCTAAAAATGATTTTTTTCAATTAGATATTTGGTTGTCACAGATTTTTGAAATCTCTTGTCCTTTTGTGTTCTTCCAGTTATGTGAGGCTAATTATTCTTTGAAAATTAAGGAATTAATTTTCAAAATATTTTTCCCTCTTACTTTGTTTAATTCATGATTTAGAAGGTTATAGTGTTAGCAATTCAGATTAAAAACAGTAATACATTACTTTGATGCCAAGACTTATTTCCAGTGAAGTAAATCACTGACTACAGTTTTAATTGATGAATAAACATTTAGTAAGTGTATACTTTGTTCCTATGTCTATGGACAATGCTATTTTTAAAAAATGACCACAAATAGTTCAGAAACAAGTATGCCTGTTGCGTCTCTTCTCTCCTTCTCTCTTCCTTCTCTTCTTTCCTTGACTCCCTCTCCTCTGTTTTCCCTTTCTTTTCCCTTCATCCACTCCTGTCCCCTATCCTATAAGGTGAACAAGCAGACTTTCAGAGTCTTTCTACAATAGTGAATAAAGATCTCAATTTGTTTGTGGATTACAAAAAATCTTTGACATGACAGGGTAAAATTCAGCTTCCAGAAAGGAAGTCTCCCATGAACCTTAAGATTATATAAGATTCCTTGACATATGTAATCAAAAAGACAGCTTTGTACAATAATGTTCTGATCATTGCTAATAGAATAAAATATTTCTATTCAACAAAGCTATGTACCCATATCAGAGAATGAATTAGGAAGAATCCAAATGAAAAGCAATTGCTTATAGATGGTGAGAGCTTTCAGATGCTCTTGTTCATAGATATTTTGCTGATCCAACCTTTAACACCAACTATCTATGTGACCCTGGACAAGTCACCAAATATTATAGTGCTCTAGGCAACTGTCTGAAATTATACATTTCAGAGAAGGTAGCAGCCTGCTGTGGTCGAAGTTTCCCTATCTTAGGAATTCCCTGTATTGGTGAAATCACATGTTCAGTTCCAAATCCTCGATCCTGTTTTGTTCATCTTAATAAACCCAGGGTTCCTCAGTAATATCTTGAAAGAATTGGGCCTAGGAAACCACTCAGCAAAAGCCAAAGAAACAAGCTATGTTTATTGCCCAAGTTATGATCAGCAATTGGATAAGGTCGTTTTTATACTGCATGGTTAAGATGACATAAATGGACAATGAGATGGATCCAAATTTGAATAGGTAGAGGATAATGGCCTAGATTGCATTATGGGAAATTGTGCACAGAACTGTCAATAAGACTAAACTATTCATTGGCACAAAACTTCATGTTTTTACTAATATGTTCCTGGCTATCTTATTTGGTTTTGAATAATGGAACAAAATAATGTTGAAGAACCATTATGGAGCATCTAGAGGGCATGTACGTATGTATCAAAATATTAACCATGACTTGTGAAAAAAGTGATTGAAAAATTCATCATCAAAATGTATGATCAGAAGAGGAGGCAGGCTTGTCTTGTTTCCACAGGAAGGAATCACAGTCAGTATAAGTGCCATAATAGTAGGATCTAGTGCTTTAAAGAAGACAAAACCAAAAAATGGCAGAGGAATGCTTCTAGGTCTTTGGGTAACTAGATGGTTGCTGTGGAAGCTCCCTCCACAGATACAGGTCAGCAATGGCAACTTATAGAGTTAGAGGTCTTTCTGCTCAGGTTAACACAGTCAGAGTGTATCAGAGGCAGGGAATGACCCCTTGTCTTCCTGACTGAAGCAGATTTTCTGATCTGGCTATATAAAGGATATATGGGAAGGTAGAGAAACTAGACGCAGGAAAACCAATTTTCAATTCAACAAATGTTTATCAAGTGACTCCTGTGGGCACATCGCTGTGATACAGGCTAGGAGAGAGATTCAAATTTAAGATAATACATGGCCATGGAGCTTTCATGCTAGTAGGCTAGAACCCAAGCTATGGGTAACTGGAATCTGATGCAGAATTGGTGGCACTGGGAGTGGAAAGGAGAAGATAAACAAAAGAAATGTTTCCAAGGTAGACTTGAGAGCACTTGACAACTTATTGAATGTGGGAGGAAAAGGAGAAAGTGCAAAGATAACTAGATTTTTGAGCTTAATAGTTGGGGGTGGTATGAAGTACTAAATAGATGAGCTAGGAAGAGAGGACAGGTTTTGGTATGGAAGAAGAAGAAGAATTCCCTTTGGACATGTCAAATTTTAGGTGCCAGGACACCCTGATGGAGATGACCAACAGGAAGATGAACATAAAGGATTAAAACTCAGAGGATATGCTCAGGTTAAAAAATAACCACGTATTATCAGGTTTACATTGTTAATATTCGTTGTGGGTTTTTTTCCCTACACAGTTATTCAGATCCACCATTTAGAATCTATTGGATCCATTGTAACACTTCTAAATATCCTTATTTTAATTGAGTGCATAGCTAATTCATATGAAGTTCTAAGATCTTGTAACTCTTAATATCAGCTCTAAATGTTGGGGTCTGTTATGTTACAGTTCAATTAAAGGATGTTTCCAAATTGAGGTTTCCTCTGTGGGAGAAAAACACACCAGTTGTTCAAATATCCAGTCTGGATCTCATTAGCAAGTAGGGCCTCTGAAGATCTCTGCAGCTGTGAGGTGCAAAGAAGGAAGGAATTTTCAAGGTAACCAGTGCCTGAATTCTGTAGGGCTTTGAAGCTCAAAGACAACACCTTATATTGTACAGTGAGTAGAACAGGCAGATTTCAGAACATCTGAGATTTCTGGGTGGTCTTCATGGGAAAGTCTAAGTGAGTCCACAGAGGTAGTTTAGTCTGAAGAGTACCAGGCATAGACCGTGAGCAGTGAGTTAACGTCTTGGGGCGAGGGGAGGGGATGGAAAGGAAGGAGGGAGAAGAATCACTATTCTGTGTAGTGATAAAAGAGAACTGGGAGATGATCTGCACTTATATTAGTGTCTTGTCCTCACAAATAATCAGCTAGGATTGAATGAATTGATTCATTGAGCGAATAAACCAGCAGGTCTATGACATATTTTTTTAGATTCTTCACTTACTTGTCACTATTATGTTTACTCTTCTCTAACCTGAGCCCTGGACCAGTTGATGTTGAACCACAAATTTTCTTTACTAATAGCCAAAGAAAGCAACTGAGTACATTAAATAATCTCTATAACATTCAGTGTAAAACATGACCGTTCCAGGTGGGCCCAAAATGTGAAATTTGGATCTGGGAACTTCCTGTACAGAAAGTTAGCCAGTTCCCAGTCTACTCCACAGTTTCTTTCCAGAAAACATTGCAAGACACTGAAGCTCATACTCAGATTTCCCATTCCTGTAAATTTATTGTTTCCTTTTTGTTTCCCCAGACATTTCCACTGTAGTATAAAATAATATGTATGAGTTGGGTTTTTAATTGCATTTTAAGTATCATCTAATTCTTTGAACATATTGTTTATTCATTTAGAATTGACAAGTTGTACTGTAGAGTCTGTTTCCTGAGGACATGAAAACCAAGCATTCCTTCCACATTTTGTCTCAGCATGTCTTTTGATGTTATTACTGGTTCCCTCTCTTCTGTTCTTCCCATATTTCTTTACTAGGGTTGTTTTTTTTTTTGCTAGTCTATCATAATGTTTCTCCATCAATCTTGATTTCATCTTTCTCTTAATCCCCAACCCTCATCCTGCTGATGCATCAAGGTATAGTATGCTCTTTTGAGCTCAGCCAATTAGAATATATTACTACTGATGAGATTGGGGTGATATCACGGTCCAGGAAACTTCAAATGCATAAGAATTCATGTCCATGGCTAGAGACTACAACTCTAAACTCACTAGCCACCTAATGAATCTGTGTCATTGGTAACAATAGCAACAAAGTGAGAATACTTGGCACAGCTCCTGACATGAAGTGTCAGGAGACAACTTGTCTCCCAAGGGAAATGTCTCAAAGAAGGTTGGTCAATAGCCTCATTTTTGTACATGAAGGACAATTTAGACCATAGCAATTATTTTTATTTCTGAAGTGCTTATACATAATGGTAGCTTTGCTAAATACGTTTAGGACAGAATGTAGAATTTTAAAATAGCTATTTGAGAAGGAAAAAGAGAGAGAGGGAGAGGGAGAGAGGGGGGGAGGAAAGAGGGGGGGAGAGAGAGAGGGGGAGAGAAAGAGAGAGAGAGAGAGAAATGATTAGAGCTTACATTTGTGACCTTTTTCAAATTGGTAAGGGATTTGCAAATACTTATTATACCACTAAAAAGAAGGTGGTCAGCCTTAACAAACTTTCATCAAGATCATTCTAATCATTGAGAGATCGGTGCCTTGTGAAAAATAATATGTATTTTTTAGAGTGACTGTGACAGCTGACATGTACATTGAACTCAAATTTCATTCTCTGGTTGGAGAAACAAAATGCTAATAATCAATCTTGAGCAATGCCTTAGAAAGACTATGTCTCTCTGAAAGTGTAATCCAAGACTAAAAAATTCCGACACGGGATGGGAGGAAAATTATAAGGTAACTTCAGTGAAGTATTGTGGGCTATTCGAAGCAGCCATGGCTACTTGGCATTGGATTGGAATCCAGTTCTGAAATCAACACTTACTTGTGATCAGACCAGGTCATGGAACTACAGTGTTTGGCAGTTGCCTTTTCTGTTCTACTCTTCCTGCTTCATGGAGTGAAAAGGAATGAAATCAGATAATAGGACAATAGGTATATGTAAGTGCTTTTAAAAAACCAAAGTCCTGTAAAATATAAAACTATTCTTATGTTTTCTTTCAGAGAGTGCAATAGTGTTAAAAATTCTATCAAGATGTTTCTTTTATTCTGAGTCTGTGTGTGTCTTGGCTCATTAACAACTAACATTTTTGCTCTATCATTTTAAGAGCTCTAGAACTAAGCTTATAGCTTCTGCCATGACTCCAGCCACTGTCAAATCAAGAAGTGAAAGAAATTTAATTCAGCCTTTAGAATGAGTTGCTTCCTTGCCAACACAACTATTGCCAACTGGAGACAACATTTTATATATTGGATCTTCAT
The DNA here is from genome assembly GCA_028627135.1 of Pseudochirops cupreus. NCBI lineage: Eukaryota > Metazoa > Chordata > Mammalia > Diprotodontia > Pseudocheiridae > Pseudochirops > Pseudochirops cupreus. The sequence continues at coordinate 218,473,447 of CM053583.1, forward strand.
TTTTTCCACACAAACCTGCCAGCTACTGGGTCCTTGTAAAGTATTTTGAACTCATTTTACTGAATGAATTCTACTGTATTAGAGTAACCTTAAAAATTGAATATTCTACCTACTTCCCTGCTCAGAACAGATAGTTATTTGGTATGTGAGTTGCTGGGTACACTTTGATTATTCTTTCCCAAATTTTGCGGATTAAAGATATTAGAAAAATGCTGTAATATTAATAAAGTTACCTCATCATCAAAAATATATGTTCATTTAACAACTATGACTTACTATTAATTATTATGCTATTGAATATACTAGTAAATATAGCAACAGTTTTTTGAGTAGAAACAGAGAAACATGAGTCCTCAGTGTAATTCCATTCCCCTTCGTAAAGTGAGGAAACGGAAGACATTTTTTATTTCTGGAGAGCAGTGTATGTGAAGGTTGGCTATAAAACAATGAGATTTTAAGAGCCAACATACTAGAAATTATACATTTCAAGGAGTGCTGTCATTAAAGGAATGTCACCTTGGGGAGTTATGCACATATTCTGCAACGTTCCAAACCCTTTGGGAGCACCTTTTTTGGAATTGCCCTGAGAGCTGCTTTATAAGCTATTCACACCTCATTTTTAGACCAGAAACACTTGGGATGAGCTTGATCACCCATTCTGTTCTCCAGACTCTTCTCTAAAGGAATTTCCAAAAACCAAAGACACCTCTCTTGAAGAATAAAAATTTGTCATTATTGAAGACATTTACAAAAAAAGCACTCTAAGGTCTGAAGACAATTCCCTGAGGTGGTAGAGACACACACTTGAAGAGATTCTTGAGGGTTTCTGTCCTTGACATAATCTATCAAGGACCTTGAAATGTAGCAAATCCTTAAAAAGCACTGGAAAATGCCTATTTAGTAGGCATTTCTTTTCCAAGTTCATCTTTCTATGTAGAGCATTATGAAGCTCAGAGATATAGGGTAACATTTCAATGAATGTTTCAGATGAATGGGACTGAGTTGTTACAGCTTCTCAGCTTTCTGGTCATGCTCTAATAGCTGCACCTGGGTTCTCATTTCGTTCCTTTTCTGTTTTACCCTTCTGCTTTACCCATCTTGCACATATTCTCTATATAAATTCAGAGAACCAAACCATGAGAAAATGAAATCCTCACTTCCCTTTCTTTCAGTTTCAAACCCTATGTCACCACAAAATGAAGAACTACTTAAAATTTTACTCAGTGATCTTTCAAGTCGCTTCTAGCATAAGCATTCTATAAGCCTGACTCATGTTGTTGTTCAGTATTCGTTCAGTCATGTCCAAATTCTTTGTGGCCCCATAGACCATAGCACACCAGACCCTTCTCCCCTCCACTATCTTTTGAAGACTGTCCAACCTCATGTTCATTGCTTCCCTGATACTATCTATTCATCTCTGCCATCCCCTTTTAGTTTTGCCTTCAATCTTTCCCAACATCAGGATCTTTTCCAATAAGTCCCATCTTTTGGTTATGTGGCTAAAGTATTAAAACTTCATTTTTAGTATTTGACCTTCCAGTAAATAGCCTACATTAATTTCTTTAAGTATTGACTGGTTTAATCTCCTCTGTGTTCAAGGGACTCTCAAAAATCTTCTCTAGCAACACAATTTCAAAAGTGTTGATTCTGCAGTAGTTGGCTTTCTTTGTAATAATACTCTCACGGCCATACATTACTATTGGAAAGCTCGTAGCTTTGATTATATGGACCTTTTTCAGTAAAGTGATATTTCTGCTTTTTAGTATGCTGTCTGGATTTGCCATAGCTTTTCTGCCAAAGGGACAAGTGTCTTTTAATTTCATGGCTGCAGTCACTGTCTGCAGTGATCTTTGAGCCCAAAAATATAAAACCTGATAAAGTTTCCATTTCTTCTTTATTTGCCAAGAAGTTATAGGACCAGTTGCCAAGTTCTTACACACACACACACACACACACACACACACACACACACACACACACAAAACACACACCCCATATATAGCTTCAGGTCAGCTTTTATACTCTTTTCTTTAATCCTCATCAAGAAGCCTCTTAATTCCTCTTCACTTTCTGCCATCAGAATGATATCATCTGGATATCTGAGATGGTTGATATTTCTCCCAGTATTCTTAATTCTGGTTTTTAATTCACCTAGCCTGGCATTTTGCATGATGTACTTTGCACATAACTTAAATAAATAAGGTTACCACATATAGCTTTGCCATACTCCTTTTCCCAATCTTAAAACAGTCAGTTATTCCATGTTCCAACTGTTGAGGAGACAAGTAAGATGAGCTGGTACTCCTGTCTCTTTGAGGACTTGCCACGTTTTGTTGTGATCCACACAGTCCATTATATGGTTTTTTTTGTTTGTTTTTTTGGTTTTTTTCCTGGAACTCCCTTTCTTTCTCCACAAGCCAGTGAATGTTGGACATTTGGTCTCTACTTCCTCTGCCTATTTGAAAACCATCCCATGCTTCTGATAATTCTTGGTTCACATATTGCTGAAGCGTAGCTTGTAGAATCTTGATCATAACCATGCTGGCATGTGAAATCAGTACCATTGTTCAGTTAAACTTTCATCGGCATTGCCCTTCATTGGGATGTAAACTGATCTTTTCCAATCCAGTGGCCACTGTTGAGTTTTCCAAATCTGCTGGTGGATTGAGTATGGCACTTTAACAGCACCAACTTTGAGGATTTTAAATAGCTCATCTAGAATTCTTTTATCTCCACTAACTTTATTGTTAACAGTGCTTCTTAAGACCCACTTAACTTCATTCTCCAGGCTATTTGGCTACAGATAAGTAACCACATCATCATAGTTATTGATGATGTTAAGATCTTTCTTGTATAGTTCTCTATATTCTTGCCACCTCTTCTCAATTTCTTCAATTTCCATTAACTCCCTACCATTCTTGTCTTTTATCATGCCCATTTTCACATGAAATATCACCTCGATATCTCTAATTTCTTTGAAGAGATATGTCTTTCTTATTCTGTTGCTTTCTTTTATTTATTTGTGTTGCTCATTTGAAGAAGCCTTATCTCTCTTTGCTATTCTGTGGAATTGTGCATTCGGTTGGGTATGTCTTTCCCTTTCTTCTTCTTTCCTCAGCTACTTATAAAGCCCTATCAGACAGCCATTTTGCTTTCTTGTTCTTCTTTTTCCTTGGAATGTTTTTTTTTCGCTGTTGCCTCCTTTACAATATTGCAAACATCTGTTCGCAGTTCTGCTGGCATGCTATCTACCAGATCTAATTCCTTAAATCTATTCACCACCTCTGTTTCATATTCATAAGAGATGTTATCTAAGTCATACCTATGCAGTCTGATGCTTTTCCTTACTTTCTTCGATTGAAGTCTTAAATTTGCAATAAGGAGGTTATGATCTGATCCACAGTCAGCTCCAGGTCTTTTTTAAACTGACTGTATAGAGTTTCTCTGCCTTTGGTTGCAAAGCACACACTCTATCTGATTTTAGTATTGACTATTTGGTGATGTCCATGTGTAGAATCACTCTTTTGGGTTGTTGAAAAAGCATTTGCTACAAACAACGAAGAGTTGTCTTGGCCGAACTTTGTTAGTCTCTGTCCTGCTTCATTTTGTACTCCAAGACCCAACTTGCCTGTTACTTCTATTATCTTTCGATTTTCTGCTTTAATATTCCCCTCCCCTATGATGAATGGGACATCTTTTTTTAGTATTATTTCTAGAAGTTGCTGTAGGTCTTTATAAAACTGATCAACTTTGGCTTCTTCAGCATCAGTGATTGGTCTTATCTTTTATATTAATATAATATATACTATAATAATATACAATATTATTATTACTATGATGTTGAATGGTTTGCCTTGGATCCAAACAGATATCATTCTGTCATTTTGGAGATTATATCCCAGTACTGCTTTTTTTCCCACCCTTTTATTGACTATGAGGACTACTCTATTTCTTCTAACAGATTCTTGCCTATACTAGTAGTTCACTGACGCCCAAGATGTTGATGTTTAATCTTTCCGTCTCCTCTTTGGTCCCATCCAACTTACCTCGGTTTGTAGGTCTTTCATTCCAGGTTCCTGTGCGGTATTGGTTTTTACAGCATTGAACTTTGCTTTCGTCACCAGACACACCTGAAGCCGAGCTTCTTTTTAACTCTGGCCCAGTGGTTCATTCTTTCTGGAACTACTTGTCATTGTCTTCCCCTCCTCCCCAGTAGTGTTGGACATATTCCTAACTGAGGGGCTCATCTTCCAGTGTCATATGTTTTATCATTTTAATACTGTTCGTGGGGAATTCTTGGCAAAAATACTGGCGTGGTTTGCCATTTCCTTCTTCGGTGGATCGCTGGTAAATGTTATATATTACAAACGTAAAAATAAATCAGAGATATGCATAGCAGTTAACAGTGATACTTTTGGGAAACTATATTAAAACAGCTAAACCAATTGAGAAACAATTTAAAGAGAATTTGAACCTTAGGCAAAGCCTTTTTGTGGTAATGCAATTGATATTGCTGAACTCTGGGTTGTTGAATTATTTTCTTTTCATTGTGACAGTAAATCTGGTATAAACTGATATGTGACCTATGTTGATGCAGTAGGAATATTAGTAGAACTAGACGATGGCATATATGGCAGTCAGCTTTTCCATGGTCATGCATCATCCCCACTTAAGTACTTTGTTGATGTAAGCAGGATCTTTGTTTATTAGTGAGGCTCATAAGACGTTCAAGTTAAAATGACTGTATTGTGGCAGGGAAAACATGAACACATTGCTAAAGAGGGCTAGTTCTGATCCTTTCCATCATTCTGAGTAGTGACTCAATTCATGTCTGGTATGGATTATAAAACAGCAGAAGAGATTAGCAGAAAGGCAAGATCATCAGCAACCTGAATATTTCTAATTTTGGAGCCTAACTTCATTATTGAAGATCAGATATCCTGGTCTAGACCTGTTAATTCTTTCTATGACCTTTTGATGCCAGTCATCCCTAAATCCTCAGAAAAGAATGGCTGAAAGCATTAGACAAAGGGAGAGATATGAAAGGAGGAATTATTTTCAGAATAACTTTGACATCTCAAGGAAGAAGTGAGTTTACTTCCAGGAGCATTAGAAGGGTAAATTCAGGAGGAGAAATAAAGGTAATCTAGATCTAATAAAGGATCCCACCAAAGGCCCCTTTCTCACATAAAATACTTTATCTACTTATCTAGGGGAAATTAATATAATTCACATGTGGTTTCAAACATTTTCCTAATTATAACTTCTCCTCATCACTTCGTAGCCCAACTTTATGACCCACTCTAAGGACAAGAGAATCATTACTCTGAAGCTGCTGCACTCCATGCCTCATGTGAGGTGCTGGACGTGTGTTATACCTTTATCCAGAGCTTCTCAGCCTTCCAGATTTTGAGGCAAGGAGGAAAAGTCAGAATTTACTCCACCCAATTGTCACTTAGTTTACAAATAGCTCTCAGTGGGGCAAGGATCTTGCCCACTGCCCCATTGGAGATAGTTGGAAACCACAGCTGTAAGTCTCTTTAGAGAACAGCAGAGAAGTCTGCAAATTCTACAATGCTCATCTCAGAGACTGTTGTATGTGATGACATTTAAACAGGCAAATAATGGTAATATGTAAACAGGTAAAGATGCTCCTCCTTGTACATGCATCGTTTCACTTTGAGGCTTTGGTGTACTTTCCATTCTAATTGAACATAAGGGCTGTATGTTTGTCCCCACTCTTTAACAGTACACTTTTGCCTCTGATTTATCTTTTCATTTCTGTGTTATTCTTTTAACCTAACATTTCAGTATAAAAAGGACAGAAAACAAGACTGTCTATGATACTTAAAGCTACTACTTGAAAAATTTAAAGGGTTTATTAAAGTTATTAAGATAACAAAACAGCCCTGTTTGTCTGTGTCTTCTTCTGATAAGCAATCTATTCCATGTTCATCTAATTTTCTTGTAATATCTCCCTTTGTATCTAAGTCATGTATCCATTTTGACCTTATCTTGGTAAAAGGTGTAAGATCTTGGTTGGCGCCTAATTCCTGCCAGACTGCTTTCCAGCTTTCCCTCCAGTGTTTACCAGATAGTGAATTCTTATCCCCAAACTTAAGTCTTTACCCTTGCCAAACACGAGGTTACTGAAGTCATCTGCTGCTTTAAATTGTACGTCTCCTCTGTTTCATTGATCTACCTTTCTATGTCCTAGAGAATCTATTTCTTAGTAACAGATGGTTTTAATAATCACTGCCCTATAATATCATTTAAAATCAGGTACTGCTAAACCTTCTCTCTGTACGTTTTTATTAGTCCCTTTGATATTTTTGACCTTTTGTCCTTCCAAATGAATTTTATTATTTTTTCTGAGTAGAATAAATTTTTGATAACTATTATAAATATCTTACCCTGGGGAGGTGGAGCCAAGATGGCAGCAGAGAAGCAGGAAAACTCCGTGCCCCCCCATAACCACCTCAAATACCTACAAGATATGACTCTAAACAAATTTTAGAGCTACAGAACCCACAAAGTGACAGAGAAAAACAAATCTCCCACCGAAGGCAGCCTGGCAGGTGGACAGGAAGGGTTCATCTCGGTGGGCTGGGAGCCAAGCCCAGCCCCACATGAGGCCATAATTTTAGCCCCAGGGTGCCCCCAACCAGTGGCTGCAGTGGACTTCAGGAGAGTGGATCACCAGTAGCAGTGGTGGTTTCCAGAATTATCAACCTATAAATGACAATGAAAAAGTGAGAGGTCAGTGTAGAACTCTGTTGGAACCGGAGGGAGAGGGTGGAGGAGCAAGTCCAGTCCCTGCCCCCAGAGCTAGAAGAGGCAGAGGTATAGTGGCCCTGCAGCTGCCTCCATGTGGCTGCTTCAGAGCTCCTGGCCTGCAGATTGTAGGGGACCAAGCAAATGTTCAGAGGGTAATCACTCTTGCTTAAACCTGCCTGGATCTAGATCACAGTCTTGGGTGGTGATCCTGAGGTGTGTCACCAGTGAGCCAGAGTTTGTGGGGACTGCAGAGATGGCACTTTCCTAACAGCTTCAGCAGCTGCAAAAACCCCAGCTATTTGGGACAAAGCTCTCTCCTCTGGAAGCAGAGTTCTCCTGTGGCAAAGAGCCCAAAAGTCAAGTAATTGAGTGGCAACATAAGCAAGCAAAGGAAGCAAAGCAAGAACAGCAATCCAACTTTAGATACCTTTCTTGGGGACAAAAAGGATCAAAGAATGGAATGGGAGGAAGACAACAAAGTAAGAACTCCTGCACCAAAAGCTTCCAAGAAAAATATGAACTGCTTACAGGCCATGGAGGAGCTCAAGAAGGTTTTTGAAAATCAAATAAGAGAGTAGAGGAAAAATTGGGAAGAGAAATTAGAATGATGGAAGAAAATCATGAAAAGAGAGTCAACAGCCTGACTGAAGAAAATAACACCTTAAAAAATAGATTAACTCAAATGGCAAAAGAGGTCCAAAAAGCCAATGAGGAGAAGAATGCCTTAAAAAGCATCATTTGCCAGATGGAAAAAGAATTTCAAAAGCTCATGAAAGAGAATAATTCCTTCAGAATTAGATTAGAGCAAATGGAAGCTAATGACTTTATTTTTTTTTTTTGCAGGGGGGAAGGTAGGGCATTTGGGATTAAGTGACTTGCCCAAGGTCACATAGCTAGTTTTGTGTTAAGTGTCTGAGGCCAGATTTGAACTCAGGTCCTCCTGACTCCAGGGCCCGTGCTTTATTCACTGCGCCACCTAGCCACCCCAAAGCTAATGACTTTATGAGAAACCAAGATACTATTAAACAGATCCAAACAAATGAAAAGATAGATGGTAATGTGAAATATCTCACTGGAAAAACCACTGACCTGGAAAATAAATCCAGGAGAGATAATTTAAAAATTATTGGACTACCTGAAAGCCATGATCAAAAAAAGAACCTAGAAATCATCCTTCAAGAAATTCTCAAGGAAAATTGCCCTGATATTTTAGAACCAGAGGGCAAAATAGAACTTGAAAGAATTCACCAATCACCTCTTGAAAAAGATCCCCAAAAGAAAACTCTTAGGAATGTTATATCTAGGTTCCAGAGTTCCCAGATTGGGGAGCAAATATTACAAGCAGCCAAGAAGAAACAATTTGAATATTGTGGAAACACAATCAGGATAACACAGGATCTAGCAGCTTCTACATTAAGGGATTGAAGGGCTTAGAATATGATACTCTGGAGGTCAAACAAGCTAGGATTAAAACCAAGAATCACCTACCCAGCAAAACTGAGTATAATGTTTCAGGGAAAAATATGATCATTCAATGAAATAGAGGACTTTCAAGCATTGTTGATGAAAAAACCAGCGTTGAATAGAAAATTTGACATTCAAATACAAGAAGCAAGAAAAGTATGTGAAGGTAAACAGGCAAAAGAAATCATAAGGAACTTATCAAAGTTGAACTATTTACATTCCTACATGGAAAAATGATCATTGTAACTTATGAAACTTTTCTCAGTATGAGGATAGGTAAAGGGAATATAAATGTGTGTATATATGTATATATATAGACACATATA
>CM053583.1:218482513-218497716 GCA_028627135.1 Pseudochirops cupreus
TAACAAAATAAAAAAAAAAGAAAGAAAAATGAGCGGGAGAAGGAAATGGCAGACCACTGTAGTATCTCTGTCAAGAAAATCCAAACAGGCTCGTGAAGAAGCAGATACAACTGAACAACAACAATTCCCTATTTTCTATAGGGGAAAAATGGTATTCACATACATTGCTAACGTTCATACTTCTACCTGTAACAAATGCTTCCGACTACTTTAATGTCTTTGGAAAATGTTGAAAATGCACATCTCAGGATGTAATAAAAAAAATTAAAAGCACGTAACTCAGTGGGTCAACACAAAGAGCACATTGTACCAATATATTTATGTATTGTATAAGATCCTGGGTTCAAAGGGCTACACTTTTATGTTGGTTTTATTTACATGTGAAATTTTTTCCAAGTGATACAGGGAAATGGATACCATATGTTTCCTAGCTGTTTTGTTCTGACAGGAACCATTAAGGACTCTACATGGAAATGGATTCTGTCTGTGCCTTATGAAAATAATTCCTGCTACAGAAGGGTCTAGACATTGCAAAAGAAGCATCAACATTTTGATTTTGTTGTCACTCTCCTTATTCACAAATCTATTATTCTGTCTGAGGCTGAAGATGAAATATTTTTTCCTAGTTTGTCCTTTGACTTGATGAAGGAAAACCCCAACAACAACAGCCAGTAGTAATTGATCTTAAAACAGATTCTCCATTCTTCAAGAGGGTATTTCTTTATATATGCTATATACTTCAACAAAAAAAAATCCCCCAAACCCTAGCATGCTGAATTCTCTTAAACTGATGGTCAACTTTTAAGTGCAATTCAAGATAAACTTAGAGAATGCTTGGTCCTCTCCCTTTTTAACGCCAGTCTCCAAAATGTTGGTCATAAATCTCACTTATTCAAATGATAGAATACTAGTTAATTGTTTAGAATATACAGAAATAGAGGGCCAATTAAACACTGTCAGTAATCTTACCACAATTTTTTTTCTTAGAAATCCCAAATTAATTTTAGAAATAACATATTAATCAAACTGTCACAAATTTGTTGGAAAATAAAATTGTATACTTTAGTGGAGTAATCTAATGTCCCTGATGGCAGCAACTGCTTTTTACTTCTGTAGTCGCCCATGGTGCCTAGCATAATGTTTTGCACATAAAAAAACTATAAATATTTACTAACATAAAGAATTTAGTAATGCTTGAGCTAAGTGAATTTGTTCAATAAGTTATGTCTGAGTCTCTATTCTTTTTAATTTTTTTATATTTTAAAAGTTATCACTCATAATCAGTTAAACTTTTCCTGCTCATGCCCTCCCTTCTCATCCTACCCCCAAACCCACTGTATCAGATAATTTATCTCTCTTACAATCTTGAAATTAAAGACAATGAATATTCTATGGTGGGTCCAAGATGCCACAATTCATGAACAAGGCAGGGGGCACCTAGGTGGCACAGTGAATAGAGCACTGGCCTGGGGGTCAGGAGGACCTGAGTTCAAATCCAGCCGTGTAACCTTGGGCAAGTCACTTAATCCCAACTGCCCTCCAAAAAGCAAAAAAATAAAATAAAAGTAGAAAATAATTCTTTAAAAAAAAAAACAAGGCAAGGGCATAACCATCTGTAGTTGTCTCTTCCATATTGCAATTCCCCCCACTGCAGCTTCAATATAATACAGGTTGGCATAAGAAATCAAGTAGGAATTTTAGGAGAGTTTTGCAGAAGCCACAGAAAGCACTTGAAGGCCAACAGGAGACACAGAAAAAGTTTGGAAACTCAGAAATGCATAAAATATATGTATAGTATACTATAATAAAGCATATGACCAAATACTTAACTCAAATTTTACAATAAAGTACTGTAAGCACCTCATAAAAGGAAAAAAAAAATCAGACTTCTTTTCTGGTATGAAGGGAGGGCCAAAAAATTTTACGTGGATTTTCCAGCTTGCAGGGGTTACCATGCTCCTAACTTCCATGATGTGGAAGGTATTTATTTTGAATCTAGCCTGTGAATATTGGTCTGGGGAAAACATACATGTGGATAAAAGATACTCTGCCAATATACACTTAACACAGAATGGGTATATTTAAAAACCTAATGACTTAGAAGTGAGAACTTTGCTGAATATTTGCTAATAATCACATTAGTCTAACACATCAAAGTCTGTGAAATGTTTTTGTAGCTGCTATATTATTTAATCCTTAAAAAACACATGATATGGACAACTCTTTCATTATTTCCATTTTGCAAATGAGCAGACTGAAGTTCAGACTGTCCAGAGCTCCTAAAGCTACTTAGTAGAGGTTAAAAAATATCATTGTATGCTCTACCATAGAAATGACATATTGCTCCTACTTTAGTCTCTGCTTGGGATTGGAACTGAATTCCATATAAAGAATTCTGTATAAAGCAATTCTTTGTTTGTGTTAGAAACCAAAATTTATTTGATATTTAAATAAAAGAAACTTAGAAGGCTATACTTTGTTTTTCTTTTTTGACTTCCAAAACTTGAACCCAGTTCTCCTGACTCCCTATACCACAAAGCAAGGTAAATATTAGTCAATTATTGAAAGATTCCAGGACACATGAAAAGTTCAGGCAGATATTTAGGATAATCATATGTCATATTGAAAACTGTCCTATTTTTACACATATCCTACATTATACACATCATACAAATGCATACTTTATTCTATATGACTCATGCTGGAACACAACACATTCTTCTGAAACCTTGACTTTAATCTGATTTCCACAAGTTTATAATCATAAGACTAAGTTAATTGAAACAGAGGCCAATTATTTGGCTCATGCGACTGATAAAATAATATTTCCCTGCGTAGATAATGAGCAGTTTGCTACTATAAGTGTGGGTCTCATTTTCAAGCTTTGATGCCAGTGTTAGCTGCCAAAAATGCCCTTTCTTTGCTGTCATCTGTTTATATTACCATCCTAATATGAAATTTGGGCTTCTATATTTAAAAACTAGCTTTGGAAGTCAAAAAAGAAAAAAAAAGTACAGCCTTCTAAGTTTCATTTATTTAAATATCAAGCAAATTTTGGTTTCTAACACAAACAAAAAAAGTGCTTTATATAGAATTCAATTCTGATCCCAAGCAGAGACTTCAGTAGGAGCAATATATCATTTCCAGGGTAGAGTATATGATGACGTTTTTTAACCTCTACTAAGAGGGCCACTGGGAATCTAAGCTCTTGTGAATGCTTTTATTTCCTCCTATTTGAACACCTAAGTCTGTAACAGAAGTTAATGAAAGTTTTAATAGCAGGTTCCACGTTCCCAAAGCTTTTATAAATAGACCTCAGTGTAAACATCTCAGGCTCTGAAGAAAGTGATAAGTGGCTTATACCTTTACCTGATAACAGAAAGAGGAAGATGGAGCCCAGTGGGAATTAGGTGTGTCTAGTATTCCTATGCCTGAGGGCTAGATAGTAACCTCAAATTGGAGATGACTTGGCTACCTCTTGATCCAGGGAACGGGATCAGGAATTTTGTGGTAGAAAGGAAAATCAGACATGGAAAGGGAAAATCTGAGTGAATCTTCTCTTGAACCCTTCCAAAATATGCCATTTTCCCTTTATTCTAAGACCTATGATGAGGGCTTCAAAGATACTACTCATTTTGATTTTTAGAGGCTGGAAGGTGGCTATGATTTAAATTCACTAAAAACTCCTTCAGGAGGGTTTCTGAAGAGCAAGAAAGCCCTAGTGAGCACTACTTTTGTTTCTTTTCTTTCTCTGTTCCCAAAGATTTCAGGTACCAACAGATAGGGAAATCCTGAAGTGGTAGCAAGAGAGGGAAAAGAAAGGAGTAGGTATATGGGATGTTTTTATTTATCACTGACTAAAATTTTATTTAGAAAATATCAACCAATGATCTGATCACAGCAGACTGTTTGACACAGGAAAAGAGCTACTTGAATTAGTTTTAGAAAATGTTTGCTTTTCAGTGGCTAATGGGAAGAAACACTATTAAGTATTAAGTGGTAATCTTATATGTGCCAATTCTTGTAAACCTCTATAATATTGTATAATATAGTCTACCCATTTCCTACCCATTTTGGAGACCTGCTAAGAAAATGCTCCTGATTTACGTATATGTCCTTATTCTATGAAAACTTCCACAGGAACTGAATTACTTGAGCACTAGCTATAAAAAAATTTTGTTCTTCAATCATTTCAGACTCTTTGTGACCCCATTTGGTATTTTCTTGGCAAAGATACTAGAGTGGTTTGCCATTCTCTTTTTCAGTTCATTTTACAGATAAGAAATTGAGGCAAACAGGGTTAAGTGACTTTCCCAAGGTCACACAGCTAGTAAAGGTCTAAGACCACATTTGAACTCAGGAAGATGAGTCTTCTTGACTCCAGACCTGCCACGCTATCTACTGTGCCACCCAATGGCCCCATAAAATAAAAAGTCACTCTCCATCTATAGGGAATATTCTATCATAAAAGAAGATGTGACATTTTGAAAATGAGATTTTTTTTAGACCTTAAAATAACTTTTAATAAAACATAGTAACTGGTCATTTTACACATGAGGGAACTTAGTTCCAGAAAGATCAAGTGAGTTGCCAAAGATAACACAGGTAAGGAATAAAAGCCAAGATTTGGACCAAGGTCCTCTGACTTTTCATAGTGCTTTTCTCATTGTACTTTACTATCTTTTTTTATTGTCAACTAAAAACATGCCTGATCTTACTTCCTTATAATTCATGACACTGGCAAAGCCTCTTGAGTGCATGAACTGTTGCATTCACTCCAGGTCCTTTTACAGGGGTTGTTTTTCTCCCACTCTGCAGCTAGCTGTACATGTAGATATTCCAAAAGACAGAGAAAACAATTCCTTCCTTTGTAGACGTCACATAATTCGGGCATTACTGGTATTGGGGAAACAAACTTCAGAGTTGCAACTGATGCTGGAGGCCTTTTTCATAGTTTTAATACCGTATGAATCACAAGGAATTCAATGTCGGGATCCTTTGTTGTGCTAATATTAGGATGTGAAGGGAAGCTGGCTTGGTGAATTATTTAAGAATGAGAATTTTCACTAGCCTTAGAGAAACTATAAGTGCTGTGTTTTTTTTTAAATATGAGTTTAAGGGAGGTGGGGGTGGAACCAAGATGGAAGATAAAAGGCAGGGACTCACTGGAGGTCGCCCAAATTCCCATCTGAACAATTTTAAATAATGCCTCAAAACCAATTCTGAAGTGGCAGAACCTACAAAAGGACAGAGTGAAAGGATTTTCTGGCCTAAGACAACTTTGAAGGTTGTTAGGAGAAGGCTGTCACACCAGGGTGAGAGTGGAGCACAGTATAGCTGCACCATTACAGGCATTGCTCCAGCAAAAAAGCAGCAGGTTTTGGGGGGATGGGGCAGGACAACTGAATCAGTGGTGGCAGCAGCAGCTTCAGGAGCTCTTAGCTAAAAGATGGTAAGTGAGGTAAAACAATTGGCCAGAAGGCAATTATAGGAGTTCTGCTGGCACTGGTTGCAGGACTCTGTTGTTTTGTCCATACATGTATCTGGTTCACAAATCCAGGGTAAGGGGAAGCACTAACACAGTTGGGCATGTGTCTGTAAGGGAGCAGGGGACCCTGGTTATAGTTTCAGGGCAGAAACAAGTGTTTGTGGTTGCTCACAGACAAGAGCACAGGCTAGGACAGCAGAAAATATACCTCTCCTTAGATTATACCACTTTGGAAGAACTGAAAACTTACAGGCTTCCAAAGTTAGTTCTGAAAATAGCTGCACAAAAAAATCTGAAGCTTGGCATGGTGCTCCCTCCACTCCAGAAGAAGAGCCCAACTTTAATATAAAGGTAAATGTTAAGACATAGGCTAGAAAAAACAAACTCAATTATAGAAAGTCACTATGGTGACAGGGAATATCAAAACACAAACTCAAAAGAGGACAACAAAGTCAAAACTTACTACTTCCAAAGATTCAAAGAAAAATCTGAATTTGTCTCAGGACCAAAAAGATTTCCTGGAAGAACTCAAAAAGGATTTTAAAAATCAAATAAGAGAGGTAGAGGAAAAACACAGAAAAGAGATGAGAGTGATACAAGAAAATTGTGAAAAAGTAAGCACAAAAAATACTGACAAAAATAACACTTTAAAATACAGAACAGGCCAAATGTTAAAAAGAGGCACAAAAATCCGCTTAAGAGAAGAATGCTTTAAAAATGAAAACTGGGGGCAGCTAGGCGGTGCAGTAGGTAAAGTACCAGCCCTCATGTCAGGAGGACCTAAGTTCAAATCCAGCCTTAGACACTCTACACTCCAACCCTAGGCAAGTCACTTAACCCCAACTGCCTCTCAAAAAACCCTCAGAAAACAAGAAGTAGAATTGATCAAATAAATAAAGGGATACAAAAATTCACTGAAGAGAACTCCTTAAAAAATAGAATTGTTCACATGGAAAAGGAAGAACAAAAACTCACCAAAGATAATTCCTTAAAAATTAGAATTGGGCAAGTGGAAGCTAATGACTCCATAAGACATCAAGAAAAAAAAAATAAAAGCAAATCAAAAGAATGAAAAAGTAGAAGAAAATGTGAAATCTCTGAAAAACAGATTTAGAAGGGATAATTTAAGAATTACTGGACTACCTGAAAGCCATGATCAAAAAAACAAACAAACCAGGGCTAGATATCCTCTTTCAAGAGATTATCAAGGAAAACTGCCCTGATTTTCTAGAGCTAGAGGATAAAATAGAAATGGAAAAAATCCACCAATCACCTCCTGAAAGTGATCCCAAAATGAAATCTCCCAGGAATATCACGGCCAAATTCCAGACTTCCCAGATGAAGGAGAAAATATTGCAAGCAGTCAGAAAGAAACAGTTCAAATACTGTAGAGACACAATCAGGATAACACAAGATGTAACAGCTTCTACATTAAAGGATTAGAGGGATCAGAATATCATATTTCTGAGGGCAAAGGAAGTAGGATTACAACAAAGAATCACCTGCCCAGCAAAAATGAATATAATCCTTCAGGAGAAAAAAAACAACGGGTATTTAATGAAATAGAGGACTTTTAAGAATTCTTGATGAAAAGATTAGAGCTGAATAGAAATTTTAGTTTTCAACTATAAAACTCAAGAGAAGCATAGAAAGATAAACAGGAAAGAGAAATCATAAGGGATTCAATAAGGTTAATCTATTTACATTCTTACATGGGAAGATGATATGTGTAATTCATAAGAACTTTCTTATTAGAGGGCACAAGTATGAGTTGAACATAATGGGATGATATCTAAATGATAAGAAATGAAAGAAAAGAAAAAGACATGCACTTAGAGAGGTGGAGAGAAGTAGAATGAGATAATTTATCTCATGTAAAAATGTGTGAAAGAACTTCTACAGTGGAGGGGAAAGATATGGGATGTAGGGGGAGAGTGCTTGAACCTTACTTTCATGGGAATTAACTCAAAGAGGGAATAATATATGTTGGGTTTTTTGGCAAAGCCACTGGAGTGGTTTGCTATTTCTGCAGATTATTTTAAAGATGTGGAACTGAAGTAAATAGGATTAAGTAACTTGCCAGGGTCACACAGTTAGTATGTGAAACCACATTTGAATCCATGAAGAGTTTTCCTGATTCCCAACCCAGTGTTCTATCTTCTGTGCCATCTAGCTGCTCGGGAGGAGGTGGGAGTCATAAGCAAAAAACTTTTAAGGATGGACAGGGTAAATGGAGAGAAAGAGAGAGCAGGGGCAATAAATAAGGAGGAAAACAGGATGGAGGGAAATACATAGTTAATAATCTGTGAGGAAAAATGTACAGCAAGTTCCTCTGATAAAGATCTGATTTCTCAAATATGCAGAATTGAGTCAAATTTTAAAAAAATAAGCACCATTTCTCAATTCATGAATGGTCAAAGGATATGAACAGCCAGTTTTAAGATGAAGTAATCAAAGCTATCCATAGTTAAATGAATGCTCTAAATAGTCAAGTGCTCTAAATAACTATTGATTAGAGAAATAAAAATTAAAACAACTCTGAGATACCACACCTGTAACGGCAAGCACAGGAGTACTTTGTTCCTTGTTTCAGTTATTCAAGTACTTAGCTCCTCGTTTCAGTTCCTCAAGTGTCTTTGAGTCTTACCTGTGATTATATCAAGTCTTTGTTAGAAACAGAACCTGTGAAGCCCACAGTGGGAGGAACTTGCTAAAGATCTGAACAGGAAGGACTTAAGAGGAAGGGATGGAACAGGAAGGAGCAGAGGATATTAAAACTCAAGCATAAGCTGGGACTGAGCAGAACTGGGAGTAAGGAGGTCTGTGGTGTTGCCACTCTGTTCTGTCTGTGTTGATGTTACTTTGTCAGACCTGTCTGCTGACAAAAGATGTTGCTGCTGTTACAGAAGTCCTGGGACCCTACTGCTGGTTCAGAAACCCTGAAAGAGGACTTTCCTGCTGTTTGTTTACAGAAGTCCTGAAGGAGAGTTTTACTGATGTTTTCAGAGGTCCTGGCAATTTATTGATGATTTGTGTTTGGTTTCTCAGACAGAAGCCCTCTCTGTTGGTCTGTGTTAATTTTTCACTCAGTTCTGTCTGTTGGTCTGTGTTGATTTCACAGGCAGAAAGTGAACTGATGATAGTTCCGGCAATGTGTGTGAATATTGCTGTAACTCTGCTAAGCTTAATATGTGTAAATGGAGCAGGAGCTGGACCAGGAGCTGCGAGTTGCCCACCTGTGAATCCAGGTGAGAGTTGGGTGAATTCAGGCAAGAGCTGGGAGAATGGAAGAACAACCATGGAGTTTGGGAGTCAGTGTAGAGTCAAGATGAAAGGACCTTTAAGTTGGTACTTAGTGCTGACTGACAAGATTAAGACAATGTGACCTAGGGGTGGGAGACCTTTGTACTTTGTACCCCTTAAGGATGATTGCTCCTTAAAGATGACTGAGTTAAGGATGATTGGAAGCCAGTCTCCATTCAAGATGAAAGAAGACTTTAGATGGGTACTTTATATTGACTGATTCAGATTGTGACTTACTGAATGATATCTTTTGTTTAAGAATTTGTGGCCACTTTAGTAATAAGTTGTTTTGTTATATTGCTGTAAAAGTTGTACTTTGGTTTCTGTGGATGTTTTGCTGAATAAATAGAGATTTCATTATCCTAGGTAATCAGAACTTTAAAGCTATTCATAGCAGCAGTCCTCAGGAGAGCTGCTTGTGCTTGACTTTACAACCCTTTCAGAATGGCTAATATTTTAGAAAAGGAAAATGACAAATGTTGGAGAGGATGTGGAAAAATCTAAACACTAATGCACTGTTGGTAGTATTGTGAACTAATACAACCATTCTGGAGAGCAATTTGGAACTATGTACTAAGGGTGATAAAATCATGCATAACCTTTGACTGAGAAATGCCACTACTAGCTCTGTATCCCAAAGAGATAAAAAACAAAAAAGAAAAGGACCTATCTGTACAAAAATATTTATAGCAGTTCCTTTCGTGATGGTAAAGAAGTGGAAATTGAGGGCATGCCCATCTACTGGGAAATGGCTGAACAAGTTGTTGTATATGATTATGATGGAATACTACTGTGCTATAAAAAATGGTGAGCAATATACTTTCAGAAAAACCTAGAAAGACTCACATGAACTGATGCAAAGTGAAGTGAGAAGAACCAGGAGAATATTGTATACAGTAACAACAATATTGCATGTTTAACTGTGAATGACTTAGCTATTCTCGGAAGCACACCTGACCTAAAACAATTCCTAGGAACTTATGACGAAAAATGCCGTCCATCTCCAGAGAAAGAACTGTGGAGTCTGAATGCAGATTGAACCACATTTAAAAAACAACTTTTTTATTTTTCTTGGTTTTTTTTTGTTCTGTGTTTTCTTTCATAACGTGACTAATAAAGAAATGTTTTACATGACTGTACACATATAACATATCAAATTGCTTGCCTTTTCAATGGGGGAGGAAAAGAGAGAGGTAAGGAGAGAATTTGGAACTTAAAATTTTAAAAAACAAATGGTAAAATTTGTTTTTACATTTCATTGTGGAAAAATAAAATATTAAACACACACATTTTAAAGTCTGAGTTTAAGGTCTTAAGCAAGAAAGACCTTAAGGAAAAGCAGACATTAGCTTGCAGCTTCCATTCTTCCTCTCATCGGAGCAACACAGCAACAGTGCTAACATCTGTCTCGGTCAAACACACCCATCAGGCAGGATGACTGGCCAGAAAGCAATGGAAATACAATGAGTAAAAAAGCAAAGAGAATGAAGATCAGGGGATCTTCCCAGAGCAAATGAATGTCTACTGGGCCTCAACTTAATCTTAAGGTGTTCAAGAAACATCCATATTCACTTACAAGGAATAATCATAAAAATAAAAATGGGGGTAAAGCCTGGACCTGTGGTTTCATCAGCAAAGGAACTCCAGGGAGAGGAAAACCACTTTCCCAGGACAGGTCAGCACCTTCTTTGTCACTTACAGTCTTAGACAGGTGCCTCAGGGCACTGACAGGGTGAGTACTTGGCCCCGAGGAGTCCTGGCTACTATGCCAGCCCTCTCTCCCCTGTGAAACACTGCTTTAAAAAAAGAAAGAAAAGCAAAGAGAAATGAAAATGCTCATTTATAAAGGGATTCAAAATGAGGCTTTTGAAGATGAATTTCCCGGAACATCCATCCTTTAAGGAAATATATTCATAACAACACTATGTTAACAAAGTTAATAACGACATTATACTGACACATGTATATGTACATATATATAGTAATCTGCATAAAAATTTATACTTTTGAAAGTATTTTATATATAAGATGTAGAGCTAAGAACTTAGAGGTTATGTAGTCCAATACTCCCAGCTTACATGTGAGAAAACTGAGTCTTAGAGATACTGAATGACATGCCCAGACTGATTTAAGTAATATCTAACAATTGCTCTGACTCTGTAAAGCCAAGCATGAGCAGCTTTCCAGAGGACTGCTGCCGTGAACAGCTTTCAAGGTTCTGATTACATAGCATAGTGAACTCTCCATTTATTCAGTCAAAAGTTAAGGCAAAACATTCACAGAAAATCAAAACACAGCATTCACCACATCACAACTCAACAACTTAACACTAAAATGGCCACACAGTTTTCACCAAAGTGGTCACATAGTTTTAAACAAAATACATATTCATTTAGTAACTTAATCATTTAGTAAGTCCTCAATTCAATCACAAAGTACAAAGGTTAAAGTTCTCTTTTAAACAAAGTGCATTCATTTAATCAACAACAAAGTACAAAGCTCAAAAGTTTTCCATCCCTAAGCCACAACTAAATTATAACATCATCAGGCCCACCCAGTACCCTCTCAAGGGGCAGTGGAAAGCACAAAGACCATCCACTCCGAAGTCACAACTAGGTTACAACATCATCAATCAGCATTAAATACCCAAGGAGAGGTCTTTTTATGTTGGCTTGAGGCAGGTTCTCAGCTTCCATGGCTCCTCTCCAATGGTCCCAGCTCCTGCCCAAATCTGACCAACCACCACCTGAGTTCAAAGGCAGACAGATCCCAGTTCCTTGTCCAGCTCTCCATGCAGTTCCTGCTCCACACTGAAGCTCACAGTGTCCAGTGCACCCCAAGTCCCTCACAGTCTCTGCTCCTGGGAAGACAAAGCTCAACAAAGCCACAACAGCATTCATATACATTCCCAGCACCCTCATCAATTCACGTTCTGCCTGTGAAATCAATATAGACCCAAAACAGACAGACAAAGTACCAGCACCATGGTCATGCCTCCTCAGTTCTTGGCATATCCAGCTGGCCTTCAGAAGTTCTGGGCAGCTCTGATTGGCCCTCAGAAGTCTTTGGGGTCCTGGCAATTCTCTCTCTCTCAGCAATCCTTGTTCCTGGCAGTTCTCTCTCTCTCTCTCCAGCAGTAGCTGCTCTGCCTCCATGATGCTGCTCCCAGAAGTTCTGGCCTCTCTCAGCTTGGACTTTTCCTTATACACGGCACCAGTTCCTCCATGTTCAGCCCCCTCCTATCACATCAACAAGTCCATCTCACTGTGGGATTCACAAGCTCTGGGTCTTAACACTTAACACTTAACCCCAAGTGCTAAGTACCTGTTCGCTTGCCAATACAAGGAGATCTTCAAATTCCATTACTATTACATACTCCAAATTCCATGCCCTTCTCACAACCTCATAATCGCATTGCCCAGACATAAGAAGAAATTAAAGTCCTGAGGAGACTGTGTGACATGGTTATAAAGGTTAGTAATGGTTGAGCCAGGACTAAACCTTCCTGACACCCAGTTCAATGTTCTTTCCATTATACAACACTTCCATCACTTAGCACAGCGCTTGGCACACAGTAGGCACTTAGGAAATATTTATTCACTGACTGACTGACTTCCCCTTTATCAGAATTGGAAGTGTTATCTAATCTTTATTAACCAAAATGTTCCTATTTGAATCATGTTTGGAAAATGGAACCCAGGAACTAGTGACAAGCAAAATTGTTTTTTAATTTCAATCTTAATTTAGGTTTTAAAATAACTTTTTTTTCATAATTATTGGTGAAAAAACTGAAACAGAAATAAAGGTTGGTACTCCCCAAAAACATATCCTGCCAAGTTGTGCCTATGCAGTCTATTCGATAATAGAAAAACTGTATGTTTCACCAAAAGGAAGAAAATGAATCACTTCTTCAAAAGGACCAAGATGTGGTGATATCAACATGAAAACTAACTAAACAAAAGATAGTTAAAATCTTTCAGAGAGCAATGAAAGATACAAGATACAAAATATATATAAAGAAGATATAAAATCCTTGTTTTCACATGGTTAAGGTTGGGGGAGTGGGTTTTTGTTTACTGTTTGATTTTAAGGAAAAAAGCACATTGTCTGAGAGATGCAGAGAAATCAAAGGAAACATCAATGCGCTAAGCATCTATGAAATAAAAGACATAGCGAGGGATTTCAGGAGGAGAGCAGGTGAAAAAGAAGAATATTTCAGGAGAAAATCCATTCATTCATTAGTAAACAGCATCAAAGGTAATGGGATAATATAGACTCAGGGTGGGAGAGGATACTTAGAGTTAGACAAGGAGACACCATTTAAACAAAAGGATCAGAACTAGAAATGAAGGTCAAGGACACTTTCAGTCCTCCCTCACACACTCACACATTTAGGGTGGCAGGAGGGTAAAGGGAGATCACTGCAGAATAAATCACAAAGGGAGAAGCGGGAGATGGTCACCACCAGCAGAAAGGTATAAAAGCAATGTAATGTAACGTGGTAAGGAATAAAACAGGTATTTTGTAATGGACAATGCCAGGAAGTGACGGTACTTAAAGAAATCAACTTCTGCAAGATGGAGTCATGTCTGATAATACTGATTTTAACTAGAGGTATGGGGGATTGATTAGAATCAAAGGGGAAGAGGGTTCAGAGGGCTATATCAAAAGAGATAAGTGATGATGGAAAAGGCAAAGAACAAGATAGGTATCCCTGGACTCAAGATAACATAAGAATACCCATAACACATTGAAAAAAATTAATATTCATTAGAGAAGAAATTATAAATGCAGAAGGCCATATATGTACCAAGACCCCATGTAGAGCGAGGGCTGTCCCCTATAGCATGGGGACGTCTTTGTGTGACTTGAAGGGAGTTAGAATGACATCTCTTGCCCCTTCTTCCCAAACCCTTCTCCAAGAGAGACTTTCATTCCTGCTAGGAGGGGAAACAGGAAGTTGAGGCTGAACACTACTCTATTCTCTGTAGAGAGAGTTGGAATTATATCTGTTTTAAATACTGTTAGTATAGGGAATATGATCAGGTTCAATCTAACTTCTGATCACTGTATCATTTTTGGTGGAAAGGAGACCTTCAAGGTCTATATCCAAAGGTTGACCAACCCCTTTCCCACCAAACACCAATTCCACAGTGAACATGCACAGTGAATAGCAAAGAAATCATTTTATCCAAATCACAGTAAAAAAGGAATCAGAGAAGGTTTATAGAGAACATAAACCAGACAATACAAAGTGAAGGAGCTCTCCCACTGAAAGGGAGATAACAGCTCAATCAGGAGAGAGAGTTCTAGATCTCACCCAAGGGGAAAATTCCACAAGTCTCTAGTGTGGCAAGCTAAAGATGAAGACATGATAAAGACTACCAGATCCTCTCATGTCTTCCCAGAATCTTTTCCTTTGGCAACCTTTATTGGGGTTGTCCTTTTCCGTCTTCTCTAGAAGCTGGAAGCCAGAAACACCAAGAGATCTGATGCTTGAAAAGTACCTAAAGAGGACCCAAGAAGGATGGAGCTTTCCCATTCTCATCAATTCTGCCCCACTTGTCATATAGGGCAGTGCATTTATCTCCACCAATGAGGAGAGAGTCCCATACCAATGTGCTTTGGGTCAGGGGTTACATAAAGTAGTCTAAAAAGTAAACGCAATAAGAGGGTAGATAACAGCATTTTTTTGGAAAGGTTCATTAAATGTAGTATGAGTGAATGACTAAGATTGGGAGGAGCTATAAGAACTCAAAGGATTTGGGGGAGGGGAAGAAAAAGGGAGGGAGGGAGAGAGAGAGAGAGAGAGAGAGAGAGAGAGAGAGAGAGAGAAAGAGAGAGAGAGAGAATATATAAATGTAAGCCCAAAGAGAGTTTGGAATTTGTCATGGTAACAAAGGACTGAGGAATTGGTGGGGAAGAAAAAGAGATTAGTTTAGCAAAACAAACCCCAGAGATTAACTGCTGACATAAAAGAAGAGAAACATACATACATTTAATAGAAGAAAACATAAACTTAAGAATTATAACTCTAAATGTTAATGGATAAAATTCCCTAATAAAAAGAGATTGGAAGATTTTTTTTAATCTAACAATTTGTTTCAGATAATAAACACATTTAAAATATAAAGATACAGAATTAAAGATGAGGGGATGGAATAAAATTTATTGTGTTTTATAGGACTCTAAAATCAGGAATTGCATTCATGATAAACAACAAGGCAACAATAAAATTTAATAATATTGAGACTTCTGGCAAAGATATCTAAATGAAAGATTCTAGATAAGAACAGTTACCCCAGGCAAAGTGTGAAAGATTACCAAATGAAGCAAAGGGTCAACAAACCAGAAACGATACAAGTGAGGTAATTCTCTCTCCCTCTCTCCCTCTCTCTCTCTCTGTCTCTCT
>CM053583.1:218498216-218513649 GCA_028627135.1 Pseudochirops cupreus
CCAGCTTCTTCACTTTACAGATGAAGAAACGGAGGCACCAAAAAGCTAAGTGATTTGCTCAGGGTCAAATGGTTATTAAGTGAGGAGGTACCTGAACCCACATCTTCTGACTGAACGTCCAGTAATTTATCCACTCTTCCTCTTTCTGCAGTAGGAATATGTATGTATGTATGTATGTATGTATGTATGTATGTGTGTATGTATGCATGTATATGCATGTAAAGCTGTCCATTACCATATGGGTAGTAAATGCATCCAACATTTTTCATTGGCGCCTGTATCATTATGTCTTGTGTGTATGCATGCACACATGTGTATGTATATGTTTGTATGTGTATGCACGTACATGTGTATGTATGTGCATGTGTGCATGCATGCATGTGTATGGGCGTGTGCATGTATGTGTATGTATGCGTGTGCGTATGTGGGCATGTATGTGTGCATGTGTGTATGTGTATGCATGTATGTGTATGTATGTGTACATATGTATGTATGTGTGTATGTGAGTATGTGTGTGTACGTATGTGTGTACACACACACGCACACGCACACACACACATGTATATATATATGAGGACTTATAAAAATCCTTTTAACATTAATGAGCTAACATACTGGTAGCACTACAGGTAAAGAACTTTAATTTATTCACTGCTAAACCTGATAAAATAATCTGAGTATAATTTGAAGTCTTATATCGCCCATGGATTTAAGGATTCAGATGGCTACCACTGAGGTTCCAGATTTAACAATGCTCTCAAATCATCACATGAAAGAATAACAAATATATCATAGCTCAATACTACACTCACACCCCACCAATCCTTTTTTCCCCATCAGAGAGAGAAAAACAAAGAGGCTTAATTTGATTTACAGAGTGAAAAACAACACTGTATGTACTTTTTGTCAGAGGAGGGGGGTAGCGCAGGGAGGAGAGCTCATCCAGCTGGTTCTCATCTATGTGCCATGATTCTCTGTTTAGTTTACACTATTAGACTCAAAAGCTTTGCTTTAATCTTAACTGCTACAGTATGCCTTATAGTAGATTCTATCATGTAGCTCCTTGATAGGGTTTCAGGCTTTGGCAAAGCCCCATCTTTCAAGCTGTCCATTACCATATGGGTAGTAAATGCATCCAACATTTTTTCATTGGCGCCTGTATCATTATGTCTTGTCACCAATGGTTTCTCCGACTTTCAGTAAATTGTTACATATACTGTGGTTTGGAGCTGATGAGATGATCTTCTACCTTTATAAATATATGGCCAATCCTCTTAGGTCCTCCCTATCCCTTCTCTCTTTGCTGATGACCTAACATCTTGGGGAAGGGAATGGGGAACCTTTTGGGAGAAAGCAGGGCAAGAACATAATAACAGAAGACAACAAGGAGAAGACAGCAAGCTGCCAGAAGCCTATATTCACTAAAGCACGTCTAGAAAAAAAGGCGAGGGAGCAAATGAGGTCGAAGGGCATACCTGATCTGTCTTCATTCTGCGAATCACATCTCCGGCACAGTTCTGGGATGGTCTTGAGTGATGTTACCGAGTACTAAATGGGAAACCAGAAGAAAAAGGACATGTAAAATGATAATAAAAAGGTAGACCAGTTTATTTGCTCAAATAGGGCCACAAATCAGAACAATAACTCCTGTATGGAGTGTTTCAGATCACTTGGATGATTTGGGAGAATCTTGGGTGTTAAAAAAACACAGAGGTGGACAGAGAAACAAAAGAGGTTTTAGTAGTCTGCCTTCATTTATCTCTAGAGTGTGGCCTGTGAAAATAATATTGCCTCTGTACCGAATCCAATCTGGGTGCTGCTTAGCTTTGAGTATTTTTGTGTCTCATGCTCCCACAAAAAAATAACAACAACCGAAAGGTAAGTTGGGAATCTTTCAAGAGTCACTTTAAGTGACATGCACAATAGAGAATTAGGGTACCTCATTAAGGACTATGGACACTCTAGATATCCATCTTTGCAAGGGCTTCCCAAACTGTTCTGCTGTATAGCCTTAACCTGTGAGAGAAACTCCACTGTAAAAGCACAATAATATTCAATAAGATGGAGGCTGCAGAACACAAACATCTATTTGAACTGTTTCATAAACACATGAAGGAGGTTTCATATTTTCAAATTCTTATATGGCAGACCAGGGCCTGGCATCAACTCAGTGACCAGTTATCAAGATAATATTAGAATCAATTCAGTTAATTTTTTTCATTTTAAAAAATATCTTCTTTCTAGATTTAAGGAACTATGCTAGTCATTGGGCATACACAGATGAACTAAAATGCAGCCCCTACCTTCAAGAAGCTTATAATCTAATGTGAGTGGGGTATAAGAAACGCACACGAAGAGACAATACAAGACAATGTATGAAAGACAAAGGAGAGATCAAAACAAAATTCTCTGAGGAGAGAGACTGTCACTTTTATTTGGGGGTGGGGGTGGGGTATGTGTGTGTGTGTGCGTGTGCGTGTGTGTGGGGGGGAGGGCAAGCTTCAGGAAGGAAGGAGAAACTAAATTGAGCATTACCAAGGATAACTCTGAACAAGTGGAAGTGCAAAAGGCAGTGGAATCTATACAATAACCATAGGAAATAAATGTGAACAAAGACACAGAAACAGAAGAGATGAGATCACTAAATAAAGGTCCCAGGAAAAAGTACAGAGCAGCGGTGCTTGGTCAGCCACTGCTCACGGGGAGGGAGGCATCTGTTTGTTGACCTTAGAACATCTGAGACGTTTGTTGTCTTCCTAGGGTATGCATCTGAGCCATAATAAATAACCATCCAAGACTTATCAAAACAGATGACTACTACTGATTTCTGGTGATTCACATGGGCACACTTTTTATTGCTAGAAAGAGCACAAAAAGTACAGCCAAAAATCACAAAGTATTGGGCAAGGAACTAAAGAGCACAGGGGCACAGGCTGCGTGTTCCTCCTTGTGGACCCCTGAAGGAAAGGGTACTGAAAAGAAAAAAATGACTCAGGAAACGAACATTTGTAAATAACATGGTATCTGAGAATAACATTTGGATTACTGGACCATGGCTTAGAACACAGGGATGATAAACTTCTGATCAGGAATGGAGTGCGACTAACCAAAACTGGTAAAAAGTTTCTCAAAAAAAATAGTTTTTTCCAGGTGTTTTGCAAATCTAATTAAAAGGGCTTACAACTAAAAAGGATGCGGGTAGTGGGAGTTGTCTATGTTTATCTATTAAGTTGGATACCACAGGTTTGTTGAAGAAGAATAATAGTTGAGACCCCAAAGTTCACGGGAGACAATCCAAGAAAAGACATAAAAGGAAAATCCATGGCCTCAAATTTCTATATAAGGATGCCAAAAGATTAGCTAATAAACTAGAGGACCCAATACAGGAAGGACAATTTGACCTCACAGGGTATGTATCACTGAGACTTGAAGGGATGAATGAAACTCGTGACTGGAATGTGACTGAAGAAGGGTATAACTATTCAAAGAAACAGAACAGGTGAAATGGGGAGGGTGAACAGTGTTATTTATTTGGAAAATGTCCTCATAAGGAAATCTAGGAACAAAAGAGAAACATGATGAAAAGAATTTGGGTGAAAATCAAAGGAATGAAATAAAATCACTTTTTGTCACTAGCATATAGAACAGACATCTGAGACAAAATAGAGACAGATGAGAAGTTTTGGAAGTTGACAGGGTTGATACAGAAGAATAACATAGAAGTGGTAGGAG
This sequence comes from Pseudochirops cupreus, assembly GCA_028627135.1. NCBI lineage: Eukaryota > Metazoa > Chordata > Mammalia > Diprotodontia > Pseudocheiridae > Pseudochirops > Pseudochirops cupreus. Next base: position 218,501,949 of record CM053583.1, read on the forward strand.
ACTTCAATTATCCAGACATCTACTAAATCTCTCTCCCTCTCTCTCTCTCTCTCTCTCTCTCTCTCTCTCTCTCTCTCTCTCTCCCTCTCTCTCTCCCTCTCTCTCTCTCTCCCTCTCTCTCTCCCTGTGTCTCTGAGTCACTCAGTCTCTCTCTTCCCTTCCCCATTTCTCTCTCCCTCTCCTCTCTCCTCTGTTTCTGCTCCAAGCAGATCATTCAATAACTTCTTGACTTCCCTTAATGATAATTTCATCCTTCAAAAGACAGAGGAACTAAAAGAGAAATTTCTAAATTAGATCTAACAGGGAAGACCCGGTTGCTGTCATGAAAATTATGGGAGCTTTTGCAAGGAAGTAACCACCTTCTCCTAGAGTTTTACGATAAAGGCAAGAAGGTGACATAGTCCGACATACCACCTAGATACTGAAGGCACAGATTTGAAAGATTCAATGGAAAGAATAGAGAGCACTTCATGCATAAAATTCTCCATGGGCAGTCAGCCCCGAGGGATAGGAGAGGATGAAGAATGAACACAGGAAAGGAAGCAATTCTAATAAATAGGGAAATTGGGAATTATCTGAAATGCCTAAAGTGTATAGACAAGGAGGTCACCAACCAACTTAATTTTTCATATAGAATTATTTTTAATGTTATTTTAAGTTTCTGGAATAAAATAAACATTTCTAAAACAGAACAATAAAAAGAAGATTAAAAATGGAAACAAAGAGAGGTAATAGAGGATGATTATATGAGAATTCCAAGGTTCCCTAAAAAGTGTCAGTAGCCACAAAGCACAGAGTGAACTGAGATAAGGTCAAAACAAAAAGGGGTGAGGGGGATTTAATTTTTTTAGTTACATTGTAGCAAAGAGAAGGAATAGTATTCCTGTGTGGGGTAGATGCTGTGATGAAAAATATCAAAAAAAAATATGGCAGAGCTACTGGATATTTTTTTACAGTAGTTTTCATTTTCACTTCCAAGAAGAATGGTCTTTGAATCGAAAATGGTTGAATAAAAATGACTAATAGGAAACTGATATCCAAAATAAGTAATCTAGTAAGAAAATTCCTATCTGTCTTGGATGAATTCAAGTCATCTGGGACAAAAGTACTGAAAGAATTGGTAATTTGATTGCAGAACCACTGTCTTTTAAAATTTCAACTTTTTTTTCACTTAAAATATGTGTTTTCCAATGGTCTTAGGTGACCCCTGTGAAAGAGTCATTTGACCCCAAAGGGGTCGTGACCCACAGCTTGAGAACCACTGGATTAGAGGAATGCTCTCGTGATAGCTTACGGTGATTTTAGGAAAGTATTTCATAGAGCATCCTATACTGTTCTCATGGGAAATGCAATAATGCATTGCACGATAATACAATATTCCAGTCCACATCTCCATATTTTTCACAGCCAGATTCAGATTCTGTTGAATGGCCAGATTCAAGGAATCCTTATTACTGGTTTAAAGTCAAATTTGCTAGAGGTCTTCAATCAAGTCTGCCAGGGAGTTGTGTTTGGCCTGTGCATTTTTATCAATGACTAGGGCATAGGTAATGTGCTCATCAATTCTGCTGATGACACAAATCTGAGAGAGGTAACTAACACATTAAACAAAAATCAAAGGATCTTAAGAGTATTGATCATTAAGTTGAAGTTAAGAAGATGCAATTCAGAAGTGACAGATATAAAGTCTTATACTTGGCTTTGAAAAATCAACTTTATAGGCAGAGGATGAGCGAGGTGTGGTTAGAAAACAGTTTGTCCAAAAATATTTGGAGGTTTTAGTAGATTACAAACCCAATGAATTAGCAGTGTGTCAGTGACCCCCGCCCCCAAAATGTAATATAATTGTGACTTGCATTAATGGAAGTATAGCTTCAGGTAATAAGAGGATAATATTATCTCTGTACTCAAGCCTGATCAGACTTTGTCTAGAATATTTTGTCAATCTGGAAACCATAGTCTAAGAAGACCATTGATAACCTGGAGAATGTCCAGGATTTTCTAGACAATCAAGGCAATCAATATGGCAAAAGAGTCTTGAGTTCATGTCACATGAAATGGTTTGAAGAAAACAGTGATGTTTAGCTTGGGGAAGAAAAGATTTGGGTAAACAATGAAGGTTGTCTTCCAATGTCTGAAGTGCCTGAAGTGCCTTCCAATGTCTGAAGTCTTATGTAGGAAGGATTAGAATTGTTCTTTTTGGTCCCCTGAGGCAGAACCAGGAACAATGCGTGGGAATTGCAAAGGGGTAAATTTAGGTTTGATGTTTGGAAAGCTATAAAAAATTAAGTGGAATGTTCTGGGAAGTGGTGAGCTCCCTATCCTAGGAGGTCTTCAAGCAAAGATTGCACAAGCATTTGTTGTATATAACTGGGATTTCTTTGTAGTACTAGTTCAACTATTTTTCCACTAAGGACCCTTTCAACTCCAAAATTCTGTGTTTCTAAAAAAAATAATACAATAAAATTCTGTGTTTCTGTGAAGAGGACAGCCATACGGCATGATGAATAGTCCAACTGTCTGGAGTATATGGTGCATGGTGTGGAATATTATGTGAAATAAATCTGGAAAGGTAAGTTGGAACCAATCTGTCTAGGTCCTCAAATATCAGAAGAATTATTTTATGCTTTATTCCTTATGTAACAGTAAGCCATTGAAGTTTTCTAAGCAGAGGAGTGACACAGTCTGCCCTATTCATTAGGATAGTAGTATTGTGATAAATCAGTTTTAAGGAGGAAAGACTGGAAGTAGTGAGAATGCTTAGGATTCCTTACAATTGTCAAGGTGAACGGTGAAAAGGGTGGGGGTGTGGAAAGCAGATAATGAACACAGAGAAATTTCAAAGGTAAAATTAAAAAGTTGAGAACTGGGAAGATGTGTGATGAGAGTTAGGCATTGAATATAATAAGCATGGTGGTGTAATCACCAGTGCTAAAGAAGCTGAGGAGTCAACAGATTTTAGGGAAAAGATGAAAAGTTCCACTTTGGAAGTGTGGAATTTGAGCTATTGGCAGGTCATTCAGTTACAGATGTTCATTGGAAAAGTTGGGAAAATATGACATACTATGATGTTGGAAATAAATATTTGGGAGTCATTCACATTAATTTCAGAAGCAAATGATTCCTTTTTATGTTTGCAAAATAACCTGAAAATTAAACAGTTGCCCACAGGCTAGGGAATGGTTGGGCAAACTCTGGTTTGTGAATGTGATAACCAATTATTGTGCCATAAGAAAAAAACAGTAGGGCTTGTGAGAACTGAGGAAGTGTGAATGAAGCAGATATGTTATATACAGTGATATATGGAATTATAAATGGACATAACATATGGAAACAACAGTAAAAGACACCATAATTTAGAGAAAATGCAATGAGCATTATCAACTTTGGAGGCCTGACTATAAAACATACCTTCCTTCTCTTGGGAAAGAGGTGATGACAATGGTAGGGAATGAGGTATATTCTGTCAACCATGATGAAGTTTGTTTTTCTTTAACTGTACTTCTTTGTTAAAAGGAAAGGTTCTCTTGGAGGGTACTTTAAAAAAAAAAGTCAATGGATATCTCACTTTAAAAAACTGGGGAGAAAAATAGCAAACTAAATGGAAAATAACTAGAAGACTGAGTTAGAATTAACAAAACAAAATGTTGAGTATAATTTCCCCATAAATAAAAAGCTAAAATAGATTTTCATGTTAACATTATGATTTATCAGGGTTAGATTTGATTTCAGTCATTTGGATTTCTCCTACCGTCAAACATTTTATAAAATAGGAAAAAGATGGTTAGGATGAAATATATATCGGATTAAGATACTATTTTTCCTTTTAAGTTCAGAGAATTTTTTCCTTCAACCATCTCCATGGTTTAACCCATAAAAATACAGTTTTCCCTAAATAGCACCCTTAAGACAGTCACAAATGTTATTTTTTTTAAATGAATTCACATTTAAATCACTATGTTTTCAGAAATCAATAGCCCTCATTTAAAGGGGGAGAGAGGAAGGATGGCAGTAGAAAGAGAAAAAAAATGTTAAGAATGCCAAATTACCACATGTTGTTCAACAAGGGAGATAATTTTAGCTAGCTGATTACTGAGAGAAGGAAGCACAACATCTTGAAAGAAATGTACTACAGCTTTCAGTACAGTAGTAGGAACCAATAGATTGCTGGGGCCAGTGGTGTCGTTACTCTCAGTTCACCAAGTTCATGTTACAAGCAAATAAATTTCCAGAGCTTCCAAGGCATAAAAGTGAAATCTCAAGTGACTAACTGCAGATATTACTCTCATCAGTATGACGCAACAGGTTCCCACTTTGGATAAGCATTCCTCAGATGGCCCAGTTCAAACACTCACAGATACAGGCATCCCTAAGACTTAAAATGAATCATTATTTCCCACATCTTCTAATATTTTTCTCTGATACTTCAGCAACGCAGTTAGAGAGGGTATTTTTGTTTTTAACCACTAGATACCTAATGTGTTGAGGAGAAGAACTAGGTCCCTTAGGAATATGGTAGCTTCTTGAGACCAGCTGGTACAGGTTAAATAATTATAGTCTGTAATTAAATTAGACTTAGGCATTTTGTACTCCACTGCCATATGTTCTACCAAGTACCTACTTTTTTCCCTCTCTTTTTTCTCTTCCTCTTGAAGGAAAAATTGAGGACTAAGTATGGTTAAAATTCCATTCAAATGTTGTTCAAGGCTAGAAATTTTACTAAGTTTAATCGTCAAGCTCATTGCTAGAACATCATTTAGAGTTATAAGAATATTCAACCATATCCTGAAGTGAGGAATGGGAACCTTTCAAAGTGTATTATTCATATAAAGTATATTAGCCACAGGGGTTAATGGGCAGAAGGTTAGCCCTACCCCAAAGTTTACCATCCCAACTCCCATAGCTCTAAGAATACCAAGCATTTTGTGTGTGTGTGTGTGTGTGTGTGTGTGTGTGTGTGTGTGTGTGTGTGTGAGTCTGTGTGTGCGGGCATGCATGTGCGCACTATTATTCTTAAGAGAAATGGAGTTAGAGAACTGTCCAGATCTCAATCATTTTTTAAGGCAGCAAGTTTTTGAAGACCGTGGTCCTATTTCCAGAGTCAGAGGCTACAGTTGTCTTAAAGCCTAATGTATCCACCCACTACACCAAACCTTTTTATCTCCATGCTCAACTATCTTGCTCCCCCTAATTCCTGGTATCCTTGTACTTGGAAGTGATAAAAGAGGAGGGTAGATACAAGTTGTTGGGGATACAGAGAAACTTCCTCATTTCATGATAGCCCATTTCGTTGTTTTTGGAAAACTTTTTAAGAATGTTCCTATTGACAGCAACATTCTCTTTAACTTACCTAATCCATCCTTATTTCTCATGAGTCTCTGATATGTTGGCTGTGTTCTAGGCTTCATTTGGAATGCCTTGTTCTTTTCCACATCCAAATCCTACACATCCTTCGAAGCCCAGCTCATCTAACTTTTCCAAGAAGGCCTGCCCCACTATGCTAGTGCTCACTGAGTTCTTCCTTCTAAACACTTCTACAGGAAGTATAATGTCACACAGTTTAACATGTGACTAAATGCTGACTTGTACTTTTTGCTATTGCTTTCATATAACTGATGACTAAACTAGATTTTAAACTCTGTTCTGGCAGCAAACTAGGTCTTATCCATCTGTAGCCTTCACAGTTCCTACCACAACTGATCTCATTGCTGGGACTGCACATTCACTTTTTGACTACTATATACCAAAGAATGTTCATGGACTGACTGAACATATCATCTCAGTGTGAAAATGAGATGGAGAAGAGTTGCTGGACCTAACCAAATACAATTCAGTAAGCATTGATTAAGTGCCTATTGTGTGCTAGGCACTAGGCTGAGTGCTAAAGATACAAAAACAACAAAAGACAGTCCCAGTCCACAAGAAGCCTGCAATCTAATTGGGGAGACAACATGCAGACAATCTCTATAAAGCAAGCTATATAAAGGATAAATAGGACATAATTTACAAGGAAGGCACTGAAATTAAGAGTGGTTGGGGAAGGCTTCTCATAGGAGATGGGATTTTAGTTGGGACCTAAAGGCAGCCAGGGAGTTTCACAGTCAGAGTTAAGGAATGAGAGCATTTCAGGCATGGGGGACAGCCGGAGAGACTGTCTGGAGCTTAGACAGGGATGTCTTGTTTGTGGAACAGCCAGGAAGCCAGTGTCATTGGATCAAAGAGGACATATCAGGTGTAAGGCTTAAGAAGACCAGAAATGTAGGAGATGGCTAGCTTATAAAGGGCTTTGAATGCCAAGTAGAACATTTTGTATCTGCACTTGGAGGCAATATGGAGCCACTGGAGTTTATCGAGGGGTGGGGTATGATTTGATCAAACTTGAGTTTTAGGAAAATCACATTAGTAGCTGAATGGAGAAGGGGTTGCAGAGGAAGAGACTTGAAATGGGGAGACCTACCAGCAGGCTATTGCAGTAATCTAGGTATGAAGTGATGAGTATCTAACCTAGAATGGTAGCACTGTCAGAGGAGAGAAGGGGACATATTTGGGAGATGTCAAAGACAAAATCAGAAGACCTTGGCAATTGGATATGGGGGGGTGAGAGATGGTGAGGAATCCAGGATGACTCCTAGGTTTCAAGCCTGAGGGACTAAGAGGAGGATGTTGCCCTTTACAGTAACAGAGAAGGTGAATTTTGTTTTGAATATACTGAGTTTACAATGTCTATCAGACAGGCAGTTTAACATGTGAAATCAGAAATCAACAAAGGGAGAGGGGCTGGAAAGGAAAATTTGACGATCATCAGCATAAAGATGGTAATTAAATCTCTGGGAGCTGATGAGGTCACCAAGGGAAGTAATACAGGAAAAACCTCAGGACAGAAAAGAGAGAAGAAATTCATGCTGAAGTAGATAGGATTTGAAAGGAATGCAAGAATTCATTTAAAGATACCTCAAATAAAGAATGATTCTAAAATAATGGAAATCTCATGGAACAAAAAAATTGATGAATGAATGAATAAAAGGTAAAATATCCATTAAGTACTTACCATGTGGAAAACACTGGGGTAAGTATCGGAGAAATAAACAGAAAAGCACACCAGTCTCTGCTGTCTGGGAGCTCACATTTTAAAGGGGGAGACAATGTACTTAGGAGGTTTCAGGAGCAGGGAAGAGAGAAAAGCCCAGTGGTTCACAGAGACGTCAGACACCTTCTTAAATGTCATTTTCATTGATAAAACACCATATCTGTTTGAATCATTTGACGGTGCTAAGATTTTGTTGGTGAGCTCTTTCTTTAAAAGTCTTCAGGATCTGTGGCTTCTGAAGAGGAGAGAGCTACAGCACCTGAAGAAGGGGTTGCCAGATCAAGACTTTCACAAGGTTGCCTCCTTGAATTACAGTTACAGAGCCTTGCTAGAAACAGGGTGAGTGGTATGGGAGGCATTTCTGGGGCTTATCAGCTTTCCTACCTGCCAGCAGTAGTGGCTAGGCAGCTGGCACTGGTGGTATTAGGGATGGTGGTTCCTGTTGCTACAGAACATGAGTTCTTAACCTTTTTCATGTGTCAAGGACTGCTTTGGCAGTTGGATAAAGCCTATAGACCCCTTTTCAGAATAACATCTTAAAATCCATAACATGCAATACTTAGGATTATAAAGTAAAACAATTATATTGAAATAGATAAAATATATTCTCCTCAGTTGAGGACATGAAACTGGATAGAAAGTCCAACAGGTCAGTCCATCAATATGTATATCTTTAACAAATAATGGACATTTATAATTCTCTGGGCACAGAGCTGAGAGGGAAGTGACTAAGCAAGACTGTGTTTAGAGGATTTTATAATGTTTTTTAATGACAACAGATAGCCACTACAAAAGAGTTTTTCTTTAATGTCAATAACCTTGCAATTTCATGATTGTGGATCAATATTTTGTTGTGGATCAGTGTGGATCCACAAAAATTGTGGATCAATCATGTAACAAGGCACTTTCAGTCAGACATGGTAGCTCATGCTTATAATCCTAGCTACCAGGGAAACTGAGGCTGGCGGATCTTTTGAACTCAAGACTTCTGAGATGAAGTGACTGACATAAATTACATGTCTGTACTAAGTTTGACATTAATGTAGTAATCTTCCTTCCCCCCTTCTTTGGTGGGGAAAACAAGACTGCCTAAGGAATGGCAAACTAGCTTAGGCCAAAAGCTGGTCAAAGCTCTTCTGCTGAGAAGCAGTGGTATCAGGCCAGTAAATAACCCCTTGCACTTTTAGCCTAGGTTAGATAAGGAAACCTAGTTTTTAAAAAATACAATATGATTTCAGTTGAATTAAAAATATGAACAACCCAAAAGTCAATGAAGTGATACATGGCAGGCATAAGCAAGCTGTAATATATTAGCCAGGAAAAAAACCTAAATATATATATACACATATATATATGTGTATATGTATATGTATATGTATATGTATATGTATATGTATATGTATATATATGAGAAGCAACATGGTGTAGTAGATAGAGGTCTAGCCTTAAATTCAGGAAGACCAGAGTTTGAGTCTTGACTCTGACACAGACTGAATATGTGACCACATGGAAGTCCCTGAACCTCTCTGTGCCCTGGTCGACAATCTAAAAGTAAAAGTTAGAGATAAGTTGCTGATCTGCTTCAGAGAAGGGAGTTTAAATTCCATACATTGATGAAATTACACATCTGGAAGTTTTTTTAAAGACTAGAAAAAGAGGAAGTCCTAGCAAGTAGTAAGAATAAGAAACAACAGATGGTCCATGTGAAAAATAGAATTATTCCCAGAATAATAAAAAAGTCTCAAACGCATTGTACTAAAGGGTTTACTGGCAAACATGTACAAGAATGGAAAAGGATGTGAATGTGTTAGCAGTCTTCAGAAGAGAAAGTAAGTGCACAGATGGATGAACTCTCCAAACTTTGAAATATCGAGGCAAGTACAGGCACACCTCAGAGATATTATAGGTTTCGTTTCAGACCACCACAATAAAGCAAGTCACACATTTTTTTTGTTTTTCAGTGCATATAAAAGTTATATTTACACTATACTGTAGTCTATTAAGTGTGCGATAATATTATGTCTTTTTAAAAGTACATACCTTAATTAAAAATACTTTATTGCTAAAAAATGCTACCCATCACCTGATCCTTCAGCAAGTCATAATCTTTTTGCTGGTGGAGGGTCTTGCCTTGCTCTTTATGGTTACTGATTGATTAGGGTGGTGGCTGATGAAGGCTGTGGTGGCTGTGGCAATTTTTTAAAATAAGACAACAAAGAAGTTTATATTACAATTGACTCTTCTTTTCACTCGAATACTCAGAGGCCATTATGGAGTTATTAACTGGCTTAATTTCAATATCATTGTGTCACAGGGAATAGGGAGGCCCAAGGAGATGGAGAGAGGCAAGAACAGCCAGTCAATGGAGCCATTAGAACAGAAATAGCATTTATCAATTAAGACTCCTATATCTCACATGGGTGTGGTTCATGCTGCCCCCAAACAATTACAAGAGCAACATCAGATATCACCATAACAAACATAAAAATAATGAAAAGTTTATAGTATTTTGAGAATTACCAAAATGTGATACAGAGACATGATGTGAGCACACGCTACTGGAAAAATGGTACCCATAGACTCGCTTAACATAGGGTTGCCACAAACCTTTAACTTATAAAAAACAAATCACAGTATCTGTAATGCACAATAAAGTGATGCATGATCAAAAGTGGTCTACTTAGTACTACTTCTTGCTTTCTTTGTGTCAAGGACCACTTTGGCAGCTGGATGAAGCCTACAGACCCCTTTTCAGAATAATGTTTTCAAAATCATAAAATGCAATACTTAGGATTATAAAGTAAAACAATTATATTGAAATGGATAAAACTTATTCTCCTCATTTGAGGACATGAAGCTGCATAGTCCACTAATATGCATATCTTTAACAAATGGACATTTATAATTTTCTGGGCACCAGGCTGATAGGGAAGTACCTAGGCTACCCTAGTACTACCTAGTGCTACCCTGCTGTTCAGTCTTCAGGCAGGTACCTTTTTTTCTCACTCTCTCTGACCTTCATTCCATTCCAAGCAGATTCTTCCAGCACTCTCCCAAAACCCTTTATTCTAGTCAGAATTTTAAATTCGTTAGATCAAGATGTGAATACTAATGGAGTTAGAGGTGGATGGGAGTGAAATATAGTAGATCAGAAGACTCATTATTTCTCAGCAGGTTATGCTGGCTTCTTCTCTAGTCTCTACTGACTCAAGACAGTCATCATCCCACAAGTGACCCTTAAGCTAAGCTCTAAAAACTGCACATACTTCATGCAACACAAGAAAACCATGCATACCTGCCTAAGTTAGTCAGTTTTGTAACAGTGCCATTCAAAATAGCATTTATAGCATGCATGGGATTCACAAGCATAATGACTTATTTTAAGAAATTCTGTGTGGAGACCTGGACACTCTAGTTATTCTTTAGGACTGTAGATCTTTGGCCCATATTCCCCCAAACTAGAGCCAGTTGGGTGGATGTTCAGACATTACTCAAATGGAAATGAGCCACATAATCTTAAGGACCAAAAATTCCAAGCAGCTAGAGCCTTTTAAACACACTAAGGTCCCATCAGATTTCTAAAAGAAAATAATAACTGAAGTCATCCAAACAACCACACTAAGGTTCATGAATTCCTCCCACATCACATTCCAATGGGCAGACCCAACAGGAGGGCAATGAGAAGAGGACAAAATTAGGAGTAGCAGTACTGAAAGATGGTGAAAATGAGATTTTTAGAAATGATCAAATGATTTTTGTAACTTGACATAATGCATATATTTTTCTAGTTACCCAAGCTGAGATGCATTAGAATTCACAGGATCATAGTTTTGGAGCTGGAAGAAGGCACAGAGGCCATTAACCCAATACCCTAATTCTATAGAAGGGAAAACTGAAACCAAGGGAAGGTGATTTTGTCAAAAGTCATACAGGTTCTTAGTTTTAGAGTTGGGACTTGAGATTCAAGTGCTTTGACATCAAATCTCCATTCCACCACACCTTAATACTTCCCTTTCACAGCACAAGTTAAAAAAATGAAAAACATAACCCTCTTTACCTCCATGCTCTGTAACACACTTTCTCAGTAAGCAAAACCCTTTAAAAATGACTCATTTCCATTTAGAGATGCTTAAGAAGAAATGTTTCTTTTACACTCATCACTACTTGATTTCTCCCTTATATCATGAATATTCCTTAAGAACCAGTAACTTTTTCATGCATTTATTCATTCAATAAGTGTTTGCGGAGTATTTATTAAATGCAAGGTATTGTGAGGGAATGCAAAAATGATTTATATAAATTCCCTGTATTTATGGTAACTACTCAACACCTTTATTTTGATGTTTTGTTCTGTATTATGGGAATCTGAAGATCTTCCCTCCCCCTTGGCCTTTTGCTAAAGTGGCTTAAGCAGCTCTGAGAACCTTCCCTGATTTGAAAGTATACTCTGCCCCCTAATAGGCTGAATGTGGTCACATGGAGCCTGTGGCGGGAGGCTTGTTTTTTGGGAATGCCCGCGCCTTGTAGCTTTGTGATTGGGCAGTGGGTCACGAGGGCTGTGACAATCTCCGATCCAGGAGAAGGCTATATAAACTGCTGATGTGAGGTTTTGCT
>CM053583.1:218514149-218575650 GCA_028627135.1 Pseudochirops cupreus
TGTATCTCCTTCCATCCTGAGGCTTGTAGAGTTGTCTTTAGCTGTGCGTTGTTGAGGATGGTCCAGTTTATCAAGGCTGGCCATCATATGTACGATGTGTCTGTGATTGTGTACAGGTTTTGCCTGGTTCTGCTCTTCTCACTTATCTAGCTCATTTTTCAGATGAGGAAACTAAGACAAAAAGAGTTAAGTGGCTTGCCCAGGCTCACACAGCTAGTAAGTGTCCAAAGCCAGATTTGAACTAAGGAAGACGAGTCTTCCTGACTCCAGACCTGGCACTGTGTGCACTATGGCACCAGCTAGCCGGGGGTATATAGACTGTCTTTAAATTATGGGCCACAAGGTTCTTTGAATGCTGTGAATTAGATGTCCGTATGAGAGATAGTATTAAATAGGGAAAACGTAGCCAGATCTGAATTCAGGAGACATGGGTTTGGATGGCAGCCCTGCTGGTTCCTGTTGTGTTAGGGCAAGTCATTAATGTTGCTGTGCTTTCTTGATCTCCTGTCCTTCTGGACATTTTCTTTTCTGTGATTTTTCACAACACTGCTTTCTCCCAATTTTCCTGCTACCTTTCTAACATTCCTCCTTAGCCTGTTTTGCTGGTTTACCATCTGTATCATCCATGCTGACTCTGAGTTTCCCCTAAGGTTCTTCCCTGGACTCTCTCCTCTTCTTTCTATACACTCTCTCACTTGGTTACATCAGCAGCTCCCATGGGCTGAACTGTTATTTCAGCAGGTGGCTCCCAGATCTGTATAACCAGTCCTAGAATCTCTCCTCAGGTCTAGTCCCATGTCACAAACACCTTGGGCTTTCTGAACTGTGAAAGCCTCACAGACATCTCAATCAGTGTGTCTAAAACACAACTGATTATCTTTTTAGTGTTCATTTATGTGAACTGATTTTACATGTATATAATCAACTCAACATGCTACTTTTTAAAACCATCTTGCTTGCCTGTGTTTCCCTATGAAATCCTTTTGTTCTCTTCCATGCGTTTTAAATATGCTTCAAGAACAGTTTTGTATTTCCTTTCCTCCATTTTCTCTCTTATTTTTTATTTATTGGTTTTAAATAGAATTTTATTTTCCCCAATTATATCCCGAAAATTTTTAGCATTCATTTTTACAAGAGTTTGAGTTCTAAATTTTTCTCCCTCCCTCTCTCCCCTCCCCCTCCTGAAAATAGTAGGCAGTTTGATATAGTGTATACATATGTATCATGTAAAACATATTACCATATTAGTCACTGTTGTAGAAGAAGAAATGGATCAAAATTCCCTTTTTTTTCTGAGCAACACTATTACTCCACCCCCCCCACACACACATCCAAGTCCCTCTCTCCATCAATAAGGAAAAAACACAATCCAAGGGAAAAAAATAGCCCAAGTCAAGTCGAACAAATCCATACATTTGCCTTGTTCAAAAACATGTCTCCTTCTAGAACTCATTAGCTAAGTAGGAGTGGATAGAGAGTATGACTTGGAGTTAGGATGAACTGAGTTCAAATTCTGACTCGGATACTAGTTGTGTGACCTGTAGACAAGTCCCTTAACTTCTTTCAGTCTCAGTTTCCTTGTCTGTAAGATGGGGATAATAGGAGTATCTCCATTCCAAAGTTATCGCAAGGGTTAAATAAAATAACTCATGTAAAGTGCTTTGCAAACCTTAAAATTCTATGCAAGTTCTAGTTTTCATTGTTACTGTTATTAATCCCTTTCCCTCCCCCCCCAAAAACGCTCCTCTTCCAAATTTCTGTTTCTTTCATGGGAAATTCTTCTAAGTTCTCTGGTTTGCAACCTCCTCATCATCCTCGACTCCTTACTCTCCTTTATCTCCCATGTTCAATCACTAGTCAAATAATGTTATTTCTTCATTTCACAAGATCTCTCTTGTACATCCCATTCTCAGTTCTCACACACCCGCCGCCTTAGTTCAGGTCCTCAACACCTCTCAGCGAGTCTACTGGAATGATTTCTTCATTGGTTTCCCCACTTCAAGTCTCTCCCCAGTCCAGTGCATCCTCCACACAATTACTGAAGCTACTTTCTTTTTAAAGTTTTTTTTCTTTTTATTGTGAACTTAATAAACATCAACGGACATGAACATATCAGTATACAAAGAAAAAACAAAAGGGGGGAGTTATGGGATGCTGTTTATTATGTTCGGTTTGGTTTTTTCCCCTACTAATTACAACTTTTTAAAAAATTCAAACTTGCTATTGTAGTTTCGACTCTGCCAGGCTCACATGGGTCTCTTTCTGCACTTCACTTTGCTCTGTTCTTCTTTTAATAATTCATTGGTGATTTTTCTTTATATTTTTTCTTTCCTTTTTAATGTCACCACCACTGTCCCTAAAGTGTCCTATTCTCCCCAAAAACAGAAACATGAAAATACCTCCTTGTAAAAATTAGTCAAACTCACACAAAACAGATTGTCCTTTGTGTCTGAAAAGGTTTGTGTCATTTTCTACCTCTAGTCTATCTCTTCTGTGCCAAGTGGGAAGCATTAGGTCATTATCAGTCTCCTGGAGTTGTAATCTGTCATTGCTTTGATCATAGTTCTTAAGTATTTCATAGTTGTTTTTCTTTACAATGTTATAATTATTGTACAAACTGTTATAGTTCTCACTTGCTTTTGCATGAGGTCATATGATTCCACCCAAGTTTCTCTGAATCTGTCATTCCTAAAAATGCAAACTAATTTCATTTCATTTGCACATCATAATTTCTTAAGGCATTCTCCAGTTGATAAATATTCCCTTAGTTCCTAAGTCTTTGATACAAGAAAAAGTGCTGCTGTAAATATTTTTCTATACATAAGTCATTTCCCTTTTGAGGGAATAGTCTAATAGCAGAGTCGCTGGTTGACTTTGGGGTACATAGCTCCAAATTGTTTTCCAGATTGGCTGGATCAAGTCACAGTATATTGATGAGCCTGTCCTTCCATAGCCCTTCCAACAACCATCATTTTTATTTTTTGTCATCTTTGTCAGGGTGTTTGGTGGGAAGGGCACCCTCAAAGTTGTCTTAATTTGTAGTTTTCTTATAATTAGTGATTTGAGGCATTTTTTTCATAGGATCATTGATAGCTTACATTTCTTCTCTTGAGAACTATTTGTTCATATTCTATTGGGGGAATGGCTCTTGTTCTATATTTGTATCAATCACCTATATATTTTAGATATAAAGCCTTAACTGAGAAATGTCCTGCAATGATTTTTTCCCATTAGCTGTTAACCATTTCTATTCTAATTCTAACTGTGCTGATTTTATTTATACAGAAACATTTCAACTTTATCACCTGTGATCCTATCTATCACTTGAGAAGTCTCCCTATCCACCTTTGTGAAATTTATCTCTTCCCATGCTCTTCAAATTTGTTTATGATATGAAATTTTATATGTAGATATCATATTCATTTTACATTTGTTGTGGCACGTAAGTGTGAGATATCATTTTCCAGCTTTCCCAGCACATTTTACCCCAGCATAATTGGAATCCTTGGGCTTATAGAAAAATATGCTGCTATCTTTAATAACTTCTGGGTCTTGTGTACCTTATATATTCCACTGGTCAACTTTTTGGGGTTTTTTGGGGGGGGTGAGGATAAAGATAGGTACAAGATCTTTATAAGGTCTAGTTCTATAGGAAACTCCTAGATGAGGAAGTTCCCCCTACCAATGCAGATTGGTGTCTTCTCTGCAATTTGAAATCTTGGAGTTGCTTAGAGAGCAAGCATTGAGAGGTTAAGTGACTTGCCCAGGGTTGTATAGCTAGTGTGTTCCAGAGGTAGGAATTGAAACCAGGTTTTCCTGGCTCCTAGGCTAGCTCTATTCATTGAATCAGTATACACTATCTCATCGATTTTTTTTTATTAGTACAAGGGTTTTGATGATGACTGCTTTGAAGTGTAGTTAGAGGTTTGGTGATGCTAAGATCCTTTCCTTTCCACTTTTTGTAATTATTTCCCTGGAGATTTTGATTTATATGTTCCTTCAAATGAATGTTTCTATTTTTTTTTGAGTTGGATAAAGCAATAGCCCTTAATAAATACTTGTTGACTTGATTTGATAGTTTAATTTTTATGGCATCAAATCTATAAATTCATTTAGGTAGCATTATAATATGTATTTTGTGGGCATTGTCCCATCATGAGCAGTTAATATGATTACCGCTTCGTAGTGGAGTTTGAGGTGTGGTCCTACTAGACCCTCTTTCTTTTTTTCATTATTTACCTTCTGATTCTTTATTTTTTTTTCTCTCCAGAATTTTGTTTTAAAATTGCAAATGGTTCGGAAGTGAAAGAGAGGAAAGTAAGTAGAGGCAACAAGTATAGGGGGAAAAGTCTTCCTAGGATTTTGATGGAGAAAGGGAAGAGGGACATAGGACAGTGGCTTGAGGGTAAAAAGGATTTAGTGAAAGTTTTTTTTTAAGTATAGGGAAGACTTGAGCATGGTTGTGGGCAAGGAAATGAAAATAGAAAGAATTTGAAGAGACATTAAACACAGTTTTAAAAAATACTCTATCCAAGAGGTAAACCAGAAAAAAAAAAAAAGTAACTCCACAACATCTAGAAGCACATCCTCAGGTGTGACTTGGAAAGAAATGAAACGACGTAAAAAGTGAAATTATAACTGAAATAGTAGCTCTGGAGGGAAGAATGAGGAGGATTAAATAGCTAAGATGAGGGTAGGAGACATTGCAAAAATGATTATTAGGTTCCATTTGTTCGTATTCTAATTTTCAGGAGCTCTGCTAGTTCTATATATACACAGAGTAAATGTAAGTAATCTAAAAGGAGAAGGTATGTAGCTGGGGGGGGTCAGAAAAGGTCTCCTATAGAGGATGGAATTTGTGCTGAGTCTTGAAGGAAACCAGAGAAACTAACAGGGAGAGGTCAAGAAGCAGAGTGTTCCAGGCTTGAGGGACAGACACTACAGAGACCCAGAGATGAGTAGAAGGTTGTTGCTTATCCTTCATTCTCAAAGAGGACCATGACATCAGGAAGGTGATGCCATGACTTGCAAGGGAATTGGATTTAAGTGAGGGAGAGCTGTGCAAAGTCATCAACTTCACTTTCTTCTCCAGAGCCATCTGGGTCCAGTGGCCAGATATAGATCAGGATGACTGGAGATGGCAGCTGATGAGAGATGGAGTGTCTTGTTAGAGGAGTTGCAAGTTGATCAGCATAACTGAATCATACAATTCATGGAGGGGAATAACGTATAAGAAGACCAAAAATGTAAGAAGGGGCCATGTTCTGAAGGGCTTTACATACCGGAAGATTTATATTGGATTTAGGAAGGCAATAA
Source organism: Pseudochirops cupreus (assembly GCA_028627135.1). NCBI lineage: Eukaryota > Metazoa > Chordata > Mammalia > Diprotodontia > Pseudocheiridae > Pseudochirops > Pseudochirops cupreus. Next base: position 218,519,466 of record CM053583.1, read on the forward strand.
GGACCTACCACAGCTCACTGAGCAGTAAATGACATAATCAAATCTAACTTTAGAAACATCACCTTGAAGGTAGAATGGAGGATATATTGCAATGGGGAGACACTGGAGGCAGGAGTTCAGTGAAAAAGCAGTTACACCATTTTAGTTGAAAGATAATGAGGGCCTGAATTAGGAATGTCATTGTATGAATGGAGGGAAGGCGATGTATATGAGAGATGTTGTAATGGTAGAAATGGTAACATTTGGCAGGAATTAAAATGTGGAGGGAGAGTGAAGAGTTGAAAATGACCTTGAGGTTTCAAGCTTGGGTGACAGGGAAGATTGTGGTACTGTCAACAGTAATAGGGAAGTTTGGGAAGGAAGGGTTTGAAAGGAAAGTTGCTCAGTTTTGTTTTGCACATATTGACTTAAGAGATGTATATAGGACATAGACTTTGAGATGTCCAAGAGGCATTTGGAGATGTGTGAATGTAGCTCAACAGAGAGACTAGGTCTCTATATATTTGGGGAATCATCTGCATAGTGATGATAACTGAACCAGTGGGAGCCAATGAGATCACTAAGTGAAAGAGTACCAAGCAAAAACAGAAGACTTATAAATTTTGATCAATACATGACTCCAGAAAATAAATGACAAATAGCATGCTTCCAACCTCTTGACAAAAAGGTAATGGACTATCAATCTAGAATGAGATGTGTATTTTGAGACATGGCCAATGTGTGAATTTATTTTATTTTTCTCTCATCTGTTGAATGGAAGAATTTTGTGAGGAGGAAAATGAATACTAGGAATAGTGATGCCCAAAAAAGAGAAGAAAAAAGTGTGTCGATGAAGCAAGTAAAAAAAATTGTACAGAAGAGAACAGAAGGAAGCTCAGAGGGAGCTTCAGACAAGCAGAAGAGTCTCGGAACTAGTATATTAAATTTATTGTATACTTTTTAAAAAATAAGTTCTTCGTAGTAGAATTTCAGTTTCAAAAGCAATCCACTTTTTCTAATCTTTTCATATGGAAATGTTTGTGTTTGTTGATGTTTGTCATTTGGAATAACTTAAATAACTTAATTAAAATCCTGAAATAAAAGAAAGAAGTTCTCTTTAATTTTATATAAGGGCATAATGCTAACTTACTTCTAGTCAGCCAAGTTGAGGAGGCCCAGTGGCAGCATAATACTGTACTCTGAATCTTTTCCTTTATGATTTTTCCCTCCTAGAACCACAGTCCAAGCCTCCTCTAAACCATTCCTAAAATCAATTAATGAATGCTTATTAAATGACTATATGGCAAGCGCTGAACTAATTCACATCCTTTGTCCTGGCTTCAGAATATGCCTTCGTTTTTTTAATGGGTTCGAAAAGTAGCCAAGAGGGGCGGCTAGATGGCGCAGTGAATAGAGTAGCAGCCCTGGATTCAGGAGGACCTGAGTTCAAATCCAGCCTCAAACACTTAACACAAAAACTAGCCTTGTGACCTTGGGCAAGTCACTTAACCCAATTGCCCTACCTTTCCCACTCCAAAAAGCAAAAAAAAAAAAAAGTATCCAAGAGTCACCCATTCTACTCTTACTAGCTTAGAAAATGCCTAAGAATTTGCACAGCAATACTCCCCCACAGATTGAAACTCTCCATCTGTAGGGACCCTCTCAGAACTGAGCCCATACTCTCTTTTCTCTTCACACTTTTTTGCTCCAAGTTTTGAAACACGAGCCCAAGAGTACATAGAATCGTATGTTTGGAATGGACCATGAAAGTTTGTTTATTGAACCATTAACTCTGAGAAAACCTTTACCTTAGCCAGGTTTAGAAACAACACAGAAAAACTAGCCCCACCAGAACTCACAACCTGGCTTCCTCTTCATGATTGTATCTTCCAGTTATTACCTCCAAGCAACTGAGAGGTACCTAGCTCCTACGAGGGCAAGCCTGAAGATCTTGTCTTGTTCTCTCTTGTTTGGGCACTTACGTGACAGATGAGTAGCCATGTCTCTATGAAAGCTGCTAGCTCTTTGTCCAACTGAGTTTAAAATAGCCAAGTAGTGGTAACTATCAAAACTTCTTATGCTCTTCTCTCACTAAATCATTCATCTCCTGGTAGTCCCATCTCCATTAATTCCACTCCTTATTCCACTTGACTGGTCTACTCAAAACCTCTTGTGCAGGGCAAAAGAGGAAGGAATGGTTCCAAAAGAGAGATGCTGTCACACAAGGATGGCAACCATGAGAGGAAATGCCAACAGGGCATCAGGGGAGCTCCCTCCCCATTACCCCCATCTCTATGGACAGATCAGTGACTCAGACATTTAAAATGCTGTGCACTCCAATCTCAGGCTGTGAGCCACTTAGGACACAAACTTATATAAAATTTTAGACAAAAGGCTGGCATAATGCTAATAGGAGACTGTTCTATCATGCATGGGGCAAGGCTGGACCACTGAAATCAGGGTATTTTCTGAGCTGCTTGATAAGGAATAAGGAATGAGGAGCAGAGACCCAAGAAACTTAACTATGCTACAGCAAGCCAAGTGGCTGAAGAGGGCATAATTCCCAGTCTCCAACTCAGTTGAGCCGTAATATACATGCATAATGGTGGCGGTGCTATATTGCTCAAACTGGTTTTTGCCAACTCACATACACAATCTTAGATTTAGAGCAGGAAGAGACCTTAGACTCTATCTCAAGGTGGGGAACCTGCTAATTCAGCTGCCTCCATACTTTCCACAAGAGGTCCAGAAAGATAAAATGACAACTAGGTCACAGAAGTGTCAGAAATGGGATTTGAACTTAGGTCTTCTGAGTCCAAGTCCATTGCACTTTTTACTATATGGCATTACTGGTTATTTATTGCTTTCTAAATATTATTGTCTCTTTAGGGTACGTACTATTTTCCCAAATTAAATTATATGTTTCAGGACCACAACAGTTCAAGTCTTATAATTCTATCATGGATGCTCCTTCTTCCAATACTTAGAATAATAGTCCTCTGCCCAGTGTGAGTGTGTAATATTATTTAATACAGCCTTCCAAAATAGATAACCAACTAGCCTATTCTTAAAATCACTCTATTCACAAAATCCCTCTCCACCTTTTCTCTCCTGGTGATTTGGTCCATGATTGGATGTGTGTGTGTGTATGTGTGTGTGTGTGGGTGTGTGTCTAAGATGGTCTCTGAGAAGTATTCTCCCATGAGGACCTAATCTTGGCTTAATTTTAATGGGATCTGTGTTGCTGAAGATATATTTTGGGCATCAATGTGACAGAAGCAAGTAATTTTGTGTTCCTTCTAATAACCTTCCTTTAATATTTTAGTTTCTAGTTCTAGTTGGAACTGTGGAGTCTCAGCTCTTATTGCAAATGCACAAAAACCAACTGGAATTGCAGATGTATACAGCAAGTTCCGCCCTGTGAAGAGAGTTTCCCCCTTGAAACACCATCCAGAGACCCTTGAGAACAATGAAAGTGATGACCAAAAGAATGAGAAGGTGGAATACCAGAAAGGTGGAGCTTTTGATCAACCACCTCCAACTGAAGAACTGTGCCCTGGAGATGGAGAGACCCTTAAAAGTAAAAGCCTTGAGCCCAGTGTTTTACTGGGAGAGCTGGAGCATTATGACCTTGATATGGATGAGATTCTGGATGTGCCCTACATTAAATCAAGTCAACAGCTTGCTTCTTTTACCAAGGCAGCTACAGAAAAGAGAATTTTGGGCATATGTTCAACAGTCAATGGTCTCTCTGGCAAGAATAGCTCCGCAGGAAATGCAGAGAGCTTGACAGCCGGCATGACACCCTTTTGTGTCTTGTCCCCAGTAAAAAGTTCTCATTTGAAAAAAGCCCAATCTCTTGTTCTTGATCAGCACAAGCATTCTACTGATGATTCAGAGCTTTCCCCATCTCTGGTTACATGCAATTCAGTCCACGAACCTGAAACCCAGAGCAAGGGCTTCCTTAACAAGGCATTTGCTGACCCCAGCATGCTAAAAGTTGAGAACGTCATGCCCAGCAGCCAGCTTAGGACTTTACACCTGCAGTCTTCAGCCACAGATCCCCAACTGGATGAGCAGAATAGCCATGGGAACTGGAATTCAGGAAGCCCAGAAGAAAGGAATGAAGATATGAAAAAAGTTAAAAGCATCTTGAACATTGTTAAAGAAGGACAAATCTCTCTCTTGGTGAGTGCTGTTATCTCCTTTTGAACATACATAAATAGACTATAAGCTGTATTTAGCAGGCTAAGTTCATTAGCACCCAAGTTAACAAGCATGTCATAGTTTTCTCATGTGTGAAATGAGAATAATACCTGCCCCATTTACTTGACAGGATTGTTGTGAGGATCATATGAGATAAGGCAAAGAACTTTGAAAACAACAAGGTGTTACATGAATATTAGATGTTATTACGTAATTGAGTAAATAAAATATGGGCTTCCACCCCTAAAAACTTGCTCTCTTTTTCCTTTATTCCCTTTGTTTCTTTCTCTCACTCTCTTTTCCCCCTTCTCCGGGTCTCACAAATGGAAGACCCTGTTTAGTTGATGTATCAGTTCTTCTTTTCCTGTCCCTGGTAGCTGTGATAAATCAAGGTATGGGAGACATATTCACCCATAGCTGAAGAGACATGAGGACAGACTGCTTGAATAACTGGAACAGGGACAAAGGAACACTTCTTGGTCTAGCAGGAAAGGTGTGTCTGTACCAAAAAGCATTGGAAAGAGTATAGATGGCCATGACTATGGCTCTCTTAGGCATTCATGTTCTAAAGGGGTTATTTTTAAATAGAATAATATTTTATTTTCCCCAAGGTGCATGTAAAGGCAATTTTTGACATTCATTTTAAAAAATTGTTGAGTCCCAGATTTTCTCTCTCCCTCCTTCATCTTCATCCTCCCTGAAACAGTACACAATTTGATCTAGTTTATAATGTTCAGTTGTGAAAAACATACCACCATATTAGTTATGTTGTAAAAAGATACACAGACCCAAAGAAAAAACCCCTGAAAACAATACAGAAAGTGAAAATCGTCTGCTTCCATCAGCGTTCAGACTCCATCAGTTCTTTCCCTGGAGGTGGATATTATTTTTCAGCATGTGTTCTTTAGAATTGTCTTAGATTGTTGTATTGCTGAGAATAGCTAAAGCATTTACAGCTGATCATTATACAGTATTGCTGTTACTGTGCACAATGTTCTCCTGGTTCTGCTCATTTCACTTTGCATCAGTTCACATGAGTCTTTCCAGGTTTTTCTGAAATCCACCCACTCAGATTTCTTATAGCATAATGATAGTCCTTTACAATCACATGCTACAATTCGTTTGAACGTTCCCCAGTTGATGGGCATCTCCTCAATTTCCAATTCTCTTCCACAACAAAAAGAGTAAACGGGTTCTTAACCCCAACAAAGCTGTGAATAGATTTCAGGGCGTCTGTGATCTTGGATGGGGAAAATAATTGCATCTTTGTTTTCATATACTTATAACTGAAATTTAGCATTTCTTTAAATGACTTAGAAAAAAATTCTGGAAATTCTGGAAAGGGGTCATAGGTTTCATCAGACTGTGAAGAGATCCATAACACAAAGAAAGTATTTGATGGATTAAATGGAACTAATCACAACTTGTGGGCGAGGTTGTAGAACACCCATAGTCATAATGAGAACACAGCCTCCCTGCTGCTACTCACTTTACATAACCTTCCTTAGGGGAGCAACATCTCATTTTGATCATTTGAATAATTTTCCTGCCTTTCCTATTTGCATAGCCACATCTAGCAGCAGACAACCTGGATAAGATCCACGACGAAAGTGGGAACAATCTATTGCATATTGCAGCCTCCCAGGGACATGCAGAATGTCTGCAACACCTTACTTCTTTGATGGGAGAAGATTGCCTAAATGAGAGAAACAATGACAAGCTCACACCTGCTGGCCTAGCAATAAAGGTACGTCTGTACTAGGAGGTCTGGACTTGCTCATAACTAATGTTGGTAGAAATCAGGTTTTTGTTTGAAGAATTCAAAAGGTTCAGGGAATGTTCAGGGTTTGGTGGGCAATCACTGTGATGAGCCCCTCCCTATTCAGCTAGACAGTTCCTTGAGCAGCAGGAACGATCGATCACCAAAGACCAAATTTACTTGAAGCTTTTCCAGGGTTCAAGGTAGGACCTGCCGAAGCTTGTGCACTTTGGTGACCCACGGTCCAAGAACCCAATGTCACTGTCACCAAATAATGAGGGATCAAAAGGAACAAACATGCCTTATTTTTCTGAATGTGCTATTTTTTACAAACACAAATTATAGAAAGCTTGCATTTAGCCAATAATTACACATTAATGTTTCACTCAGATTTAAGACTTACACTTTTTCTAAAGATAGAAAAGTTTGATGACAAAAAAAATTGGATAAAGTGTCTCTTTGCATTGACTATAATGTAAAACAAAACAAAACCCCTTTCACAGGAACTCATTTAATGGGTATTTTGTTGAATTATTTTTCCCTGAGTGAATGTCCGTACATTTTTTTCTCTTTTCAAAAGAAATCCCATTTGGGGATGTGACCTATATTTGGACCAATGTGAGAATATTTACACAATATTAGAACTTTCAATCTTTACAATGAACTGTTTCTGTGGATTTTTTTTTTCTGTCGAAGGTCCGATGTCATATCAGTTAACTGGTGAAAGGGACAATGATCTGGTCTACTTGTTTGCTTTTTGTTCAGTCACCTCCATTTAGATCTTAGTATTTCAGCATCTATATGGAACACTGTTTGTTCCTAATATTCGTGTAACTAACAAAGTGAATGATTTTTAAGTATCTTTTTATGAGATGATAGCATTCAAGTACTTCAGTGAATCAAATGACCTCTTAATGGACCACACCTGAAGTTTAAATGTCTCCAGTCTCAAGGGCTATTGAGACTATTAGTCCAGAGCTCCTGCAGAGCACAGCATGCACTTTGTCAAAAGCTACACAAGTTAACTTCAATAGGGAAGAATTTGAAACTTCAGCAGAATTTGTTTCAAGAAAACAGTACTATAGTGCCTCAGTTACAGGAAGGTTAACCCTTCAATCAGTCAGTCATTACACATTAAGTGCCTACTGTGTGCTAGACACTGCGCTAAACTAAATGGAGATGCAAAGAAAGGTGAAAAAGTCTCTGCTCTCAAGGAGCTCAAAACCTAATGGGGGTAGACAGTATGCCAACAGCAATGTATGTACAAGCAAGATATATACAGGATAAACTGGGGAGAGTCTTGGAAGGCACCAGAGTGAAGAGAGATCAGAGAAGGAATCAGAAGGTGGGATTTTGTTTGAGACTTGAAAAAAGCTAGGGAAGGATTTATAAATATGAAAAACAATCACATAATTAAACAGCCATCAGTCCTGAACAATAAAATACAATAAACCAGCTGCTCTAATAGATATAGATTGACTTGATACATGAGATAATACATTGATCAACTTTAAAAAAGAAAAAAAGAGAGGAAGAGGAAGGAAAGAAAGGAAGGCAGGAAGGAAGAGAAAGGAAGAAAGAAACAAATGGAAAGGAAGGAAGGATGAAAAGGAATAAAGGAAGGGAGGGAGGAAAGAAAAAAGAAAGAAAGGAAGGAAGAAAGAAAGAAAGAGAGGATGGAAGGAGGAAGGGAGGGGGGAGGGAAGAAAGAAAGAAACAAAGGAGGGAGAGAGGAAAGAAAAAAGGGAGGAAGGAAAGAAAGAAAGAGAAAGAAAAAGAAATTAAGAGAGAAAGAAGGGAGGGAGGGAGGGAGGGGAGAGGGAAGAAAGAAACAAAGAACGAAAGGGAGGAAAGAGAAACAAAAAAAGGAGGGAGGGAGGAAAGAAAGAAAAAAGGGAAGGAAGGAAGGAAGGGAGGGAGGAAGGAAAAACCTGGAGTTATCTTGCTCAGCTTGGAAGTGCTAGGTCTACTCACCATCCACGTCCAACTCCAGGTATAAGAGCTTTAACCTACTCCTTAACTGAACTGGGCTGATTCATTCTTCCTTAGGCAACCTGTTGCTGTCGCCCTACTCCCACCATTCCTGAGGGCTCACCATTTTAATACCAAACAGTGCAGACACCCGATAAACTTAGCCCACTGTATCTCAGAACTCCCAAATTCAAAAGATGCATCAGCCTCAGCCCCCCTGAAAGCAGGGATTACAAGCATACCCTACACTACAGCACCAGTTGGTAAATTGAATTTTAAAAAACTGATCTTGCTTAAAGTTGCCAGGGAGTCTGCTTTTAAAAAAAAATACATTCTCTTATGAATTCTTTAATAAAGCAAATCATCCCTTCAAATTGCTCTTCTCTCATATTGTATAAATATAGCTCTGGGTTTTGGAAGGCTCTGCCAGAGGGGTTCAGACAGGCTGTGGCTGTGTCTGCCACACCGGGAGGTATTTTAGTGGTGCGAGCATAGCAGTGGACTGTATGTGTGTTGTCCTCAGGCTAACCTAGTTAAGCAATATAGATTGGTCACCAAGTGATGAATTTTATTTTGGGCATTAAAACCTAAGAAACATCAGTTATTAGAGGGACAAGAGAAGTTTGAAATCTGATAAAGGAGGATCCGTATCAATCTGCAAATCATTAAGTATTTCTATAAAAGGGAAAGCACAAACACACACACACATTCAAATCAACGAAAAACATTCCATAGGTGCCTACTATGTGCCAGGTGCTGTACTAGGTGTTTGGGAACACAAGTACAAAGAACAAAATAATTCCTACTCTCAAGGAGTGAGTTACAGTTACACTCTCTCTAGCTCACTTGCGTGCTCTCTCCCTTCCCCCTCCCCCTCCTCCTTCCCTTCTCTCTCTCCCTTCTTCCTCTCCCTCTCCCTCTCCCTCTTCCTCTCCCTCCCCTCCTCCTCCCCCTCTTCACCTTCCCCTTCTCCTCTCCCTCCCTCTCTCTACCCCCCTCCTCCCTTTCTCTTTCTCTCTCTCCCTTTGCCTGTCCCTTTATCGTGTTTAAGTCTGTGTCTCTCTCCAGAGTATTGTTGGTAAATCTGGATTTTCATATATTGTATTTCTTTAAATTGAGGTACAGCTGCCTTTTTTTTTTGGTTAAAAAATTTATTTAGCAGTGGCCAGGTGGCACAGTGAATAGAGCATCAGCCCTGTAGTCAGGAGGACCTGAGTTCAAATGTGGCCTCAGACACATAACACAAAAACTAGCCGTGTGACCTTGGTTGCCTTACCTTCCCCCTCCAAAAAGCAAAAAAAAAAAATTTTTTAAACATCATGGGGACCATTTTTTTCTCTTCAGTAAAAGGTATGTTTTTCCATGAGTTCATATTGAACTCCTAAGAATGCATGAGAAATGTTTTTGCTTTGATTACAAGTGAGGCCTCAATAAGTGAAATCTAGTCATATATTATATTCATATGGAAAAGGAAAGTTACCATGCAAACTCAGTTCCAATTTACATGATTTTATTTCCTCTGCTCCAGAGTGTTCCCAAAAAAGCCCTTGAACTTGAGTGCTTTTGTGCCTCTCTTCAATAATGGATATTCTTCACTGAAAGTCAATGAACAAGGGAAGTTTTTCTTGTAGGTGTCAAGTTGCAGAATGATAGACAGTCATTTGGCTTTTCCTGGAAGATGCAGATACAAAATAGTATATATCAGATGAATCATAATAATATATTTTTCTACATTATCCTTACAATAAAATAGAGATTCAGAAGTCAATTGACTTGCAAAAGATTGCCCAGGTAGTAGAAGAATTGACACTTGAGCCCAGATCTCCTGTGTCCATGTACTTCCAGCACTTCTTAAACTGTGGGTCTAGCCCTTGGGATCCAAAGTTTAGGAAGTGCTAAGAGGGGTTGCGAGTGGAAAAAATTTAAGAAGCCCTGCTCTATACCATGATGCTTTTTACAAGACCACTGTCAATGAGTGACTGGGTGATCATGAGCAAATCACTCCCCTTTTCTGGGACTCAGTTACTCCGTGTAAAAAATAGGGGATTGATTCAGTGATCTTACTGTCACTTGAACAGAATTTAGAGCAGAAAGGATTGAGGCCAACCCTGTCATTTTATAGATGAGACATCAAGAGCCTCAGAAAGTGCCAGAGGCATGTTTCTCTGAAGTCCTTTATTATTAAATTAAATAAATATAAATTATTAAAATTTATGAGGCTATGATCACTTTGCTCAAGGTTACACCCCCTAAGCAGAAACTGAGAACTTTTACCTAAGAAGGATCTTTTTCTTCAATTCTCCAACCTTCATTTAATCATAATAAAATGGGGCTGCTCCCTACCCTTTCTGCCACACTGGAATTATTGTGAGGAAGGTGCTGTGTAAACCTGAAATTGTGATAGAAATATGGGTTATTACTGCTTACTATGAAGTAGAGAAGGGTGGCGAATGAGGGAGAGTGAAATAACTTAGGACGGAGGCTACAGCCTTGGTTCTGTCCCCATAAATTTTCAGGCCAAATGGATGAACAGGTGGTTCATAAGGAACCTGGCTTGTCTTCATGATTAAGTAGGAGTAAGCCCCTGGTGAGTTATGAGTAGATTCTTTTTCTGTGGAATTAATATGTTAATGTGTTATTAATATGTGACTTCTTAGGTTCTGAGCAGGCCCTTCCCCTGTGGAATATCAATCAATCCAATTCCATTTTGGCTAATTCATGCCCCTCTAGCATTTTAGAAAATTGTATAATGTCCAATGTTAGTTCATTGCTAAAAAACAACAACCAAGATTTTTATTTTGGTGTTATAACTAAAACAAAATTAGCTTTTGTTGCAAATTATAACTTGGAATAAATTTTCTTAAACTGTATCTGAAAGTTTGGGACATGAGACTGATGTCCCTGTCTCTGGATTCTGTGTTATTAGCACATTAAGTAGGTGCTTAATAAATGACTGACTGATTGATGGTGGTGTTTCTTCTACTAATATATGTTGCAACCCATCCATCTCACGTCAGTGCTTCCATAAATTATCCCTTGAAGATTTGTGGATGTGTTGCTCATTCCCTGATTTCTTTTGATTGTGAGCTCCTCAAAAGCCAAGACTGTGTTTAGTCTTTCTTTGTCTATCAGGACTTAAACCTAGTGGCCAGCACGTCATAGATGCTTTATGGACTGACATTGACACAGACATACTTTTAGGTATTTAATAGAGACACAAAAACTCTCCAAATCAGGGTGTTTTATTTGTTACTGTTATTGACCTTTCTCTAGGTCCTTTAATCATTTGTTAATACCAGCACAAGACTCAGGGTGTTCATCGGTTATCTCTCATTCCCATAACCTATCTGCCCTATCTCCTCCTTCAACTGTATATTTCCTTGATACTGTCCTTACTTCTGACTTGTAAATTGTCATTTATGATATGCTGCAACCTACTCATGTGCACTCTGCTTCTATCCATTTTTCTCCAATTCTTTGGACATCACTCCATGATTTGCAATCATGTGGCATTACTGGTATTACCGGAAATATGTTATCGTTAAAAATATGGGCCTTAGTGAATAGTGTGAAATTGTCACATACATAAAATTAAGTTTATGTCATTATTACTAATATATGTCAAAATTTTAGGCTTTTTCTTGGACATTTTCTAGAACATTTCCTTGATTTTCCATTGTAATCACCATGTGAAGACAGTGTGTTTCCAAACTCTTGATAAATTGGAAGGGGGGATTTTTTTTTTATTTTCTAAGTAAAAATGGCTTGATAAATGGAATAGTTCTTAAGTTCGTTTATTATTTCTGGAATTATATGGCCTTAAGTCTTTCAGACCTACTGCCAATGACTCTAGGAAACTCATTACTCTTGATCAACCTCAACCAAATGAATACTCTTTAAAAAGGCACTCATTCATCAAAGGGTGGACTTAGATATCTTTTACATATTCACTTAAGTCCTTTGCCAGATTCTTCTCATTTAGGACCTTGCTTTAATCTTGGTTTCCAGATGGTGTGTTGTTTTTTTTTTCACATAATTAACAAGGCTCTGATGGGAAAGTCACACAAACTTTGCACAAAGGATTTAGAAGCTACTCAGATGATCTGAGGTAGCTGAAAGGAAGTAGAATTAATTAGGACACCGAATTAAAAAGTATTTGAGAAAGATAGAGGAAGGCAGCAGATGATAATTCTCTCACTCGCAGAGTCCTCGCCAAAGCAAAAAGGACCTAAGCTAGGCTTGTGCAATTTGTCATTAACCAGTGCCCTCTTGTTGCAAATGCTGAACCAATGCTATTGGAATTATCAAGGAAGTGAAATCTACTTCACAGGTCCACAAGTAGTATAGTTATTAGATGCCTGCTGGATACAGTCAGGCAGAATGGAAAGCAGGTTGAGTATCTGTTTTTAAAAATCAAAATTAAAAATCTTAGTAGTGCTACTTATTCGCTAATTCATTCATTCTTTCATCCATCCATCTCTCCATCCATCCCATTCATTAATCTGGAAAAGGTGATGTGGTGAAAACAGACTGTGATATTTAATTCTAGTAGGATCACTAACTTACGGTGCGCCCCTGGGGCACATCATTTAACCTCTGTCACAGTTTCCTTATTTGTTCAATAGGGATTATAAAACCAGACCTTTCTAGTTCACCTGGTTGTAACAAAAATAGCCCTTTACGTATCTTAAGCCTCTATATAAATTTGGTATTTTTTGCTTTTTTTGTCAGGCTCAAATGAGATAATGACTGTGAGAAGCATTTAGGAAGCATAATATCATGCTATGCATGTGAGATATCATTATCACAATAAAGTAAATCTTTTTAAAACTGTAATATTAACAAGTGCATGCACAGAAAAACAGCTGTCAGTAATGGGGGTCAGGGAGGAGAAGGTGGAAAAGAAAACAGCTGGATCTGCTATGTTCCAAAAATTAGTTCAGCTTGTTACAAAGGAGAGACTAGGTAGACTGAGTAAACAGTATAGTCAACACAAGTGTACAGATGACAAAGCCAGCCAATATTTTATGTTATTCTAGTGATTTCGTGAGATATTAACCAGGCAGAGCTGCAAAGAACCTGCAGTAGTCTTGATTGTGGTTGCCTGGCATTTCTTTGCCTTCCCCTCTGCATTTAATTCCATATGGTTTTGCCCATGGAACCTCTGGAGGAGTCAGGAGGGACCCCCTCTGTCGTGTCTGTGTTTTCCCATGTAATTTTATGTTGGAGAATGCAATGGAGACAAGTAAAGAGTAGGAGAGAGCCACATCACCAACTCTTATCCGCTCTCTGTGGGATGACTTGAAAAATCAATCTCCTCTAGATATGGCCTTAGACTATTCCTTCTGCCTTGGGGGCTGGGGAGAGAGGAGTGACTGGTACAGTGTTAGAGCCCTGTCTGTGGCTCAAACATTGACCATATCTGCCACTTCTCCTCTGTTTCCTCTTGCTCATATCATCCAGTCAAACTCAAATGTTGTCATGTGCCCAGTGTCCTTGATCAATCCATGCTTTATTTTTTAAGATATTTCTCTTTTAGGGTGAAAATGGTAAAAACCAATACTATTCCGTTAAAACTTACTCAGTCCCTCTTCCCTACATGGATCCTGACAAAGTCAGAGCTTCAGCATGTATTACTCTGTGTCAGAGAGTACCAAGTTACATTCTTACTTGGGGTTAGGAGTCTTGTGGTCCCGTTCAAAATTGGGTGCCGTAAACTTGACATCTGGAATTACACATCACATCAAAATAAACATCATCATTTCACAGTACAAGGAGTCACAGCAAATATACATGATACGATTGCCGCCAGCCACCGGGCTTGGTTTCAGCTCCACTGTCATCTTCATCGTGCCCTGACTCAGGATACATTTATCACCAGGAAACTCGTCATCATGGAGACTGCTTCAGAGATTGCCACACACCTCAGCAGTGCTCTCAGTTGCTTCTGCTCCTCTGATTGGAGGACTGGAAGGCAAAGCAAAAATCTTCCTCCACAAAGTGCCCAGAATGCCAGCCATCTCTTCATATGCCATCGCATGCTCACTCATTTTGGGCTCCACTGTCCTCTTTATCATACCCCTTTGCCAGGTACCCTGTCTGGCACTCATCTCCCTTTTTCACTTCCTTTTGTGTATTTTGTGTTTCCTCCAACCTCCACTGAATGGTAAGCTCTTTGGGGTCAAGAACTGTATTTTTCTTATTTGTATCCTCAGCACTTAGCACAGTATTTGGCACATAGTAGGCTCCTTATAAATGCTTACCTTAATAGATTTTAAAAAATAGGCATTCTGTGTCATAGCTAGTGCAGCTGTCATTTGGTGACCATTTTGAAGCTAAAGAATTTTATTGTTCAGTCATGTCTGACTCTTTGTGACCCCTTTGGAGGCTTTCTTGGGAAAGATACTGGAGTGGTTTGCCATTTGCTTCTCCGAATCATTTTACAGGTGAGGAAACTGCAGCAAGCAGGGTTAAGTGACTTGCCCAGGGTCACATAGCTAGTGTCTGAGGTCAGATTTGAACTCAGGATGATGTCTTCCTAACTTCAGGTCCAACACTCTATCCACTGTGCCACCTAAGCTACCTTAAACTGAGGAATACTATCACTGAAAAGTCTTCAGCATTGAATCTGGTCCTTGTAAACTCAAAGCTCCGTTAGCGACTTACAGATTCCACTAACATGTAAAACAAAGTAATGCATTTCCCTGGTTAAATTCACCGAGTAATTATTAAAGTAAGTATGGACTTTGAGATACATAATTATTAAGGGGAACATAAACATTGAGATTGCTAGAAAGTGCTATTTCCTCATTTATGGACAAACCCTAATTAAAAGACTGAAAGATCTCTTTTTATGATTTGTTTGTTTCAGAGCCCTTAATATCTCTGGTTTTTTTTCACATTTTAAAAGCAACATATCCATACCCTGAAAAGAGAGATTGGGGTGGGAGGAGAGATAATATATGTGTATTGGGGTATGTATGTGTATGTGCACATATATAGTGTGTATATGTGTGTATATACATATATGCACACATGTACATATAGTCATGCTTACACATATTTGTTTATTACATGCATGCATATTTGTGCATGCATAAAATATTTCTATGTCCGCGTATATATTACATACGTGTACATGTGTACATATAATATATCCCCTATACACATACACACACATATATGTATGTATATTTGATTCATCTTTGTTCTCCATTATCTTCTTTTCATAATAGCACTTGCAATTCTAAAGAATTCCTAAATACTTAACAACTATGTAGGTTGAAAGTCCTTTGGTAACTCTTGAGCCATAAAGTAGGCACTTAATGAAATATATTTGTCAAGGAAAATGATGAAATATTTTTCCATGCTATAACTCTAAGTTATAGATATAGATATAGATATATTCAACTATATATATAATATATATTCAACTATATATTTATTAGCTAATAAATTTTTAAGTGTTTATGGGAATATTATTTAAGTGGAAATTGTGCAACCAACTTAAAAAAAAACCAAATTAAAGAAAGATTAGGATAAACATTGGAGCAAGAGATCCTAGGAGAGCCTCATTCACATACCTACCTGCATCTGTGTTGCAGTGGCAAGAACCCTGGCTTTGGCATCAGAGGACCTCAGTATAAATCCTCTGCCATTTATTACATGAGTGATTTTTAGCAAGTCTCTTTGCCTCTCTGGCCTCAGTTCACTAATCTATAAAATTAGAGGGTTGAACTGTCTGTTCTTTAATGTCTTTTCTGGCTCTGAATGCTATGAAATATGACCAAGACCATGAGGCAAGCTTAACAGTCTTGTAAATAAACTAGGTCACATGCAAAAGCCATTGTTCAAAATGATTTCTTCCAGAACTAAGTTTACCATTTCTGAAAAATGTTTCAGATTAAAAACCACTTTAATTTCTAATCTTCCTTTATCACCCTTTAGAATGGCCAACTCGAGTGTGTACGATGGATGGTGAGTGAAACCGAGGCTATTGCAGAACTAAGCTGTTCAAAGGATTTCCCAAGTCTCATTCACTATGCAGGCTGCTATGGTCAGGTAGGCTGGTATTATAAGTTACCCTTCTTTTTTATTTCAAGTAATAAACCTTTAAAAACCCATTCTTCACTCAAAATGTATGTCTACTTATGGGGTATCTCATTAAATGTGAAATGTATTGGTCTAACTATAATGAAAACTTGCTTTTCGGCAGATAAGCAAGCATATGTGTATTTAACACCTTGAATAACGAGTTTTTTTTTTTCCTTTGAGGAGTTATGACGTCAATAGCAGACCTGTTGCCCATATTGCCATTCTGAGTCTGGTGATAAAACTAATTACTTTTCTTTGAGAGCAGAAAGTTTAAGCTAACCAGGGAAAAATGCAACTATAGCATGCTAAGGACACATTATAATCTCCTCAAAGCAACAATTCATTTGAAAAGATTCAAGCATATATGTTTATGGTAAAAAAAGAAAAAAAAGTATGCTTTTTATACGTGAAATCCTATCTTTTCTGACTTCATGACCATACCCCATAGTAATATGTGGTGGTGTTCTCTATAATTGATTATCATTTCTGAGCATAAAAATCTCATATTAAATATAGACAGAGAAATAGAATGTATATATATACATACATATATGTGTATATATACATGTATGTATATATTTGAAATGGGAAAAAAAGTCATTATACTGAAGTGTAAGGGTGCCACCTCATTATCTTCCATTGGAGATTCTTTCTGGTTCACTGATGGTTCTTTCTGCTGAGTCTGTCTTCTTTTACCACAACGGTCTACAGTGTTTATTTGCTGTAATCACAAAGATCAAGAAAAATTTCCAATTTTATGTTAAAAAAAATACCATGGAGAGCCTTTTTTATTTTGTTTTTTGTTCGCGTTACCTTGCAGACTTCACTGGTTCAATGAGCAAACTTAATGAGTTAATAAAAGAAAGAAATAAACAAGAGGAAGAAATAAAAATTTCTGGTAGCCTACTACCCCTGGTGTGTGAGAATAACCAAGTTAGCTAATTTACATCAATCTGTAGAAGCAAAGTGATAGATTGAGCTGACAAAAGTGATTTGGGATGAGGAGGAGGAGGAGGAGGAGGAGGAGGAGGAGGAGGATGATAGGGCTCCTAATTTCCTGTCTGTAAAGATGGAGATGCTGGATTGGGTGGCAGCATAGCATAGCTAGCATTTATTTAGTACTTTAAGCAAAGTGCTTTGTATGTTCTCACCTGATCTTCATCTATCCTATGCAGTAGGTGATATTATTATCTTCATTTTGCAGATGAAGAGAATGAGGCTGAGAAAGATGAAGTGAGTTGCCTAGGATCCCAGAGCTGATAAGTTTCTGAGGCAGGCATGATTAATACTCAGGTCTTCCTGATTCCAGGTCTAGCTCCATATCCATTGCATCACTTTATCACCTAGTGGTAAAAGTACTGGATTTAAAGTCAGAAGATCCTGGTTTAAAACCACCTCTTCTGTTTATTAACTATGTGATGTAGAGTGAATCATATAACCTCTCTGGGTCTCAGAGAGAGCTGGACTAGATCCCCTCTAAGGTCCATTACATCCCTAAATCCATAATGCCTTATGATCTAGAGAAATTGATCATTGTACATCACTAATCCTAGAGTACATTGTAGAATATGTGATATTATCCTTTTTCATAGTAGTTGTTTATTCCTAATGTGAATAATAGAGGTAAATGTTTCAGTTTTCCACTCTACTTCATCTGTATAAATACTAACTGAAAACTCTACATGACTTTGGACTGATTTTGGCTAGGCTTACCTGAGAAGAAGAAAGAAAGCCCATTACTCAGCGGTTCTCAACCTGTGGGTTATGTTCAGTTTGTAACAATGAAAATACATCCTGCATATCAGATATTTACGTTACAATTCATAATAGTAGCAAAATTACAGTTATGAAGTAGCAACGAAAATAATTTTATGGTTGGGGGTCACCACAACATGAGGAACTGTATTAAAGGGTCGCAGCATTAGGAAGGTTGAGAACCACTGCCATAACTGCTTCGAGACTGTTAAGTACAGTAAATAAAGAGGCATTTGGCGTTCTTCATCTCGTGGATATGGCTTTTGTAGGTCATATTCAGTGTGAATAATGAACATTGTTTCTAATTATTTTGGAGCTATTGGGAAGCAATGGAAAGAAACCATACTTTTTTTTTGAGACAATTCGAGTAATGGCGAAACATCTTTGGCTTGAAAATACTGAAATTAAAAGGCTAGTTGAAGAGAATTTTTTTGTTTGTTTTATTCTTTGCTTCAGACTATCAGTTTTCAGGTTGTTACTTCAGAGGAAATGGAAGGGAACAAGCATTTACTGAGTCCCTACTATATTCTAAGCAGTGTGCTAAGCACTTTACAGCCATTAGCTCATTTGAACTCAAGAACATTAAGGATCTCTATACCATAAATTACAGTCTGGAACAGAGAACAGAAATATTTTGGAGGGGTCATTATCGTGAAAGAAAATATGACAGGGAAAAATAAGGTGAGTTCCATTAGTGAATTCTGTTCCTCCAGGCTGCCCAAGCACAAATCACATGCACCAGATAACCCGTGAAAATGCTGACACTGGAAAGAGAGCAAGGAAAATATTTTCATAAAGACTATTCTTGGGCAATTTTCTAATGGAGTCAACACGGGCAAGTTCTTTCTACAGCAAGCAGGCATTTCAATGTGCTCCTTCTGGTTTTATTTTTTCAATAAATACTTCTTTATAGAAGTAGAGTACAAGCGAAAATTCCTTTCTTTGTGAGTTTTTCCTGTCCTCTGTGTACATTCTTTTTAAAAGTTTTTTAAATTTATTTACTTTTAGTTTATAACATTCAGTTCCACATTCCCTTGAGTTCCAAATTTTCTCTCCCTCCCTCCCCATGGTGGCATGCAATCAAATATAGGTTCTCCAAATACCTTCACATTAAACATTAGTCATGCTGTAAAGAAGAATCAAAACCAAAGGAAATGAAAAAGAAGGAACGAAACAAAACAAAACGCAAAAGAGAGAGAGCAAGTCTCTGTATAGATTCTTAAAGAATAGACTAGACCCGATTTGTAGCCATCATAAAAACTAGCTTTAAAGACCCCATGGTCTTTAAACATGTGGTAGCAGTAGACTGGTCTAAGTCATCTTCTGGGTGATGGCCACTGATTTTCCTCATCTTGATAAAGGATGTCCCAGAGGGTGCAATTACTCCATCCCCTGCTTGTGCAGAGTGGGACTAGCCAAAAGGGATGAGAAAGCAGAAACTTCTCAGGGCATTTACGGAAGAAGTACATAATGCTCTTTGCCAGTGTTTCCTACTTTACGCTATCTGTATCCCTTGAGATGCTTGGTTGACCAAACAATTGGGACAAAAGCCACTCTAGTTGATGGAGTCTACTGACTGATGAATAATGCTGTTATTCATTAAACAGCTTAAATTTATACAGGCCTCATACTCATACTCTCTTTGCAGCATGGCAGGGAGTGTACAAAAGCACAATGAGCTGGGACCCTGGATACCTGGATCTTTGCTCTGCTGCTGTCATCTTTAGAAAGTCACATCAGCTCGCTTGGCCTTTTTTTTAATCTGTAAAGTAAGAGATCTTGGTTAAATAATCTCTGAAGTCCCCGATTTTACCATTCTGTGCCCTCATCTTCTTCCTGCTGTTAAAATATCTCCTTCTCCATCTTCCTTAAAATCTTCATTGGGAAAGTGGGCAAACTAATGGCTGTTGCAAATTCATGATGTTGTGAATTTAAAAATTTTTCAGGGATAATATTTACTAACCTGGACAGCTCTTTCAAGGAAGATTTTGATGAATTTAATAGAAAGATATATCCTCCATATCCTCTTACTATTCCACAAAATCTAACTCGGAAATATTAGTTGTCAGTCATATTTACTCTAAGGAAGAAATGAAACAAACATTTATTAAGTGCCTTTTATGTGCCAGGCACTGTGCTTAAACCCTTTAAAATGTTATCTCATTTGATCTTCACAACCATAAACCTATCCCCATTTTACTGTTATACCCATTTCACAGTTGAGGAAACTGAGATAGAAGTCAGATGACTTGCCCAGGGTCACACAGCTGGTAAACATACAAGGCCAAATTTGAACTCAGATCTTCCTGACTCCAGGTCCAGTTTTCTATCCATTATGTCCTTCAGTAACTAAACAAGATTTATACCAGAGGATTAATGATTTTACTACCAAGCAATTTCTGCTTTTGGCATTTTGCTTTTAATATCAAAAAGGATCATTTGTGTTTCTACGGTACTTTATAAACACCTTGCTTACAACAAACTTTTGAGGCAAATGGTGTAAATATTATGACCCCCATTTCATGGAAGAAGAGACTAAAACACAGAAGCTGGGCCGTGATCTAGTCTAGTAAGTATCAGATCTGAGATTCAAACCAAATTTTTTTAAATCTCTGTTCCTTGGTTTATTTTTTTTCCTGCTCTACAATGCTGCTCTAACGGAGAGCATTTCAACAAAGGGAAAACTCAATAGTCCTTCCTGGTAATCATATGATGTGATAGGGATATGAGGGATTTGTTCATAAGTGGGTCATGGATTTATTTTTAGGTAGCTTACAAAGAAGCAAACATTTCTTTGTACTGTTTTGTGGACACATTTCAGGCTTAAATCAATAATGCTGTGAATGTTTATATTACATATAAAGCCAGAGTGAGAATCATCTTTTGATTAATGTATGAGCACTTCAGTCTTCAGGGACTAGCTTTTCAGGAATTGTAAATCACAAAGTTCCATGGTTCCATAAGCTGACATGGCAGTTGAGTGTGATTCCCATGATCCAGGGAACAAGGAGGAAACCTGTTTTTTGCAGTTAAGTATCAGTGGGTAATAACAGAAGAACTGGCGTTTATGTGGGCTGACAAAGTCTGTATAAGATACCTCTTCTTTAATACATACATGATATTCTTTTTGTATATATGTACCTATATATACATATATTGGGGTGTGTGTATCTAACATTGTATACATATGTTCACACAAATGTAGACAGATGGCATCATGGTGTAGTGGCTAGATTGATGGGCTTAAAGTCCTGCATTCAAATCCCACTTCAAATGCTTACTCACTGTGTGACTCTGGGTAAGTCATAGGATCATAGATTTAGAGCATGGAGGGACCTTAGAAGTCATCAGGTCCAACCTGAATTCCCCATTTTGAAGATGAGGAGACTGGGACCCAGAAAGATTAAATCATCTGTTCAGGGTCACATGGATAGTAAGTGTCTTAACCCCTCTGAGCCTGTTTCCTTATCTGTAAAATGAAGACAATAATAGCATTTGCCTCATGGGATTGTTGCAAAGATCAAATGAGAGAATATATATGTATAGATAGATACATACATAATAAATAAATGTTTAAATACATATATAATACATATAAACACATATGTATGTACATTTATGTGCATATATAGTGTTTTGTAAATCTTAAAAAGCTATATAAATGTGAGTTATTATCAACATCTCATTCTTATCTCTTCTGATGATGCTCAAAACACTCTAAAGACAAGTTGCTACCAATATTAATGTATATTAAATTATCTGCATATTATTGTGCAGATAAATTAAAATGACTGCTTTTTGTGACTGAATAAGTGTATTGGCATGAAAGCCCATTTTCTGTGGTCATTTCCTGAAAGCATCTTCAGTACAATCCCAGGAGCAGATAGGACAACAGGGATGACAGGGACTTTGTCCTATTCCCACATTGTTTTAATTTCTTCTGATGGGTCTCCATATTTTGAAAGGCTTTTATTCCATGTTGTTGTGACTGCTGAGTTTGGTAAATGAACATTGTTCTTAAAATTTTTAAGGATGAGTGTTAAGTCTGGGCAGTTGTGGGTGACAGCTGTGCCTCTGGTGATGCTACAATTCCAGTACATTTCATTTGCTAAATTCTTAAGTATATTTTTGGGGCTGAGGAGATTTGTAATATGGGGATTCCTTGCCTGCTCATTTAGAAAGGATAGTGAGCTTCTGGTGTAGAACTCTAGGGGCCTGATTGTGTCTCTCTAGGCATCCATTAGATTCTATATTTTTGGAAGCTGCATTTATGTTACACAACATCCCCAGCTTCATTCTATAATTTGCACTGATTGATAAGTGCAAGTTCTATGAGAATAACTCTTCTGTAATTTCTGGTGGTGATGACGAGATCCTGAATCATCACTGTAAACCCTTCCATTGCTGTAAACAAGTCTTCGTGATTCAGCCATTTAAATATTGTTGGTGTAGTTCATGTGGACATTCATGGAGCCTTATGATTCTGCTCCTGGTTCTTAGCCATTCATAGATTCTATTTGAAGATAAACTACTTTTGGTTACATTCAACAAATCCAGCAGCAAAATACCTAATGTCAACTTTTATCATTGCTCCATGAAGTCAGGGTTTGTTTGTTAAAACATGTATCTGTAAATTTTTATCCTGTTTTGTCATTTGCTCTAAAAATGTCTATCAATTCTCTTCCTCTTTTTTGATGAGAAGTTATTAATCTTTCTATAAGTGCCTTAGGAAGATAAGCCTTCTACTTTATTAAAATTGTGTTGGTGTTTTGGGGCTTTGGGGGGGAAGGGACACACTCAACTATGCCAAAATTATATGGTAAGACTAGTATTGCATAGGTGCTAATTACTCTGGCTTTGACTTCTTAATGCTAGCCAGTTTCTCAACATAATTATGTCAGCTTTCTCCTTAATAGCCTTATGCTCTGCCTAGGCTAACATTACTGTGGTATTTATGAAGACAAGGCAGGAACCTAAAAGAATCAGCCACTTTCTCTCCCTCTCTCCCTCCCTCTCCCTCTCCCTCTCCCTCTCTCTCTCCCTCTCTCTCTCTCTCTCTCTCTCTCTCTCTCTCTCTCTCTCTCTCTCTCTCTCTCTCTCTCTGTCTCTCTCTGTCTCTTTCTCTCTCTCACACACACACACACACACACTCTCTCTCTCTTCTATATTATACATTATATACCTCTCTATTCCTTCTTCATCTTTCCTTTTCCATTTACTTAGAGCTGTGCCCACAGTCAAGAAGACCTAAGTTTCAATCTGGCATCAGACACTTACTGTCTGCGTGACCTTGGACAAGTCATTTAACCTCTGGCTGCTTCACTTTCTTCATCACCAAAATGGGGATAATAATAGCACCTATGTTGTGGTGAAGATAAAATATAAACATTAAAATGATAGATGAATGCCAGTAATAATAAAAATAACAACAGACAATTACTTCTAGAATTCATATAATGGTTTAAGGTTTGCATTAAAAATAATAATAATAATAATAGCCATTATTTTTTTAAATAAGGAAAATAATTTTTTCGGCTCTCCTTTACATTTCATGATTCAGCTACAGTAGAGCTAAATCATTGTGCTTAACAAGCTGTTGTCCTGCACAAAGGATAGGAGATAATCCAGACCGCTGGTCTGCTATTTATAAATTCAGAATTTAAATAAATATTATGTATAAATGCAGCTAATATCTAGAAACAGGGATAAGTAATCAGCAGCTTATCAATTAGGATACTCTTTTTAGTTCTTTTGAATGGCCATCATTGTCTTCATTACAACCATTTCCACTGACAGGAAACACAAAATTCACTTGAATTTGTGAAACTCGGGAGCATCTTTTATTGACAGGTACTCACAAGCATGAGAGTTTAGTTCAAATAAACACATGATCAGCATTGACAACATAAGCCAAACCTTAGCTAATGAGTGTGTTGATCAATCTTTACTCTATGTTGTGGCTCAGATACTTAGGAAGGAAGAACAATTACTAGACTGATTTAAATAGAGGGTCATTTGTAATTCTTTGATCATCTCTAATAATCTAATTTCTTTCCTTAGTTTTTGTACCTGTTAACAAAATAACTTTCTTGAGTGCCTATAGAATTTAAAATTCGCTCTTCCTATCGGGGACCTTCACTTACTCAACATTTACACATATTAAACATGAAGCCAGTACTTAAGGTTTTGTTTCGGTTTTGCTTTGCTTTTTTTACCAAGTCTGGGGGCATTATAAAGCCTTCCGACTGGTAGCTGTTTCTATTTGGGACGATTAAATCTTGAGTAACAATTATTAGTCAACCTTATGAATGGGTCAGGTAGGCATTTTCAATAAATGCCTGGCTAGTACAGCCTGGGGCTTTTCATTTCTAATATAATAGCTCATTAGATATGCCCAGAGCATATCCAAAATTTTCAGTTACTCTAAAGGGTAATGTGCTGTTTATAAAAAGCAGCAAATTTTTCAGACGGACTTTAAAAATGTGAAAGAGACACATCCACTGTGATACTGGATGGGGACTGAAAAATCTGCCTTAACACTAATGACAGTGGCAAAATAACTGTTCATCTACTTCGATAATCATTTGACAGAGACAGGAAATGGTTGTTGCAAAAGACTATGCATGAGAGCTTAGTTCCTTGGCTTGGTAAAAGATAAAGTCAGAGTCGCAGAATTCAAGACTTAGTAGGGAATTTAATAGTCATCTAATCCAACCTGTACATGAAGAAAATCCCCACTATAACTAATGCCTGACAAGTGGTCATCCAGCCTCTGCCTGATTATCCCCTGGAGATAGCCCATTTCACTTAGGGGCAGTTCTAAACGTTTTTCTGGATTTCAAGATAAAATGTGCCTGAAGACAAACTTTCATCCCTCTGTAATCTAACCTCTAGAGGCAAACAGAACAAGCCTAATCCCCACTCCACATGATAGCCCACCAGTTCTCATTTTTTTCAGACTAAATATACCCAGTGCCTTTAATAGATGTTCATATTATTATATGAACTCAAAACCCTTTACCCTTCCAGTTGCTCTCCAGCTCACCAGTATTCTGGGTTGCCCAAAACTAACCCTAATACTCTAAGTGAGGTCTGACAGAGTACAGAAGGACTATTACCTCCTTCTTTTCCCCTAGAAGTTTAGTCTCTCTTAATGCAGCCCAAGACCACCTTTGCTTTTTCCTGCCCCCATCACACTGATGACTCATTTTGAGCTTACAGCCCACTAATACCCCCAGGTCACGTTTAAGACAACTATCTAACTATGCACTAGTGAAGTGTATTCACCACCATTGAATTCCATTGTTTTAGACCCAGCTCAATGCTGTAGCCTACCAAGGTCTTTTTGGATCTTGATTCTCATCCAGTATGTTAACTATCCTTCCCAGCTTAGTTTCATCTGTAAATTTGGTGAGAATGCCATCTTCATCTATCCAGGTCATTGATAAAAATGCCACAGAGCTGGCATGCAAGCTCAGATCCTAGGGACACTCCACCGGAGGCCTCCTGCAATGTTAATAACTACTCTGAGGCTGACCGTCCAATCAGTTCTGAACCTAACTCCACATTTATACATTTCCTCCACAAGAATAGTAGGCAAAACTTTAATAAAGATGTGACTGAACTCTAAGTATACACACAGTATTCTCCTCATCCGCTACTGGTATAGTAATCCTGTCAAAAAAATCATGTCAGTCTGCTGTGACCAGTTCTTGATGGAGCCATGCTGACTCTATAATGGTGACTTCTCTTTCTAGATGTTCATCACCTATTTCATTAATGATCTTGATGAGGTTTAAAGGTTCAGAGAACCCCCCCAAAAAAACCAGAGTACCAAACAGGGTCATCTGGAATGAATTCATGGACTCAAGCATTCTTTAAGTCAAGGTGGTAAAGGTTTATTGTAATGCCAGTATGGCGAGCAGAGCTCCTTAAGGAACTTGCAGCTTAACAGGAATGATGCTAACGCTTACATAGGAAAAGTAGTAGATTATCTGGCATACAGGCTAATTAAGTGATAACTTCTAACCTTGGTCACAGGCCTCATTCACTGAAAACCAGGGGAAGGAGTTTCCCAGGGGTGTAATTTTGGTCTGTTACTTCTGTGGCAAGATAGCTTCAAGAGATGATGTCTATGGCTTGACCTCTGGATTGAATATGATAATTTGGGGAATCAATACATAATAATTCTGTGGTTACAAGGCAGTTCTGTTTTTACAACAGAATTTCTTCAGAGGTCAGTTTGTTCTTGTGATGGGAAAAGATAGTTTATTTTACTGGGACCCACTCATGAGCTATTGCAAGGCGTAGCATCCTTGGTCTGGGGAGAAAACTGTCAGGGATAGTGTTTTGAGGCGAGGGAGAAATGTGATCTTGGAACTGGGGTCCAAGCACAAGCACCCCATCAGTCTCACCTAGATTCTTCCTAGAAGTCAAGTTTGCTAGCCTACAGGTGGCCCGAGTCTGAATCAGCTTTGTGAAGTAATGGCTGTGTGACTGCTTCTCTGAACCTCAGGTTCCTCATCTATAAAACGTGAACAACAGTAGCACCGTCCCCTCCATGACCATAGCAGGATCAAATGAGATGACATATTAAAGGGATTTGCCAACCTTAAAGCACAGCTGCTATCATTATAGTTTATAGACTCTGTTCTGCTGTCTTTTTGGAAAATTTGGACATTTGCCCTTCTCAGACTTTGTGGTGTCTTTCCTGTTTCCCGTGATCTTTCAACTATTACTGACAATGGTTCCATAATCATTTCTACCCATTCTTTCTGTACCTTCCTCACAAAATTAACCTCATTTTCTGGATGAAAAAAACAAAATTCAGACAAGTTAGATGACTTAGAGCATCACGCAGCTCATTAAGTGGCACAACTGAGATCCTGTGAATGTGGGATCTATATGTCCCTTCTGTCTCAGTGAAGCTGTTAAGATTTAACATGAGGGAAAACCAGCTGATCAGGAGAACTCAACTCACATTTAAAAAAATCAATTTATTTATTTACTTTTAGTTTACAACATTCAGTTCCACAATCCCTTGAATTCCAAATTTTCTTCCTCTTCCTCTCCTCCCCCATCCCTCAACTCACATATTTTAATAGTATTGGGTCGCCAGCCTTTCATTTGTAGCCTCTCACCTGCCAGTGGATAGTGAATAGCACACTGGGACTGGAGTCAGAAAGACCTAAGTTCAAATCAAGACATCACCAGCTGTCTGACCCCAGACAAGTCACTTAACCCTTGTGTGCCTAAGTTTCCTCATCTGCAAAATGGGAATAATAATAGCACCTAGCTCTCAGTGTTGCTGTGAGGATCAAAACAGAAAATAATTGTAAAGCTCTTAGCACACTGCCTGACACATGATAAGTTCCATGTAATATTTTGCAGTTTCATTCATTGCACACATGCTTATTAACCACTGAATCTGTGTCAAACATCGGACTAAGTTAAAGGGGAAGTAAAGTTTCTGAAGGTTCTTGTTATTCGAGTTACAACTGTTTATAACACTAATTTCTCTGTTGCTAGAGGCAGCATGTTACGGTGGATAGAGAGCTGGCCTCTAGGAAAAGAAGACCTGGCCTTTGGTCCTGTGTCTCTGACATGGACTGACTGTGTCATCCTAGGGAAGTCAGTCAGTGAGTCATTTATTAAGTGCCCATCATGTGGCAAGCACTGTGTTAAGTGCAGAGCGTGCAAAAAGAGGCAAAAGATAGTCTTTGCCCTCAGGGGAGTTCAAAGAACTCAAACAGCCAAGTATGTACAAATAAGCTATATATAGGAAAAATTCTTGTTCATCCTGTTTTTGAAGAGGTCCAACAACATCGTGGGCGATGTCTTTACTTGAGCATGAATTGGATTTAAGTGAGGCTGAGTTGTACAAAGTCTTCAGTCTCACTCTCCCTTCCTGAGTCATCAAAGTTCAGTGGCAGGACAAAAGTCAAGACATCTGACAGTGACCAGGGATGCGGTGAATGATGCTGGTGTCTTGGATGCCTGGACAAGCTTTAAGCCCTCCACAGCACTCACTTCAGCCACACAGAAAAAAAATAGACAGTAATTCAAGGAGAGGAAGCACTGGAATTAAGAAGGGTTGGGAATGGTTTCCTGTCGAAGGTGAGAGTTTAGTTGAGATTTAAAGGAAGCCAGTAGAGAGAGATGAGGTGGGAGAAACCTCCAGGCCTGGGAGACAGCCAGAGATTATCCCCAGAGACATGAGACGGAGTGTCTTGTTCATGGAACCCCTAGGAAACCATTGTCACTAGATCAAAGAGTGTGTGTAACAGAGTAATGTGTAAGGAGAATGGAAAGGAGGAGGGGGGTAGGTTATAAAGGACTTCGAATGCCAAACAGAGCGATTTATATTTGAATTGTAGCCAACAGGGAACCCCTGAAGTTTATTGAGTTAGAGAGGTGACACTGTCCAGTCTGTGCTTTAGGAAAATCACTTTGGCTGCTGAACTGGAGGATGAATTGGAGTGGGAGGAGACAAGAGGCCAGCAGACCCAGCAGCAGGCTATTGTGGTTGTCTAGGTATGAGGTGACCAGTCACTTCTCAGCACTTGAGGCAACTCTCTTAAGGTGCAGAAATAATGCTGAGGAGAGGAGGTTCCTCACCTGAGAGTTCCTGATGGCAATGAAACCACAGGTTCTGTCCTTCTCCATCCTTCATAATGTTGCTGCTTACCCAAAAGGTACAGGAAACTGTGTGGTTCTGTTATCTTACTCCAGGGTAAGTATAAATCCTCATACTTGAATTCTTCAAAATGGATAACAGTAAAATGATAGTTAAAACAACAATTTACATGAAATTGTTCTTGGGTTTTAGTTTGAATCAGCACTAGGATAAGGCATCCAAAATAGTTAAGGTAATCTTAGAACAAGGAAGACTGTAGAATTACAGTTCTATAGCTGAAAGGGCCTTGGGGTCATCTACCAGCTCTTCTTAAACTGTGGGTTGCAACCCCACCCACAGTTTAAGAAGAACTGAAGAGATTGCAAGTGGAAAAAGTTTAAGAAACTCTGAATTTTCTAGTCCATCACCCCTCGTTTTAAAGATGAGAAAACAGGTCCAAAGAAGACAATAGTTTGTTTAGTATCTCTGATATAGTAAGCAACAGAGCCAGGATTTCGATGCTTTTGCACTTTGCCCATCTGAAGCATCACATTCAGTTCTGTGCCCAGAATCTTTAGATGCTGGGCTCAGTGAGCAGAACATGTCCAAAAAAAGGCAACAGTGGGGCGGCTAAGTGGCACAGTGAATAGAGCACTGGCCCTGGAGTCAGGAGGACCCATCTGGCCTCAGACACTTAACACTTACTAGCCATGTGGCCTTGAGCAAGTCACTTAACCCCAATTGCCCTACCTTCCTCCCTCAAAAAAAAAAAGGCAAAAAAAGGCAACAAAAATGAG
Organism: Pseudochirops cupreus; assembly: GCA_028627135.1. NCBI lineage: Eukaryota > Metazoa > Chordata > Mammalia > Diprotodontia > Pseudocheiridae > Pseudochirops > Pseudochirops cupreus. The sequence goes on from CM053583.1 coordinate 218,548,642, forward strand.
GGGAAGAGGTAGGTTGAAAGAATGTGGTATCTTTAGCCTGAAGAAAAGACTTAGGAAAGATATAGTAGCTGTCTTCAAGAATCTATTTGAAGGATTTGTGTGAAAAAAGCATTCAACTATACAACATGACTAATGTGAAAATGTGTTTAATAAGAATGTATATGTAGGGGGCGGCTAGGTGGCACAGTGAATAGAGCACCAGCCCTGGAGTCAGGAGGATATAAATTCAAGTCTGGACTCAGACACCTAACATTAACTAGCCCTGTGACCTTGGGCAAGTCACTTAACCCCAATCGCCCTGCCCTCCTCCCTCCATAAAAAAAGAATGCATATGTAGAGCCTATAGTATAGTGGATTGCACACCATCTTTGGTGTGGGAAGGGGAGGGAGGTGGAGAAAATTGAAAATTTATGGAAGTGAATGTCAAAAACTAAAAATATATTAATTAATTGATAGAAAAAGAAGTATTCAACCTCTTTGTTTCTAGAGGCCCAAACTAAGATGAAATGGGGAGGAGGTGGAGATAGATAATTATAAGAAGTTAAGATTCAGTTCAGTATAATGAAAAGTTTCCTAAAACTTAGGCATAAACTATATGGCCAAAAGTGGAATGGGATGCATAAGTAGATTATGAATTATGAGTTAAGGAGATAATAGTAGCCTCCACCTCATTCTCTTGTGAAGATTAAATTACAATATACATAAAGCACTTTGCAGACATGAAAACACTATATAAATGTTAGTGATGATAATGAAAGAGATGCTGTAGTGAAGAGTCCTGCTTAGATTTGGGGTGAATCTGACGATTCCCGAGTTCATTTTAGTTCAGAGATGCTATGGTTCTTACTTTCCAGAAGCTAGTGATCACAGCATATAAATACTGGCTGTCAAACCAAAATATTCCCAAAAGAGAATAAAAGGAAGTTACCACAGAAAGATACCCTAGGAAAAGTTATCTCCCCATGCATGTTTGTTATCCATCACCTGGTCCAGGCCAAAATCAATTATTTCTGCCTTTCCACTGAAGAAAGGAGGTTTAAGCTTATGATCTCTTCTCCAACCCCTCTTGAAACCCCAGTCTCTCACCCTTCATGCCTTACCTCCACCCGACCTCTGTCGGGTCCCTGGAAGGCAGCAGCCTTTTCTGTGCCTTTTTTGGCTTACCAACACTTAACTCTCCTTATGTACATTCATAGCAGGTTTTCGGTACTGTTGAACTCATTATGATTTTCTTTCTCTGTAGGGGACCTCACTTCCCACTTGCTCATTTGGAAAAACTCCAGTACAAAAATATTCAGTCCATTTTGATGTTTTCCCCTTTTCAAACACTGACCCATTCCCTTGCATTAATGACTTTAAAGGAGTTTGCTGTTTTCATCCAACATTCCTCCAGCAGATTAGTTGGCATGTTCTGAAGGTGAAGACAAATTTAATCCAGAAAAGTATAAAAGTTCATGACCAGTAAGAACAAATAATGGGGGGGGGGGGGGAAGGGGGGAGGGTGTAGAGGGAGAAGAACCCAAAAGTAAAAAGAAGTTCAAGGTTGTTCCAAATGCACAATCTTTTTAAATGTCAAACTCCACCCACTCACATGTGGACTGTCGTTCTTGCCCCTCTTCTATTTATCTAAACTTTATGTTTACTTTTTCTATTTTAAACCAATGTAATACACTCTCAATCCCCTACTTTCTCCTGGAGCCAAATATAACAGGCCTACCACAGAAATGGGTTATAGCAAAGCATTCTTCCCATCTTGCCTCCTGGCCTGTGGAGGTTGGTGTTCACAGCTTTGGTTTGCCCTACTTTGTAATGGAAATTTTTAAAAACTAAAAATAACCCTTAGAAATAACACTGACATCCAGTCTAGCGAAATCCCAAGAGACTCCAAGTTGGTATCCCTACTGATTTCTTACATAACCCGTTTCTCCAAGACATTCCGATGCTGCTCTTTCTAGTGTTCCCGTTGGCGGTGGGAAGAAATAGATGTAGATTTCAAGTAGAAATATAAGTGACACATCAAAATAGTATCAGCCATTTAATTTTTCACAAATTTTGTGACATTCCCAGGAACTTCGAAAGGCTCTTTTGGAGTAGTTGGAAAACAAAGAGCTGGGAACCCGGAGCCCTACATTCTGAGCCAGCTTTCCTACTTGGAACTATGTGACTTTGGGCACATTATCTTACTTTTGGAGGCTTCTGTTTGTTTCTTCATCTGTAAAATAAGGGGATTCAACAAGATAAATTCTGAGATCTCTTCTAGCTCCATAGTTCCTTCTCAGGTTTTAAGTTGGGGATTTTTCTAAATTTCTTACTTATTCAAACAGGGGTACAAGCCTCTTTAACCCTCTTCAACAAACGTTTACCAGTTTGCAATTCCAGCCTCATGAGAATGTTCTTTTGTGACACAAAACTTGTTTGTTTTGAAGCTACTCTACATGGACTTTTTTTTTCCTCTTTTCCTTTTCATTATTTCTGCTTATTTTCTTTACATGTGGTTTCACTAATTTCCATGGGACTTCTTGTTTTCTAGGAAAAAATCCTCCTCTGGCTTCTTCAGTTTATGCAAGAACAAGGGATCTCTTTGGATGAAGTTGACCAAGATGGGAACAGTGCAGTTCATGTAACGTCACAGCACGGGTACCTAGGATGTATACAGGTAGGCCAGGTTCTCTCTTCACTAGCTTCAGGGTTTTTTGGAGAGAGAGAGAAATCTGTCAAATAATGAAAGTCAGTGTTGATAGTAAGAAGCAAAGGGGTAACGTAAGAATGAGGGGAGAATATATGGATGAAATTAAGATTCCTAGCAAGTGTTACAGTAGACAGTAGAGTATATGATCCATACCACTTCCAAGCTACACATATGGTATGCATGTATGTGTGTAATGCTGAATATAATCTATATATATGTATTGGACGATGTGTATATATGTAATGGGTTGTGTACACACTAAGTCATATGAGTAACAGGATGTTTCCTTTATATGAGTAAGAACTTACTCCTTCTGTGTCATAAGTATAATAAAGTTCAGTAAACAGTAAAGCTGTTAGAAATAATAGAGGAGAATTACACCTAGAAAAGAAAAACAGGCTACACAGAAATATACGTTACGTAATAAAAGATTAAGGCAGCTAGATGGTCCAGTGGATAGAGTGCCAGGCCTGGAGTCAGGAAGACTCATCTTCATGAGTGTGAATCTGGTCTTAGTCTTAGTAGCAGGGCAAATCACTTAACCCTTTCTGCCTCAGTTTCCTCACCTGAAAAACGAGCTGGAGAAGGAAATGGCAAACCACGCCTGTATCTTAGCCAAGAAAACCTCCAAAGGGGTCACAAAGAGACAAACACAACTGAAAAGCAACCAAACAGCACAACAACAAATAAATAATTAGGCAGAATATAAGGTAGAAGGAAATCGAAGGGTCCTCATAGAATGTTGCAGTAAATACGGCTACAGCAAAACCAGTGTGATCCTGAATCATCTCGGGAACAAAATATGCTAACATGTCAGTCATCTTCCTCTTACTATTCCCATTATTTATGGGTTTTACTTGGGGTCTCTGCATTTTAAAAGGAATGTCAGGAAATTAAGAAGAATATGGAGGAGAGAAGTAGGGAGGGGAAAAAATTGAGTCACTGATTTATTTAGCATCAAGGTTGAGGGTTTATCAGTCAATCTACAAGCAGGTACTGAGAGCTTGCTACACCTGGAACTGTGCTGTGTACAGTGATACAAAGGGTGACACAGAGACAAAGTCAGGACAATTCTGAGCTCAATTGCTGAGGGAGCTGGAGAGCGGGCATCGTACATGTTCACAGATAAGTAAATGCAATACACACACACAATAAATACATGGCTGTTTTGGAGGAAGGGAAAGGGTTACTAACCATGGGCAGCAGGAAAAGTCTAATGAAGGAGGTAGCCCTGGAGATGAACTTTGGAGGGAGGTAAGAGTTCTGAGAGGTGGAAGGGAAGAAGAGTATTCCAGACATGGGATAGAGCCTATGTAAAAGCATGGAGCAGGAAGATGTAATGTCATATAAGAACAAAAGGTAGGCCTATTTAATTAGAAAATAGAGTGTATTAGGAGAAATAACATATAATCAGCCCCTAAAGGTAGGCAGGAGCCAGACTGTGATGGGGCTAAATGCCAAACAAAGAAGTTTGTATATCATCCTAGAGGTGATAGGAAGCTGCTGAAGCTTCGTAATCAGGGGAATGAAGTGGTAAGACTTGTACTTTAGGAATATCCACCTACTCACTGGTGGAAGATGACTTAGAGAGGGAAGAGACTGGATACCTATGATCCAGTTCAGAAGTTACCGTAGTAATTAAGGCTAGAGGTGATGAAGGCTTAAACTGGAATTGTCATGATGTGCATAGAGAGGAGCGGATACATGTAAGCGAGGTAGCAGATGTAGAATAAATTATACTATGTCAACTGATTGGATGTGAGGGATGAATCAGGGTGGCACTAGACAAGAACCAAACACTGCATTAGCCCTTCCAAAACTTGTAGAGAATTATAGGCATACTTCCCATAGTCTTTTTAAAAAATATATTGAGATGAAATTCAAAGAAAATAAATTGGTATTGCCTACTAGATATGGCTTTTTACCTCTTTAATAAATTTAAGACTAATCATCACTAAAGAGAAAAGAATCTTCTTCTTGGGCTGTTTAATAACTAGCCCTCAAGTTATGAAAGATGACACAAATAGGAGAATCTGAGAAGAAGAGGAGGTTTCTAGACGGTAGGAGAGAAAGAGAGAGCAGGGATAAGCGAAGTGGCAAGAGGAAAAAGAGATGACAAAGAAAATACACAAAGGTGAGAAAGAAAGTGCTAGAATAAAAAATTCTGAGGTGAGAATCAGTAGGGAATTATACTCACCTTTGCTCATTCTTTCCGTACTCTTGTGAAGTGGGTAAGTGGCAAGACTTGGGTTCACCTTTGCATAGCGGATGATCATAAAATTGAGAGAGAAAATATTCTGCCTTAAAGAACTCTTATCTTTAGCACTCTGAGAACATAGAGATCAGAAGTTTTGTTTGGCAAATAGAAAAATTACATGCAGGGGTCCTTAGATGAACTAGGACAATGCCATACCCAATGTCAGATCTTCGTAGTTGTTAACAGATGACAATCATGGTGATGACAACAAGAAAGAAAGTTTTGACACTACTTCTCCGATAAATTTCTCTGAATTTTTTTTGGCAGACTTTGGTTGAATATGGAGCAAATGTCACCATGCAGAATCATGCAGGAGAGAAACCTTCCCAAAGCGCTGAGCGGCATGGGCATACCATGTGTTCCCGTTACCTAGTGGTGGTAGAGACGTGCATGTCTCTAGCGTCGCAGGTTGTGAAGTTAACCAAGCAACTCAAGGAGTGAGTTTTGGTTTCTTTTCAATAGGAAAAAAAATGATCATTCTGAATGGCTAATTCAAAGTGTTAATGAAGTGCTTTTTGTTCTTGTGGGTCATATGGCTAATTTCTAGGATCTGTTCTATTTTTGTATGGTTTTATATTAAAGGATGGGGACTAAATCTGTGATTTTACTTACACAGAGGAGTTACTTGGTGAGGAAAATCAACTTACTGGTCAGCATTTTCCCTGCAATTTTTTAAAGATAGAAACTGAGGCCAAAAAATCAGTGACCTGTCAAGGTCCACTGAGTTTCAGTTAAGTTCGCTTTCTGCCATACCTCATCTTACTCAGGCTAATGAAGGCTAATGACCATGCACAACCGTATTTGCCAAATTCATTCCCCACGTTCAAACCTTTAACAATATAGGGAAACAGCTTTGTAACATAGACCACCAAACTATTCTGGTTAGGTTACAAGACTAACCGGAACACAAGTTTTCCATTCTCTTCATCTGTTAGTCTTTTTCTTAAAGTGGCTGGGTAGGTTTAAATTCATAATCATTTTAAAGCAGTTGTATAGTAGAGATAATGCGATATTTGAAATCAGTAAGAATTGGTTTCAAAATAGCTGTGTAACCTTTGGAAAACCAGTCACGTAAACTTCTGTGGATCTCAGACAACTTTCTTATCAGTTCCCAACAATACAAATCAAAGATATTTTCCATGTTCAGGCATTATTCATCTTCAAATGAGTAATTTTATATGCAACAAGTTCAAAGGAAATAAAAAATACAGATTTAGTTTTTAACGTTTGATTAAGCTAATTTTAGCTTAGTAAATTAGATCATCTAATAAATTACACGTATGTACACAAACACACAGAGGGTTTGCCCAACTTAATACTAATTTAATTAATTAATTGAATATTAATTCAAGAATGAATATAGACTTTTAGAACTGGAAAATGAGAGACTCTGGGAGTTGTGAATAGCAGTGATGACTGAAACTATGAAAGTGGCTAGCTATCATAGAGAATGAAAGCAGTTAATTAGGGATAGGAATAGAACCTGGGGATCCTCACACTTAGGAGGTAGAAAAAAGACTAGAAACTCTCAAAGAAAACCAAAAAGGAATGCTTAAATAGGAGTTGAATCAGGATAGAACAATGAACTATTGATTGTGGTTTTTAGAATTCCATGCATAAGTCCACCTGGCAAATGCATAAAAGAATTCATCCCTTTTCTTTAGCAAGATAGGGAAGAAAAATAAGCTTTAGAATGACAACAATCTCTCTTTAGTGTCTGATCCTCAGAGTACATGATGCATAGAAATCACCTACTAAAGAATTCAGGGATGCTGTCTTAAATTTTTTTTTCTTTTTTTGCAAATGGTCCAAGTTCAGCAATGCAGTTAAAAGCTTTTGTTGATGGCCCTAGGCTAAAATATATCTGCACACTAATGTGATGCAGTCCTTCAATTCCCCTTAGATCTTGTTGGTGAGAACAGCTTAATAAAAGTATTTAAGTGAATGTAGCCAATGTTATGATTAATCAATAATAGAGGCTCTATGATGACCCCAGGGCCTTCTCTGGATGAATAGTTTTATTACAGTATACTGCAGTCAGGTTTGGGAAACCTGAAATGACTTAGAGGGTTCAGCTTAATGGGCATAGCTTCAGTCCCAGTGGCCCTGTGTTTTCTTCATCTGTTGTATGAGTGCTGTAGTTGGCTATCTCTTTCCTTTAGTTCCCATAGACCCAATAAATAACCTGGTGAATGGGGGGGTGGGGGGGAGAAAGGAAAAGGGGGGAATCAGAGGAGAGAGGTAGGATTCCTACTTTCCCTATAAAAGGGATTGATGGACGTCCAAACAAGAAGGGGCTAGACACAAGGGAAAGGACCTTTGTGGATACTGTTTTTTTTATTAGATTCCCATCCCCCACTCAAGTAAGCCTATTTAAGGCTTATTAAGAAATACAACTAATAAATCAGTTTGGGGATAGGCCAGGGATCTCTTATTCACAGAGTAGGTTTTAATACTGTGAAAGGATTGGGATCAGGATCCCTAAGGAGCATGGGGAATCTCAATTTTGAGATAAGATTAAATGGACCAACTTTAGCTTGGTACATAGCAGGTTTTCCGTGGGCAATATATCATACTAGGCAAGAGATAAGCAGTATTCTCTTATTATAATCCCTAGAAGTTTACAGGGAAACTTAAATTTAAGACAATTACTTTATTAGGGAATTTGACTCTGTGAGGAAACTGAATCTAGCAAGGAGTGGTTCAGGTAAAAAGGGTAGAGGGAGGAAAAGACAGGGGATGTCTGTGTGGGCTTGGGAATAGTTTCATATAGATAGAATTAAGTTGTGTTTGGAAGCACAGCAGGGCACGTACTAGGGGGAAACACTATCAGATATTTATGTCATGAAGTGTCTGGGATTCCATGAGTCATTAAAGACTAGAGTTACCAGGATAGGAGCACAGATTGTGGGGAACGAGAACTAAAAATGAATTGGAAGTGATAGTTTGATGTGATATCCTTTTGTTTTGCCAAAATCTTGATGCATATGCAGAGTGCATTTTCCATCAAGAGTTATCTTTTGTCTATATGTAATTAATTAGATTAGTCCCTTTTAAATGCCCTTTTTCAGATGGGAAAATGGAGTAATGACTGCCCTTCCTTGCTAAGGTTTAGCCAGTCTCTTTAGATGCCACGTTACTACTCAATATAATTATTTCTGACTACTTCTTTCAGAAAGTCACAGTCTCCCAAGAGCTACCTAATAAACCCCTTGAAAGCAGATCTGAAAGCCCCTGCATCACTCACTCATTACACATTTTCCCTAGCAAGCCTCTTGTCTGTCACCACTCAGTAACAAAGAAAGGACGTGAAGAGAAAGCATAATCCTCTCATGCTTTCCCTGACCTTCTGTCCTTTCTGTAACCAATTAGGTTTTCACCTTTGGTCTGCTCCAGTAGCAGATGGGCTTGACAGAATGAATGAGAATAAGCTTATGCTCTTCTCAATCCTTCATTATTGGGACAGACTCAGACTCACAACCTCTGGATGCCGTTGTGTTTGTTAGGTTAGCTTTCATGGCACAATGTTTGGGTCACCAGTAGTTAGTGTTAATTGGCTTTAGAACAGGGGCAAAAGTGGTCTCCAAAAAGACAGAGTCTAAAGTTAGCCACTAGGAAAGTGGGAAAAAGTTTTCTTCCCCAGGGGAGCTGTTTACGTTTTAGAGAATCAGTGGAGAAGCACTGGATTTGAATCAGAAGGCTTGGACTCATGCCCTGGTATCACCTACTAATTTTTGTGACCTTCAGAAAGTCAGACACACGCACACACACACACACACACACACACACACACACACTTCACTGAACCTGTTTTCTCATTTCTAAAATGGGAATAATAATACTTCAGTTCAATAAACATTTATTAAGTATCTATTATGTTATAGCATAAGAATATGGATCATTTATTTCTCAACTAAATCAATCATAGGCATCAGCTAGGTGTGAACAAGACACAGATGTCTCTATTGAATCAGTCACTCCCCCTCACCCCAATATTGCAATTGAATCAAAGATATTTAGATCACATTTGAGAAGTCTCTGAAAGAAATACACTAGAGCAGTGGTTCTCAACCTTCCTAATGCCACAACCCTTTAATACTCATATGTGGGTGTATCTGCATGTGAGCGGACCTGCCTAGAGATGGATAGAAGAACGGTGTCTCGGTTCCTAAGACCATCAGAAATATGTGTTTTCTGATGGTCTTAGGCAACCTCTGTGAAAGGGTCGTTCGACCTCCAAAGGGGTTGAGACCCACAGGTTAAGAACTGCTGCACTAGAGTAAATGAAGCCATTCTGCACAGAAGCTATATTTACATTGTCTGAAGAAACTTCTTCCCATCATGTGGGTCTTATTTAAAATAGAAAGCCTGTTCCAAACCTCCAAGCATGGGATTGTCTGGCAGTATAGAGAAGATTCTAGCAAAGCCCCTGGGATGAACCTCAGGGTCCCCAAGAACCTGGCAGGAGATACAGTAGCCGCCCTATGGAGACCCAGCCTGCCAATGTTAGGAAAATAGCTTCAGAGTACATGAAAACAATGACTGTCCTTATGGAGTGTATGGTCTAGTCAAGGAATGTAGCAGTCACAGATAACAATTTCATAAGTGCATAAGAGATGTGTGGAGTTCTGTTTAAGAACCAAGGAAGAAAGAATCATTACTGAACAAGGGAAAGGCTGCCTATAGAAGGTGACATTTGAGTTGGTCATTAAAACATGGATTTAGCAAGTTGAAAGACCACAAGCAAAGGCCCGGTGTGACCAATAGTCCAGTTTGGCTGAGCCGTCAGATGTATGGTAGGAGAATAGTATGTGATCAGACAAGAAAAGTAGATGGGTTCTGATTGTGAAGGGTCTTAAATTCAAGACTAAGAGTTGTGTACTATATTAGATAGCTGATAAGGAGCTTTTGAAGGGTTGCTGTTGACACTGCTATTATTTCATGCAGAAATCTGTGCCTAAGGAAGGTGAGTTTGGCCACAACATGGAAGATTAGGATTAGGAATGTGCATCTTTTATGTGGCTATTACAATGGCCAAAGACATTGGTTAGGAGGGTCTCTCTGAGGGGGAGCACAGTCGGAATAGAGAGGAGAAGCTACAAGAGAAATTGCAGGTGTGTAACCAAGATGACTTGGCAGCCGATTAGTTATCAGCAGTGAGGGTAAATGAAAAGGCAATGCTAAGTTTTCACATGTTGATTCCAGAATGCAAGGTGGTGCCATTTGCCAAAATCACATGGGAATAATAAAGGGGAAGAGGAGAAGCATATTTAGGAATAAAAATGATATGTAATTGTATTTGGGCATGTTGGATTTGAGGTCCCAACAAGCATTCAGGTGGAGATATTTTGTGCCGGAGATGCCCATAGAAGCTTCATTCCTTGGTATGATTTGTTTGCCACTTATTTTGTACCATTTGGGCTGCTTTCACTCCCCCCCACCTACCTCCCACCTTTATTTAGGCAATCGGGGTTAAGTGACTTGCCCGGGATCACACAGCTAGTAAGTATCTGAGGCCAAATTTGAACTCAGGTCCTCCATGCTTGCACTTCTAACACTGATGAGCCATATCAGTAGATACTGACTATTCCTACCCAGTCACAATCTGATTCATTTAGTCTAAGTACCATATTTTACTGTAGTTAAGATGATGTGAAAAAATTGGTTTGGCTTCTTGTAACCAGTGGCTTCCCTGCATCTTTTAACTTGAAGAGAGTTTCTAATGTCCTTTTTGTCAAGGCAAAAAATTATATATCTTTCTTCACCGTCTTTCCCTCTAAGTGAGAGAATATAGAGTACCGTAGAGGAAAAGTTGTAGACGTCACTTTTTTTTTAATTTCAGGCAGACAATGGAGCGTGTCACCCTGCAGAACCAACTCCAGCAGCTTTTAGAAGCACAGAGATCAGAGGGCAAGTCCCTCCTTTCTTCCCCCAGGTAACAGCAAAAAATGATGGTGTCTGGAATTCTCTCATTGTGTGTTGTTCATGACAAAAGGTCCTGTCAGACTCTTTGTGACCCTAGTTGGGGTTCTCTTGGCAAAGATACTAGAGTGTTTTGCCATTTTTTTTCCTCTAGCTCATTTTATAGATGAGGAACTGACAGATAAGAAACTAAGGCAAACCAGGTTAAGTGACTTGCCCACAGTCACACAGACAGTAAGTGGCTGGGGCCAGATTTGGTCTCAGGAAGATGAGGCTTCGTGACTTCAGGCCCACCACTTTATTCAGTGTGCCACCTAGCTGTCCCAAATTCTTACAGACCTTTCATTTTAAATCCCTACTCTCCCTTTTGTCCTTTACTTCCTTAAAAATTACGAGGGTAGATAATTTTCTTCCTTTAAAGAAGAAAGGAAATAGTGTTTAAAGTTCTCAATCTGTATAGTTACCATTTTCAAAAGTTAACAAGATCCCCAAAGTTTATACAATATTATTTCAGTCTTGAGTTTGTGATGACTAAAAATTTCCAAGGGAGAGTTTTTGGATAAATTATAATCAATTTTATTAATTGCTGATTGTTCCCATTGGTAGAGAGACTGAGACTGAGCCTGTTGAACCTTCTGTATGTATAAAGTCTTTTGAAAGCCTTTTCCACTTGAGGGTGGAAATCAACTCTGATTACTTAACAGGTAATGAGAGAATGAGTATTATAATAAGAGGCAGGCTTATTCCAGTGTAGGTTTTATGGTACAAAATATAGAGCACTCAGTCTTGGTCAAAGAGACTTACCAATATCCATATCATCAGTCTGACCAAAGGGAGAATCCACATTTTCCCCAACCTGAGTAAACACAATGAGCAGGAATCCACCCATTTGCCTAAACTTAGAATTTCTTCACTGTCTTAGATTAGGCCTTAGCCTTCCCGGCTAAGTAAATCTTGCCCAAGATTTCCCATACTAGTTGAGTTCTGCATGAGGAAGTAGGAAAGGGGACAGACCTTGGTCCTAATTCAATAATTAATATAATTAAATACAAGAGAGAAATAATCATTTCTCTCAGGTTGTAGAAAACAATATTTGATTTTTTGCTTCATTTTTCATAGTGAAAGGTCAAATGAATAACTGGTATTATGATTTATTGGTAACATACTTTAAAGTAATTTTCATTGGTTTTTCTTGTTTCACAGGAAAGAGCCACTCTGTCCTTAACATGAGTCACTATAATTTATAAACAAGATATCATATCCTTTTTTTTTCTTTTGCCTTTCTTTTTAGTTCACCATCTTCTCCAGCTTCTGGAAAATCCCAGTGGAAGTCAACTGATGCAGATGAATTATGTGTAACAAAGAATAAGTCAAACACCCAAGATGGGATTCAGGTTCTTGGAAGCATATCAGCCTCCAACCGTACCAAATTCAGGGCAAAAGATGAAGACTCAGATAAAATCCTTCGCCAGTTACTGGGGAAAGAAATTTCAGAGAATGTCTGTAGTCAGGAAAAGCTGTCCTTGGAGTTCCAGGATGCTCAGGCCTCCTCGAGGAATATGAAAAAGATTCCACCAGAGAAGAGAGAGCTGAAACTCGCCCGACTGAGGCAGCTGATGCAGAGGTCACTGAGCGAGTCTGACACAGACTCAAACAATTCGGAGGAGCTCAAGAACACCCCTGTGCGAAGGACTGACAAACCAAGGCCTCAGCCCATTGTGGAAAGTGCAGAGAGTGCCGAAAGCCTGCACCTGATGATTAAAAAGCATACTTTGGCCACAGGGCGCAGGTTTCCTTTTAGCATCAGGGCCTCTAAGTCTGTGGATGGCCATAGCCCATCTCCTACTTCAGAAAGCAGTGATCTGGACTTAGAAACCCAGTATACACCATCTGGGAGCACACCTCAGGGCCAGTCACCTGGGGACACCCCACAGTCCACCCCTGATGGTACTATTGTCCAAAAGGTCGCTACTAGTCCCAAAAGTGCCCTCAAGTCTCCATCTTCCAAGCGCCGAACTTCCCAAAACTTGAAACTTCGAGTAACCTTTGAGGAGCCAGTGGTGCAGGTGGAGCAAACTGACCTTGAACCTGTTGGGGAAAAGGACAAAGATCGGGGTAAGGTCCTTCAGCGACTTCCCCCAAGTAATGAGACAAGTGACCAACTGAAAAGGCCTTTTGGAACTTTCAGGTCCATTATGGAGACGCTGAGTGGCAACCAGAACAACAACAATAATTGTCAGACAGTCAACCAGACCAAGAGCTCTTCAACACTGCCCTTTACCTCACTAGGAAGAAAAACTGCCGATGCCAAGGGAAATTCGCTGAGCTCTGCTAGCAAAGGAAAGAATAAGGCAGTGAGTGTGATGTGGAAAATCTCTGTCACTCTTTAATTAATGTCTTGTTTCTTATTCAGCATGGAGCGGATTTTTGTCCTGTGTCACATTAAGGGAGTCCTTAAAGACTTTGATAACAAAATGAGTAGATAACAGATAACACGTAGAATTAATGGGGGAGGGGTATTTCTCTTTGGCAAATGTTCTGGGAGAGCAAGTAAATTAATCAGAAATCAGATTCAGATTCTCCAGTTTACTAAAATCCAGGGAAATTATGAGCTTTCTTCCCAAGAATGCCACACGTTCAATTCATTTTTACAAACATATATTAAAAACCTTCTGCGTGCAGAGTAGGTATGATAATTTCTGGAAAAGATATAAACCTTAGACAAGACTCATTCCTTGACTTCATGTAATTTATAATCTAAACTGCCATGAAAGCTGTTTTCTTGACAATGATTCCTCCCTTACATGACAAATTGACACTTGAGTTCAACTGATGAGAACACAGGTAGAATCCAGTTTCTAAAGAATTGTCTACTAAATTTGGGTATGACTTTTCAGGGAAGAAATTTATAAATATATCCCCGTATGTGTATTTCTATATCTAAAAGTATTAATACATGTTTAAAAAGGAATACTGTCATATTTATATATTTATTGTTATAAAAATATATAGTCCTAAAGTGTCTGCATTAAAATGAAATTGTGGGGGCGGCTAGGTGGCACAGTGAATAGAGCACCGGCCCTGGAGTCAAGAGGACCTGAGTTCAGACACAGCCTCAGACACTTGACACATTTACTAGCCATGTGACTTTGGGCAAGTCACTTAACCCCAATTGCCCTCCAAAAAAAAAGGCAAAAGAAAAAAAAAATGAAATTGTGTCAATGGGCTCCAATCTGCATTTTAAAGAGACTATGTCAAAAACAAATGTGTTACGTTAGAGAGTGTCCTAAAAGTCTCAGTTCAGTTTTAAGCTGTTTAAGCTTCATAAGTTAGGGCTTAAAATTGTACTAAGACTTTTGGGAAATGTTGATGCGTTAGAATAGATTTTTACATATGTTGTGTTGCAGAGGAGGCCACAGAGAAATAAAAGTTTGAGATCTTGAACATTCTGTTAGGAAATATTCTCCAAACCCTTTGTGTATACCACCGAAAAGAGACGAAAGGCTAAAATGAAGTCCAAGCAATACAGTCAACTTGTAATAACAGAAAGTCCAGATAGACATATAACTGAAATGACCCAGACTTTACTTGAGAGTCTAGCACCGACACCTGCGCTGCCCATGTTCGCCCAGAGTTGTACTTCATGTGGTACAAAACTGGTCAAGTAGTTAGTGTTTCACCTTCTTTTCTTGTCCTTGCCCAAATTTAGTAGAAATGCCAATGAGGAATGAAATGTTCCAAGTGGAGAAGTCTGAAAGTAACGGGCACCGAAGAGAATGTCAGGCAAGGAAGAAGGATCTAAATCAGTGGTTCTCAGCCTGTGGGTTATGTTCGGTTTGTAACAATGAAAATACATCCTGCATATCAGATACTTACATTATGGTTCATAACAGGAGCAAAATTAATTATGAAGTAGCAACGAAAATAATGCTATGGTTGGGGGTCACCACAACATGAGGAACTGTATTAAAGGGTCACGGCATTAGGAAGGTTGAGAACCACTGATCTAAATAAACCACTAATGGAATAGTCAGATCCTGAATAACTGGAGGTCGACGTTCTAAATTATTGTTTAAGCTGAAGGATTATTAAGTTTGTTAGTGATGAATTGAGTGCTTTGACCATTATTCTAAATAACCATTGGCTGGAGCCTAGCTGGTCTCTAAAGGTATAGATTTGTACATTATGTGGTACTCTTATGGCAATCGAACTTTTCTTCAGGTTAAATCTATGTGGAGTAATAACATAGTCCTTGAAATGGCCCCAAACAGACTTTTGCCTTTGTTTAAATGTTGCATCAGAACTTAAGGCACATTTAAGTGGTATTTATCCTAATAACTTATAGGTCTGTATCCCTTACTTATAGTGTCCCTTACATCTCCAAAAAACCTCCTATTTGCAGTATTATGTGCCTCCTGACCTTTCAGCTTTGTGCATCACATTCAGAGCTCTCCGAGTTTTGTGCATGTGCTCAGATCATTGCATGTTTTCACTGACTTTGACATTATACTTCTCTAGGGGACTCACAGCAGCAGCTGTACCAATCTTTCCTCTAACTTGCTGCTTGAAGAGCACCTGCGTAACTATGCGTGGTATGTGCATTATGAAATTAAATAACCCACTTTTCTCTTGCCTTAATTTTGAATTGCATGAGCTCTTAACAAACCAGCCTGGACCTCATTTGTTCAGTTGCTGGTGCCAGAGAAAGATTAATGACAATCTTATCAGTCCCTCTAAACAAGTGTGTAACTGCCAGTCAAGCTTTGATCAAGGTTGCAAATGGTCGAGCAAAGAGGCTTAGTTGAGCCCGTCAGTGGGCATAGGCTGCACAGAAGACAGCCTGCTTCCTAAATGGTCTCTGTGGCTTAGTTGTTTTTCGAATAACTTTCAAGTCTCTGATGAGAGTCAAGGGCTCTAAGAATATGGAAATTAAATTTCCTGTCATGCATGAAGTAAGCCAGCCTTGAGTCAGAACCAGAACTCTCAGAAAAGGCAGTGTTTATGTGATCGCCAGTGAAAGATTGGAAGTGTTCTTTCTCACCATGATGCTATCTTAAGGAGCAACAAAGTCTTTGTTATATGAAAAGGGTTTTTTTTCTAATTTTTTTTTCTAGATCATTGATTTCAAAGTTGTAGAGAGCTTCCAGAAGGAAACTCCCTCTACCAATCCAATGTAAGATCTTCAGTCGTGCTTCAGTTTAGTCTTAAAGTTACTTGGGGTGGTAATTGACTGACTCATTCAAGGTCAAATAGCCAGTGTGTGTCAGAGGTAGGACTTTAAACACTAGGCTTCCTAACCCTAAGGCCAGCTCCTTAGGGATCCACAGCACAGTGCCTAACTTCTTTTGCCATATGCATTAAGATTATGAACTAAACCATAAAGCTTTAGTGCTGGAAGGAAACCTCAAAGGTCATCTAGTCCAATTCTCTCGTTTTCTGGACTAGGAACCTTGTCTTACTCGTTGTACTCTTTGGTCTCGTGACATTGGCCTCCTGGCTGTTCCACAAGAGAGAAACCTCATCTCTCGGCTCAGGGCATACTCTCTGGTGATGCTCAGTGCCTGGAACATTCCCTCCTCTGCTCCAACTGCTGGACCTCTCTGATTTCCTTTAAATCTCAACTAAAATCCTGTCTTTGGGCAGAAGACTTCACCTGCCCTCTCTTAATTCTATCCTATGTAGAGTTTTCTATATATTCATTTGCATGCTGTTTCCCTGTTAGATTGTAAACTCCTTGAGGGCAGGGGCAATCTTTTGCCTCTTTCTGTATCCCCGGAATTCAGCACAGAGCCTGCCTGGCACATAGTACTAGGTGATTAATAAATGTTTATTGGTTGAAGCTGAAGCTAACCATTCAACCAAGAAACGTTTATCAGTCACCTGTGATGTACCAGGCACTTGTTTATAATAAAAGAGAGAAATGTTCCATAAGAAACATTTGTAATGAAAATACATGTGTTCTCATAAAAATTTGAGATTGACTCTTTCAGAAAAATGTTTGGAGCAAAGGAAAATGTTTACACTTCTATCCATTGTGACTCTGTCACCTCCTGGTGGCTGGAAAGCCAGAAAATACTCACCGTGGCTGTACCTCCTTGGAAAAAGGCCCAGTTTCTCTACGTGAACAGAAATGAGGAGGGATATGAAGAGCAAGAGAAGGGAGATAAAGCATTTCCCAGACATTATACATCATTCTCTATGCTAAATTATTCTTCAGTTCCCATCTGGACTCTTGATTCTTAAGGGATTCATTTCAGCCTTTAAGCTTCCTAAAACTTTTACTTAGAAAGTTGGAGGAATGGTTTTCTCATCTCCGTAGTTGGAACTGCTAGAGAAGGATGAGCTCTTAGAGTCTTATGACTGAATCCTGACCAAAAGAAAGAATTTCCCAGGCTTGTTCTTAGAATTGCACTGACAGAACGGGAACATTGCCTTAGTTAGATACAGGGTAGAGGAAGTTTTGTGTTCCAAGATGAACAGGGGATTTTTCAGAGGAATTCCAGCCAAAGTGAGGAATTGATTAATTCATTTCTCAGCTTGATTTTGCCTGTGAGTACCTGTCCAAGGCAGCGGGAAGAAATATCTCCTTCTCTCCACCTAGTGATGTGCCTCAGGCCTGATGGGCCACAGATGATGGCTAAAATGGCTGCGATTAATGAAGGCCTTCTGGGTTTCCATGGTAAATTTTTCTGGATTGAAAAAAAAATTCCTATGGACTTAGAAAGCCAAGCAAGATCTGTGATTGTTTTCTCATGACTTGGTGATAGAGATAGATACTGTATAAAATACCAAAAGACAAAAGAATTTGGTGATTAGCATGGTCTGTAAGAGGAGGAAGGGAGGCTGGGGGAAAGCAGCTTTCAAACTTGGATGCCCCTAGACCTTGGAAATTGAATTAAGCCCAATCTGCAGTCACTCTGATGAAAATCTTGACTGTGACCATGAGAAAGAATCATCAGTGGGGTACCCTCTGCCAGGAGAACACTTGAATCGGACTTGATGTTCCCAAGAACATCTCTGTTAGAAGAAGAAACAGATACCTTGTATCTGACTGTTAAAAGGACAATTAAAAGCAAAGTCAGCTCCACAAGGAGGTTTTTGTTTGCTGTTTATCTTTTCCAAATTGCTCACAGCTTGAGAACGGAGGGGAAAAAATTCTTGTTACCCTTTAGAATTCGATTCAACTTTAAACTGAATAACTACAGTATGTTTCAATTGCAGAGGATGACTTTTACAATGAGCAGATAAATCTTTTTTTGTTTTGTTTTTTAAAAGAACAAGTTGGCTTTGGATTATTACAATTTGAAAGGAATGTTGGCAATTACCTTTTTCTTCAAATGCCAGGGAAACATTGATTTAATACAGTTTAAGTCAGTCGGTGACCTATATAACACATTAAAGTGAGTGCCAATTCCTTGTTACTGATAAGGAGTTAAGCATTCAACCTTGGCCACCAGGTTGCTTTCTCTCTTGAAGGCACAGCTTCAGTACCATACCCAGGGATTTAACATTCAGAGAAATCCCTCAACCTAGCACCAAACTACTAATTGTGCAGTATTTTAAAAGGCATTTTCATTAAGCAGTGGGCATCAGTGCAGTAGGTTCTCCTGCCAAGAAATTACCGACACTGGGAATTGTGTATCCAGAGCCAAGACTTAGACTATCCAGTCTTATTCATAGATTTCCAAGTCTAGTCAACAATAATTTTGAGAAAGGGGTGATGATTTGAGGGTGTCAGGGAGTTCTCTACTGATACACATGGAATTCAGAGTTTTACATATAGATATAGTTGTGTGTGTGTGCCAGAAAAATTCAATAAAAAGTAGATAAATGTGTGGTGGTTTGGGGAGGACTTCTGGGAAAAAAATTGGAATGAGGTCATGGCTGAAATATGCTTCCCCTACATATTTTAGGAAAAGTATCATCCTCAAAAGGTGATCTTGATCCCATTGAACAAGCCTGCCTTTCTTTGCTTCGCCAGTAGCCTCAAATTGTCTGGTACGCAGTTGTATTTGGTGATAGTGATCCACATTTTTTTTAATACTGGGCTTTTGTTGAGGTACAATAAATTCTCTTTACTAATTAAAAGATATCAGAGAGAGATACAAGATCAGAAAAAGATATGATGCATGCACTTGTTATGCTCCTTTTGAGAGACCCATGTGCTGCTGTGGTTCTCATATGTTTGCAAGAGAAATACAAGAAGACCCCCAGCACATTGGGTAGACCCCTCACAAACACACACTCAATGGAAGATTTATTACAGATATGGATAAGAGACACACGGAATGAGAAGTATTGTAATCTGCACAAGTGGAGGGAGAGAATACCACTCCATTTGGGTATACACATATAACGTATACACTTGGCTCCAGCAGATAACTATTCTTTAATGAAATCCATTCAACTGGCTACAGTCAACATATGGTTACTTCATTAAGGATGTAGGTGGACAAAGTCTCATTAGACTCATTCTTATAGACTAGAATTTTAGGAAGGATAAGTGACTCAATTGCAGTTCTTTGGGAGGGGATTGTGGGGAAGGGATATCGTGGCAGCTTGATAACTTCATCAAGACTTGTGCGGATAAGTGTGGGGAATTCTTTGTATAAAGTCAGTCAGACTTCACCTTATGGTTTTTAACATTAAGGCAGAGGCCCAGAAAGTGGCACAATGAATGCTTTTGCTTTTTAACTTTTAGGCCCCATCCAAACTGCAGTGTTCTGATCCTGAGCCCCTAGGAGGGAAAGGAGACTTTTCAGAAGATGCAAAACAATTTGGAGACAGCAGAAAGACTAGACCTGCAATGGAAGGTCTTGGAGTGGACATAATCAACCCTCCAACTTCTTCTGACTGTCCCCAGACTTGAATATTCCAGAAAATAAAATACATATGAATAATTTCAGATCAATATTTTGAACTCGATACTATGGCTTGTGAGCTAGTCTTTCTTGAGTATTCTGAAGACCCTAGCCTCATGCAATACTTTGCATTGAATAATTTATAGCTGGAAGGTAGCTTAGAAAGGGAATGTACAATTCAAGCCAATCCCCTCATTGTACAGATGAAGAAAATAAAACCCAAAGAGGACATGACTTGCTCAAAGCAACTTTGAGTACTTAGAACAATGCCTGTCACATAGCAGACGCTTACTAAATGCTTTTGGACTTGATGTGAACCGAATAGGAAGTGGCAGAGCCCATACTTGCAGCCACATTAATTTTCCATTGACTGTTGGATTCTCTATAAAGAACATTGCATCATTTGCAAAAGCTTATCATTTTGTTTTCTCTTTACTTATATTTGCTTCCTCAGTTTCTTTTCCTTGTCTTATTGCTATAGTTAGCATTTCTAGTATCATGTGAAATAGTACTTGTGAGAATGAACACCTTTGCTTTATCCCTGATCTTTGGGAAAGGCTTTTTACCTTTCTCCATTACATATAATTTTGTCTTTCGGTTTTAGATAGATACCACTTACCATATTAAAAAATGTCCATTTATCCCAATACTTCCTACTATTTTTAACAGATGTAGGTGTTATTTTGTCAAAATCACGTTGTATTATTTTTGCCATCAGTGTGGTCTGTTGTGCTCATAATTTTCCTCATATTAAAACAAACCTACATTCCTGGTAACAAATCAAGCTGGGTTATGGTATATAATCGTTTAAATGTATTCTTGTAGATACTTTGCTAATACTTTATTTAATATTCTTGTAATGATGCTCATCAGGGATATTGGTCTATATTTTCTTTCTCTGTTTTTTCTCTGGGATTTAAGTATCAAGACCATATTCGTGCTATAGAAAGAATTTGGAAATATTCCTTCCTTTTTTATTTATATGGAAAATGGGAATTAATTTGTTTTTTAAATGTCTGATAGAATTCAGTTGTAAATCCACCCGGCACAGTCTCCTATAGTTCTTCTTAGGCTTTGCTTTTGCCTCCTTCACTGTTTCCTTCTTCATGTCTTCATTCTGAGCTTCTACAGGATTCTGGCAGTCTTCTGTGCAGTCCTAGACCAGAAGCAGCTGCTTATAGCTTTTTCTCTTTGATTTTCTTGACCACCATTCCTTCCTGTGCATTGTAAGAGCCTTTGCAGGGTATTTGTAGGGCATCGGTCTTCTTTAGGCTCTAACACACTGCTATCTTTCCACAATTCCTCTGTCAAATGCTGTTTGTTTTTGATTAATAGCAATCATAGGGATCTCGGCCTTTCGGTCATTTATGTTACTATAACTGTGTGGTCTGCTCTATAATATTCTTTGTGAAAGCCTCTTTTCTCATCAAGAATACCCTCATTATATATGTACATTATTAAAAGGATTTTTTAGACATAAGAAAATTATTAATTATTTCCTTTTCCCCAGAAACAACAAAACCCGTGATTTTTCCAAAGCATGCCTACTCGTCTTTCAGGTATATTTAGACTCTATTCCTCACCATGCTCAAAATTGTGTTGCATTCAGCACATAAATCTTCTGTATATCCTTGGTCTAGTATAGCTGCTCAAAGACAGATTATCTTATTTTCTTGCTATTTCTACCTCCTCATGAAATATGCTGAAGGCTACAGTTGTGGAGTTCAAACATGGTTGCTGCTCTATCACT
The DNA here is from genome assembly GCA_028627135.1 of Pseudochirops cupreus. Taxonomy (NCBI): domain Eukaryota; kingdom Metazoa; phylum Chordata; class Mammalia; order Diprotodontia; family Pseudocheiridae; genus Pseudochirops; species Pseudochirops cupreus. The sequence goes on from CM053583.1 coordinate 218,570,121, forward strand.
CATGTAGAAACAGGTTTGTTATGGAACTCTTGACAGTTCTGTTCCCCTTTTTTGTTCACTCCATTGTCTTTCCAGGTTCATTTTTAAATGCTCACAAACTATTTGACTTAACTGGACCTCTCAATGAACTTATGATAGACTTGCTTTTCCTCCGTTGCTTCTTATTGTTCCTTGGAGCAGTACTACTCATAATCTTCTGCCCTACTCCACCATAAGATTTTATAAATGGGTTTGATTCTAAAATCCTGTTCCCTTGGCTGCTGTAGCTTTCTGCTTAGCAAAGGGAGCCAGCATTTCTAGGCAATTTCTTGGTTCTCTTGACTCTTTAGGTGATGGATTTATTTAGTTAAACATACTTAAGAAATACTATTTCATCTCCATGCCTTCGTTTTATCCGTTATTCATTTTTAATGCCAGCAACTTGTTAAATGGAAATGTTGGAGCTTTGTTAATTGCACATCTTTTCTTCTTCCTTTTGGTCTTCTCATTTGGCATTTCTTTTCATCGTTACTCTAACAAGTCAACATTCTCATGCCATACAGAGTTTCAAATGTCCCATGAAAGATTTCCTATTTCTTTTGGATTTCGGGATAAAACAGAGTAATGCCAATTTCACTGACTTCTTTATTTGCCTCTTTGAGGAGAACCTGTGAGTCATTCTTTGATTTCAGTGCGATTTCCTTCTGTTTTCTGGATTTATTTATGGTGAGAATGTTTCACATGATACACCTTGAAAAGTTGCAGACATTGGTTCTTGGATCTTTACAACATCCCTCTGAGGGAAACAGGAAAAATATTCTTATTCCCATTCTATCAATGGGGTTTGGAGGGGCTAAATGACTTGGCTAAGACTGTTCCATTGATAAATTGCAGAGATTAGACCTGAATCTAGATCCTGTGCCTCTAGCACCAGTTATTCTACTGTACCAGGTCTTCTAGTTAATGCTTCATATTTACATAACATTTTAAAGTTTGCAAAGTATCATTTCAAATTCTTCTCAACCTGGTCCCTTTCTGCCTTTCCATTTTTCTTACAATTTTCTTCCTTCAACTTTCTCTATAATCCAGTCAATAGTATTGGCTAATACTCACATGTCCTATTTTTCCATGCCTAGAATGTTCTACCTCTTCACAATCCTGGCTTCCTTCGAGATTTAGTCCAAACACCGCCATCTAAAGGATACCTTTCTTAATCCCCACAGATGGTCCTCTGATAGGAGCAACATCCTAACCACTGCCTCCCACACAAGTTAGGCTAATTTTACCCTAAAAAAATATTGATGTATTCCTCAAGACTTGATTGACTCAGGATTAAAGACTCAGATTGCTGGCATCACTCCCTCATCACATGAGAATAGACTTGGCTGGTGGATCACAATGGGTAACTCAGGCAAAGCAGTTCCACTCAATTGAATCAACTCAAGGTGTCCTCAGAACCTATCCTTGTTGAATAGCCTTCTTATGCTATGGCTAAGTAAATATCTTTTATTAACTCTTGGATGAGTGTCTCATTTTGTTCCAATTATCAAACTCCCAAGACCTTAAACAGGTCCAACCCAAAACATGCCCCCGTCCAAGATACTAGAGAATCTGTAAGGTTCTCTTCTCTCTACTGTGCATGTTGTATGTACCTAATTATTTACATGTTGTCTCATTCACCAAAATATAATCTCTCTGAATGCAAAAGTCTTTCTTTGTATCCATGAGCTTAGCACAGTACCTGGTTTAAGAAATGCTTGCTGACTAATTGATTGCCAATTCTCTCATAATGGGAGCCAGGTTTCTTTGAGGATGTAAGGCTTCACCACCAAATCTGTGCCATGTAGACACTGTCTGAGTACTTCTGGTTTCAGCTAGACATACAGACTGCATTGTTACTCATATCCTGTCTTGTTCCTCCAAAGAGGACTGCCTTAAATGTTGGGAGCTGGAATTCCTGTCTGTAAGGATGGGAAAGTGCTTCTGGGACTTCAGGAAATCTGTATTGTTGCATGACTCTTGCTTTTATTGTTCAAAAACAGAAGTTTATACGAAAAAGTAATTTGGTTACTGGAGTATTCGCTGTGTGGTTTATATGGAGACCATTAATTTACAGTTGGGGCAGATTGACTTGGGCTCAGGGTTATTTGGTAAGGTAACCAGAGTTTCCCCTAATGTTGGCAATGTGTGTTCTTTTCTCCACAGGCATAGTGACATAAATCGGAAAACTGAGAAATCTCAAAGCAAAGAGAGTGTTGATGAGCCAGAGCTACAGGAACTCTTCTTGTAATCACACCTCATCATGTGTTACTGCTGACCTTTGGACACAGTTGGAAATCCCTTAAATATCCTTCGTGGAAACAGGAACATAAGAAATAATCCTCACCAGCAAAAGAATGATTAGGATGCCTTAAATTTGTAGCAGTTAGACTATATAAGAAATCTTTTTTTACACTATGTGTATATATAACTTGTTTTTAAAGATGTACGGTGTAAAGGCATGACTGAACAAACTTTTTTTAAACCATGTAAAGGATACAGCAAAACTCCAGAGTGTTCATCTGACCATTGATCCCATTTTGTTTTTATCAGGTGCCTGGGTATGTAAGTATATTAATTGGTCTTCCCTTTCCCAATGACATAAATTGTTTGGGCTCAGGTCCTTCAAGACCAGTGGTTTTATTTTATTTTTTGTCCAGTATCATTTGTCTGTCATTTCTATTTTTTTGTAAAAGGAAATAAAACATGAACAGCCATCTCTAATCTCTGAGTGCCTCCCTTTCCAATAAACTTGTAATATTTGAATTTCTAAAGAATGTTTAGATTATTTCAGTTTTTGACATTAGATATCAGTTTAATCCAACAAGACATTTTCATGGTTATTCCTCACTGGTCTCTTTTATTTACATTCCCTTCATCGCTGAATATGTCCCTACCACTTCCTAACCCAATGAACAATCCCATTTAATAAATAATTAAAACAACAACAAAAGGAGTTTGGTCAAACTAATCTACATATCAACCAAGTCTGACACTGTTTCCTGTGTTCTGTACCATGATACTTGACTTCTGCAGAAAGGAGAAGGAGATGCATTTTCTCATCTCTTCTCCAGGTCCAAGCTTAGTCTTTATAATCACATAGTATTCCACTGGGTGTTTTTGTTCTCAGCATTTACATTTATAAAGCATTTGGTATATAACACACACTGTACTAGGCACTGGGGAAACAAAGACCAAGAAAGTCCTTGCCCTCAAGGAGAATACATTCTACTGGGAACACATGATGTTATAATTTGAGCAAGAGGAAATAAGAACTTCCCGAGTACAAACTGCCCAGTTCAAACATTTCTCTATATGGAGTCAAATACGAACATTCATGTGTTCCAGATTTCAGTAATATAGCTATCCCTTCCACATCAAAGAGATTAGGGACCCAGTGCCTCCTTCCATTGGAAAATCCACATAAAATTTTTTAGTCCTCTCTCTTTGTACCACAGAAGATGTCTGACTTACTATGGTATCAGTAGATAAAATATGTGGATAGTATACAATACTATCCATATATTTTATGCATTTCTGAGTTTCTAAACTTTTTCTGTGTTACCTGTTGGCCTTCACATGTCATATATGGCTTCCACAAAACTCCCCCAAAATTCCTATTTGATTTCTTATGCCAACTTGCTATATATCAAAAGCAGGATGGGGAAAGTCCCAGTGTGGAAGGGATAACTGTAGTAGGTAATCAGGCAAGTGGAAAGTAAGTATATTGTTTCTGCCTTCTCAATTCCCCGAGTGGGCATGGAGCATGCTAATGGCACCCGAGATACATCCCTTTCTTAGGCCACTTTGATCTGCTGCTGACATATGACAAGGGGCTTCTAATCCTTCAAGTAGACAGTGTGGAGCCAAAGCTCACTATGATGATAATTTTCCAAAAGCAAGATTTCTGATACTTCCTAGTGACAACAGAATCATTGTTACTGTGTCTTATGTGAGGAAAACATTCCTAAAGCCCTCTTTTCATTATGTAAATAAAATTTCTGGAACCACCAAGAGTTTCAGAATTGCACGAATTTTGCATGAATGTGCAGTGGAAGAGTCACACCATTTCATTTCGAATAATACAAAATACATGCTAACCAATGGGGTACTCCGAGAAAGGGAAAGGCTTTTACCCTAAAACACGTTGCAGTTAGTGTTTAGGCTCCCATGCAGGGTCATTATATGTCCTGTAAAGCTGAGCTAAGGCACCAAAGTGAGCTGATCCTCACTTTGTGAGGTACCCAGCAACCCTACGTGGAAAAACTCCATGTAAAGAGAGCGTTCATGCAATGAAAAGAACACTGAACCAGAAGTAAAGGAGACCTGAATTTTAGTTCTAGGAAAGCTGAAAAAACATTAGTCAGGCACCCACTATAGATGAGTAAAGCAGCTAGATAGCACAGTAGCTGGAGAACCGGGCCTAGAGTTGGGAAGACCTGGGTTCAGATTCGACTTCAGACTCTTCTTTAGTCTGTGGCACTCACTTAGCAAGTCACTGAACTTCTGTGTCTCTCAGTTTCCTCAACTGTAAAATTGAGATAATGATAGGACCCGTCTTCCAGGGTTGTTGTGACAATTAAATGAGAGAATGTTTGCAAAGCACTTAGCTTAGTGCCTGTAAGTGCTATAAAAATGCTAGTTGGTGGGTGGCTAGGTGATGCAAGGAATAGAACACCAGCCCTGGAGTCAGGAGGACCTGAGTTCAAATCCAGCCTCAGAAGCTTAACACAAAAACTAGGCAGGTGATCTTGGGCAAGTCACTTAACCCCAATTGCCCTCCAAAAAGCAAAAAACAAAAATGTTAGTTGGTGTGTTGGCAGAGCCCCTTTTAGGCTGCTCTTTTTCAGACTTCTGAGTATCTGGTTCAAGTATTTAAACTTTTAGTGGCCTTCTTGAATGTGAAAAGGTTAGAAAGGAGCTAAGGGGGGGGGCGGAGCCAAGATGGCGGCGTAGTAGCAGCAACATATCGCAGCTCTCACATAGCCACCCCAAAATACCCATAAAATAGGACTCTAAACCAATCCTAGAACTCCAAAACGCACACAAAGATACTTCCCACTAAAGTCAGCTTGGCTAAGAGGAACCATATCAGCACTGCGAACCGAAACTACCCTGCCCTGAAGCCGTGGCTGTGCCCCGGGGCCGGCTGGACGGAGGAGCGAGGAGCTGAGGAGCGAGGAGCTGAGGAGCTTCAGGTGAGCAGATTAGCAGCAGCTGTGAATGGGAATTGTGAAAGGGGGAGATAAGCAGTCCGGCCAGAAGGCCTCCAGAGCAGAAAAGCTAAAGGCAGAGGTTTTGCACCCGCCTCAGCTTTGCAGCTTCCTGCCCGTGGCCTACAGGCAGCAGGGGGACTGAGCGACTGTTCTCAGGCCAGAGCTCTCACGTTGAGCGGCCTGGACGGATCGCCGTCTTGGGCCTCGGTCTTGGAGTCCTCGCTATCCAGTCAGCCTGAAGTACATAGGAAGAGTTCCCAGCCTCTCCCTAAGAGCTACAGCAGCTGGGAGGACCC
>CM053583.1:218576150-218592356 GCA_028627135.1 Pseudochirops cupreus
GGCTTTTAGGCAGTCTTCATGCTTCTTGGAAGCTTTTGGTGTGGGAGTTCTGACTGTGTTGTCTTCCTCCCGTTCCATTCTTTGATCCTTCTTGTCCCCAAAGAAGGAATCTAGAGTTTGGTTGTTGTTCTTACTTTGCTTCCTTTGCCTGCTCATGGTTGGCCAATCAGTGATTATTTAGCTCTGTGGAACTCTGCTTCCAGAGGAGAAAGCTCTGGGGTTTTCCCAGCTGCCAGAGCTATTAGGGGGCTGTCATTTTTTTTTTTGCCACCCCTACCAGCTTTGGCTCACTGAAAACGCATCCCAGGACCACCACCCAAGACCACGATCCAGATCCAGGCTGCTCAGCGCAAGAGCACTTGGCCTCTGAACAAGTGCTTGGCCCCCCTGCAATCTGCAGGCTGGGAGCTCTGAAGCAGCTGTGTGGAGGCAGCTGCAGGGCCTCTGCTTCTGCCACTTCCTTGCCCTGGAGGCAGTTTGGCTGGACCCGCTTTTCTCCACAAAGTTTAGCTGAGTTCCACTGACCTTTCACTTAGTCCTTGTTTCTTATGGCTTGATTAATTCTGAAAACTGCTACAGCTGCTGTAGATCACTCTTCTGAAGCTCCAGCTGGGGCTCATCCTGGCCAACCCCCGGGCCATGCCATGGTTTCAGGATGGGCTGGTTTTGCCTCCCAGTGCTGAGATGGTCTCTTTCTGCTGAGCTGCCTTCAGCGGGAGGTGTATTTGTGTGAGTTTTAGAGCGCTAAAATTTGTTTAGAGTCATATTATATGGGTATTTGAGGGCTATGTGGGAGCTGCGAAACCTTGCTGCTTCTATGCCGCCATCTAGGCTCCACCCCCTGGCCAATTCTATTTTTAAGGGATTGTTTCCTTCAGTCAACTGTGCTTCCTTTTCTAAGTTGTTGACTCTTTTTTCATAATTCTCCTGCATAATTTTTACTTCTTTCCCCAATTTTTCTTCTGCTTCTTTTTCTTGATTTTTAAAAATCCTTTTTGAGTTCTTCCAAGAAGAATTTTAGGTTTGAGACCAATTCACATTCACATTTGAGGCTTCACATGTGGGCATTTTGACATTGTTGTCCTTTTCTGAATTTGTGTTTTGATCTTCCCTGTCACCATATAAGCTTTCTGTGGTCAAGGGCTCTTTTCTGTTTTTTTTACTCATTTTTCCAGCCTGTGTTTTGACTTTTAAATCCCCTCTGGGACACAGGGGGCACTGTCTCAAGCTTCTTATGATGGGAGCTAGGGGCCTGGTCACTGACTTTCTATACTAGGGCCTCAGGGGCTTGTGGCTTGCCCACTGTGCTGGGGTGGCCAGCCCTAGTTGTGCCTGTTGTGCCTGGATTCCGGGCTCACAATTTGCCTTCTACAGTGAGGCTGGAGGCCTCACAGCTGACCTGCTAAGCCAAGACCAAGGGGATTCAGTTTTTGATCTGTGCTGCCACTAAGAACCTCCTGCTGGGTTGCCTGGACACCATCTGCACTGGGTTGTGTTTCCCTCTTACCCATGGGAGAGAGACCTTTTCTGAAGGTCTCTTAAGTTGGGATCTTAATCTTAATTAAGTCTCTTAAATTGGAAACTTAATTAGGTCTCTTAAGTTGGAAAATTGTTTCACTCCATTTTTTTGTGGATTCTGTTGTTCCAGAATCTGTTTAGAGGTTTGGTTTAATGTCGTTTCTGAGAGAAACTGGGGGGAGCTCAGGCAACCTTCCTGGCTTCTCTCTGGCATCCGGGATTCTTTTTTCATTTGTTCATTTCTCCAGTCTACTTTCTTATCTTAGACTTTATGTTAGAACCAGGCTCTGCGTACTTTGGAATGAAGGTCTGTGCTAGTTCTGTTGCTGCTTACTTGGGGGTGTGAGTGTTGTATCACTCCAGGATCCCAGGGATAGCTCAGACTGGAGACCTGGAAGTTATCAGTGCTTCAAAAGTGGTCTGATCCAGTGCAAAATCTGCTTGCTGTGCACTATACCTCTCTCCCCTCACCCCCCATATTGTTTCCCCCTCACCCGATGTCTGAGTTCTGTAAGTTCCTGACCTGAATTTGGGTCTGATCAACAATAGCCTTCTGGACTCAGCCAGTTTGGAAGCTGGTTCAGAGTTGACAGAGCCGTAGGCTTCCCTTCATAGGGTTTCCTGCCCTATTTATTCCTTCGCAGGCTTTAGATTGCTCTAGAAGCTGGAAATGGCAGCCTGCTCTGCCCCCAGCGTCTGACTGAGCCACTGTACTACCACTGCTTAATTTTGAGTGTCCTTCTTTCTTGGTACACTGCCTAGGGCCTGGGATTTCTCCTTAACCTCAGACCCTTTCTCAGTTCACCCTGGATCTGTGACCAAGAACTAGTAGTTGACAAAGCAGACAATTGGTACCTGTTCCCTCACCCACACCCGGTAGCACACTTACAAGTTGGAGAACAGGACCTCATCTTCTTTCCTTTCCTTGTGCTGGAGCGCTCCACACAGCATACTTTTGACCAGACGCCATCCCCAGGGTTCACAAACTTTTCTATTTAATAATCTCTAATTAATAAGTTAATAATTTAATATGCTGACCTGAGCTGGACTAATGACTCACTGTGACTTTTTCTAGCAGGATCGGGATTGTCTGTTGCATTTTCTATATCTGTTTGGAGGAGTTTTGAGGAGAGCTTGCTGCGCTTCTTCCTGCTATTTGACCATCTTGACTGCTTTCTGCTGTAATTTTAAGCAGTTTTCTTGATATGAATGGACAAAAGCTGGAGGTAGGCCTCTCCAGAGTGAAGCAGGGTTCATTTTGCTTCTGGATAGTGAATGAGAGCTATGTCTTCTGGGAATTTTCTAACAATCTACCTGCAGCCTTACCTTGCTCTGCCCTTCTCTCTAAAGCTGAAGGATTTACAATCTTCAGGATTACCAGAAAATATCATTAATAAGCATTGGCAACTAAGATCAGTCAGAAAGAGCAGAAAAGGACAAAATGTTTCATGTTCAATGGTTGTGGAAGAAAACCAGTTTTTCCCTCAGAGATTGAACTTTACTTTGCAGAATGCTGGTGTGGAAACAGACTTCTCTGTGGTTCCATAAACACAGATCTCTTAAGTGCTCTATCAGCATCACATGTCCTCACAAAGCTCCTTTTTGTAGCCACCTTTGCAGCCCCCCTCCCTCCTTTTCAGGAGTAATCCGAGATAGAGATGTCCTGGCTTGCAGTTTTAGTGAGTGGTATTGTTAAAATGTCCTTCTGAATTAACCTCCCTTTCTTCTACCCTTCATGTCCTAAGCTCTGTTTATACATGTTTGCTGTTCATGGAATAGTGGTCCAGATAAGCTCTTTAAATATGTTCCAGATTTATTGTTCTTTATGGCCTGGTGTCTCATGTACGCCCTTTGTCAGATGTCTGAGACCCAGACATTGGGGACATGTATGTCTGTTCTTCTTCTGTGTTTAGATTTCCCGTTCCATGGTTCTATGAATCAGGGAGGCCCAGTTAGAGGTATTACTGCTTCTGGCGCTGGAATGTGATTTCTGAAACATAACTCAGGTCAGCTGAAGTGTTAGAGTTTATTACTTCTCTTCAAAAAACCCAAAGCCTGCCAACTCAAAGGAAAGAAGGCAATTTGGAGACAGATGGGCTTGATGCTCGAATTCCACATTTGTTGACATTTTACTGTTCATTGTAATGTCTCCAGAAGCTGCAGGGCATTTTGTTTAATGGCATTCCTGGAAACAATGTGGTGAGTCTTTAAAAAAAAGTTGCATTGATGCCTTTTCTTTTTATATCACAGTTATTTCCAGTTATACCCCCTTTCCCCCCTACACTTTCATCTTCCCAGCATTGAGTTTTCCCTTCAAAGATGGAAAAGTTAAGCAAAAATTAAGCAAAAGAACTAATTCAGGGATTGTGTCTAACAGTATATGCAATATTCTGTTTCTATAGATTTCCACTTCTCTGCCTGAGGCGGCTCAGGGTCACAGTGGATAGAATGCTGGCTGGCCTGAGTCAGGCAGACCTGAGTTCAAGTCTGCCTCAGAAACTTACCAGCTGTGTAAGCCTGGGCAAGTCATTTAACCTTTACCAGCTTTCATTTCATCATCTGTTAAAATAATGGGGTTAGATTCACTTCTAAGTTCCCATTCAGCTTTAAATACCCAATTTTATGATTCTATAGATCACCACCTGTTCTCAGGATAAAGACGATGGTGAGTCTTCAAAGCAGGTGTTGTATTTCAGCAGAAAATCTCCAACTTGAATTGGTGGGAGTCACATATATAAGACCCCGCACAAGATGGAAAATTTTACATGAAGTACTTAATTTTTGCTAATGAAGAAAATATGACATGTTGTGTTAGCTGGTTCTATCATCTATCCCACACACAAATATGGAAGTAAATTGGTATAATTTTGATTCAATGGACCGTTTTCTTTTGGGGAAATACAATCCTATTTAAAATATATTTGAGATGTACTATGTTGAATACATATAAAGGAACCCACCATATGTGTCTAATTAATTCAAGAAATTGGGGATCTATAATTGTATTAGCCACTGAGAACTGACTTTCTTATCTAGTGTCTTAAGTATTGTGCTATTATAAGTCTGTAAACTAACATATGAACTTAATATTTTTTCCCCTTACCACTTTCTGTTGTTTTACTGTCAGCTGGTACTTTGAGTTTAAGGGTAAAGAGTACTTTAGTACAATCATTATTTTAATAGCTCTAAAGAATTGTCCATGTTGAGCTTTTTGTAAACCTACAGGAAAAACTCAGCTTATCCAGAATATGATTAGGACTAAAGATTTTCATTCTAAGAGACAGGTTCCCTGAAAATGATCCAGAGTTTGGAAGATCTGATTTTAGATAAACTCATAGGAAGAAATATCTGGCTATGATGGTTGTTATATTCCAGAGGAAGTTACCAAGAGGAGTTATGGTATCTTCTTCTTTGGAGCTCTTTATAAGTAAATTGGCAATCATTTGTCCAGGATGGTCTAAGTGTGGTTTTGCCAGAAAGCAAGTGGGAATCAGGGAGCTTTCCAAAGTCTTTGAATGTCCAGTGACCCTTTGAATCCTCACTTGACCTTGTGTCCTAAGAAAACAGGAAGTCATACTCAAAAGAGAAGATATAAGATAAAGACATCCATCAAAGATCATTTCTGGCAATATTGGTAGTGGCACAAATACAGATTGTCAGGATCTCCATGTCAAGACCACCTCTCTCTTTTCACTCTTAGGATACACCTTGTTTTTCAGGATGAAGGCCCAGTAAGCAAGCTGTGCCCTGAGCTTGGCATAACAACAATTCTTTGCGCTCACCCTCTGGATGAACTCAGCTACAGCTAAATCACAGAGCTGGCTCAGGCCAGCCCCAGGTGGTTACTGAGCTCAAACCGCCCCTGCAGGAGCCGCATTCCAGTCATGAAGACCTGCTCTGAATAGATTTTTTTTTCGTTAGGCAAACTTCATTGTTTCTGCTACCTGTCACTGCTAATTCTGTACCTCACTGTTGGGTTCTTCATCTAGTTACAACTATATACACATCAAGGCTTGGCCTCTCCACCTTGGGTTTCCTTGTCTTACAGGAGATTCTGGTATGACTATCTCGCTCCCCCTCCCAAAAAGGGAAGCTTTTCACTTGTAACTTCCAGGAACCCTTTGGTTTTATTTTCTTTGTTCAGAGTTGACAGTTGGTGTAATAATCTCCATGGTTCTTTGGTTTATTTATTTTGTATTATTATGTTTTATTTTATTTTGAGTTAGTGTGCAGTCTCTGTGAGTTCTTTGGTATTTTCAGAGTTAATAGTGGTTGCGTAACCTCTGTGGCACTTTGGTCATTTATTTTCAGAGCCTGACAAGATCAAAGGGACCATTTAAAAGTCGTTAAGGCAGGTTCAGGGTGGAATGGGGATCAGGGGTCTAAACTTGTTTCTCAGAAAAAGTTAATACTTATTTGAGGATATTTCTGAGAGAGATTTTCAAAATAATCACTGCACAATAGAGGACATTGCTTTCTAACTTTCTTTTTCTTTTGTGGGATGGCATAAAGAGTTCAATATTATTTTAATTTAGTTTCCCAGAGGCAAGAACATTTACTTAATTAGACTACCAAATCAAGAAAATCAGTCACTCACCATTTTGTGTACTGTTGGCCTAGTGGTTCTATTCTCTGTCTTAAGAGCATGTAATTTATGCCTTAGGAAAATTACTTTGGTAGCTAGACACAAATAAGGATAGAGAACAAAGACCTATCCAGGAAGCTATTATCATAGTACAGTTGAGAAGTATGTGAGAATGAGAAAAGGGGCCTTTTCTCACACATCATCCTTCCTGACCTCTTGTAATGTTAATGGGATTTAAGATCTTCCCTGCCCATTAATAGGCCTCATATGGAGCCCATTAAGGGAAGCTTGTTTAGAGGAGGTTTGCTTGTAGGAAGGCTTTCACGCCTTTTGCTAATTTCCAATTAGGCACTGAGTCACAAGGGTTGTGATGCCCTCTGGCTCTAAAAAGGGTATATATACTCTGAAGTTAGCATTTTGCTTTGGGACTCACTCATTGGAAGAGTTTTCTTGTGATTTGACCAGATGAGACTCTGGGTAGTCGTTAAGGAGTCACTCAGCTTTGAAAAACCCAGATGTTGGTGCTTCTCTCTCTGGTAATTATGTATGTATTGCCTTGGTCAGACAGTTGGATCTGTCTGTTGATCTGTGCTAATTTCTCAGACAGTTCAAAGCCCTGTCTGTTGGTCTTTATTTCTTTGCTTGTATTTTCTCTATTTTCTTTGTTTGGATTTTCTCTGAAGTTTGGGGTGCTAGTTTTTCCCCTGAACTAATGGATGTAATTAGATGACCCATCAAACAGCTGCCTTTCCTAGTAAAGCAGATCTAAGAACCTGTGCTAGCAGCCATCCTGGGTATGCCAGTGTGGTTGCTGCTACACGTCTCTACAGAGAGGTCACTATTTGACACTGTTGATGACCCTCTTTTCCTTAATATTCTTTTCTCTCTAGGTTTTCGTGACATCAATTGATTCTCCTCTGGCCTATCTAACCACTCCATCTCAGTCTCCTTTGTTGGCTCTTCCTCCAGGTCACAATTGTTAACTGTGGGTGTCCCTCAAGGCAAATCTGGGCCTTCTCTTCACTCTCTCTACTCTGTCACTTGGTGATTTTATGAGTTCCTGTGAATTCAACCATCATTGCTATGTTCATGATTCTCATATCTACTTAACTACCTCTCTGCTGACCTCTAGTCTTGTGACTGTGATTATCAGAACTCTCAAACTAGTCGTCCTATAAGATCTTAAACTCAACATGTATAAACTTTAGCTCATTCTCTTTCTCCCTACTTCTACCACAGTCTCTTCTCTCTTCTGAACTTCCCTATAACTATCAAAAATACCACCTTTCCTCCAGCCCCCCAAGATCACAACCTAGGTCTAATGTTCTACTTCCTCTCACCCACCAGATCTTATTGCTAAGGCCTGTTGGTTTTACTTTTATAACATCTCATAATCTCCTTTCTCTCCTCTGACACTGCCACCACCCTGGTATAGGCCCTTATCATTTCATGCCAGGACTATTGTAATAGCCTATTACTCAGTCTCCCTATCACAAACCTCTCCTTACTCTAGTACCTTCACTAAGCTATCAAAGTTATCTTCCTAAAGTACAGATCTAACCATGTTACCTTCTTCTTCTCCCTCTACTACTCCCTGACTCCATAAACTCCCTATTACCTCCAGGATCAACTACAAAAATCCTCTGGTTGTCATTCAAAGCTCTTCATAACCTAGCATCCACTACTTTACACTTTTCTTACAACTCATAGTACTCCTTTCCGACATACACTGTGATCCACTGACGCTGTGCCTTGATGTTCACCAAGACACTCCATCTCCTGACTCTGAGCATTTTCTCTGACTGCAATATTCTCCCTCCTCATCCCTCCCTCCTCCATCTTCTGGTTTCTCTGGTTTCCTTCAAGTCTCAACTTAAATCCCACTTTCTACAGGAAGAATTTCCCACTCCCCCTTAATTCTAATGCCTGTTCCTTGTTGGTTATTTACAATTTATCCTGTATCTAGTTTGTTTGTATGCAGTTGTTTTCATGCTGTCTCTGTCATTAGACTGTGTCTCCTAAAAGACAAGGGAAGTCTTTGGTCTTTTACCTTTTTTTGTATTTCTGGTGCTTAGCACAGTGACTTGGCATATATTTATTGACTGAAAAATTTGAGAGATGTGAAGGTAGTAACGACAAGATTTGGCAACAGTATACATTCATTGTGTATGTGAGTTGACAGATAATGAGGAGTTGAGGATCGATGTGGCAAAGAACAAATTCCAGAACTGAAATAAATTAGGAAAAAGTTTATTAAGTCATCTGGCAGAGAGGAAAGTTCCAAAAGGGGTGGCCTGGTCCTCCCGAGTATCTGTAAGTCACACATTATATAGGGCTCAAACAAAGGAGCAAGAAACTGTGGCTAGGTGGCCCTCAGGGAGGCAGCTTTTGGATAAGATGTGGTGGTTTGCTTGAGATGTTCAGCAGGAGGAAACCCCTCACCTCAGTCTTCAGATGAGAAGTTTCTGGTCAGCATAAGCTCGGTCTTAACCTTGGCTTGAAAAAAATCTGGTCTCTAAACAATAGGTCAGATTTCTCAGCCACAGAGGGCTAGATTCAAACAACACATAGAATTTTCCCACAGGATGCTGATACTGTTGGTATCCTGGGTACCCTAGAAGGATGGTCATGCCCACGACAGTAATAAGGAAGCTTGTAATGAGATTGGTGATGCAGATTGCAACCCATCTGTATCTGTTCATCCTGTGCAACTCACTCTGACTCATGGAAAATTTTAAAAGGGAGTAATGGGGAATTTTGCTGCTCATACAATGAGGTAAAGATCCTCTCCTCAAAGTATAATATAGGAACTCTCTTCTTTAGGGTATATTTACTTTTTCCACCTTGTCAAATCCTCTACCCAGAATGAGTTATTGTAAACACAAGCAGTCTAACTCACAAAAAGCTGTGCACAGGGGTCAGAGATGCCAAAATCCCTGGACTCTTTTCTCTCCCCTATTACTCTTTGTTCCTTAAAATAAGACCTATACAGTGCAATTTAAGCAGATATACAGAGATTTAGCAAGTTACTAGAGAAAGCAGCTGCTTATTCTTTAAGAAATAATCAAGAAATGATGGTGAAAGAACATCACCTTGAGTAAGGTCAATGAAAGAAGAGGACAACTAGTGGTTGTTGACTCTGGACTCACTAGGATTGCTTGTTTATTTAGGCAGAATCCAGGAATAAACCCAAGATTCCACAAGTCTGAGGACTACTAACCATTTCTGTTGATTTGTGTGATTACAAAAGAAATGCCTGAAGGAAGCTAGAAAACATTGTTAAAGATTATAAAGTCTTGGTCAAGAAACTAAAGGCATTAGGAGGGTAAGTGGTCATTTCAACAATGATGCAAAGGAATGGTTTCAGGAGAAGATGGTGTCTGAGAATGAGATTGGTATTTCTTAACAATAGCTTAGAATATAAGAATGAAGGATTCCTGGCCAAAGATGGAAGACAACTAATAAAGGCCAGTAAGAATATATTTGACTAAAGTGCAGATAATCTAATTAAAAGAGCTTTAGAAAGGAAAGGATGGGAAAAAGAGAAAAATCCTTGTATAGATCCATTAAGCTGGAAACCGTCAAGTGAATTACAATGTAGAAAGAAGAATAGCTTTAGAAATTTCTAGAAATGCACAGGAAACAAATTCTATAACCTCAGAGAGGTTTATACATAGATGAACAACAAAGGTGAACTAGATACAATGAGAGCGGGATGGGAGTTGTTATTGGAACGTATTGGGGAATGACTGACCAAGATGTGGTATTTGAATGTGATAGAATACTATTGTGCTATAAGAGATGATGAGCAAGATGCCTTCAGAAAAACCTAGGAAGCTTTATATGAAGTGATACTAAGTGAAATGAGCAGAACCAGGAGAATATTATAGATGGTAACCACAATGTTGTATGATGATCAATTGAATGACTTAGCTATTCTCAGCAAGATTTATGATGAAAAAATGCCATCCACTTCTTGAGAAAGAACTAATGGAGTCTGAATGAAAATTGAAGCATACTTTTAAAAAAAGCTTTCTTGATTATTCCTGTTATTTAAAATATTTTTATGCTGTATTTTATTTTTCAACATGGGTAATGTTGATATGTTTTGTATAACTACATGTATAATCTCTCTCAAGCTGCTTGCCTTCTCAAGGAGGGGTGGGGAAGGAAGGGAGAGAATTTGGAATTCAGAATTTAAAAAAAAGAATGTTCAAATGTTTTTTGTTTGAGATATTGAGAATTGAGAAATTGAGGAAATAATATAATTGAGAAAATAAAAATAAATAATATATGTAATAAAAAAAATAGACTTGCCTTGATCAAGCTAGAAATGAGGAATGATGCCTTTTGGTGAGTGTAGGTAGAAGGGTGTCAGGTAGGGAGGGTATTGACATTTTTCTGTACTGCTCGACATGACTGTGGGGTCTAACACAGGAGCTAAAAAGATGTTGATTAATCACTAAGGCAGGGCTAGCAAAGGAGGGATAATACGTCATCTAAGGATGCAGCTGCAGAAGTGGGTAACAGTTTCAGCAAATGGTAGAAACAGAGAAAAAGAAAAAGCACTGAATAGCAGCTTTAGAGACAGGGAAGAAAAGTTCTGCCAGACCCTCCCCTCCACGTGCACAGCTATTAACTACACTAAATACATATTAACTCAATTTTCCAAAGTCAGTGTTAGGTGTGAATTTCTCAGTCACTATGGTAGATAGTGCTTACCACAGCACCTGAATTTTCCTGATTAACTACTTCTTTGAGGAATTGTGTAGTGCATTTAATTATAGAAGTTGCTAACAAAAGCCCATGTAGTACCTGGAGCTCCCCCTATACTTAGATCTCCCTAACAACAGCTCAGGTTCAAAGCACATCTCGGGCATGGAGCGACATACACGTAAAACCACAGTTCATAAGGTCCTACTGATATTTTTCTTTTGCCACCCAACCAAAGCATAAATTCAAGCAAAAGCCATTTAATTAAATAGTAAGAAAAACAGCAAAATGACTTATGCCATATATGTGTAATGGTAACGTAATTTGAATTTGAAGATCCCTTTGTATTGGCAAAGATAACAGGTACTTAGCACTTAGTAATTAATCAAGCCTCTGTTAAAGAAACAGAAAGTATGAACTCCTGTTGCTGATGTAACAGGCAGAGGCTGGCTGAAACAGGAACTAATGGTGTGTGTATATAAGGAAAGATCCTGGCTGGGAAAGATAGATCTTCTTGGAGCAGGCTTTATGGAGGCAGAAGCTGCCGCTGCTTAGGGAGCTGAAAAGGAAAGACCCCTCAGGCTGGAGAGAATGATTTTGATTGGGAGAACCTGGATGAAGTGATTTTGATTCTAGGAACCAGCTGAAACTTCTGCTTACAAGGGTTAGCCAGAGCTGCTAAGGATTTTCAAGGGCCAGTCAGAGCTAAGGGCCAGCCAAGGCTGCTGAGGATTTTCAAGGGCCAGCTGGAGCTGCTGAAGACTGAGGAAGCATGACTGTGATGCTGGTACTTTGTATGAACCTGTTTGTGGCTTTGTGGAGCCTTGACTTCCCAGGAATGGAGACTGGGAAAGATTTAACGTGGACTGGATGCTGTGAGCTTCAGTGTGGAACAGAGACTTCACAGAGAGCTAGAGAAGGACCTGGGAGCTGTCTGTCTTTGAACCCAGGTGACAGTTTGGTGAATCCAGGTAGGATCTGGGACCATGGAAGGGGATATAGGGAATGTGAGAAACCTCCCCAAGTCAAGCTGAAAGAAGACTTTACTTGGATACTGTGTACTGACTGAGAAATTGTAATTTACTAGTGACCTATGGGTGGAGAGCTTCTGTATTTTCTGATGATTGAATAGTGATTGATGACTGAATAAATGATTGATTGAGTTAACTTAGTGCGCCTCATGAGTGGAGAACTTTGACTATTGTTCTTGGTGTCCTTTAAGGAGGCAAATCTCCTTAGGAATGATTGAATGATTGAGATGATTGAATGATTAAGTTACTAGATGATTGTTCTTTGTTCAAAACTTTGTGACCACTGTGGTGAAAACTATGTGGCCATCTTAGTGATAAGGTGTTGTGAATACTGTATTTTGATTTTCTGTGATAAGTTGTAATATTGTAAATGCTGTACCTTGATTTTCTGTGATTTGTTATTGAATAGAGTGTTCACAATACTGTGTAATCAGAACCTTGAAAGCTGTTCACAGCAGCATTCTTCTGGAAAGCTGCTAGTGCTTGGCTTTACAATATGTAAGGATATCTTCTCCCACAGATTACCATACTGCCAGAAAGGTGGTTCAAGTATAATATAGGAATCCCCTTTCTTTTTATTTCAGCTTTGCTCTACCCAGTTTGATAAACCTTCGACCCAGAGTTAGTTATCCTAAAGACAGGCAATTATTAGCTTACCAGCTGCTTGTGGTGGGGGTCAGGTTTGCTAGACTCTCTAAATTTCTTTCCCTCTTCTACTTCCCGCTGTCCCCAAAATAGCACCTAGATGTGGGTGGGGAATGCTTGACCTGGAAAGAATGACTTCTCTGAGGCTGATGCTGAGAGATAGAGAGTTAACAAGATAATGGTATTCAGGAGAATCTTTCTTGCTTCTTTTTTTTTAAGCCCACATTTATTTATTTGCTTTTTGGAGGGGTGAAGGTAGGGCAATTGGGGTTAAGCAACTTGCCCAAGGTCACACGTCTAGGTGTGTTGTGTGTGAAGTATCTAAGACTGGATTTGAACTCAGGTCCTCCTGACTCCAGAGTCAGTGCTCTATTCACTGCACCACCTAGCTGCCCCTCTTTCTTGCTTCTTAAGAGAGTCCCTGTCTCTGATGCCATTGTAGGGCATGGAGGACAGGATGGAGTATATGTTCCTAGATGAGTTAAAGCTAAGTTTTTCTACAAAGCCGATTAGGAATATTCAGAATAGTACTATTAGTAAGATATTTCAAATATATTATAGGTTAGATAGGTTTCTATGCACTGACATATAGTCTAACTATTTAAATATGTGATATCTCTCATGAAAAATACATTTCTAGTTTCAGACAATTGACTAATAAATTTAGGGGATACAATTAAATTGAGGACTACCTGACTTGAGACTCCCTCCTCTTTCTCACCTTTCAAAGAAGGAAGAATAAGGCGTTTTGATGAAAGTTAGCAAGTTGATACATTTCAAGATCATTTTCATTAGCAGTTTGCTCTTCACTTTGTGGCAACCCCTCTGGGATATTCTCCTACCTGGCATTCATCTTCACAGTTTGAGTTCCCCAGAGGGTGGCAATTTTTAGTCACTGTTTTAAGAGTAATGCCATGGGTGCTCCTAACACTGGACCTTCGGAGACCCCACTAGTGAGTTTTCCATTAACAATTGGCCATTAGGCTCAATTCACTTTTAGCAAAAATTTACTAAAGATAGTATAGTAAGAACAATTGAATAAAACGTTCATTAGTCTTTCCCCATCTGTTTATTGTTGGTAGGTCTCTCACTTCCAATGGAGGAGTTTCCATGGCTGTTCACTACTGTTGCAGTGGGCATTGTTATCACTGCTACAGCCATAAGCCTTCAGACCTTTTAAAATTCATGAGGTCTTTATCTGAACAATTCCATCTCAGGATACTTCTTCACCTAAGAACAGGATAGAACCCAAAGAGAGTTGGCAGGGAATACATAACAATACATAACCGTCATAGAAATATGGGAAACAAAGCAGCTCTGGGAAGGCAGCCCAAAGTAGTCATTCCTCACTCACAGCTACAAAGGAGTGACAGAGGGAAGGGTTACTCCTTTTGTATACCCACTGAGTTCTGGCTCAGCAACCCCTGAGTCATTCCTTTGGAGAGCTCAGCAACCAATTAGAGAAATCCTATTTATCACACAGTAGAGGCCCCTCAGTTACACATGGCTGGAAGCAGGCCTCCAAAGTTCCACACTGTGGAATAGAACTAGGTAGGGAATATGTGTATGCATGCTTGGTATAAAGGGATAATAATCAAAGCATGCTCAATGTGGGAAGAAAAGTGTGATAGAGGCCTGGAACAATACTGCTCTGGGGATTCAAACTGTCCATGTGGATATAAATTGGGGGAGTTAACACAGAAGGGGTACTATTTGCTTTCAAACAGATGTCATGGCCAGGTTTGGATCTTTGGCTGTGACAGATGTTCTTCATTTAAGCAACAGTACACAAAGCAGTTTTGTATGAGGTTTATTGTGAGACCACTCAGTTGAATTCAAGTTTCCAAGAACCACAACTAACCCCCATTCTCATTGGAGGAGGGGTGGGCAAAGCCTATGCTTTTTCCCAAAAGTAATGTGCACTTGGCAATCCAATCGGGAGAAGGGAGATATTGGCAGATACAGAACAGTGAGCAGCACCATCAAGTCTTGGGACCTGCTGATATGATGGTGGGTATGAGGTTGGGGGAAGAAGAGGGAGCATGGGTAGAGTACACAGGTTCAATGAATATTATTAGGGTTGAAAGTTTGACTCTAATAATCTTACCAGAATAAATAATGTCTATACAACCTATCTAGCATGGGGAATTAGAGCTTTTTTTTTTTATCACTTATAAGCTATATTCTTAATTTGATGTGTTGCACTTTGACGATACATGTCTTTTAAACCATGTTTACAAAATCAGCCTTGAAAATATTCTGACCAGCTGTCTTGATATATTGATATATTTTTACAATGGGGTGAAGTTTCCCACTCTGCTACTCACCCACAATGGAGATAGACCTTTATTTCTTTTACTACCCTTCACATCTCTGCTTACTACAAGAATTCGTGCTCTTTCTTCTCTCTCATGCTTCAAAAAACACAGTCACAACACACACACACACACAGAGAAGAAATATCACTTAAATAATTTTGTATTGCAAAGGAAAATGAATACTATAAAATATGCATACGGGTGTTAATTACTGGGTAAATTATTTTTACTACCTCTAAGCAAACATAACCTGATCATAGGAAATTAAATCTGAAAAGTATGTGAATTTATTATAGAAATGCCAGCACTGATAATGTTATCCTCATGATATCGCTGTTCTCAGGACTCAGTGTCTTGTGGGGAAGCTCATCTGCAATTTCCTCTATATTAATATTTTTCTTTCTGAATCTCAATAGTTAATGCACTGGTGTGTCTGACATGCTAATGACACACTCATTTCCTTGCACACTTGGATTGTCACTTTCTGGCCTGAAATTCAGCATCATCTTTCCTTTTCAAAACACTCAAATGTTCCCGTGTTCTGTTCAGTCAACTTTTCCTCAACTGGCTTGGAAAAGCTTTGCAGGTCTTCTTCACTCCATAGTTTTGAAATTTAAATATATAATCTAAGAATGAAAAGAGAACATTTAGGGAGTAGGCAAAGCACATTCTTAAAGCCACCCTGTTTTCATAGTGCTCTCAACATACACATCCTTGCTTCAGTGGTTTGCTTAGGTGCATGCCTCTATCACCTTTCCTGCCCAGTCTTCTCTGTGCCATTAAATGGGCGAAATGGCCCAGCTCACAGAGTAAGAGACTTTATATAAGCTCTCCCTGACTTCTAAGGCAGGGCACTACATTCTACCTGCCACTGTCATGTTTTACAACATACCTCTAAGCTGTAAGGCATCTCTATCAAAAGACAGATTGCGAGGGGAAGAGGCTAGACTTACAGCTTCATTGGCATAGGTAGAGAAAACTTACTTGAACTATGAATATCAGAACTTTCTTGGGGAGTTATAGTTTTCGACTGCTGCGACACCAAAGTGACTTGTTCAGAGGCATGCAGCCATAATGTGTCTTGAATTCAGGTAGATCTTGAACCCAAGTCTTTCTGATTTCAAGGCAGACTGTTCATGCTTCTCAGAGCAGTGGGAAGATGTGCCTACTGAATACACATCAATAGATGAAGGTGATCTATAATAACAGCTGACTTTTACACAGTGCTTTAAGGTTTACAGAATGTTTTACAAATACTATCTTATTTCATTCTCAGGGAATGGGCGTAATGATTATCTCCATTTCACAGATAAGGAAACTGAGGCAGAGAGGTTAAGTGACTTGTCCATGGTCATAGTTAGATTTGAACTCAGGTCTCCCTGACTCAAGGTCTAGC
>CM053583.1:218592856-218615641 GCA_028627135.1 Pseudochirops cupreus
AAAAAAATAGAATTGGCCAAATTTAGAGGGGGTAGAAATCTACTGAAGAAAACACCTCCTTTACAAGCAGAATTGGTCAAATGGAAAAGAATGAAATAAATAAAAGAAAATGTAAAGCACCTCACTGGAAAAACAACTGACCTGAAAAAATAGATCCAGGTGAGATAGTTTAAGAATTTTGGGACTACCTGAAGGCCATGATAAAAAAAACAAACAAACCTGGACAGCATCTTTCAAAAAATTATCAAGGAAAACTTCCCTGATATCCTAGCACCAGAGGATAATAGTCACTGAAAGAATCCGCTGATCACCTCCTGAAAGAGATCCCAAAGAAGACTCCAAGAAATATTGCAGCCAGATTCCAGAATTATCAGGTCAAGGAGAAAACACTGCAAGCAGGAAGAAATAATTCAAATGTCAAGGACCCATGGTCAGGATTACACAGGATTTAGCAACTCCTACATTGAAGGATTTGAGGGCTTGGAATATGATATTCTGGAAGGCAAAAAAGCTTGGATTACAACCAAGAATCAACTAACCAGAAAAACTGAGCATAATCTTTCAGAGGAAAAGATGGACATTGAATGAAATAGGGGGCTTTCAAATTTTCCTGATGAAAAGACCAGAGTTGAACAGAAAATTCAATCTTCAAAAACAAGACTCAAGAGAAGTGTAAAAATCTAAACAGGAAAGAGGAAAAAAGCATGTTATTCATTAAGATTAAACTGTTGGGAAGATGACACTTGTAACTCTTGAGAACTATATTTCTGTTGGGGAACTTAAAAGCAATATACAGAGACAGGGTATATGTATCAGTTTACTTTGATGTGATATAAAAAATTTAATGAGGAAAAAAGGATTTTACTGGGAGAAGCAGAAAGGGGGAGGCAGAATAGGATAAATTACATCATATGAAGAGGTGCAAAAGACCTATTACAATAGAGGAGAATAAGGGAGGGGTGAGCATTGTTTGAACCCTACTCTCATTGGATTTGGCTGAAAGAAGGAATAACACACACTCAGCAGAGTATAGAAATTCATCTTACCCTATAGGGAAGTAGGAGGGGAAAGGAGAAAGAAAAAGGAAAGGTGAGGTGGGGGCACCAATAGAAGAGAGGTCAGAAGTTGGAGGGGAAAGGAGAATGAAAAAAAGGGACTGATAGAGGGGAGGGCAGCTTGAGAAAGGTCAGTCAGAAGCAAAACACTGGTGAAGAAGGACAAAGTGAAAGAAGAGAGGAAAGTATAAATGGATCAGGGATGGGGAGGGAATAGGATGGAGGGAAATAGTAATAATAACTGTAAATTTCAATGGGATGAACTCTATCATAAAATGGAAGTGGATAGCACAGAGGATCAAAAACCAGAATACCACAATACATTGTTTACAAGAAACACATTTGAAATAGAGATACACACAGAGTAAAGGTAAAAGGCTGGAGCAGACTCTATTGTGCTTCAGCTGAAGTGAAAAAAACAAAAAGCTGGGGTAGCTATCCTGATCTCAGACAAAGCAAAAGCAAAAATTGATCTAATTAAAAGATTTAAGGAAAAAAAACTGCATCTTGCTAAAAGGTACCACCAACAATGAAGTAATAGCAATAGTAAACATATGTGCACCAAGCAGTATAGCATCCAAATTCTTAGAGAAGTTAAACAAGTTACAGTTATTCTGCATTTAAGTCTATGTTTCTTTTTCTTTTCTTATTGTGCATTTAAGTTTTAGTATTTAAGTCTAAATTTTTTTTAATTTTTTAAAGGAAGCTAAGTGGTTCAGTGGATAGAGCACTGACCCTGGAGTCAAGAGGATCTGAGTTCAAATCCAGCTCCAGACACTTGATACTTAGTAGTTCTATGACCCTGGGCAAGTCACTTAACCTGATTGCCTTGCCAAAAAAAAAAAAAAGAAAAGAAAAGAAATGGACAGCAAAACTATACTAGTAGGGGACCTCAACCTTGCCATTTCAGAACTAGATACATCTAATCAAAAAATAAACAAAGAAGAAGTTAAGGAGGTAAATAGAATTTCAGAAAAGTTCGATATAATGGACCTCTGGAGAAAATTTAATGAGGATAGAAAGGAACACACCTTTTTCTCAGTGGCACATGGCACCCACACAAAAATTGACCCTGCATTAGGGCATAAAAGCCTCACAATCCGATGGAGAAAGGCAGAAATATTAAATGCATCCTTTTCTGATCGTGATGCAATAAAAATTAAGTGTGATAAAGGGCTATGGAAAGATAAAAACTAACTGGAAACTAAATAATCTAATTTCAAAGAATGAATGGGTCAAACAACAAATCATAGAAACAATCAGTAACTTCATCAAAGGGAGTGACAACAACGAGACAACACACCAAAACTTATGGGATGCAGCCAAAGAGGTTTTTAGGGGAAATCTTATATCTTTAAATGCTTACATGAATAAAATAGAGAAAAAGGAGATCAATGAATTGGGCATACAACTAAAAGAGCTCAGAAAAGAACAAAATTTTAAAACCCCAATTAAATGCCAAATTAGACATTCTGAAAATCAAAGGAGAGATTAATAAAATTGAAAGTAAGAAAACTATTAAATAAAACTAAGAACTGATTTTATGGCAAAAATAAATAAAACAGACAAACCTTTGGCTAACTTGATTTTAACAAGAAAAAAGAAAGAAGAAAACCAAATTACCAGTATCAAAAATGAAAAGGGTAAATTCATCACCAATGAAGAGGAAATTAAAGTAATAATTAGGAGTTATTTTGCCCAATTATATGCCAATGAATTTGAAAATCTAAATAAAATGGATGAATATTTACAAAAATAAAAATTTCCCAGAATAACAGAGGAGGAAATGAAATACTTAAATAATGCCATTTTAGAAAAAGAAATTGAATAAACCACCAATGAACTCCTTAAGAAAAAATCTCCAGGGCCAAAAGGCTTTACAAGTGAATTCTACCAAAAAATTAAAGAACAATTAATAACAATACTATATGGACCATTTGGAAAAGTAAGTGGAGTTCTAGTAAATTTCTTTTATAACACAAATGTGGTGCTGATATCTAAACCAGGAAGAATGAAAACAGAGAAAGAAAATTATAGACCAAATTCCCTAATGAATGTTGATGCAAAAATTTTAAATAAAATATTAGCGAAGAGTTTACAACAATTTATCATGAGGCTAATACACTATGAGCAGGTGGCATTTATGTCAGGAATGCAGGGATGGTTCAATATTAGAAAAACTATCAGCATAATTGACCATATCAGTAACAAAACTAACAGAAATCGTAAGATTATCTCAATAGATGCAGAAAAAGCTTTTGACAAAATATAGCACCCATTCCTGGTAAAACACTCGAGAGCATATGAGTATAAGCTTTCCTTAACAGTGATAAGCAGTAAATATCTAAAACCATTACCAAGCATTATCCATAATGGGAATAAGCTAAATGCATTCTCAATAAGATCAGGGGTGAAACAGGTATGCCAATTATCACCACTCTTATTCAATGTTGTACAAGAAATGTTACCTTTAGCAATGAGAGAGGAAAAAGAAATTGAAGGAATTAGAATAGTCAATGAACAAAACTATCACGCTTTGCAGAGGATATGGTGGTATACTTAGAGAATCCTAGAAAATCAACTAAAAAACTATATGAAACATTTAGCAACGTTAACAAAGTTGCAGGATATAAAATAAACCTGCATAAACCATCAGCATTTCTATATATTACCAACAAAGCGCAGCAGTAAGAAATAGAAAAAGAAATTGCATTCCAAGTCACTGTAGACAATATAATATATTTGAAAGTCTATCTGCAAAGACGAACCCAGGAACTATATGAACACAATCACAAAACACTTTTCACGTGAATAAAGTCAATTCTAAACAATTGGGAAAATATCAATTGCTTATGGGTTGGCTGAGCTAATATAATAAAAATGATGATTCTAACTACATTAATTTACTTATTCAACACCATACCAATCAAACCACCAAATGTTATGTTATAGAACTGGAAAAAATAATAACAAAATTCATCTGGAAGAACAAAACATCAAAAACATCAAGGGAATTGATGAAGAATGCAAAGGAAGGTGACCTAGACGTACCAGACCTCAAACTATCTCATAAAAAGACAATCAGCAAAACTATTTGGTCCCGGTTAAGAAGCAGAGTGAGATTAGTAGAACAGATTAAGCAGACAAGACACAGTAGCGATGCTTGTAGCAATCTACTGTTTGGTAAAACCAAAGACTCCAATTCTAGGATAAGAACTCACAATTTGACAAAGACCATTGGGAAAACTGGAAAATAGTATAGCAGAAATTAGGCATAGACCAATGTCTCCTACCCAATACCAAGATAAGTGTGCTTATCAAAATGAGTACATGGTTTAGACATAAAAGATACCATAAGCAAATTAGAAGAGCAAGGAATAGTTTACCTGTCAGACCTATGGAGAAGGGAAGAATTTATGACCAAACAAGAGACAGAGAACATAATTAAATGCAAAACGAACCATTTTGATTGCATTAAATTTAAAAGTTTTTGGACGAACAAAACCAATATAACCAAGACTAGGGGGAAAAAACAGAAAGCTAGGAAACAATTTTTGCAGTCAATTTCTGATAAAGGTCTCACTTCTAAAATATATAGAGAACTAAATCAAATTTGTAAGAATATAAGTCATTCCCCAACTGATAAATGGTCAAAGGATATGAACAGGTAATTTTCAGATGAAGAAAATAATAAACATATGAAAAATGCTCCAAATCACTATTAATTAGAGAAAAGCAAATTAAAACACTCTGAGGTACCACCTCACACTTATCAGGTTGGCTAATATGACAGAAAAGGAAAATGATAAATGTGGAAGAAGATACAGGAAAATTGAAATACTAATGCAAACTGTTGGTAGAGTTGTGAACTGATCCAACCATTCAGGAGACCAGTTTGAAACGATGCTCAAAGGGCAATCAAACTTTGCATACCCTTTGACCAAGCAATACCACTACTAGGTCTGTATCCCAAAGAGATCATAAAAAAGGGGGAAAGACACATGAACAAAAATATTTAGAGCAGTTATTTTTGTGGAAGCAAAAAATTGGGAATTAAGGGGATGCCCATCAATTGGGGAACTGAACAAGTTGCAGTATGTGAATGCAATGCTATTGTTCTACAAGAAATGATGAGAAGGCAGTTTTCAGAAAAACCTGGACTTACACGAACTGATCCTAAGTGAAGAGAGCAGAACCAGAACATTGTACACAGTAGCATGATATGCACAACGTGACGAAATATGTTTGTCAAATAAGTGAAAATAAAGAGCTATGTAGGGTCTAGAGGTGAAGGTCATGACCAACTGGGGAACATTAGGGAGGGCTTCATGAGAGAAACGACATTTAAAGTAGCCCCTTAAAATGCTGAGAGAAAAGACTGATAGTAGGGGGCCAAGACGGCAGACAACTGGCTGGACTCTCCTAACATTCTCCTTCAAACAACTTTAAAATAGCACCTCAGATCAAATTTTGAAGTGGCAGAATCGATAGAAGGTAAGAAGAAGTAATTTTTCTAGCCTAAAGCAACTTAGAAGGTTCATAGGAGAGGCCTTTAATACCAGAGGGGGCACAGACCCAGTGACAGCAGCAGCAGCAGGCCCTGAAGGCAGCCATGATAGCAGCAGCAGCACTTCCAGAGCCCTCGGCCCAGAGATAGTAAGGGGATCATACAACTGGTCAGAAAGAGATTGCAAGAGACCCTTGATATAGAAATCTATCTTATGCAATAGGGAGATAACAGGAAAAAGGAACAAGATCTATGGCAGAGGGGTGGGGAGTGATAAGGGGGAGGCCAGAAACAATATATACTTTTGAAGAAGAATGAGATAAAAAGAGAGAGGGAAGGATAAATAGAAGAAACTGGAGTGGAGTGAAATGCACAGCTAATGACCGTAACTATGACTGGAAGGGGGATGATCTAACCCATAGAATGGAAGCATAGAGAAGAATGTGTGGAAACCAGAATCCGACAGTATGTTGTACACAAGAGATACACTTGAAACAAACACACATAACGTTGAAACGAAGAATTAGAGCAAAATCTGTTATGTTTCAGCTGAAGTGAAGAGGGTAGTAATCATGATCTCAGTCAAAGGAAAAGCAAATTAGATCTAATTAAAGGAGATAATCAGGGAAACTATATTTTGCTTAAAAAATACAATAGATGATGAAATGAGATAAAAAAAGTTTACATCAAGTTTCTCTGATAAAGACCTCATTTCTCAAATGTGTAGGAAAATGAGACTAATTTATAAAAAAAATAAGAATCATTCCCCAATTGGTAAGTGATTAAAGGATATGGTTAAGAAGTTTTCAGAAGTCAAAGCTATCTGTAATCATGTGACAAAAATGCTCTCAATCATTATTGATTAGAGAAAGGAAAATTACAACAACTCTGGGGGACCACCTCACACCTATCAGAAATGACAAATATGGAAGGGGATGAGGGAAAATAGGTATACTTAAAAACTGTTGGTGTAGTAGTGAACTGGCCCATCCATTCTGAATTTGGAAATAGACCCAAAGGACTATAAAACCATACACTTTGACCCAACAATACCACTCCTGGATCTGTATCCCAAAGACATCAAAGAAAAAGGAAAAGGACCCATATGTACAAAATTATTTAAAACAGTTCTTTTTGTGGTGGCAAAGAATCAGAAATTGAGGCAATGCATATCAGTTGGAGAATGGCTGAATAAGTTGTGTCATATGATTGTGATGGAGTACTATTTTGGTATAAGAAAAGATGAGGCATGTGGTTTCAGAAAGAAAAAGAAAAAAAGATGGCAAGACCTATATGAATTGATGTAAAGTGAAGTGAGAAGAACCTAGAGATGACCATGCACAATTGTGAAAGACTTGGCTACTCTGATCAAAACAGTGACCCAAGACAATTTCAAAGGACTCATGATAAAAAAAAAAAATCTATCCACCTCCAGAGAGAGAACTGAGTGGAAATGGAACTATAATTTTGTTGCTTTCTTTAATTTTAATTTGCTTTTTTGGGGGATATAGCTACTATAGAAACATGTTTTATATGATTTATAAGCACAATTGATATTATTATATTACTGCTTTCTTAGTGGGTGGGGGGATTGGAAGGAGAGAGAGAATCTGAAATTCAAAATTTAAAAATAAAACAATGTTTAAAATAAATATTAAATATTAAAAATTTAAAAAATGAATAGGAATTAACTAGGGTAGAGAGAAAGGGAAAACATATATGCATGTGTGTATGTGTGTGTGTGTGTGTGTGTGTGTGTGTGTGTGTGTGTGTGTGTACTCTTTCCTTCTTGAACCAGCTCAGATGACACTGAGTTCAAGCATTGCCCACTTTCCCCCACCATTTTCCTCTCCATTGTAAAAACTCTTTGTGGCAGATAATTTTCCTAATTTTTTCCTCTCTCTCCCATCTTTTCCCAGTGCATCCCTCTTTCTCACTCTTCCATTCTTCATTTGAGATCATTCTAACATAGATTCATGATGATAGTTATTAGGGGATACATTATCATCTTCCCTTTAGGAATATGAAGAGTTTAACCTTGTTAAATTACTTACGATTTTTCACTGTTTACCTTTTTATGCTTTTCTTAGCTCATATTTGAATGTCCTATTTTCTGCTTACTTCTGATTATTTCATCAGAAATATTCAAAAGTCGTCTATTTCATTAAACATAATTTTTCTCCTGTAGGATTATAGTCAGTTTTGCTGAGCAGGTTATTTTTGGTTTTACTTCTAGTTCTTTTTTCTTACAGAAGAGCATATTTCAAGCCTTTCTCTTGTTTATAATGGTAGCTGCTAAATTTCATCAAATCCTAAGTGTGGTTCAAGAGTATTTGAATTATTTCTGACTGTTTGCAGTATTTCCCCCTTCATCTGGAATGTCTGGATTTTAGACATTATATTCCTCGGAGTTTTAATTTTGGGATTTCTTTTTCGGGAAGTGACCAGCAGATTCTTCCAATTTCTACTTTACCCTCTGGCTCTAAAATATCTGGATAGTTAAGTTATAATTTCTTGAAATGTGGTATCTATGACCTTTTGTTCCCATGGTTTTCAGATAGTCCAAGAATTCTCAATTGTCTCTATTCCATCTGTTCTCCAGGTCAGTTTTATTTTCTATTAGATATTTCACATTTACTTCTATTTTTAAAATTCTTTTTATTTTTTTATTGTTTCTTAACGCCTCATGAAACTATTAGCTTCCACTTGACCAATTTTAATCTTTAAGGAGAAGTTTTAGAGGAGGTTTGGCACATTGTACTTTTTGTCTTAGGTTCATTTGTAAACTTTCCTTTTCCCTTTACTAGATTATAAACTCCTTAAGTGTTGAGACTCGTTTTTATTCATCTTCTTGTAGCCTTTAATGTCTAAGTGCCTTTTGCACAATAGATCCTCATCGAATTTTTACTGAATTTAATTGGCTATCTTAAGTTGCTCTTGTATTCCCCATGTGAAATCTACTCCCTCTTCAAAGCCTTTTTCAAAAGAAACAGTTAATGTTGAAAAGGGCAAAAAAGTGTTTTTGTGTAAAGGAAGAGATTTATATTAACTGCCAAAGGATATACGGTATTGCCAGTGAAGATTTTGATACCTAATATGAGAAGAAAATGAACTCTGTTTTAATATCTGCTGCTAAAATATGTGTATGAAAAAATACTGTTTTCAGATGGGGCACAGAAAGTTTTGGAGAAAAAAGTGATCTGTGGCATAAATTTGAAGACATATTTCTTTGTTAACAAGGTGAAATGGTGCCTCATTTGTATGGGAATAATTCAATGTTATGAGAAAGCTCTTTTATTTTAAAAATAGAAAAATGTGGTTGAAAAGAAACACAACTTCAAGGCACCAAAGAGATGAAGGACCTGTTTGGAAGCTTCAGAACTGGAAGCCTGATGGTGCCTTCCCTAACTGGCATATATACATGTTTGAGGTTAAATCTAAGAAAATGAATAATTATATAAACATTTGGAGAAATAGGCTTCATTTTTAAAAGGATTATCAGTTTGGTAAGGAAAATTTGGGTAATTCTGATTTTTATTTTTTGCTTTTTGGAGGGCAATTGGGGTTAAGTGACTTGCCCAAAGTCACACAGCTAGTAAATGTGTCAAGTATCTGAGGTCTGATTTGAACTCAGATCCTCCTGACTCCAGGGCCGGTGCCGCCCCAGTAGTTGTGATTTTTAAATTAAAGTCTGAGTCTCTGATTGAGTCAGGACACTGCCATTTAACCATCGATCGTGACTAGCACACAGGGCAAAAGTATGACAGCAGGAGGGAGAATTGAAGATACAACTTGAGACTGAAACGCTGGTCTATGGGAGCTGTGGCAGTTAGAAGCAGTCGAACGAGAAGAGGCTTCAGCTAAGGGATTCCTGATGTCAGAGAACTGATTTCACTGGGGAAAGGTTCAAATGAGAGCCATAACCCCTCAGTGTTACCTAGAATGGGAGAAAGACGAAGCTTGGAAGAAGGCCTTGCTGTTCTCTGCTGCCACCTCTTGCTTGAGTGGGAAACGCAGAGAAAGAGAGGAAAGGAGGAAGAAAGGAAGGGAGGAAGGGAGGAAAACATTGTTTATGTACTAATTTACTGTGTGTCAAGATCTATGCTAATTGGGGATACAAATAGAAGAAAACAAGATGATCCTTTCTCTCAAAGATTTTATATTCTAATAAGGGAATGAAAATCTGTAAAGAGGAGCTAAAAAGCAGGAGGTGGGTTTGGGAAGGAAGATTGGAAACGCTCCTGGAGAGGTGAGGTAGTCCAGGAAGTGAGCTGAGTTGGGTTTGAAGCTAGCACTAAAGCTAAGAGTCCCTCAAGAAAGGGCAATTCTAGCCGGGAGACTCACCAATCACAACTAGGACAGCACCATTCCAAGGCAGGCAAGGCCACTGGGAGAGAGGGAAGGGGAGCCACATTTCTGTCGGCTCCATTTTGATTAAACAGCACAGCATCCTATTAAATAAATAACTGTCCGGGCTGCTCCATATAGCCCAGAGATAGCCCATTTGAAGGGTTTTGTAGTTCTCTGGCTTAAAGAGTACTGCTATTCATATTAAGAGCTAACATTTTCTCAACACTCTTTTGAGGGTCATAGTTAACTAAAAGAAGTCTTAAAAGATATGTGTTTCACAGGCCTAGATGAAAGACTGAGTCACTGGTAGTGTGAATATTAAAAACCCTACTGAATGGGGTGGTCCTGTAACTATCCACATTACATTTGGGAGGATTCAGAATAGCCCACATATATTACTAGAGTTGCAACCACAGGCTCTAGCACAGGGCTGTGCATGTAGTAAGCTCCTAAACATTTATTTTTAAATTTAATTCACCAGAAGAAAAGACAGCTTTGGGCTATCTCCCAAAGCAAATCTTGTTGTGGGAACAGTCTATTTGCCTGTTCCTTGGGCTGATGGGGCCTCAAGCAATAAGTAATAAATGGCTGCAGATAAGGTGGTGTAGGGAACTTTGGAAAACCTAGGACTCTGTATTATCCCAGTGTGTTCTAGTGAATTGCCTTAGCTTACCTAGAAATAATTTAGTGGGTGCTGGCACAGTCATCATTCGCACCTTCTCTCATTCAGTACTTGGCTAGGGAGAAAGAGAACATTGGGGGGACTTGCTCCAGGACCCTAGACATGTAGGGGATGGTACTATGTCCCAGTTAAAAACCATTCTGCCTATATGACAAAGCAAAAATTGTGGGAGAAGGCAGGATCCAAATGTCCTGAGTTCAAGGAGCATCACCTTTCATAAAACCCGGCAGGGGAAATTCATAAAGCCAAGTGAATTTCTTGGCCTATTGTTCTCTCACATCCTGTTTCTAGAAGCAGGGCTGCAGAGTCTTGCTTTCTGGAAACTGTTCTCAGATTACATCTGCAGAGGTGGGTCCTGGCATTCGTTCCTCTGCAAAGTTTATGAGAAGACACAAAGAAACTCCAGCAGGTTGTGATTTCGTGAAAAGGCACCTTTAAGAGGAGTGTATTTTCTTCCTCCCATCTCAACTATCCTTCAAAATCTCCACCCAAGCTTCCCTGCTTGGCACAGGGCTCAACAATTCCCTGAAAGCAGCGTCCAGTCCGGATTAAAGTCAACTAGCTGAGCCCAGAGTGGTTAAACATCTGATAATGTTCCAAGAGTAAAGCATTTCCTACAGGCAGGCTCTCTCCATATGAGATATGGGCACCTGAAGGTTGTTAATAGTGAGACGGATTGAGAGAGCTTTAAAATCTCAAATGTCATGACACAGTCTCTTACGGGGTAATAAGATTTGGACAGTCTGGGCTCTGATTTGAAACCATCAGGGTGCAAAACCATTTTCAGTGTAATCCCAAATCCCTTAGAATGACTCAGATTTGGAGCAAGATACGATTAACAATAATGATAATTTGGTTGAAATCTTCAAAAGTGAAATGAATAAGCAGCTTTTCTAAGTTGAACTTTTGCTTTCAAGTCAGGGCCAAAAAAAGACTGATGATTCCCTCTTGTGCAAAAGGAAGCAAAAGATGATAACAATGATCACCAGAGGGAGACAGAGCTTTAAATATTACAGGCTGCTTCATCCTATACAGGGTAATTCAGGTGCTTTTTTTTCTCCTAATGCTTGGAAACTACCATAAGTCTTAGAGAAAGATAGCAATTCCTGGCTTAAATGGCAATAGATCGCATATTCTCCCTGAGGTATTTGACAGGAAACATTAAATACGAAACCAACACTAAATAAATATTTTCAGAAGAAAAAGGCAAAGGAGAATGAATGACTCATTTATATTATACCTTGAGTAAAATGTGTTTTCTTCACAGTAACCCTATGAAAAAGTTAATGCAAATGGTATTTATCTAAACAGTCACCAAGTCTCATCCATTCCGCCTTCACAAACACCTCTCACATCTATTCATTTTCCTATACTCGTATGATCAACATTCAGTTTCAGATCCTTGTCTCCCTCCGTGCAATAGCTTCTTTTTCTTTGCCGTATTTCAAAAAAAAATGTGTTAAAATCTTTGTTTTTTGCTTCACCTAGATTGGCCTTGTATCCTACACCTTTCCTCCTGCAAGAGAGGAAGGGGAGGGGAGTAAAGAGGAGGGGAGAGGAGGGAAAGAGAGAGGGGGGATCTTTATTTCTATAAAGTTTATATATGTGTGTGTGTGTGTGTGTGTGTGTGTGTGTGTGTGTGTGTATAATATATACATATATATATAATTTTTTTTTTGGAGGGGCAATTGGGGTTAAATGACCTGCCCAAGGTCACACAGCTAGTAAGTGTTAAGTGTCTGAGGCCAGATTTGAACTCATGTCCTCCTGATTCCAGGGCTGGTGCTCTATTCACTGTGCCACCTAGCCACCCCCAGTTTATATATTTTATAATTTTTAAAATAGCCTCCTCTTTCTTTTGTATTCTCAGTCTTGTTGACATATATAACTGTATGTAGTAGATTCTGAAAAATATCGTTATTTCTTCTGTTTTTTTATTTTACCTTCTTAATTTTTTATTGATGATTTGATGTTCTGCATTATGATCTGTAAAGGATATGTAAAGAATTACTCTTCTTTTACGTTTGTTTAAAATATCACTGTGACCTACTATGTGGTTAATTTTGATAAACATGCCATTTGATATAAAAAATAATGTATATTTCTTAATGGTCACATTAAAAAAAAAAACAGCACCCTACATCTATAAGTTCTGAATTCTCCAACAATTTATTCATTTTTATATTTTGCTTTTGATGTCTTTTAAATTTATCTGGTCCCAAGAAAGGACCATTTAATTATCCTCTTATTATGTTATCGTCTGTAGCTTTTAATAATTCAGTTAATTTTTCCCTTATAAATTTTAACGCAATACCATTTGGAACAAGTAAATTCAGTATTAATGTTGGTTCCTTTAAGCACAATGTAATTTTCTGGCTTATCTCTTTTAATTATTGTGATTTTAAAATTTTTTGCTATATCTGAGAGCATGTTTTCAACTCCTGCTTTTTTGGATTTGCTTGACACATAGTAAATTTTGTTCCAAGCTTTCATTTTTGCTCTACATATTACCATTTAATTTTAGTTCTGTTTCTTATGGGCAATAGATTATGAAGTTTATCTTCTGACCCAATTTATCCCTCTCATTTCACTAGATTGCTTAATCCATTCACGTTTAAAGTTAGGAGAGTTAGATTTAGGTTTATTTGTGTCTTTAATATTTGAAGCAGCTCGGTGGTACAATGGCTACAGCACTGGACCTAGAGTTAGAATGACCTGAATTTAGCTCCTGTCTCAGACACTTACTGTGTGACCATAGGCATCACTTAACTTTTGCCTGCCTCTGTTGCCTCATCTTTAAGATGGAATTAATAATAGTATTGAAAGTGCTTCATAAACCTTAAAGAGCTGTTAATTTAATTAGGATTTTTTTTTATTGTTCCCCTATGTCTTTTAAGTTAGTACTTTGCTCCTGTGATTAGTTTTACTTTATCTAATTTTCATGCCACCCTTATCCACAGGCTTCTCCTTAGACTGCTGCTACCTCCTATTTGTCAATCCTTTCCCTATTTTTAAAATTTTGCTTCA
Organism: Pseudochirops cupreus; assembly: GCA_028627135.1. Lineage (NCBI taxonomy): Eukaryota > Metazoa > Chordata > Mammalia > Diprotodontia > Pseudocheiridae > Pseudochirops > Pseudochirops cupreus. The sequence goes on from CM053583.1 coordinate 218,606,478, forward strand.
ATTTATTACCTCTTTTTTTAAAAGTTACTTTATATATCTAATTATTTTTCTCTTTTTTCCTTCTTTTTTTCTTTTCAGTTAATTGACTCAAAATCCTTCTTCTTCGCCTCCTTTCCAACTTTTTTGATTTGTGATATCTTCTGATGATATGATTTATATTTTGCCTGTGTAGATTTGGGACAACTGTGATTTTGCTTATATGCCTCGATTTGTTTGAGGACAAACTGCAGAGGAGTTCAAATGGGAAGAACAAAGTGGCTTAGCCATCTCAATCTTATTTTACTTCTATTTCACTTATGTAAAAGTATGCCCCTTCCAGATCTTGGAAAGTTTATCATAGGGGACAACAACAGATATGATGTCAGGCTTTGAGTAGCTGATTTATAAGACCAGGAAAATCTGAAGCATCTAAAGAATGCCTTCTTGGCACTCTCACTGAGATGAGATTATTGCCATGATATTTCTATGAAAAATGAAGTCTTGCAGAGGTAACATCTAATTCAACATCAAATGAGAAAAGTAAGGAAGATGACAAACAAGGCAAACAGATCCATGGCAACAACCTACAGGATTTTTTCACCCAGCTTTTTATTTCTGAAGAGGTATGAAGAATATAAGATCAGATATGCCATCCCTGGGGTCCCTCAGAGTGAGTTTGTACAAGGTTAGCTTACAGCATCTTGGAATCTCTGGTTGTGGACCTGACCACATGTGTTGACAGAGGTGTAACACTTAGCACTTATGGGCACACAGAAGCTCTATGTGATTTTGAAGAACCACTTTGGCTAGGCTATTGAAATTAGTTTACAGGGCATCAAAATTTTAAAGGAAGATATTAATACAATTCTTAATGTATTTGAATAGATTTTTAATGTCGTGGGCACTTGTTCTTGTACCAAAGAAAAGAAACAACTCCCAGAGCCTATTTTGACCTTGACTGATTTCACATTTTGGCCTTGGCATGATGTTCAAATTAGAAAGTTGTCGAATTTCAACCTGAAGCCATGTGACCCTAGGCAAATCACTTACCTCTATTTGTCTCAGTTTCCTCATTTATAAAATGAGCTTGAGAAGGAAATGGCGAACCACTCTGAAAACACCCCAAACAGGTTCACGAAGAGTCAGGCATGACAGACATAGTTACTGAGATACTCTGGGTAAGTCACAACCTCTCTAGAATTCAGTTTCCTCATCTGTAAAATACGTGTCTAGATGGCTGCTGAGGTCCCTTCTGGTTCTGTATCCATGATTTATATTAGATATAAACCAGAGGATTCAAGTATTAGTCCAGGACCAAGGCAAAGTCTTTTATGCCTGTTGTTCACATAATCAAAATAGAATAGGCTCAGTTAATGAATAGAAAAAAAAGGTGAGATGCTTGTGTATGTTTTCCCTTTGGTAAGATTGAGGGTACTTAGAAGTAAATTAACTAGGGAGGAAACTGAAAGGCCTGCCCCCACAACCCTTATAGCATAAAGAGAGACACCGTCCCGGGAGGCATGAGGGATGAAGGTCAAGACATCTCTTTATTCACTATCCTTTATCATTTCTTATTGTGGGGTAACAGTCCATCCCATTCATTCATGTAGCACAGCTTGTTTAGTCCATGGGGTCCCTTTTATCCTTGTCTAGCAACGGGATCTGTTGGTCGAAGGATATGGACATTTTAGCCACTTCTTAAAACAACTCCAAATTGCTTTACAGAATGACTGGGCCAATTCGGAGCTTCACCAACAGTTATTATTATTAATATGATTAATATATGTTAACATAACTAACAACAATTATTACTGTCACCTACCAGGCCTCATCTCATCCCTGATCTTTTCAGACTCAGGCTTAAATTGGGGTTATATTTAGGAGTAATCCATCTATTTCAACTCATTCCCCCCAACCCAGTTAAAAGGAACTACAACTTAGAATTATTCAATTAATTCTGATCTAGGTATCCATTTACCCAATGTACTAATGAACGTAGGCATGAAGCATCGAAACAAACAAAACATTTAATTGGGGCCAAAAGGAATAATAAAGCAACAGAAAGAAGAGGAATAATAGGCAACAGTATTAGTCATATTCACGAATAAACACAGTATTCTTCTATTTCTTCCCTCTCGTAGTTTAGGAACTGAGCCCCCCTAAACATGCCTGTTTTGGTAAGGTGAGGTCTAAGGAAGTTTCTCTATAACCGGGATGAGAAGGTTAATACCTTCGGTGGAGACGGCCTTGCTACTGTTGCTGGAAAAATGGCTCAAACAGAACCTAGCGTTATTTACTTATTACTCCCTGGCCACTGCTGTTCTATAGTAAAGCTTCTGGTAAGTGCCCACGAGCAGGCATGACAGAAGCCATTTAACTAAGCGGACTGGATCTGATCTACAAATGTATGTTTTCTCATCTCAACGGGGCCCAGCATTGTAGCAAAACAGCCCTTTTACTCCCCCTAAATTGATTCCACCCTGGAGAGTTTCTCTAATTTCTATCTGCTGTTTGCCTGAATGGGTTTATTTGCAATCTGTGATTGTCTTTGTGTAATCAGCATTTGGTGAAAAGGAACCAAGGTGGATGACTCTTCTCCTACCCACTCCCACTCTCTGTTCTCAGGACCTTATCTCATACTTAATGAGAAAAAATTAAGGCTCTTCACTCTGAGCTCCCTCTTTTTCCCTTTTTTCATCTCATACCCCTTTGACATCTTACCTTGTTATCTCATTCTTACTTCAGACTCTGATTTTTAAAAAATGGTCCTTTTACTTACCAGGGTCAAATACTTTACATGGAGACTTGATCCCATCTCATTCTATCTTGTCTAGAAGATTGCCACCATTTTCATCACCCTCCTCCCTTTACTAGTCAATCTTTCCTTGTCTATTGGCTGTTCCCCTAATGTTGGCAAATAAACCCATATGCCTCCCACCCCACCCCCAAAATGAACTTACTGGCTCCTACAACTACCACTACAACAACCATCATCCTAAATCTTTCCCTATTTTCTCCGCTAAAGTCCTAGAAAAAGCTCAATATCTCTACTTCCTCTAGTTTCATTCTCTTTTCAATCTTTTTAAAATCTAGCTTCTCACCTTATCACTCAACTGAAACTACTCTCTCCAAATTTGTCTTTTAACTGCCAAATCTACTGGTCATTACTCAGTGCTAATTTTCTTGATCTTTCTACAGCACTTAGCACTTTTGATGACCCTCTTCTCCTGGATATTCTGGTTTTCTGGGTCTTCTTGACACTACTTTCTCTTAGTTCTCCTACCTGTCTAATCACTCTATTCAGTCTCCTTTGATGGATTATTATTTCTCATTCTAACTGTGACTTCATCTTACACACTCTTTGCTCACTATACTATCGTTTAATGGCCTTATCAATTCTCATAGTTCCAGTTATCATTTCAATGCAGATGACTCCAAGATCTCTATATACAACCTTTCTATCCAGTTTTATAATCTAGCATCACCAATTAGCTGCTGAATATCTTGAACTAGATACCCCATAGGTATCTCAGACTCAAAAGATCCAAAACAGAATTCCTAAGTTTCCCCCTAAACCTCCCTTTCTTCAGAACTTTCCTGTTTCATTTGAGAGCACCATCATCCTTCTAGTCACTCGGGACAGCAGCTTTAACCTCACTAAATTTCTACCATATCTCACATCCTATCACTTCTCTCTCTTCACGTAGTCTCGTTCAAAACTTCATCATCCACAATCTGTACTATCGCAATAATCTTCTAATCGATCCCTTTACCTAAAGTCTTTCCCCATTCCAAACCTTTCTACACACAGTGGCCAAAGTGACCATGCCTCTCCTCCCAACACAATAAATTCCGGTGGTGTAGAGGGCCAGTACTGAGCCAGCCCAGTCATGGGTGGAGTCTGGGTCAGGATTTCCCTAGGCCCTGCTCCTCCTGAGGTCTCATTGTTGCTTGGGGTGATTGGCTCACCATCTTTCCTTGATTAGCAAGGGAACAGGGTGTGATTACTGAGAAGTGATTACCAAGAAGTGATCACACATGCACACAATGGAATAAAGTACCAGAGGTAGAATATCAGATGTAATCACTTTTGCTATTAAGCTTATCCTCAGGTGGATAAATGGACTGCCTAGACAGCTTCCCGCCTGGCTCGTGTTTCATCATTCCCACACTCTTCTGTTCGGCCGTGCCCCTTTGGTGCAGGCGTCATAGTGGCTCCCTGTTAGCTCTTTGAGCATTTAAAGTTCATTGCACATTAGCCCCCTCCCATCTTTCTAGTCTTTTAAAACATGCCCTCCACACTCCACACTCGCTATTGTCCAGCCATACTGGCCTCCTTGCATTCTTCATGCATGACACTTGGTTTCCCATCTCTGTGCTTTTACATTGTCCTCATGTCTTGGAATCCCTGGTTGCCTTCAATCTCTGCTCAAGTGCTACTACCATCAACATGAGACCCTCCCTGGTCCCAGGGCTTCCAGTGCCTTCCCTCGCAAAGTTGCTTGTTTCTACTTTACATGTGTTTTGTGTATACCTACATAGGTACACGTTCTCTTCTCTGCTAAAATGTAGAGGGAAGAATGGTTCTGCTTTGTTCTTTGTATCTCTAGCACATGGAATAATGCCTGGCATATACTAGGGGCTTAGTAAACACTTGATTACTTCACTGAATGCGTTAAGGACACACTTCCTGAGTTCCTTAATCCGTTTTGGTCTTCCAGGAATAATTCAGTGGAATAGGGGTGAGAGATATTTTCTAGGCTGGAGTTCCCACTGTTGAATCTTTGCATTTGAATTTCTATAGTTCTCTATCTCCTAAAGGGTTGTAAAATCCAAGTCTGACACTACTCCAAAGGGTCAGTGAACATCTATGAACAAGAAGGAGCCAATTGGAAGTTGGGGAGCAGAGAGAGGCAAAAGCAGCTAAAATGGGAGTGGAAACAAACACAGTGTTCTCTAGATATTTAGCAATGCACAAAGCTCTTCATTGCACTTGAGTATAGTCTTCAGCTTTAAATTCATTTCCCCCACCTAATTCCTATTTTGTCAGAGGATAGAACCTTTCAGTTCCCCTTTTAAGCCAGCAGAGGGAGATATTGTCCTTCATTGTGGAACAGTAGCCTGTTTTCCACTGAAATACTAGAAGCCAATATTCTGGTCTTTTAAGAAATGTTCTTAAAGCAAGGGAGGAAGGTTGATGTAGTGGGAAAGACATTGAATTGGAAGTAAGAAAGCTTCACTTGTAGTCTTGGCTCTGCTACTAATTAGCTATGTGACCCTGGGTCTCATTTAACCTTATATTTCTGGGTTCCAGTTTCTTCATTAATAAAATAAGGAAGTTACTAAAGAAAAATAGGCTATTTATGCAAAAATGTTCATGGCAGAATTATTTAAAATAACAAAACTAGAAGGAAAATAACCCAAATGCACAATATATAAAACCATATAAGCCAATTATAATATTAACACAAAGATTAAATACTGTTGTATTTTTTTAAAGTATGTGGGTACAGATGTGTGTGTGTAATAACATTAAATGAAAAAAGTAGGACGTATATTAATATATATACACTGATTTCAACTGTGGAGAAATGTATGTCTGTATTTTTAGAAAGACTTGATAATTTGAAGTAACAGATAAAGGTTAATATATATTATGTGTGTTCTTTATTATTTATTAAAATAATTCATCTCTTAAATCCCCTCCTGCTCTAAAATTCTATTATTCAAACACACTTTCTTTGGAAATTGGATGAGGAATATATGGCTGTGGGTGTTTTTAAATAATTGTTATTAGATGATTGTTAACTGAAAATGGGTTGCAAATGGAGAAGAGAGTCAAGTAAGGTTTCAGAATTGTAGTTCAGTGCATGTTTGTTCCATAAGCATCAGAAATGTCAACTTATTTTTCTTTAGCTCCTTCATCTTTCATTCCTCTGTGTTTATTTCTCTCTCTACATCTGTATTTCTTAGAAGACTCTTTCAAAGACTTATGAGTGATTCATGAACTACCTTTCTGATCAGGCACCGTGTCTCAGGAAAATCATTTAAATAGGGGACTATCCAAAGTCTGAAAAAGACTTTGCTGAAGAAAACCATAGCATTTGAACTCATATTGCCTTTGCATTCCAATGAAGGTGACCAGAAAGCAAGTAAAATGTTTTCTTTGTGACATTATCTTGACTGATGACTGCCTATGTAGTTGATTCACAGCTAGACAATAGCCAGGACTTTTCTCCTGCCCCAGTAGCAGTCATAGACAGCTTTCTGATCTCCTATCTCCAGTTCTTCCTCCCACCTCACACCCCATTTCTTGCTACCTATTTGATAACTGAAGTCCACTTCCCACATATATCAGATCATCTTCATTTTTTATTGAGATACAGTAATATTAGGAGCTATTATGGCTTTAGGAATCTGGTGCAAATAAAAAACCAGAGACAGAAGTAGATGGAATTCTCTCTTCTTCTGTGCCCACAAAGGCAATATTATATATCCTATCCCACACCCTGAGACTCTCATTCTAATTTTTGTTTTCTAAATGATCCTCAGTTTTCTTTTCAGACCATCATTGATTCCCCAAATCAAGATATCATTTTTCAGAATGATACTGTATTTCTTGGGTCAAGGCCACCTTCCATTCTTCTAATTTCTACTCCTTTCCATTTCCTCTCCAAAGACAAACAAAAGTTTCCAGGATTCATGGCTATAAACTACTTGAAGGTGGGACTATTATATTTTAATCTCCCTAGGTGTCTACTCTGCTCTGGACACAGTAGGTGCATAATAAATGTTTGATGAAGGAACGAATAGAAGCAGGAGGAAAAGCAGTCAAAACGAGGCAAATTCAGTGAATGCATTCTTCCATCTTTTCTTCACAAATACCTTTACTTCCTTCTGTACTGCATAAGAAAATATACTTTGTCAAGTAGTATGTACTCTACTTTCCAAGTGGACCCACATCTCAAGGAAAAATCAGTCCTTCGGGTAAGAAGTTGAGATGTTTCCATATTTTGCCACTTAAGTCATTCACATTGCAGCAAAATAGAACTTTCTCAAACCTTTCATATTCCAAATGTTTCAGAAAGCAAAAGTTTATTATATTCTGAAAGTGATTCTTGACATGAGCAAGTTGTTAGTATAGTAATAATATAGCTAGCAGAGTATTCCATAATTAATATAGTGCCCCTAGAGGGAACAATTGGGAAAAATGAATAGCACTTATTAAATAGAGGGAGAGCACACCCCACCTCCTACACATTCTATGCATTTTTAAAGGCACAAAAATTTTTGCCAAAACACCTTACATTTGCTCACTTTCACAAAAAGTCATGTATAATGTTGCAAAAAGATGCAACAAAGGGAACTGATTGGGTTATTTTCTCTGCTGGAGTGTCATATGTAGTGAATTTCATTTGTACTATTAATTTCAGGAATTTTAACACTATGCATTTGCAAGAAAAATCCAAATACATAAACATCTTAATGTTAATTATATTTTTCTCTCTAGAGTTTGTATAAACTCCCACACCCTATCATAAGGTTCAACATAAAGAGCTTTTCTGGGTTCAATAACCTAGATCATAGAATCCTAGAGATGTTTGGAAGAACTCAACTCTATCACTTTATATGGGATTCAGAGAGTTGATGAAATGATACTTTACATTTCACAGAATCCCAACATTTGCAGCATCTCCAAGAAGTGATTTATGCAGCCATGACATGAAAATCTACAATGAAGAGAAACTTCCTACCTCCAAAGACAGCCCCTTTCACCTTTAAATAGCCTTTGCTTAGTGTGGGACCTGCATATCACAGGCAGCATGTGATCAAAGGTCCAATTTGCCCTAGCCCATCTGGAGAGGGGTTGGGAGGATGGGAAGTGTGAAATAAGAGCCATGAAAGCTCTGCTGCCAGCCAACATGGGGAGGTGGGGACAGGCAAGGTACAGGACCGCCAAGACCAGGTAATCTCTCCTTCAGGCCCCAAGAGAACTATCAAACTATCTATCTATCCCTGAAGCCTCAAATATCTCCAGTATAGGGGTCTAAGTCTAGATTTAGAAGGAAAACTGTTTTCCAGATGACTCTTAAGCAGGAAGTTAGACATTAACTGACACTTTCTAGCTTTGACCCTTTCCACTGAAAAATGGTTAAGACCATCATGAAGAGCAAATAATGAGTTAGTCCATTTATCCGAGCAAAAGAGAAGTTGAAATTCTACAGATTAGAATATACAAAAAATGAACAAAAGTAAATGAGCTCTTTAATTGGGAGCAAAATAAGATCTCAGTTTAAACTAGGAGAGAAAGAATAAATTCAGCCAGGTGGGGTCTACTCTTAAGCATTCTCTATAGCCAGGGTGGAGAACCTGGGGCCTCAAGGTCACATATGGCCTTTTAGGTTCTCTGGTATGGCCTTTTGACTGAGTCCAACTTTTACAGAACAAATCCTTTTATTTAAGGGGATTTGTTCTGTGAAGTTTGAATTCAGTCCAAGGGCTGCGCTTGAAGACCTAGAGGGCCACATGTGGTCTGGAGGCCCCAAGTTCCCTACCCCTGCTCTAGAGTAATAAGCCCTGGAGGGCAGTTAGTTTCCTATATGCTTTTGAGGTGAAAAGCCTCTCTGTCTCTCTGTCTCTGTCTCTGTCTCTCTGTCTCTCTCTCTCTCCCTCCCTCTCTCCCTCCATCTCTCCCTCCCTCCTTCTTCCTCTCCGTTTCCCTCCCTCCCTCCCTTCAAAAACCACAACTCAATCCATGAAACATCAGGCTATCCCTCTCCTACTTTGCCAAGGTGAGAGTGGTATTACATTTGAAAAATTTTCTGTAAATAAAGCCTAAGTCTGTCACTCTGTAACTTTTGTCTATTACTCCCAATTCTGCCCTCTTAGGATAATAGGAAAAAATCAAATCCTTTTTCCACATGATTTTCCAATATTTGAAGACAACTATCATGCCCCCTTCCCCACAAATTTTCTTTTCTCTAGGCTACATCTTCCCAATTTTTCTTGATACCCTTCACCATGTTAGCCAAAATCTAGATATATTCCAACTTCATAGTGTCCTTTCTAAAAGGCAACATATAGATTTGAGCAAAGTGTGGTCTGGCCAGGGAAGAGTACATGTTCCATACATGTTACCTATGACTCTTTTTCTCCTTTTATTAAAGTTAAATTTTACTGTTTTA
>CM053583.1:218616141-218631142 GCA_028627135.1 Pseudochirops cupreus
CCTTGTAGCTGAGCTGACTTTAGTGGGAAGTATCTTTGTGTGTGTTTTGGAGTTCTGGGGTTGGTTTAGAGTCCTGTGTTATGGGTATTTTGGGGTGGCTATGTGAGAGCTGCGATGTGTTGCTGCTGCTACGCCGCCATCTTGGCTCCGCCCCCCAGAAATGTGCTATTTTCAAGGAGGTTGTTGTTGGTATTATGGTTGTTCACTTGTATCTGACTTGTTATGACTCCATTTGATGTTTTCTTGGCAAAGATACTGGAGTGGTTTGCCATTTCCTTCTCCAGATCATTTTAAGAGATGAGGAAACTGAGGCAAATAGGGTTGAGTGACTTGTCCAGGCTCAAAAAGCTAGTAATTGTCTGAGGCAAGATTTGAACTCAGGAAGATGAGTCTTCCCAACTTCAGGCCTGGTATTCTATCCACTCCACCACCTAGCTACTCAAGGAGGTTGGTGTTCCACAAGTATTTGCAGGACAGTCCTCTCAGACAGTTTATGGTACACAGGACTTCCATAGTCATGGACACATTTTTTTTTTCTGAGAGTAGATTTAAGGCTTATTAATTGCTTATGTGAAAAACTAGTCCAATGTAACATCAAACATCTTAGGAATTACATTTTTATAAAGTACAACCAACTGTCTAGTTGCTCTTAATATATGACTCATTGTCACGTTAGCAATTGTAATATAAACAGCTCTCCACTTACCAGCATATATGGTGTGTGTGTATGTGTGTGTGTAATAATTCTAAGGGCCTGGAATACTCATCATTGATTCCTTGTTTTTTTTCCTATATGAAAAAAGTTAAAAGTGGCTGCCTAAATCCCCAAAGTCTCTAGAAAAAAATGAAATCTTCTTTTCCCAGACCACAGTGTGGTGAAATAAATTAGTCTAATGATTTATGTTTACTGTTTTAGTCAATTCTGATAGAGATTATAGAGACAAAATGACAAACTGCCTCAGTGGTGAACTTAAATCATGTCAGCCAATCTTTAGTTTTTCCTTACTCTAATTGCTGCCCCTGTTCATTTATCTTCCCAAGCAATCTTTAGAAGAAATACTAGTTCAATCAGTGCATGTGCAAACCACCAGAGATAAAAAGTTTAGCCTAATTTGTCTCACTAAATTGTAATGCCGCTAGTAAACAAATCTTGCCTTTAAAGGAGACCAAAGAAATCTGAATAATCATAAGGACAAAATGTTTCCCTCTTTTATTTCAATAGATTCCATTTATAGACTGAGTTCTCTGTGTCTCTTTTTTTTCATTATGTGGTGTTCTTTTAAATTAGCACCTAGTAAAGGTTGTGGGAACACAGGCACACCAGTCTACAGTTGAAGCTGCAATTCATTTCTACATTTCCTGGAATACAATTCAAAATTATGTAATTAAAGTCATCAGACTGCATACCCTTTGACTAAGGGATTACGTTACTAGTCCTAACACCAAAAAGGAGATCAAAGAAAGAAGAAAAGGTCCCCAAATATTTAGAACAACCACTTCTTGTGGCTGCCAAAAACTGGAAGTGTAGTAAGCATCCATTGACTGGAGAATAGACAGTGGTGTGTGAATACAATAGTTTCTTGCATTCCAAGAAGGGACAAATATGAAAAATCAAGAAAAATGTTAGATCTCATATAGCAAAATAAGTAGAACCAAGAGCAAAATATTCAGTGACCTAAATAATGTTAATGAAAAGAACACTAAAAGGTGATAAAACTGATAAATTGTAATGACTAATCTTGGTCCCAGAGAACTATGATGAAACACACTTTTCTCCCTCCTCTTAATAGAAAGGTAAGGGGACGATAGATGTGAAATGTGTATATACAGTGCTAGGTATGGTCACTGTATCAATTGACTTTGCTTAAATAATTTTGTTTCAAGGAAAGATTCAGTGGGATGCGGGTGAGGGTTAAGAGGAAGTTACTGTGGTGTGAAAACAAAGGGCAACAACAAATCTTAAAAAACAAAAAGAGATCTTTGGACAGGGCTGCATACATCACATTGCCATTTAGTCACCTTGATGCCTATGTAATTTAAAGCTAAAGATTTAAGCTATTCTTTTTAAAGGGGAAGAGAGAATAACATGCCCATGAAAAATAGCTGTGGGTAAAATTGAAGAAGGATGGATACTCATGGAAGGTGGGCTAGCTACAGGATAAAAAATGCCTGCTCTAAACAAAGGTTTCCAGGGTTACTACAATAACTTATATAAGTTAAAAAATGAGAATGAATAAAAAACATTTATTAAGCACTTAGATGCCAAGCACTCTCACTATATGATATCATATGGTATGAACGAGGTGTCCAGTTTCCATTTTGTGGAACTGTGAATTAATTATCTTTTTTAGGTCTTTGTTTTGCTGTTAAGGATTTCTTGATCACCAGCCATGTGTTAGGAGACCATAAACTGAGGTAATTATATAACAGGGGCACATCCAAAAATTTTTGCACCTCAGTCAAACTTCTCCTTGGAACAGCCAAATAAGAGATTCTGGTTGAAATTTCTCCAATTGTATAAGAAAAAGCAGCCTAGCCTGACAGAATTTTGGTGTAGCAATCAGTCAATTTGAGCACCATTGTTAACTTTGACACTCTCTGTCTAAGCTTGAGACTCTGGGACAATCTTACAGTCTTTAATATGGGGATTAACGATATATACCTACTTGCTGATTAGCCAAATGATGAATCAGCTGAAGTCGTTGCATGCATTTAAATATGTCCTACTTGACGTTATAATTATGTAAAATATAGTAATTGCTTCTAGTCCAGTGCAAATGTGAATAATGAGATCACTTCATGGGATTGCTCATGTTGAAGATCTCTAAAGCACAATAAAAGAGGATGTTAAAGCAACAGTGTGGTATGATTATTATCCTGCCATAAGAAAAGCCAAAAGTTCTGGATCTTAGGGGATTATTTGCGACTTATCACTGGCTAAAGTGTAGAATTTGATATATATTTACTGAATAGGGAATTGTAGACCAACAAACATTGGACAAAGGCTGGAGATCCAGGTTCTAATTCTAACTAGATGAGTTCTTTGAACAGGTTAAGTTCTCTGTGATTGTTTTCATCAGTCAAATAAGGGAATTGGACTAGGCATTCTCTAAATTCCATATGGCTTATGAAATGCTATGAATCAACAGTCTTGTGGTTGACTAATTGATACAACCATATCAGTGACCACCCCCTGCAAATTGATTAAATTGACTATGAAAGAATCTGAATTGATAATTAAAACGATTGAAACAACTACACTGACTTTATGACAATCTAGCCATCGTGGTTGTGTGTATATCCTTGACCTTGGAAAGATTGTAAAGTAGGTTAAGTTTGCTTTCAATACTCGACTATGTCCCTTAATTCAGTAAATCTGTCTCTTTTGGATTATAATGGCTGGTCAGTCACTGATCAGCCCTAGTGCCTGATTACCCTTGATCTATTCTCTCTAGCTTTGTGCTTCCAAACAGTCACCCCATCCTCTGTCACCCTCTTCAACCACCACTGACAGCTTGCCAGTGCAATCATTTCTTCCTCTAAGTACTTATCCTGAATTCTTTCACCTCAAAGAGCTGGGTTGTCAACCAGTCAGCTAAGCTGCTAAATTCATTTGTGTTTATGTGCTAATGGGAGAAGGTTAAAGGGTTTTAACTGTGGCCTTCTAAAGACAAAGTCCCTGCTTTCTGTCAAAGACCATTAATTGCTATGATGGCCATGGCTGGGTAATGCGGCATTTCAATTCAATAAACATCTATTAAACACTGAGTTTCATAGTTTCAGAACTAGAAAATACTTGAGAAGTCATCTATTCACCCCACCTCATTTTGGATAAGGGGAAACAGAGAGCGCAATATGTGCAAGGTACTGAAATAGAAAATAGTGATACAAAACTGGAAAACAACTATTATGCCCTCCAGAAGCAGAACCTTCTTTTACTTCCCACATCTATGTTATGGGAAGCTGAAGATCTTCCCTGCCCCGAGGCCCTTTGCCAAAGTGGCCACGTGACTCTGAGAACCTTCCCCTATTTGAAAGTATACTCTGACCCTTAATAGGCTGAATGTGGTCACATGGAGCCTGTGGCAGAAGGCTTGTTCTTGGGAATGCCCGCGCCTTGTAGCTTTGTGATTGGGCAGTAGGTCAAGAGGGCTGTGACATTCTCTGACCCAGGAGAAGGCTATATATACCCTAATATGAGGTTTTGCTTTGGGGCTCACTTTGAGAAGAGTTGTGTGATTTGGCCAGACGAGACTCTGGGAAGCTGTTGAGTCCCCCAGCTTTGAAAAACCCAGATGCTGGTGCTTCCCTCTCTGGTAACTGACTAGGTATGGATGTAATGGTCAGACACTAGAAGCCCTATCTGCTGATCTGTTTTTCTGTGTGTTTGTAACTTGTGTTTGCATTCTCTGAAGTTCAGGGTGCTGACTTCTACTATCCATACCCTGTTGGGGACCATTTTTTCCCGAGACCCACTGTACCGGCTAGAGCTGTGTGCTGAACTAGAATGAGGTTAATAGATTGGGAGAATAAAAAAGGGCAAAGGACTAAAGGTCATGATGAGGTCAAAGGGCAGGCATGAGTGAAACTGTGAAAGAAGAAATTAGGAACATGGGGGGTGGATTTCAGAATTCAAGATCTTGGAGGCAGATTTTTTTTTTTTGAGTGATGATAAATTCTAAGAAAAGACACCTAAGGTTGTCTATGGTAAAGTGCAGATGAGGACCATGGTGGTTGTGAAGCTAGACAAACTGAGAAATCAGGATATTAGAACAATCATCACCATGTTGGCAACCTCCAAATGTTGGAGTAGCAGGCAAGAGTCTCAGCTGTGTGATGAATTCATTGAGGAAAGAGGGAGAATTACCCAGAGGTCAGCAGATGACAGATGACAAGAATCTTGGCAGGACAATATAATCTGAAAGAGTGAACTTTGAAGGAGATGTTGTTGAGAGAGGGACTGGAAATGAGAATGGGGAGCAAGGAGTATGCTGATTCTTCCTTCTGGTGTTGTGTGTTTGAGGGCATGAGAAAAAGATGGCAAGAAATATGTTGATTTCAGAGAAAAGCCAGGTTTCAGCAAGTGTCAGGAGATGGAAGGAGTATGAGAGGAAGGCACAGAATGTGAAGGGGAGCTTTTTAACAACAGAAAAGAAGCAATACCATTATTAAGTCTATTTCCAAAGATGATTAGGGAAAAAGGAAAAGAACTTATATGTTCCAAAATGTTTATACCAACTCTCTTTGTGTTGGCTAACACCAAACATTGCAAGCATTCCCCTCAGTTGGGGAATAGCTAGACAAGCTGGGGCATATGATTGTGACTAATGTTCCATAAGAAACTATGAGTTCAATGATTTTAGGAAAACATAGACGCACAAAATAATGAAGAGTGAAATGAGCAGAACCAAGAGAACATTGTAATAGTTGTAATAGCAATATTATTTTAAGAATGACTTTGAGTGAATGTCATTTTGACTACTATAAGTAGCCAAATTCTGCACATGCCCTTTGATCCATTAATACCACTACTAGGTCTGTATCCCAAAAATATCACAAGAAAGTGGAAAGAACCCAGAGGTACAAAAATATTTATAGCAGCTCTTTTTGTGGTGGCAAAGAATTAGAAATTGAGGGGATACCCATCAATTGGGGAATGGCTGAATAAGTTGTGGTATGTGAATGTAATGGAATGCTATTGTGCTATAAGAAGTCATGGACAGGTAGATTTCAGAAAAAACCTGGAAAGACTTACATGAACTGATGCTGAGTGAAGTGAGAAAAACCAAGAGAACTTTGTAGAAAGCAACAGCAACATTGTGTAATGATTAACTGGGATAGACTTAGCTCATCTCAGCAATACGATGATGTAAGACAATTCCAAGAGACTCATGATGGAAAATGCCAAACACATCCAGAGAAAGAACTATGGAGTCTGAATACAGATTAAAGGATACTATTTTCTCCCTCTTTTGTGTTTTTCTTTCTCATGGTTTTTTCCTTTTGTTCTTATTCTTCTTTCACAACATGATAATGTGGAAATATGTTTAATATGATTGTACATGTATAAAAATATCCTAAATAAATATAATGAATATGAAAAAAGAAGCTATCTGTATCCAGAGAAAGAAATAAGTAGTATACATAGAATAATTTTACACACATATAATACATATTATGTATAATAAGTTAATATGTATTATACACACATACACATTTATTTTTTGTCTAATGGTAGCCATCTTTAGAAAAAAAAGAAATTTATATTTTAGCTTTATTATAAATTTAAAAGGAAGAGCAAGTTGTACATATTAGATTTGTAGTTTCATGTGCAATCATCTTTTTTTATTATTCTATGGAAATGCTTGTTTTATTCCATAACAGGCAGTGTTGTGTGTTGGTTCCCATGCCATGCCAAGGATGTTGTTTACATGTGTTTGAGAGTCATTGAATTTCAGAGCTACACCTTGGGTCTGTGGGACCAACCAGCCAAACCTTTTCATTTTATAGATAAGGAAACAAATCCACAGGGACTGTGACTTGGCTCAGTTCACATAGCAAATTAGTGGAGAAGAACATAGTCAAGATAATTCTCTTGATTCCAAATCTAATTCTCTTTCTATAGATGATTATGATTGTATAGGCATGATCTCTCTAAGTTTCAAGTAAAAAGCACAAGAGGTAGCAGACATGTGGGTTCCAGTCCTGGCTCTGCCACTGTGTGACCTGAACCAAGCTATTTTACCTCTCTTAGGTTTTAATTACCTCATTGAAAGATGAAGAATTTATTCTAGGTAATAACAGACATCTTCAATAGATAGAGAAAGAGGATTTCAGAATCTGAGGCTTGGCTTTCATTTGAAGGATGCAGCTATCTTTGTCATGCTGAAATCTCTAGCTAAGGGCATGTCTATCTGGGGGAATAAGATAAAAATCACAATTTTGAAAGCAGTTTAAGGTTTGCTATGTTCTTGTCCCAAGAGTTCTACAAATTTCTTTAAGCCCCACCATTATTTTTGCATGGGTAACTTTTCAAACGTGGTATGTTAAGGTTCTGGACCTAGTTTTTCTGGTATTCAAGATGATCAGGAAAGGACAGCAAATTGTGAGAACTTCAGCAATTGTCTTTCATGATGGGAGCTGAGAGGGCTGATCTAGGAGGTAGTGGGAGCAGTGGTGGAGTTTCACAGGAAATTCATGCCAATAATTTATCATCCTCTCACATTAGCATCAATGCCATGAGTCAGGGATGGCAATGACAAAGTATGGTAATTCGAACTAAGGTCATATACAGTGGGGACATGGTATGACAAGGGCCTTAAAATGCAGGCTCTGGAGGTACTAATTCAGTCAGTACCCTGGTTATAATATGAATATTTATAAAATTCATAGAAATAAATGAGGAAAAAACAGCTGCAGGTTGGTCATATTCAAACCATGGTGACATCAAGCTATATGACTCCACTGAAAAACTCATTAAATAACTGCTGTGCAACCAGCAGAAATTCAGAAGGGTTATCTTTAGGAAGTCCAGCTGAGTGGTAAGTGCAAGTTATACTAAGAAGTAGTAGAAACTGTAATAGAACATTATGGGCTGCAGAAATCTAGCACTTACCGAATATCTAACAAGACATGACCTGGAATTATATATCTGAAGCTTGTGTGGACAGACAGATAACAAATCCTCATATTACAAATGAATTACCTCAAAATATCCTTGAGAATCATCAAATAAACTGTACTGGAAACTGTATTCTATAACCTCAAATCACCAAGATATTTTATCAGTCTATAAAAAGATTAATAACAACTTTAACAGATGCTGCCATACAAAATGATCATGATCTCTGATCTATATAAAAAAAAATTTTCAGAACACTGAGAATGATTACTAGCAAAGAAGGTAATTTAGAAAGTTCTGGTTAAGCCCACATCCTTTGAGAAGCCCCATAGAAAAGACTGAAAAGGACATCAGTTGAAGGAATGATCCAGTCAAACCAAAGGGACACACCTATAAACTCCTTTCTCCAGTTCAGGCCTGTATGAGATGACAGCGTGCTTGAGGTTATCTGATTGGACTACACCAGGGAAGCTTGAAGTTAGCATGTTCTGGTAGGTGAAGTCAAAAGGCAACAGGATTTGTTAACAGGGTTAACAGGGTGTTAACCCGCTATCAAAGCCAAAACAGAGAACAAAGGTAGTTCATGCTAGAAGGAGACAAGGGAAAACCATCTCAACAACTTGTGCTGATGGACTCTCCTGGAGGCTTGAAGCCTTGCAATCTCTAATATGGGCTGCGGTTTGTCAGAATCGTAGCAGGAACAAAGTTAGCTCCCAATAGCTTACAATATAAGGAGGAGGGAACAGAGCAGAGACACTTGGGCCAGTTCTCTAGGAGGACTGAAACTAGCATGATCTGAGCCTCTCATATTTAACAGGACTGTTAGAGATGTAACAGGGGACAAAGTCAAGTATAAGTTGATGATTGATACCAAGGAAGAGGAATCAGAGATGTAGCCAAAAATCAATGCTCACAAAGGAGACTTCTGGAGGGCAGATGCCAAGAGATGAGGCAGAAGATGGGGACTTGTCCTAATTTTAGGTTCAGCTCTCTTTGTAGTGTAGGACTTTGAAAGAAGGCATAGAAGGAGATTAGACAAATCATCCCATCTAGCATCCCATCTGTGGATACAACAGAGCCTGGCCGCGGAATAAAGTCTCATCACAGGAAATGAGGTTGAAGATATCTATAAACAAAAAAGAGAGGGAAAAAAACACTACTTCAGTGAAGAAATAATATGGATTATGAGATGCTCAAGAAGTAAACCCAGAAGAATAAACCAACTCTACAATTAGTACCAGTAAAGCCTCAAAAAAAAAAATGGCCTGACAACAAAGCCTCTGAGAGTGGTTAGAAGACATGATAAATGAAATAAAGAATAAAGAAATTAGAGCATTTAGGGAAAAAAATATAGAAGAATGAACTATTTAAGACATAAGGGAAAACTTCTAGAAAAATAAGATGGAAAAAAGAGAACGAGATGATTCATTGAGACAATAAGTGATATTAGAACATCATCAAGAGACTGAAAAATGAGAACATATGAGTATCTAATATCAAAACAACTGTTTAGAAAAGAGGCTAAAGAAAAAGAACGTAAGAATCACTAGACTCCCTAAAAAATGTGACCACACAAGAACCAAGATGCCATAATTCAAGGAGTGATAAAAAAGATATTTGCTCAGAATTATTAGAACCAAAGGGTAAAATAAAATTATAAAAGATCCATAGGTCACTTCCTGAAAGAAACTCTAAATTTCTAGAGATGCTAGAAAACATCCAGAAATACCATTGCCAAAATCCAGAGCTTTTAAGCTAAAGAAAAAATGTGTTCACACTTCAAGTAGCAAGAGATCAATCAAGATAATGCAAGACTATGTTGCAACTGAAAGAAAAGAAATGAAAGCTTGGAGTATGGTATGCCAAAATGTAAAATAAAAAGACATACAACCAAAACATCATTTACTCTGTGAAATTGAGCACAATCTTACAAGGAAAAAATAGATTTTTTAAGTGAAATAGAGTATAAAAGGGTATCGAGTTTTACTGGTAAAAATACCAGAGCCAAGTATAATCTTAAAATACAAACACAGAAGACAAGAGAAACCTAGAAAGTTAAGTACAACTGAACAGTGAGAAGCATCTAAATGATGATTAATTATTATATTCCAATAGAGAGAGAATGAACATGTGTCTCTTCAGAATTCCAGTATCTTGAGGGGTCACAGAAGAAGCAAAAATAGAGAAAAAAAGAACCTGATTAGATTTTTTAAAATGATTTGATGGTTTTGAGAGAAGAAAGAAAGGGAAAATGCAATACATTGGGTGAAAATGAGGAAGAGCAAAGAACTCACCCTTTTTTTCAAAATGGGGATGCACCAGAAGAAGAGTACGCAAATTGAGGTGGGGAGGGGAGAAGTTTTATCTAAACTAAGCCAAGGAAGGTTGAACACATATAAATACACAGTTTGGTGTAGAAATACATCAAATTCAATATGGATCTAGGCAGTGACAGAGGAATGTGGTAGGATTTAAGAGGGAGACTAGAATTGAGGACAGAATTGTCACAGGCAAAACATTCTTCATCTCTGAGAATTGGATATTCAAGGGAAAGGGATTAAAAGGAGAGAAACAGCAAGAAACAGTAAGAATCAATGATCTGGGTAGACTGGATAAAAAGATCAAGAACAGAGAAGTGGGGTTAAACTACTGTAATTATAGCTTACTGATGTTAATCCCATTTTCTTTGGGGAACAAAGAAAGGAAAAATTATAAAGTATGTGAAAGAGGAAAAAACCCACAATTAACCAACAATATGTTAACAAGGAACACTGAACAAATGTCTGAATCATACAGATTTATTTTCATAAGAAATGGGAGGGTTATAATTGAAATTGAGAACCAGGTCATCTTTGCCAGAAATTATAGTGCATCCTCTATGAGCTCAAATGTATTGATAAATGTATATTGTTTAGGTGAACATAATTATATACAATGCATCACCTCTGGTTTAAAAATAATAGAGTACCTACCAAACACCAACCAAAACATTATCAAGTGTCTGGATTGTGTATGAGAAACTCTCTGTCTTTATGGTAATGACAGAAGACAAGTTTCTCATGTTTCTGAGGCAGCTAGGTGGTGCAATGGATAAAGTACTAGATCTAGAGTCAGAAAGATCTGAGTCAGATGGATTAGTATCTATGTCACCTTGACCAAGTCACTTAACCTCTAACTGCCCGTTTCCCCAAGTGTAAAAGTGGTATAATAAGAACACCTACCTTACAGGTTTGTTACCTTATAGGGTTATTGTGAGGATCAAATGAGAAAACATTGGTAAAGCACTTAGCACAGCAGCTGCTTAATAAATGCTTGTTCTCTTTCTTTTCCCTATATAGATTTCAAAACATCCTTGAGAATTGAATGAATACATTCTATTGGAATAGGTCCATCACCACAGAAATAATCATCACCCACAATCCCTTGGACATACTGCTGATCTATAAAAATTTAAGAATGCATACCAAATGCTCATAAGGCATAAGTTACACAGAACAAAATGTATTTAGGATATAGAAATCTAGCAGAAGCAATAAAAATCACTTGTGAATAGGATGAGGAAACATTATCCCCTTTGTTCTGTCAGTTACTGAATCTGTCCTAAAGATGCTTTCAGTGAGTCCACAAAAACTGAGTTTACATGTCAATACTTTCAATTAGAAAAAACCAGTTATTATCTATACTCTGCAGTAGCTTATAGAATATTACATAGAAAAGAATAATAGTGAGGTGATGCCTTATCACATGAATCATTTCCATCTGAAGTCCACTGAAAAAAAGATGAGAAGAGTGAGATAATATTTATGAGAGGTGGTTTGGTGTGGTTGATAGAAGGCGGGACCCCAAAGTCAGAAAGAAGGAAGTTCATCTCCCACTTCTTACACATATACTAGCTGTGTGACCTGGGGCTAGTCACTTGGCCTCAATGCCCTAGGCAACTTTCTAGGACTTTAATAGGCAGGGCTGATACCTTTTTTTTTTTTTAAGAAGTAATTCCTCACCAGAAAGTCCTTATGCTAACGAAATCGTAGTAGTAAAAATACTTATATTTACATTATCACATTAAGGTCTGTAGAGCACTTTCTTACGTTCACTCACTTGAAATGTTTTAATGTAATTACTATTTGATTTAACACTTTTCAATTGATAAGCATTAATTGCTCTCTTTCCAATGTCCCCTCAACAGGAAAAAAAAAAGCAGGACAAAGTGATTATAACGAATATTCATAGTCAAGCGAAACAAATTCCTGCCTCGACCACGTCAGAACATTTGTCTCGTTATTCACCCTGGGTCCATCATCTCTTGTCAGGTGGCAGGTAGCCTTTTTCATTGTTGGTCCCTTTGACTTCAAGTTGATCATTGTGTCGATTAGAATTCTTTAAGTTTTTCAAAGTTGTGTTTTTTACAATGTTGGTATTATGGTAGAAATTGCTGTTCTGACTCTGCTCACTTCACTGTGCCTTAGTTCATACAAATTTCCCCAGTTTTTCTGAAATGGTCCCTTTCATAATTTTTTTTATGGCACAAAAAGTATTTCATAACATTCGTATGCAGCAACTTGTCCAGCCACTACTCCAAAGTGGGAACCCCTTTAGTTTGCAACACCTTGGCACAAAAAAGGTTTAAAAAACTGCCATAAATGTATTTGTACATATGGATCTATACTACTTGATTCTAACAAAAATCCTTTGATATAGTGTAATTGTCATTACCATTTTATAGATGAGGAAACTGAGGCTCAAAACCACTAAGGGACTCCTCTGTGGTCACGTAGTAAATCAGCTCAAATATTCTGACTCAGAATCTAGCACTCTAGCCGGTACCAATGAAAACTGACTCTTGCTGGATTGCCAATACCTGTATTAGATCATGCTTTTATTTCTATTCTAGTCACCGCTGTTTTGACCATAGAAATATTACTAAATAAAAGAAAAGGGCTTTAGTGACTTGGAAGGAAAATTGTTCTAAAGAAACTTGAAACAGAACCTATGAGTGAGCATTTTTGTTTCAGACAACAGTCACCAAATGTTCGGCCAAAGTTCTCCCTGGTTAGGCTGGAAATATGTTTTCTCTGTAATTAAGAAATTAAAGAGGAAAGATAAGTGAGAGCATCCCCACTTCTGGATGACAGAGGACATAACTCATGCCAAGGGCCTGAATTCTTATCACATCCCCATTATGCCCATTTATCATGTCCATTCATCTACTTATCTGGGCTGCTGGAGGGTGCAAACATCAAAAAGCACGAGCAACCCTAAGCCCTTAGAGAGACTATGATATTGGGCATG
This sequence comes from Pseudochirops cupreus, assembly GCA_028627135.1. Classification (NCBI taxonomy): domain Eukaryota; kingdom Metazoa; phylum Chordata; class Mammalia; order Diprotodontia; family Pseudocheiridae; genus Pseudochirops; species Pseudochirops cupreus. Next base: position 218,629,052 of record CM053583.1, read on the forward strand.
ACCCTTCAGAATGCATCATGAAAGAGACACAGTGTCAGATAGATTACAAGGCAAGAGGTTAGAATGCTACACAGGACAAAAGACTACATAGTTTAAGGTAGAAAGAAAAATTAGCATCCTTTAATTTAAAAAAAATCTAATAAATCTCTTTTTTTTTTGGGTCTAGCTTTCTCAACTGTTTTTTCCAATCTAGTTTATTCAGAGCTGGTTGGTTTTAAGTTGTTTGAAGTAAAATAGTTATAAAGGGAAAAATATGCTGCCAAAAACTTAATAGTCCATTCTTGTCACTGCAGTAAGGCTCTATCCAGACTCTTGTAACCAATCAACCTGAATGGAGTGTTGAACTGAGAAAGATGCTAGAGTTTGAATCAGTGTAATGGTAATTAATTTAAATATGAAGACTACTTTTTGTTCTGGCAAGTAAGCAGGTACCTAGCCCTTGGTAACTAATAAAACCTCGGTGAAAGAAGCAGAAAGTATGAACCTCAGTCCCTGACATAATAGGAAGTGGTTGGCTGAAACAAGAAGTAGCTAATACTGTGCGTGTATAAGAAAAGCCCCAGAGATGCACAGTCAGAATTTCCTGAGAACTTGTGGTGGTGGAGCTTCTTCTAAACAGGAGCCCAGGAGGCCAGGAGAAGTCTGAGGAAGCAGAAGACTGAGGGAGCATGACCAGGATGCTAATACTTTGTCTGTTTGGGGCTTGGTTGAGCCTTGAATTCGTGGGAACAGAAATTGTGAAGGATTTGAGATGGACTGGCATAATGCCATGCACAAGCAGCTTCACAAAAGAATGCTACTGTGAACAGCTTTTAAGGTTCTGATTAAACAGTATAGTGAACACTCTATTTATTCAAGAACAAATCAAAGGAAAACATTCACAACAAATCAAGATACAGTATTCACAACATTACATTTTATTACAGAAAATCACAATATAGTGTTCACAACAGCTTATCATTAAAATGGCCACATAGTTTTCATCAAAGTGGTCACAGTATTTAGAACAAAGAACAAAAGAACAATCATTTGGTATTCCTAAGGAGGTCTGCCTCCTTACTTAGTCATTCAATCATCTCAGAATACAAGTCAGTCTTCCACTCACAGGGCAACTAGGTTGACTTAATCAGTCACTTATTTAGCAATCAGTTACTGTGTATTGCTAATCACTAAATACAATCATTAGAAAATACACAAACTCCACACCCTTATGTCTCTAGTAAACTTCAATTTCATCACTCATCCAAAGGGAGGCCTTTTCTTCATCTTGACTGGGGTGGTCTCTCAGATTCCTTGGATCCCCTTCCACGGTCCCAGCTCCTACCTGAATCCACCAAACAGTCACCTAGATTCAGAGGAAGACAGCTCCCGGGTCCTTGTCCAGTCTTCTGGGCAGTTCCTGCTAGACACTGAAGTTCACAGGGTCCAACACATCTCAAAACCTTCACAATTTCTATTCCCAGGAACTCAGGGATCAACCAAGCCACAAACAAAGTCTTTGCATCCCAGTCATGCCTCCCCAGTCCTCTGGAAGTTCATCTGGCCCTAGGACCCAGAAGAAATCTCAGACTTCCAGGCAGCCCTCCTGGCAGCAACTTCAGCCTTCACCAGATTCTGGTCTCAAGAAAACTCCAACTCAGTTCTCAGGTCAGCAGGAGCAGCCCAGCTTCCAGATGCTGCCAGCTGCCAAGAGAAACTGAAACCCTCTCTCTCTCTTAGCTGGCTTCAGTCTCCATGATTCTTCCACCAGGATCTTGTCGGGAGAAAATTCTGAATGTGCCGTTCTGGGGATTTTATCACACACACACACACACACACACACACACACACACACACACACACACACACACTGACTTCCTGTTTCAGCCAACCCCTTCCTGTTATGTCAGCAACAGGAGACAGAGTTCACACCTTCTGTTTCTTTCACATAGGTTTGATTAGTTACTAAGGGCTAAGTACCTGCTTACTTGACATAACAAAAAGGAGTCTTCAAATTTAAATTAATTACCATTACAACTAAACCCTGTGAACTCCAGTGTGGAGCAGAACTTATCCAGAGAGCTGGACAAGGAACTGGGAGCTGTCTGCCAT
>CM053583.1:218631642-218656179 GCA_028627135.1 Pseudochirops cupreus
TATAAGGAGACTGAAGCAAAACTCGTTATCGTTCTCTTTCATGTCTGGTTTTGCTTTTTTTTTTTCTTTTCCCAGTGATCACTCATTGGTTACAACCCTTCTATATGACCAAACTATTGTACAAAGTGAAAGTATTTGCAGATCCTATACATGATTGCACGCCACCATGGGGGGGGGGGGAGGGAAGGGAGGGGAGAAAATCTGAAACTCAAGTGATTGTGGAACTGAATCTTGTAAATTAAAAGTAAATGAGTAAATGAAAAAAAAAAGACTTAAGCCATCAGTAACTTGGGTTGAAGCTTAAAACATCAGAATATTAAGGAGTTTGTGGGATTCCTGGATAATCGTTGTTACATTTCACTTCCGGACAATCCCAAAAATTCAACCCATATTTTCAGTCAAGCCAGCCCAGAGCTGGGCAATGATCATCTTCTCCAAGAAGTGCTGAAGTAGTTTTCAGAGACTAGTCACCTATTCTGTGTGGCAAGAGCTATATATATTCTGTGTGGTAATTGGGAACTATCACTCAAAAGTCACTTGCACATATCCTGATCCAAAAGAGATCAAACAAAAAGAAAAGGACCCACATGTACAAAAATATTCCAATCAGCTCTTTCTATAGTAGCAAAAACCTGGAAACTCAAAGAGTATGCACCTATTAGAGCATGGCGCCAAAAATATGGGATATGAATGTAATGGAATATTATTGTGCTTTATGGATAACAAAATGAATAGCTTCAAAGGCACCTGACAAAACCTTTTATGAACTTATATCAAGTGAAGTGAGCTTACAACTAGGAGGAAAATTTATACAATGATAACATTATAAAGAAAAACAACTCCAAAAGGTTTTAGAACTTTGATCAATACAAAGACAATTTACATTTCCAGAGGACCAAATACAGAACATGTTACTCACCTCCTGACAGAGAGGTAAAGGGCTTAAAATTGAGGATGAGAGATGCATCTTTGAGGATGCCCAACGTGTGCGTTTGCTTTATTGGACGGTGCATGTGCTGTGATAGCTTTTAAATCTTTTTTTCATTGTTTAATTGGGGAGGGACAAGGAGGATGAAAAAATATGTACAAAAATAAATAAAATGTTATTTAACAGTAACAAATATATATATAATATATAAGGACACGTGTGTGTGTGTGTGTGTGTGTGTGTGTGTGTGTGTGTGGTATTTATAGATTTTGTCAGGAATTAAAACCAAGCTCACCTGTCTAAAGTAGGCAATCTCTCTTCTTTTCTTTGAAAATTGGGGGGAGCCAAGATAGTGGCATAGAAGCAGGAACATTCCATGAGCTCCCCCCCGTGACCACCTCAAATACTATAAAATATGACTAAACAAATTTTAGAGCTATAGAATCCACAAAGTGACAGAGAAACAAATCTCCTGCTGAAGGCAGCCCAGCAAGCAGACAGGAAGAGTCCATTGCAGCAAGCTGGGAGCCCAGCCCAGCCCTGCATGAGTCCATGGTTTTAGCCCCAGGGTGGCTCCAACCAGCGCCTAGAGCAGACTTCAGGAGAGTGGATCACCAGCAGCTGTGGTGGTTTCCAGAAATATCAACTCATAAATGCCAAAGTAAAAGGTCAGTGTGGGACTCTGTTGGAACTGGGGAGGACTAGGAGTGTGGTCTGGCCTCTACCCCTGGAGCAAGAAGCTACAGAGGTGCCACGGCTATGCAACCATCTCCACATGGCTGCTTCAGAGCTCCTGGCCTACAGATCATAGGGGTACCAAGTGACCATTCAGAGGGTAATCACTCTTGCTTTAACCTGCCTGGATCTGGATTGCAGTCTTGGGTGGTGGTCCTGAGATGTGTGACTAGTGAGCCAGAGCTTGTGGGGACAGCAGAGAGGGCACCTAACTAATAGCTCCGGCAGCTGTGAAAACCACAGTGATTTGGGACAAAGCACAGAGTGCTACTGTGGCAAAGAGCTCAAAAGTCAAGCAAATGAGCGGCAACATGAGCAAGCACAGGAAGCAAAGCAAGCACAGCAATCAAACCTTAGATTTCTTTTTTGGGGGACAAAAAGGATCAAAGCATGGAACAGGAGGAAGACAATGAAGTCAGAATTCCTACATCAAAAGCTTCCAAGACGAATTGGCTACAGGTTATGGAGCAACTCAAGAAGGATTTTGAAAATCAAATAAGAGAAGTGGAGGAAAAATTGGGAAGAGAAATGAGAGTGATGCAAGAAAATCATGAAGAGAGAGTCAACAAACTGACTGAAGAGAATAACACCTTGAAAAATAGATTAACTCAAATGGCAAAAGAGGCCCAAAAAGCCAATGAGGAAAAGAATGCCTTAAAAAGCCGAATTTTCCAGATGGAAAAAGAATTTCAAAAGATCACTGAAGAGAATGATTTTTTCAGAATTAGACTGGAGCAAATGGAAACTAATGACTTTATGAGAAATCACAATACTATTAAACAGATCCAAACAAATGAAAAAATAGAAGGTAATGTGAAATATCTCATTTGAAAAACCACTGACCTGGAAAATAGATCCAGGAGAGATCATTTAAAAATTATTGGACTACCAGAAAGCCATGATCAAAAAAAGAACCTAGAAATCATTCTTCAAGAAATTCTCAAGGAAAATTGCCCCAATGTTTTAGAACCAGAGGGCAAAATAGAGGTTGAAAGAATTCACTGGTTACCTCTTTTAAAAGATCCCAAAAAAGAAAACTCCTAGGAATATTATAGCCAGGTTCCAGAGTTCCCATGTCAAGGAGCAAATATTACAGTCAGCCAAGAAGAAACAATTTGAATATTGTGGAAACACAATCAGGATAACAGGATCTAGCAGCTTCTACATTAAGGGATCTAAGGGCTTGGAATATGATATCTCAGAGGTCAAAAGAGCTAGGATTAAAACCAAGAATCACTTACCCAGCAAAACTGCATATAATGTTTCAGGGGAAAATATGGTCATTCAATGAAATAGAGGACTTTCAAGCATTCTTGATGAAAAAAACTGAGTTGAATAGGAAATTTGACATTCAAATACAAGAAGCAAGAAAAGATGAGAAGGTAAACAGGGAAAAGAAATCATAAGGAACTTATCAAAGTTGAACTATTTACATGCCAACATGGAAAAACGATAATTGTAACTCATGGAATTTTTCTCAGTATGAGGATAGTTGAAGGGAATATAAATGTACACACACACACACATTTATATATATATGTCTATATAGGAGGCTATATGTGTGTATGAATATATATGTGAGTGTGTGTATATATGTGTACAGGTATACATAGACAGAGGGCATAGGATCAATTGAATAGGAAGGGATGATATTTTAAAGATAAAATTAAAAGGAATATGAGAGGAGATAGGGAGAGACAAAATAGGGTAAATTATCTCATATAAAATAAGCAAGGGAAAACTATTACAATGGAGGGGAAGAACAGGAAGGCAAAAGGGAATAGGTCAACCTTACTCTCATTGAATTTGGCTTAAGGAGGGAATAACATATGCACTAAATTGGGTATCTTACCCTACCGGAAAGTAGGGGGAAGGGAATAAGAGAGGGGATAATAGAAGGGAGGGCAGATTGGGGGGAGGGTAGTTAGAAGCACACACTTTTGAAAAGGGACAGGGTCAAAGCAGAAAACAGAACAATTGTGGGGCGCTGTAGGATGGAGGGGAAATATAGTCAGTCTTTCACAATATACCCACTGTGGAAATGCTTTGTGTAACTATACATGTACAACCCTGAATTATTTACTTATTGAATTACTTATCTTCCCAGTGAGGGTGGGTGATGAAGGAAGAAAGGAAAGAGTCTGGAATTCAAAGTTTTAAAATCAAAATTTTAAAAAATTATTATTATTATTATATTTTTACATGCAACTGGAAAATAAGATATACAGGCACTGGGGTATGGAAATTCATCTTGCCCTATCTGAAAGTCAGAGGGGTGATGGGGGAGGATCTAGGAGAGAGCAGATTGGGGGAAGGGGTATTCAGTGGGATTGCTGTTTTGGGGTGGTAGGTAGGGGAAAGTCAGGGAGAAAATTTGTAACTCAAAATCTTGTGAAAATGGATGTTGTTAACTAAAAATATACATAAAATTTAATTTTAAAAAATGCACAAAATAAAATGCATAGGATGATATTGAAAAAAAAAACAAGAAAATTGGGGCATTTGCCCTTCTCAGTTCTAATGTCTCCTGTCTTTTTTATTGTAATCTGTCAAAGGTCACTGACAGTAGCTGAGCAATCATATTCATTAGTTCCTCCAGTAACTTGGAATATACTTTATCTATGCTTGAAGTAATGAAATCATTAAAGGGAATAGGTGTTTTCTTATCATGTCTTCAGTTTCTAATCTCCTTGGCAAAAGCATAAATAGAGGAATAAAGATGGGAATTGGACTTGTCATTTCACTGGTATCTCAAACTCTAACTGAGGAAGGTCCTTTTGCCAATTCAGGTCACATCTGACCTGAAAATTAGTATCAGAGTTGTCTAGAGCTCTGAGAAGGTCAGTTACTTTCCCAGGGTCAAACAGAACCAGGACTTAAATTTAGGTCTTCCTGGCTTCAAAGCCAGCTTACCACTGACTATGACCACTTTTATCTTTGACAGAGAAAACAGAAAGAAAATAAAAGAGGAGTGGTTCTTCCTAATCCTAGTTTTGTCTAATTATTAATACATCTATTGGGAGAATTTGTTCTGCATCACTATGCATTTTGTTTTTATTTTTCATTAAATGAAAGGAGGGATAGGATGGAGAAGGAAAATATATTTTTGTTAAATGAAAAAAAAGTTATTTAATTTAAAAAGAAACACACTACTCATTTCCTGCCCGAGATAAAAGTAAAGGGTGAAAAAAAATTCAATTATTCGTTATTGTAATCTCATGTATTATAAGCAATATATTGCTTCTTTGATATTTCCTCTGGCTTAAATGGATCTTAAAACTACCCTTGTCTTTTTATTTTCTTTCTATATCAAGCCTCAATTCATTCTAAGTTGTATGGCTCCTAATAGGAGTTTTTATCAATTCTTACAGGACCATGACATCTTTTGTATTCATCTTCCTTTATCTATCATAGTTTCCACCTTCTTGAGTATCTTTTAATATTAAACTTGATTTATGAGTTCTCTGTGTATCCATGTCAGACTTTTGGACATATCCTTAATATTCTTCATCAGAAGATATTCCCTTTATAAGTTAAGAATATCATTATTGAGAGCTTTTCCTTCCTCTTATGGTAATTTCCTCTGAAGAATTTAAGGCTGTGAGGTCTCATTTATTCTTATCTTGAAGCTTTTGAAATCTGTTACCAAAATCCTGAGTATATGTTTGACTACCCAGTTTTACTTTTCTTCATTTTCATGAAGGTGGAACATCCAATTAAGGTGGTAGCCTAAAAGATTATACATGAACCCCATTCTCCCACATTTATTCCAGAAAAGATCTTAAAAGGGCATGAGATTGAATAATGAGCAAGAAGTTTAAAGAACAGCAAACAACCCCTTCATCGAGCCCAACATCACACCCAAAGTCAGAATCTTGACTTTTTACAGGACCTCTCCTCCAGAGATGCTGGATTAGACACAGCCAAAAATTTAAAAAGCTCGCCAACACTCTACAAGAGATCCAGAGATATTCCAGGGGCATTGCAAGTTTCTGTTCTGAGGCAGCAGGTAAAGAAAGGGCTGTAGGAAGCCCATAGTTCTCAGATATGAAACTGTATCTCAGTTTTAAATAGATTCTGATTTTGGATAAGGAGTCAAGAGTGTTTTGATGGGTCCATGACTGGTGGACCTGAAACTGGTCAGTGAAAGAAAGTGGCAGAAAGCCTGAAAGCTGAAGTCAGAACCAAACAGGGCCTAATGGAGGAGGGGAGGGAAGCAGGGGAAGGGGAGCAACTGAGGCTGGAGTTAAGAGTAAACAGAAGACTTCAATCAGTTCAAAGAAAGATTATGAGTCAAAGAGATAAACCCAGAAGAAGAGAGTAACTCAATAGCAACTATAAGCAAAGACTCAGAGAAAATGTCTTGGCCACAAGAATTACAACAATACCTGGAATAAATGAATCAGGAAATCAAAAGCAAGTGAAATAAAAGCTCTAGAGCAAAGAATTGGGGAAAAATAAATAACTTAGAAGATGGAAAACTTTTGCCTGGTAACTGACTCATTGAAAATCAGAAAGGAGCAAACATAGCTCAAAGACTCCATGAGGGAGGGAAAAAAAGAAATAAAATTAAAAAGTTAGAAAAAAGAAAGAAAATTTGAAATAGCTACCCTTACAAGCACGTGATCAGGAAAACAAGTCAAGAAGTCATTTAAACTTGAGACGTCAAAAAAAAAAAAGAAACTTGACCAAACCAAAACTTTGGGTACTATATTTCAGGAAATCATAGATGAATACTGACCAGGTCTCTTAAAACCAGAGGACAAAGTGAAAATAGAAAGAATTCACCAGTTTCCACTTTAAAAAAAAACGGAAACTTCTAGGTATGTTAGAGCCAAAACTAGAAATTCCAGGTCAAATAAAAATACTGTAAGCAGTATAGTTCAAGTACCAAGAAACCACAGTCATAGTGACATAAGACTTGGCAGCAACCTCATAAAGGAGAGGAAATATTGGACTGTGATATTCCAAAAGGAATAGGATAGAGATTTACAACCAAGAATAATTTATCTTATAGGATTGAGTATACTCATACGGGAAGGGCAGGAGACTTCTAAAGGAATAGAAGTCTTCCAAGAATTCCTGAAAAAGAGACCAGAATTGAGTAGAAACTTCGAAATAAAAACATAGGAATTAAGAACAATTTAGAGAAGAAAATACAATTTGAATAGAAGAGCAATCAGAAGTAATTAAATGTTAATAAAGTACTTACACTCTAAAGCGGAGCTGGAACAAGTGCTCCCCAGGTTTAGCATTTTCCCATCCTCCCCAACCCTAGCCCTTACACAAAAGGACTTTAATATCCATTGATACATTTCCTCAAATGCCCTCATCTACAATTTCTCCAGCCTCCTTAAGTCCCATGACATACTCCTTCACTCCACCTCCACAATGTATAGGCATGGTCACACATTAGACCTAGATACTATCCTAAAATGTTCCACTTCCACTTCCCTAATTAGAAGCTGTCATTCCCCTATCTAACCATAACTCCTATCATTCTACCTCTCCTGTGTTTCGTGCTTCCTCCTACTCTTGCTTGACTTGATGATGATAATGATAATGTTAACAGGATTTTACTGAGTCAGTCTCTAACATAAGAATGATGAAAGAGCTGGCCAGAGACAAAGTGACAGCAACCAGGTAGCTGTTTAATTAATTAGTTTCATTACAAGGAACAGAATTGCAAATTCTGAATTCTCCTGATCAGAATTTCACCTTGCTGAAGTAAAGACAGAGATTTTATACGTAAATCACAATGGGAAGGGAAGGGGAAAGGTGGATTACAAACAATTGTTCCCAGGACTTTGAGCAGTTTCCCACAACAAACACACCAATGGAAGTCAAAACAATTCTGGAGGCCAGTCTTTGGGGGTCATGACTTGGTGGATCACAGGACCAGAGTTCTGTGATGGAAACATGTTCTACAATCTTTGATTCACTTCACTTAAGGTACACAGGCAGTAACTGTGATCATTGTCAAGGTTTGGTTGATCATTTCAAGCTGCATTGTGAGCTTCTGACTGAAGCTAGAGAAGGCAATTCTAAAAAGTCTAATCTATTAGTATATTCATTACACATGTTGATGACTATGAAAAATCACAATTCTCTACACATTCTCTCCTTTCAGCCAAAAAGGTCAGAACAACCCTTGAAGGCCAATGAGGAACATTCATTTGAAACACGATTTTAATTTTATATAAGAATAAGTGAGTTAAAAATTGAATGCCAAGGTAGACAGCAAGGCAAATTTTTAAAAAGAAATATCAGACCAGGGATAGGGAGGGTGGGGCAGATTGGAGAAGGCTGCACAGGTTCTCAGGCAACAAGGAAAATAGATTGAGGGAAAGTGAGAAGGAAATATGCTTCACAATGTTTGGATCCCTATCCCGTAAATCTTCGGCTGGTTTGTTTGGAGCAAGCAGTAAGGTCTCCCTCTATTTGAGAGGATTGGTTGACATAGAAACATTCCTCCCTAGTGACGAGCAAAACACCCCCTCCTCCCCCGCTGTGTAGGCATCCAGCACCCTATGGTTTTGTAATACCACAAGGACAAGCAAACCAATGTGCATTAGGGGCTGGTGACAAGCTTCCCTGTACACTCCAGGCCTGTGACTGGTTCTGCCAAGAGTTTCCCGACAGATGGATACAGAGTGCCAAAGGTGACCATGTTACCATTCAGGGATCCAACGGATGCCAACAGGGCCTCAAGCAAGGGCAAGAAAGCAAGACTTCACTGCCAATGGAGGTACAACTTTACCCAGAGAGGAACTTCAGGGGAATGGCTCCCTGGGAATAGGGACAAATTGGGGATGGCGTAGACAAAAGCACAGAGACCTTCCCAAAAGGGAGGGAGACTGTGATATAGTATGGAGCTCCATGAGAACAGTCCTGTGGATGGGGGCAACTTAATGGCAAAGGTACAGGTACTAGAGGCTGAATTCCAGGCAGAGTGAGTGAAGCTCATGGAACACAGTGCCTCCAGGTAAGGATGTTCAGCTCTGACATGGTTATGGAACAAGTGCCTTTCTGGGATTCTTACTCTAACCTGGGCATTTAGCAGATGCTATGTATTTTCTCAGTTGCATCTCAGTCTGCTTTCTTCCTTATGTTTCATTTTGGGCCCAGCTCACTGTTCATCTATTGTGTCTATCCAAGATATGTATACATATATATATACATACACACACTAATGGACTAGTTCAAAGAACTTCCCAAAAAATTCAATGTCAAAATCTCAACTGCATGTATTCTTTATTCATTTAGTTTTTCCTGGGTGAATTTATTAGACCAATCTGTTTGGATTAACCACAGATTTTACTGAGGACAAAAAATATTCTGGAGCTTTATATTATCCAAAAATAAACAAATAAACTAACCAAATATACCTGGAAGAAATATATGCTGGAGGAAATACAGTTTTGAAAATATGAAGGGATGGATCTTTAAAATAAATGAGGATGGGGAAGATACTTAATGGTTGGAAAGAAATAATACATGTCATCGTTTTTAAAAGGTGATGAAGGATGTCAATAATTACCCGCCCAGAAACCTTACTTTCTCTTTCAACAACATGTAGCACGCCCTTCTTCCCCAGCTCACAATCACACTGTTAGACTGGATCCCCAGAGATCAGTAACTACTTCCTTCAGATCTCTAGAGGTGTGAGGTTATAACTTCTAACACTATAACTCATGAGCCCCCATTGGTATGCTTCTTTCTGTCAATCAAAAACAATTAGCTCTTAGGGAAAGGGTTTACTGAGAAGGTATAGCAAGAATAGTGTTTGTAAAACAATTTCCCTGAACCAGGAGTGTACTCTCCCCTTCTACACATAAGGTGTCTAGAGAGAGAAGACTCAAATTAAAGTAAAATAGTAAGAAGGCAGAAATGTAGAGAACATATATGGCCTGGGGGCACCTCCTAAGTCTATGCCAGGAAGTCCTTTTCTCTTTTCTTGGAGTCTTCATGTAGTTCCTATTAAGTATATCTCTCTGTCTGTTTTTCCATATTCCATAGCTGATTGTCCCTTTTGTCATAAGGAGTCACAAATCCTGAAGCTACTTCCTTCTCTCAGTGAGGATTTTCCCACTATCTGTCTGTAGTTGCTTCTTCTGTCCTCAGCTATTACCATTCTGGCAGCCACTGCTACTGCCCCTGCTTCTTGACTCACAGGGGAACTTCCCTCTCAGAATACTCATTTACCTAAGAAAGAATAAATCCAAAAGAAACAGAGGTGTCATGTGCTCATGGATACATGATACACAGGTAGAAATAACAATAATCATCTTTCCTCACACTCAGTAGCTCATGACAGTCCTTGCCTCACTTGCCACAAGGAAGGGAGAGAGACCTGTAAATCAGCAGATTGTCCCTTTTGAGTACACATTCAGTTCCAGCTCAGCAACTCCTAAGCCACTGGTTCTTTTGGCTCTGCAGTCATTTAGAAGAGTTTTCATCATCACAAAGCACCAAACCTTCAGTCAAACATGGCTGCAAGTAGACTCACCAAAGTTCCCACATACTTGAATCAGAAGGAGGTGAGACTATCTGCACAAGCTCCAAATACTGGGTCCTCATTGACTGGGTCCTCTTTCTCTGATTACAAACAAAAAAAAATTTAAGAATGATATCCATATCTATGTGGATATCCTTCATGATAGGATGAAAAGGAGTAAAGAAGATGGAAATATTTTTAATTGATTATAAATGAATACATCTTCACAGACACACAGCTTTGTAAAAGGAATAAGGAATACAAATTCTGCCATCTTTATGGTTCATTAATATTTTTTAAAACACTTTGGAAGAGCCAAAGACAATTCTAAAGCCTCTCCCTGAGCAAGGTGACTACCATGCTTGTGTCATGATCACACAAAATACATTGTTAGATGAAATCACATATATAATATTGTTCAATGATACTCTGATCATTTATGTCAAGAGCTAAATGAGGGAATGGTTGTATTTCAATAGTGTTCACCGCTATCCTGCACAGAATACAAATGGGAGAAAGATTACTTCTTCTTGTGCATAAGAAGTAGCATCAAAGTTATCCAGAATGTTAGATAAACATAACCAGATATTCTGTTATCTTAGGTAAACTCAATTGTTATGTGGGAGAACAGGGATTCACTACTGAATTCACTGAGGTATATTGCTATCACCACTCATCCCCTTGTGTTTACCACACAGGCTAGGTCCAGACAAGACGGCATGGTGAAGGTAGTCTGTCCCAGTTGAGTGCAGTCACACTGTTGTGATGGTGGGGAAAGATTAACCCTGAAAGAAAGATGTGATCATGATGGGACCCTTAGAGGGTAGTAACTCAGTGCTTTGTAAGAGAACAGGGAATGCTCCCTCAGAGTAAGTGCTCTCCTTCACTAATATATTCTAACTTCGGGGGGTGAGGGATATTGCAAAACCAGTAACTGCTCAGAAGGTCAATAAAGAAAGTGGGACAGCCATGAAGAAAGAGCAAAGGACAACAAATGGAAAGACTGAATTCTGTATTAGTACCTGTGGAAAATTTTTTAACCTTATAGACAGTGTCCAGTACCCTTGATAGCTTATCAGTAAAGGATTTGGGGATGGTCAGTGTTAAAAGTCACACAGATGAGAAAACATAGCTGGCTTGTTATGTGCACCTTTATCAATGAATGAGATCCTAGAAATATTTGTAACATTAGGCATGAGAAAACTATGATTTCACTTTCTTCTCCCAACCAGAAAAAGGCAGAGTTTAAATCATCATGGGCCATGCACACTGGGCATGACTAAGAGTTAAGAATTTCTTCTTTATTCCTACCTATCTCTGCTAATCCCTTTTGACACAAGAGGCAGAGTTAAACCTACAGAACCAAAATTCATTATTTCAAGGGCTCCCGTTATTCTCAGGGAAATAAGTAAGCCCTGAATTCCAGTTTTAAGAAACTTCTTGGGAGATTTACTCAACCACCCATAAAATTAAACTGTAATTTGGACCACAAGGAGGATTTTTAGTCTCCCATACTAGAATTCCTAGTTTAGATAGTCTGTGAAATATGTGTTATAGAACTAGTATTTGATGAGAAAGAGTCAAGTCTTGGATAGATAGCTTGAGGACTCTGCCATTAAAGGATTGTCATCAGAAGCCCAGTTTGAATGTAAAAATGATTTCCTCTAGGACTAACAATGTTTAGGGAAGCAGATAAATATAATTACAGTCCAATAACCTTTGTGTGAGGAGAGCAGAGTGGTCAGTCTCTGATCCCCAGCCTCCTCTCTTTCTGACAGGAATGAGTCTCCTTTGAAGAAGGTTGGATGGAGGAGAACTTAGAAGTATCTACTAATGAGATTCACATCTAGACAGACCCATGGAGACAAACATAAGCTACATGGGCAACACACACACACACACACACACACACACACACACACACACACACACACACACATGAACACCCTTAACGTGGAATTCTTTGGTGTCTATTTTTTCCAGCTCCAACTAACTAGAGATAAGAGAGGAAAAGAGCAAAAAGATATGCCTTTGAGCTCCACAGCTTAGTTAGAAGAGTCCACTACCAGTCCTGTCCCACAATTAGGTTGCTGCATTCCCATCTGCCTGCTATGAACAATGATGCTGACTATCCTAGAGAGAACCTGCTTGCTCTCCACCCTATTCATCAGGTTTTGTTCTGCTCGCCCACCTCTCTGACCATGGCTCTCATTATTCTCCAGGCCATACTAGACCTCACTCATCATCTCTTTTTCATACAAATTCAGTGCAGTGACATGTCTTATGCCCTGAATCCTAAATCCTATTGAATGTTTCTTCCAATTTATACCAGACTGAGGTCAGAGGAACAGGAAATTCTACAATTCACAAGATTTCCAGCTGTCAATCAAAACATTTTTGCCAGTGAGGTTCCCATTCCTTGTCATATCTATGAGGTATAAAAAACATTTATTTTAGTAGAAAAAACTGCACATTTATATCTAAAATCTGTCTTACTGTTGTACTTATGTTCTAAACACTGACCATTTAGACGATAATACAGTGATTCTCAACCTGTGGGTTGCAACCCCTTTGGGAGTCGAACGACCCTTTCATGGGGGTCGACTAAGACTGTTGGAAAACACATAATTCCAATGGTCTTAGGAACCGAGACACTGCTCCTCTATCTGTCTCCAGGCGGGTCGCCAACATGCAGATACGCCCACGTACGAGTATTAAAGGGGTCGTGGCATTAGGAAGGTTGAGAACCACTGCTATAGTGCATAGTTTTAGTATCTAATCCTATATTAGAAATGCCAAGGGGCTAAAGAAAAAGATTTCTGTTTTCATATGCAAACTCAAAAAGTTGACAGAACTTTAGGAAACTAAGGCCACTGTTACTTCCTAAATATTGCCTTTCACAAGTTGGGCCCCTATGTTTCACTTATGACTCTGTGTGACCCCTCCCCACTCCCATTCATTCAAAAATGTGATATCTCACCGGTGCCTTTAACCCGTCTGTGCAGCTAAATTGTATTTTTTTTCTCAAACTCTTCTCTTGCTCATTTTCATTTCTTAGGGCTATGAATTCTCAGAGTGACAGTCAAATAAGTCACTGGAGCACCCTTCCTTTTCCCTGCTCCTGACCTCACTGAAGTCCACTCATTTCCCAATGCTCATGGAACTGTTTTCTAGATGTGGATAACTGTATCAATATGCCATTATACTTCCTGATCTTTGGGAATCTATTGTTAAGAAAAGAGGTTGAATCCCTTTGCTGCAGATGTTCAAAATTAACCTGTTAACATGATTGTGAGTTTTTATTTTTATCATGACAACATGTGCATATTTAACTTACCAAGCAGATATATCCCTGGAAAGTTGGATCTGAATCAAATTTTTGTCAATGTTTTGAACACACACAAAAAAATAATCACTGAAATTTAACACTTAGCACTTTTTAAGAAAAATCTTATTTTATCTTTATAACAAATCTGTTTCTCAAAGAAAATATATCATTTAATCTTTAAAAGAGATGCACTCCTTAAAATACAACATTTTCCCTTATTTGTTATATAAATATACATTTGACTGCAGACTTGACTAAAGTAGGATATACTTGTATTCCCACTGAGGAATCAAATTTAAATGACTAGAGAGGATGTTGAGTTTGAAAGAATCATGATGAACGTGAAGATATTCAAGTTTGTTAAATCAATATTTTCTTGGCTAAATGTTCCAAAACTAATCCTCTTCAAAATTCCCCAGACATTGCCTTTCTAGCTACTCTTCCTCCAGTAGTATCTTCCGGTAAAATCTTAGTGATACTGTAATATACTTAACAATATCTTCTCCTCACTCTCTGGTTCTTCTAATGTACTTCTTATTTATTTCATCGTGGGTTCCGTAGTTGGCCCCCACAGTATCTGAGGTGATACTCAGAATGTTGAAAAGGCATATCCTTGCCTGGTGGGTTTTCAATCTAAATAAAACAAGATGACATAAAAATACATGGAAGATAAATGGCTAGAGCTAATGGGAAGCATTTGGAATTGTGTTTTGTTTTCTTCAAGAACTATAGTGTCGTTTTTCTTTGTCAGATCCTGTCTCTGCTGATGCAATCTAGGGGAAATCTTTTGTTGTGGAAAATCATGTAACAGCTTCATGAGGGAGAATCTAGTGAAACCATCTCTTGAATCCCAAATCATCCTCAATCTCACATAACACAGGGTGCAAACTGTTTCTTTTGGTCCAATTAAGCCACAATTATGGTTGAGAAGTCACTAAAAATAAAACTGTTAGTATGAACTGAAAGCAAATAAAAGGGAAGAAACAGGAACATTCTACTTCCAATTTCATGTTTCTATGGTTGAATTGTTTCCCCTTATTTATGAGCATTTAAGTGACAGTGCAATGGAATGAATTGGTTGGCCAGGGTTCAAATCCTGATTCTGATTCTTATTAGCTGTCTGAGTTTAGGTTTCACTGAACCTCTATCAGCTTTAGTACCTTCATCCAATCCAGCTATCTGCCAGGAAATGAGGATTTACTTGGTGAACCCCTATGAACTACACTTTTTAATGCCCAAAGTAAAATGCATAAGATTCTAAAGGAAACCAATTATATCAAAATGCATTTAGCAAAATTATGAACCCCTGTCCTAGAGTCATAATGAACCAGAGCCAGTACTTCCCAGGCCATGAACCTTGAAAGTTTGAAAAGCTGAGAAGAGGGGCTAAAAGCCTATGGGTCTTGCACTCGAGAGAAGTGGGAATGCTGCAGCGTTTGGAAAAGCCAACACATGTGCCTTGGGTACATTCTGATGAAACTTCTTGCCTGGTGGTTTGAGGTAAAGCCAACTGGTGATCATAATGCAGACTTTTTAAGTGGCACCCTTCCTTTTTCTGTAGGTTTACACCAATTAACTAGACAGGAAGTCTTCTGCAATGCTTATCCAGTGTACAGGAAGTCACCATCAGAATCGTTGTCCCATCTCCGTTTCCCTCCCCACCTGCTAAAATATACTCCTTCCTGCCTCTCCTCCAAGACTTAGCTCAGGTACCACATAGATGGGAACTATGCCCTGATTCTTTTAGTTGTAAGGATTCTCTCCCTCCTCAAAGGACTTTGTATCTACTTATTAATTTTCCTGCAATATTTCCTCATGGAATTTAAGCCCCATCAAGGCAGGGCCTGTTTGGTTTTTGTCTTGTATCCCTAGTCCCTTGTTAGGCCTAGTAAGCATTTAACAAATATTTTAAAACTGAATTTAATCCAACAACTTTAGAGATGAATGAATGAAAAAAGACCTCAAATATTAAGCCTTTCCACGTATTAGGAATTGTGCTGGAGATTGGTAATATGAGTACCAGAGTGAGATAGTACCTGCCATTGGGAAGCTTACATACTAACGACACGTGCAGGCAAGTGTTGGCCAAGGAAGAGTTTTGTAGACGTCTAGGGAGTCCTGGGATTGCTCCATCTTTTCCACTAGCGGTAGTTATATTGGTCTGATCATTGCAAAATTAGGAAAGTAAGGGGGGTTTGGGTGGATGGTAGGATTACATCAAGGTGACTAAGTAAGCCTTACATGGATAGGATTTGTGAAGCACAGTCTGGGGACTGCTAATTAGGCGAGTTTGTATTCACTCGTTCACCAATCAGCACAGATCAACCCCAAAGCAGGGTTCTAAAAATGAATGGATGGATTTTTCCTGGGAGGGAGGGCAAAGCATGGTTTCTGAAGGTCTAATGCAGAGGGTCACTATTCCAAGTCAAGGAGAGGGAGGCAGTATCCAAGTCAAATGAGAAGGTGCTCTGCCATGATACCCCCACAGCTCTCCAGTGTCTGATCTAGCTCATTCTCTACTGCACCCGACTTGGATTGGCAGCTTTAGCTGCAGCAAACAGCAAACAGTTGGCAGTCACTATGTACCCAATCAGTCGCATGGTAAGTGTCATGGAATGGAAGAGCAGAAGTCTATTCATGGGCCAAAGACAAAGAAAACTGGGAATTTTCAAAGTCTGTATCTCTGTATAGTTTCCTTTTTTTCCCTCTGATGTCTTACTTTCCAAGGCAACAATTCTCTGTTAGAGAAGGTCCATTAAAAGCCCCAGTAACAAAAGAAGACAAGCAGGATAGCTTTGAAAGTGTCTTACACTTACATGAACTGTTGCTGAGCTAAATGAATAGAACCAGGAGGATATTGTGCACATTAATAGTAACACTGTGTGATGATTAATTATGACTGATTTAGCTCTTCTCAGCAATACAATGATCCAAGACAGTTCCAAAAGACTCATGATGGAAAATGCTATCCACATCCAGAGAAAGAAGTGATAGAATCTGAATGCAGATCAAAGCATACTATTTCCCTTTTTGGGGGGTGTAGGGGAGTTCCTGGTTTTTTTCCTTTTATTCTGTTTCTTCTTTCACAACAAGACTAACGTGGAAATATGTTTTACATGATTGCACATGTACAACCTATATTAGACTGCTTGCCATCTTGGGGAAGGAGGGAAGGGAAGGATGGAGGGAGAAAAATTTAAAACTCAAAATCTTCCAAAAATGTTACATTCAAAATTGTCCCTCCATGTAATTGGAAAAAATAAAATATTATTAATTTTTAAACTGTCTTGAGTTGATTTTATTCTTTTTTTAAATTGTAGGTTATACATGTTCAAGCCTCTTTTTCTGTTATTCTGTGCATCTAGAAATTTACATTTTTGTCAACGTTGGAATGACAAAAAAAATTTTACACAAAAATTAGTAACTGTTACAACTATAACATAGAATATGTAAAAAGAAATACTGTGGGAGAACAAAAGTGTGGATACTGTGGAACCACACTGCAAAGAGCTTTATATACCAGTCTGAAGAGTTTATGTTTTATCCTGAAGCAACAGAAATTCACCAGATATATAACACTGGTTAAAAAGAACTTTTCATAAAATGCTAACATTGAGGGAGCATACTTCTATACATTCACAAGGCAACCACCCTAATTCAGGCCTTCAACACCTCTGGTCTGGATTGGTCTTATAGCTTCCTAAGTGAAGTCTCATCTCAGTCTCTCCTTTTCTAATCCATCCTCCAAAAACCTTCCAAAATCATCTTCAAAGAACACATCAAACCTTGTCATTTCCAGATTAACCCTTGTCATTCAGATCAAGAATCTTTAGGGTCCTCCTATTGTCCCTGGGATAACAGGTAATTTTCCTTAGATCTAAAAGCCTTTCACAATTTAATGTGAGTCTACCTCTCCAGACATATTTCACGTTACTCCCTGTCATGCCCTCTAACATTACAGCCAAACTGACCTATCTGCTATTTTCCAAATCTGGCGTTTCTTCTGTGAGTTTTGCATAGGCTGTTCTTTGTACCTGACTGTACCTTGCTTGCATTAGAAACTCTAATTCATTTGACCTATTGTCTGACTGTACCTTTGGGATGCCAAAGGCCAAGAAAAATCAAACAAGTACCCCACACCAAATCAGGCACTTTAATACTTAGACCAGGGGTGGGGAACCTGCAGCCTCAAGGCCATGTGTGGCCCTCTAGGTCTTCAAGGGCAGTCCTTTGACTGAATCCAAATTTCACAGAACAAATCCCCTTAATAAAAGGATTTGTTCTGCAAAACTTGGACTCAGTCATAAGGTCACACTCAGGGACCTAGAAGCCCACACGTGGCTTTGAGGACACAAGTTCCCCACTCTTGACTTGGACATAGCTTGAGAATGGGGCAAAGCAGCAACAAAGACCAATACTGAAAAGGATAGGGAATGTGCCCAAAAAGCAGCTCCTGGGCATCAGATCCCTGTTAATCATTTGTGTTGTGCCATTTACAGTGCAAAGGTCATTCTGCTTGGCAGAGAAAATGAACTAGAACTAGAATTTTGATTAATTATTGTCTCATTTATTCTACTCAGTGGTCCAACATGTTCTTTATCTTTTCTCCCCAAATAGCTAAAAAAAAATACAATTATTTTTGTTGTCCACATATTCCTTTGCCAACTTCAGCTCATTCTAAGTTTTAGCATTCCTAAAATTGTGCCAATTTTGTAGAATCATCATTTCTTATCAGGTCTTGTTTGAAAATTCTGTACATTTCTTTTTTAAATCCCAATTGGTTTGTGAGTTCCTGGTACATCTACATCTTTTCAGACAAATCCCATTTTTTCTCCTCCTTAGAATTATTTCCCTTGTCATCTTCATTAGTTAGTTCCTAAATATCTTCCATCCCTCCTAGACTAACTTTCTCTGTAACTTTTAGTCCAATGGTATCTTACCTATCTTTTCTCTGAAGTTTTTAAAATCTGTTCTCCACAAATCCAAGATGTACATCAAACTTTGACTATATTTCTTCTCTTCTGTTACAAATTTTAGAAGGGTATGATTACTTCCACCTAAGGTTCCCATCATTTACATCCCAGATATCAATCTTTGGTAGTCAGAATCAGATTGAGGCTAATATTTCCTATTGTTGGTTTCTCCACAATTTAAAGGATGAAATTATTGCAGAGATAAATTTTAATTATTAGCTGCTTTTTCTTTTGGTGGTGAGCTAACTCCAACAGATATCTGGATAATTCAACCCTTCCCTCTGTACCTAGTTTATGATATGTTTCTCAAATACCTCATCTATTTCTTCTCTCTGTCCAGGTGGTCTGTAGTATATTACAATTTAAAAATCAAATTTGTTTCTTCCTGCACTGATCTTCACCCAAATATTTTCCATCATGCATCACTCCTTTGGTTTTGGCTTTTATTCACATGAGTAGACCTTCTAAATACACGGTGTTACTTCATCCCACACCTTCATTTCAGCTATACAGTTTCCTTTTAATATAATCAGAGCTAGTAATCTAGTAATGGATTTCATCCCACCAAATCTCAGTGATACACACATATTTGCCTGCTTGCATTAGAATCTCTAGTTCATTTGACCTATTATCTAAGCTTCAAATATTTGTGTATAGCCCTAAGTTTCACTATTTTATCCTTTCTTAAATTTTGTCTCCAATGAACAGTTGGGCGTGTCTTCTTCCTTTGTCATAAATACTCATGTTATCTAATTTTAGGGGTTTACATGGCTCATCTTCACCCTTTTAAAAAACCCATTTAATTATATTTGTAAGACACAGGACAAATGCATTCTTAGTAGCCTTTCTTAGTTGTATTCTACCTCTGACCAGGAATCTGTCATTCAGAAAACCAAATCCATTCTCAGACACTAATTTTTTTAAGTCAGGAGTTCATCTTCCCAATTAATTTTTCTCTTCCCCATTCTCTGCTTTCAGTAGGCAACAGTGAGGAAAACACAAGTTGCACCCTATTGTCTCCAGTTTTTTGACCAAAACTTCATTGACAAAATCTATACTTTGCATCCCACAGCATCATCTGAAAGCATGTGAATCACAATAAGTGATTAGTTGTTTTCCATTTTGATAAATCTTGGGAGATTTTCTGTTATGTCTTGGATATATGCCCAGGAAAGACAATAGACCACTTTGATATTATTGTCAGGCTGGCAAATGACTGCCTTAGTAACCCTGAGAAGGGAATTTCCAATGAATACTCTTCTTAGATTCTTCCTCTGACCTTTGCTGAATAACCTCCTACCTGGAAGGTAGCTGGATAGCTCCTGGGGCCTTGTGATATCCTTCTGTAGAGGATAAGCATCTTCTGCCTCCTCAGAATACCTAGCTCCCTCCTCTTCAGGAAGAGCTTCAAATGTATTTTAAAGCATTTATTGTACATCTATCCATCCACTTCCTTCCCGTTCTCTGTGTAAGACTCTTCTACTCTCCCACATTATACACTAACACGAGTCAGATCTCCTCTTTAGCACAAGCACCTTTTTCCCCAATAAAGCCTGATTCAGCTTCTTCGAGGAACATTTCATCACTCCTAATAGCCTAGAATATATGGCAACATGTTCTTCCTCTCCCTTCACCTTCTCTTCCTGAAGGGAGATCAGCCTATACTTAGAATACCATTAATAGTCACTTAACTGTGACAGAAATCGAAACATTGCATCCTTGATTCAAAACATGCATAATCTTCTTTATTCTCCATTTAATTAATGTCAGTCCCCTTTGAATAAAGCATAATGGACAGAGTATTGGAGACAGATTTAGAAAGACTTGGATTTGAATTCCACTTTAGACACTTGCTAACTGTATGACTCTGGATAAAGCACTTAATTTCTTAGCTTCAGTTTTCTCAACTATAAAATGGGGATGATAATAAAAATTTATACAATTATTGTGACTCTCAAATGAATATACGTGTGGGTTTGTGTGGGTCTATAGATGAACTTTAACAGCTTTTAATATTTTAAACTATTAAAGCTTAAAACCACCCTAAGACTTTTGGGACACTTGGTGCAGACATGTGTGTGTATCTGTGCATCTGTGTGTGTGTCAGTGTGTGTCTACATGGAAATCATTTTGCAAACCTAGATATGTTAGCTAGTAGATACATTAGCTAGTATTAAATCATTTCATTATTTTTATCATCGTCAGTATTACCCTTGCATTTATTTGTTAGTTTCCAAAGCCACCCCCTGCATCCAGTACTCACCAAGAGAGAAATTTCAATCCCTTAAGCATATTCCATATATTTTGTGATGTGGTAAACTCTTTTAATCATGAGTATTTACATCCGATTAGGCATGGTTCGTTTTGTCTTTTTTTTCTTACTGGTTCATTGAAATTAGTGTCACCATTTTCTCCTTCTTAGAAGACTGCCCTCTTGATTAATTAGTTGTCAGTTTATTTCATTCTGAAGCAAGACCAATGAGCCTGTTTTATCCTATGCTCCCAGTCTTACCACAGATTAGCTCAGCTTCCACTAGCCAGAGCTAACCACATTAAGCCTTTCTAAATTTGAGTTTCCACACACTGACAGCACAAAGACACAGCAGGAAAGAAATAAAGGGCTCTGCTTTGCTCAAGCTGTCATTAAAACTGCATGTACCAAAGACAGACCAGAGTTGGTTGTGAACTGGTGTGTGTGTGTGTGTGTGTGTGTGTGTGTGTGTGTGAGAGAGAGAGAGAGAGAGAGAGAGAGAGAGAGAGAGAGAGAGAGAGAGAGAAAAGAGGTATATAAAGACGGGAAATGCAAACTAATACAGTGAGAGAGGAAAAAGATGTGACCAGCAAAACACACAGATGATAACAAGAGCTCCCATAACTTTCAAACCCTGCACTATCTATGGCATCTCTTCACGCAATGGGCAAATGGACCCCAGTACCAGGAGGCATTAGGTTTTTAGAAGTGAAGTTAAACTGATAAATTAGACCTCATTTATTGAACAGCAGTTACAGCCAATTGCCCAGGGAGTCATTTGACACCTTTGAAGACCCTGCTAACTTAATTGGTGATAGTTTGGGGCCTGAAGGAAACATTTAAGGCTGGAGCAGCAGGACACCGTTCGGCATGGAAATGGAGAAGACAAGCATCCTCTCTGACAAGGGGAGTCATATATAGATTTTTGTGTCCATTGTTTTCTCTTATTTGTGTGTGTGCTTTACTCAGTCAATCAAATATAATTGACACCACTGGGTTCTGTTGTTTTGTGGATGACAGGAGCTAATGCAAGGGAAAAAAGCTGGAAGTCAACTTCCCCCTGAAAGGCTACGAAAAGGTTTTTTCACAAGACCCATGACATTTTTTGCTCAATTGTATTAATTGATGGTAGTGACAAGGCAGTTGAGAAGATGATGGATACTGATCACTACACTCTTTTTTTAAGGTTGACTGATATCTTGGCATTAACATAAGCACTGTTTTGTGCAAGTCATGGGGAACACACTGGGAAGAAGAAAAGGAAAAGAAACTTAAGCAGCTTACCTTAAAGAGTCACATGACAAAGGTAAAGTGGTACCTTTTCCTGTTAGTGTTATAGAAAGGGAAAGTTGCTAAGATAAGTGTTTCCTTTCAAAAATCCAGTCAATAATTTTAAATAGGATGCCTACTCCCTTTGGACTCAAATTGGTTCTCTGCCTCTTGGCATCTGTATCAACTGCTATCAAGTTTTAGGATACTTTGTGTTCCCACAAAATCAGATATCTCTTAGGCCAGCAGAAGTATACTTCAAAACAAAGACCAAGCAAGAGATTAAGAAAAATATCCTGTGAATTAGGGACAATCAACTGCAATCTTTAGTACAACTATATGTGATTCTACTAGCCTGGTAACACAATGCCTCATCATTCAGTTCATTGCATATACTCACCTGTAAAACTGGCACAGTAGAAAGAAGCCCAGCCCTCTCCTATAGCTACTCCAGCAAGAAAAAAATGCTAGAATGAAGGATGATTGAGAAATCCAGTAAGAAGCCACAATGGGCCACTTTTCTAACCCAAGATCCTGAATTCAGCCCACAGGCAAATGATCAGGACAGGAACCCTGGAACAGAGATGAGTGCGCAGTTCTGTTACTCTGACCCCAGTGTGGGATCACAGATTTAGGCCTCAGTAAAATGACCAGGGCTGGGATTCTGGACAAGAAGAAGGGCTACAACTTTGCCACTCGGAAATTTCAGAGCCTGTCAGCTAATTGACAGGTCCTGGAACCAGCAACTGCCTGTTGCTACCTAGAGGCAACCCTGAAGTTAACTTGCCCAGACCCAAACCTAGGTTCAGAGGACAATTATCAAGCTGTGCTCCAGATATGACCACTTAGAGTTTGCTAAAAGTTTATAGGCCTAAGATTCCCTTGAGTTCTATGATGAGCATAGTACTAACGCCCAAAGAACACAGTGTCAAGACCCTACATTATCAGACTAGGACAATATGGGGTGTCACCATTCCCCCCAAAATCTAGTTCTAGCATACTCTAGCCCTAACTGGAAGACTCAATTCTGAAAGGAAGATTGGAATAATAAGTAAACAAAAAACAAAAAGACAAAAGACATTGATGATAAAGAGTCCTTGAGGAAAAAAAGGAACTCGAAGATACAAACACAGAAAAGGATAACTCTGGAAAATTTACCAACAAAGCCTCAAAGTAAAACATATCTTGGCTACATGGTCAACTAGAATTCCTGGAAAAAAAGAGTTGGGTTTTGTTTTGTTTTTGTTTAAAAGAGGACATTATAAACAAAATGAGAGCTTTATACTATAAAATATGACTCTAAACAAATTTTAGAGCTGCAGAACCCACAAAATGACAGAGAAACAAGGCTCCCATTGAGGGCAGCCCGGCAGGTGGACAGTAAGGGTTCATCACAATGTGCTAAGAGCCAAACCAGCCTGGCCTGACTATAACCCCAGGGCGGCCAGGGCAAGCCCTGGCTGGAGCTTTCAGGAGAGCAGATCATCGGCACCTGTGGAAGTTTCCAGAATTACCAACCCATAAGAATCAAGGACAAAGTGAAAGGTCACTGGAACTCGGCTAAATTTGGGGAAAAGGAGAGGGTCTGGCCATTTGCCTCCAAGGCAAGAAAGCAGCAGAAGCAGTGGCCCTGAAGCCACCTCCATGTGGCTGCTTCAGAGCTTCTGGCCTGCAGATTGCAGGGGGGCCAAGCAATCATTCAGAGGCTAAGTACTGTTGCCTTAACCTGCCTGGATGAGGATCGTGGTCTTGGATGGTGGTCATGAGGTCCATGACCAGTGAGCCAAAGCTGATGGGGGCTGCAGAGATGGTGGCCTCCTAATAGCTCTGACAGCTGTGAAAACCCCAACACTTTGGGACAAAGCAGCCCATCTGAAAGCAGAGTTCTACTGAGCCCAAAAGTCAAGTAACTGACTGGCAACATAAGCAGGCAAAGGAAGCAAAGCAAGCACAGCAATTCAACTTTAGATTCCTTTTTTGGGGACAAAAGGGATCAAAGCATGGAACTGAAGGAAGACAACACAGTCAGAACTCCCATGCCAAAAGCTTCCAAGAAAAATGTAAACTGATTACAAGCCATGGAGGAGCTTAAGAAGGATTTTGAAAACCAAATAAGAGAAGTGAAGGGAATATTGGGAAGAGAAATGAGAGTGATGCAAGAAAATCATGAAAAGAGCATCAACAACCTGACTGAAGAAAATTACACCTTAAAAAGTAGATTAACTCAAATGGCAAAAGAGGCCCAAAAAGCCAATGAGGAGAAGAATGCCTTAAAAAGTTGAACTTGCCAGATGGAAAAAGAATCTCAAAAGCTGTCTGAAGAGAATAATTCCTTCAGAATTAGAGTGGAGCAAATGGAAGCTAATGACTTTATGAGATATCAAGATACTATTAAACAGATACAAACAAATGAAAAAATAAAAGGCAATGTGAAATATCTCCTTGAAAAAACCACTGACCTGGAAAATAGATCCAGGATGGACAATTTAAAAATTATTGGACTACCTGAAAGCCATGATCAGAAAAAGAACCTAGAAAGCATCCTTCAAGAAATTC
>CM053583.1:218656679-218703473 GCA_028627135.1 Pseudochirops cupreus
ACAGGCTCCACATGACCACATTCAGCCTATTAGGGAACAGAGTATACTTTCAAATATCCAAGGGTCCTCAGGGTCACGTAGCCACTTTAACAAAGGGCCTAGGGGCAGGGAAGATCTTCAGATTCCCATAACAGGCATATAGGGTGGTTAGACCAAATGACCACGAGAGTCCTGGAGTTTCAAATTCCCCAAGCAGTTGTTCACTATTCCACTGTTTAAAAAGTAATTGCTCATCTGTTATTAGGTTCTAGTTGCTGCAAACCAGATGACACATGATCATACAATCTCACTCCTTCCAGAGCTGGCTTTAATGTGTTGGGTGCTACAAGATGATCCCTCTAAGAATGTGGTTGGTGTGCAGGATGTCTCTATTGTTAAGTGAAAATGGTGTATTCAGGATCATGACCAAATAGGGCCCTCCAATGTAAATGTCTTTTATCAACAGACTGGTTCTGCGAAAATGTAAAGTTTGTAATCTCAGGCTGACCACTTGTCTTTTCCATTAATTCAATGAGACCTGACTACAAGGACCTAGTCTTCCTATATATTTTGTGTAGTTTGCTCCACTCAATACCAGACAGGCATGTACAGCTGGACTTTGGCAACCACTAAACCAGTAACAGTGGGTAGGTACCCCGGGGTCTGAAGGCTCTGGCATCTTGTCATCAGGCTGAGCTATGGACCACATGATTGGCATAGGAGGGATATGGGAAGAAGAAGATCTTTACCTATAGTGATTCCTTGGCAATGCCCATGGGTCTGGCTTAAGTGATTTGGGGAGTGGAAAGAATAGAATTTTGCAATTAAAAGCTTGCCTTTTGGGGGTCAGAACTAATGAAGGAATTTTGCTAATGTCTTACCTGACATTGTGGATCATGTCAATTCCAGTTAGACACGTAAAATGCCTTCTACTGAACTAAACAATTTGGATGATATCTTTCAAGAGCAGCAGAGGCTAGGTACTGAGTCTAGTACTGAAATGGACATTTGGGGAATAATACCATATTGTAGAAGTGGGTGAGGGGACCATATTATCCCCTTTACTAAGGACAAAGATAGTTACTCCTGCCCAACAATACTCCTCCTGCCAATCAGAACATCCATCTAGTACCAGCTCTATTCTGCACTGTTCTCAATCTGCCTTCCACTACCAATTTGATTATTTTGTCCCCTTTAACAAGAATTGTTGGGAAAATTGGAAAGCAGTCTAGCAGAGTTTAGGTTTAGATTAATTACTTGTGCCACAAAATTAGATTGTGAGGTACTTGAGAGCTTGCTCTCTGTTTTTGACTGTTGTTTTTTACTTTCTTCATACAACTAGTGTTTAGGACAGAGCCTGGGAATATAGTAAGCCACCTTTAAGCCATCCCAGGCCAAGAGATCTACCCTTACGTCTACTGATACCTGTTTGGAGTATGGCATTGCAGTGTCAGTTAGGTACACTACCCTATCATCAAAGTTCTTGTATATTTCTTATTTAAAAGGCCTGCTGCACCATTGCTTCTAATCAAGGTACCCACTTCATCTCAAAGAAAGTCCAAATTCAGATATCACATGTATTGATTTTTCTATCTTCCTTCCCCCCACAGAAGCTGACATTATGTGTCCTTGGAGAAAAAGCTTTTGTCATCATGCCTTTGACTTTTAGAACTGGGTTTCCCACTTTCCAGAAGTCATGTCCAAAGCAAATTTATACCATACAAGGAATAAGAATGGTTGTCTGGTCCAGTGCTTTCTTTGCTGCTTCTTCCAGAAGGATATGTAATAAGAAAGGATTGCTCTGACCTCCTCTGACCCTTCCTTTTTCTGTCCCACTGAAGGGAAATGCTATGGTCTCAAGATCTATGCTCCTTTAGAAGATTCCAAGTCCCCTAGAAAATAGTTCAGGTCCTCAACTGGCAGATCTCCTTTTCATCAAAGTCTTAAGACACCATAGGATGGCATTGATAGGAGGCATTTAGCTTTATAATGGCCTAAGGGATGCAAAATTGTCTCTGAATAACTAGAAGGAGTATAAAATTTGTTGTTGTTCAGTCCTTCAGTCATGTCCAGCTCTTTGTGACCCCATAGATAACAGCATATGAGGCCTTTCTATCCTCCACTAGCTCTCAAAATCTTCCAGGTTCATTTTCATTGTTTCAATGACACTACCTAGCTATCTCATCCTCTGCCCTCCCCTTTGTCTTTTGCCTTTAATCTACCAACATCAGAGTCTTTTCTGATACGTCCCATCTCCCATACTTGGCCAAAGTATTTAAGCTTCAGTTTCAGAATTTAACCTTCCAGTGAATAGCCTGAATTAATCTCTTAAAGTATTGACTGATTTGATCTCCTTGCTTTTCAAGGGACTCTCAAAAGTCTTCTCCAGCACCACAACTCAAAAGCATCAATTCTACACTGCTCAGTTTTTCCTATAGTCCAACTCTCACAGCCATACATTGCTACTGAAAAACCATAGCTTTAACTATACAGACCTTTGTTGGCAAGGTGATGCCTCTGCTCTGTAGTGTGCTGTCCAGATTTGCCATAGCTTTCTTTCCCAGGAGCAAGCATCTTTTAATTTCATGGCTGCAGTCACCATCTGCAGAGATCTTTGAGCCCAAGAATATAAAATTTGACACTGCTTCCATCTCCTCTCCTTCTATTGGCTAGAAAGTAACAGGACCAGTTGTCAAGATCTTACAGGTTTTTGATGTTAAGCTTCAAGCCAGCTTTGACACTCTCTTCTTTCACCCTCATCAAGAGGTTTCTTCCTTCCTCTTTACTTTCTGCCATTGAGCGGTATTGTTTGCATATCTGAAATGGTTGAATTTCTCCCAGCAACCTTAATTCCACCCTTCGATTCATCTAGTCTAGCATTTCACATGAGTTTGATATATAAATAAGTTAAATAAGATGACAATATACAGCCTTGTCATATTCCTTCTCCTATCTTAAACCAATCAATTGTTCCATGTTGCATTCAAACTGTTTCTTCTTGGGGCATACAGGTTCCTCAGGAGACAAGTAAGATCATCTGGTACTCCTCTTTCTTTGAGGACTTGCCACATTTTGTTGTGATCCACACAGTCAAAGGCTTTAGTGTAATCAATGAAGCAGAATATCCCAATGTTTTTCTGGGACTCCCTGGCTATCTCCAAAATCCAGTCAATGCTGGCAATTTGGTCCCTAGTTCTTTTGTCTCTTTGAAAATCAGCTTGCTCTTCGGGTAATTCTTGGTTCGCAAATTGCTGAAGCCTAGTTGGCAGAATCTTAAGCATAACCTTGCTGGCGTATGAAATGAGCACAAGTGTTTGGTGATTTGAATATTCTTTGGCATTGGCATTAGGTGGTAGTACCGTGCAAGTCAACTCAGGTTCTGGAACACATTGCAGGAGGCTCATGACCTCTTTATGATCAGTGACCGTTTTAGAAGCACCAAGTGCATTGTGGCCTTGATACTGCAGAAGTGGAGGGCCATGGGTAACATTACAGGGCTCAAACTTTTTTGACGTGTTCATTGGCTTTATTGAA
The DNA here is from genome assembly GCA_028627135.1 of Pseudochirops cupreus. NCBI lineage: Eukaryota > Metazoa > Chordata > Mammalia > Diprotodontia > Pseudocheiridae > Pseudochirops > Pseudochirops cupreus. Next base: position 218,660,193 of record CM053583.1, read on the forward strand.
TTTTTGTTCTCTTTTTAATGTTATAAAGGATGATTCTCAGACAGGGGTTTGCTTCTGGTCCCTGCCTAGCCTTCATATGCCAGCCCCACAATGAATAGGTTAATAGAGTCCTTGTCCTGTACCACAGTTCTTAGTAACATTGGTTCTAACTTGATTCCTTCTTTCCAGCAACCAGATTTCTTTTTTGTGTCCTAGTGAGTAGATTTCTCATCTAGTTTCCCTAGTCTCCTCAAGTGTTGGTCAGTATTCCTTGTCCTCCAGGTCCCAATGGGTGAATTATCCATCCAGAATTTGAGTATACCCATAACCTGTTCCCTTATAATTGATGCTAGATCTCTCTAATTCAAATGCCCAGACCTTGAATGATACTGCCTGACTTGTTCCTCTCCTAGAACTGGATAAACACCCTAGTTGAAATTTGGATTTTGTCCAAAATTTTGGATTTTTGTATTCATGAACTTCCTGTCCTTTCCCTTATAGACTGATCTGGTTTTGACCCTCATTTCAGATTCATATCCCCTTCCCCCTTCCTAGAGTTACTGATCTTCAATATTGCTTTTGTTCAATTTAATTCAAACAAATAAATATTTACTACATGTCTACTATGATCAAAATACTCTGTTACCTGCTGTGTTTGCAAAGAGTTATTACATAGGAGTTAGTTACCTAATGGAAAGAAAGACAAAGACAGGGAAAACCCAAAATAAAAACCCCATCCTGGGGAAGGGAATAAGCATTTATTATGTGCCATTGTGGTAAGGTTAAGTACTATATGAATATTATCTCACTTGATTCTCAGAAAATCCCTACAAAGCAGATGTGGTCATCCTCATTTTACAAGTAGGGAAACTGAGACAAATACAGGTGAAGTGACTTGCCCAGGGTCACTGAGGCCCAATTTTAACTCAGGTCTTCCTGATTCCTGGCCCAATGCTCCATCTCCTACACCACTGAACTGCCTCAAATAGTAAAGATAAGGCCAAGGTAGGAACCTTCTGTTTTGGAAGTTTGATGTAACCGATAAAAACGTTTATGTGATTCATGATAGCTTTTGATACTTACAATTCACAAATCAAATTTGAACAGGGTTCATACTGAAAGGATACTGACAGCCTACCCAGGAAGCCTCCTGGGACTTCTGCTCATAGTTCTCAGTAATAGATAAAAAATGAACCCAGAACACAGTCTTTTTAGTGGTTGTGGTATACAAAGTTAGTTTTCTTTTTTATTTATTGCCACACAATTGCTTCTTTAACCCATGGCATTGATCTTGGGTGGGAATGGGAGGGAAAGATTAGCAGAGGAGGCACTGCTGAGAGTTAGACATCCATGCTTTGGTCCTAAGGGAAAGAAATAAACACACTCAGCCTAGAAGAAGGGAAAGAGAAAGGAGGAAAAAAAACCCTGAAGATTGACTGGCTTGCTAGAGACCCCAGTGGATTCCTTCTTACACCAGAGCATCATTTAAGTCTATGTTCTTCCATCTACCTTGTTTGCAGTAAATAGCTGCCCATTATGTCAGGTCAGGCAGTGCCTTGGCGTCACAGCTCAGCAGCCGTGATCAGACTGTAGAGTGTGGCATAAGAAGTCCCTTAGAGAGGGGATGCAAGTGTCAAGTTCTGGAGCTGTCAAGGTTCTAAGCCACAGTTTATCGTGAGGGTTTAAAACAGCCTTGCCATGTTTCCCTGCCTGCTTCTCACAACCCCCCTTCCCTGCTATGACTACCCTCCCTTCTTTCCCCAGTCTTTTTTCCTGTTGACAATCAGTTTAAAACAAGACAGATGCCGGAGCAGTTTTCTTTAAGTTGGCTCCAATTCCACAAGGTGCAATACGCCAAATACAACTCTGTCCATCTTTTGAAAAGCCTAAGATCAGGAGGCAGCCTCATTTATTATTTGCCTTGACACTCACACAAATATTTTCAGATGAGTTGGATGTTGTCACTTTACTATCCTTTATGTTCTTTGCTCTCAATAAATAAGACACATTAAAGTTCTTAAAGGCAAACAAAGAGCTGTGCCTTGGGTAACATTTTTCCTACAGATGCCATGTTTAATTGAACATTTTATAGCACTCTAATGCCATGTCAGGTTCTTAACCTGTGTTCTTTTATGTTATCAGGGGCTAAAAACACAACAGAAGCTTCATTGGGTTTGTTTTTATGAGAAATAAGATTTATCCTGTGAGTACTACTGAATCATTTATGAATTGCCTTACCTCACCTAAGCAATTCTGTAACTTGTAAATGGCTTCTCAAGTATGCTATCTGAATTTTATTTACTGTAAAATTCCCAGATCATTTGACCCTTTTCTAGATATCAGGTCATATTTGGCTACTGGGTAGGGGGGAAAAATCACCACTTGGGAGGTTATGTTTTGTAATTTATTAATCCAGGACATGAGACAAAGAACTGATGTTTTTCCTCAAATGTGTAGGGCATTTTAAGGATACTCTTACACTGAAAAGACAAGATCTGATGTCTGTTGAACCTCAAATATTAAGCTCCTATTTATACATTATGTTTTGCTAGATAGAATTAACTAGATAACCCTCTCCTAGCAGGATACAGAATGGCCATTGTAATCTAAGTTTAAAGTATATACAGGCCACAAAACAAATAAAGAATATATTGCCTCAGAGGAAAAAGAACATTAATATCATGCATGGATAATGGGATAGATTACTACAATAAGGAATGATGAAAAGTTATGGAAAATTGGGTATTTATTGTAAGAATTGTAGCATTTGCTATCTTAAGCCCTGTTAAGAGAAGTTTCATGAAGCCTTCATGGTCATTTCTACCTGCACAACATCTCTGGCATTTTATCCCTGTCTTTATTCACACAGCTACCACTTCTAATCATAACTAATAAGTTATGAAACTTGTCTTTCCTCATTCTGATCCATTCTCCATACAATTAAAAAGAAAAAGATTTTCTTTAAGCTATGATCAGATCACAAATTAATGCCAGTGGTTCCATTTTGTTGCTGTAACAAAATATAAGCTCCTCTTTGGGGTTTTTAAGTTCTTCACAACCTGACTCAAATCTACCTTTTTAGCCTCTTTATACTTTGGCTGTGCTTCCTGACTCTATTATTCAGTCAAATTGGCATGCCTGTGCCTTTGCTCTGGTCTTACCCCATACCTCCTCACCTCCCTTTGTTTAAGACAAAATTCAAGGACCATCTTCCACTGAAATTTTTCCCAATCCTCTCAACTGCTGGTACCCTATGTACCTTATCTTTAACTATCTGTAAAGCCATGCATGAACAGCTTTCCACAAGAATACTACTATGAACAGCTTTTAAGGTTCTGATTACATAGTATAGCAGACTCTCTATTCAATAACAAATCAGAGCAAAACGTTCACAGAAAATAAAAATACAGCATTCACAATGTTGGAACTTATCACAGAGAATCAAAATACAACATTCACAATGATTTATCACTAAAATGGCCACATAGTTTTTACCAAAGGGGTCACAATAGTTTTCAACAAAGTACATACATTTAGTTAATCACAAAATCCTTAATTCAATTACAAAGTGCAAACGTCAAAGTTCTCCACCCCTAGGTCACAGTAAATCATACTATTCTCAGTCAGTACACAGTATCCAAGTAAAGTCTCCTTTCAGCTTGACTCGAGAGTGGCTCTCAGCTTCCATGGTTCCTCTTCCATGGTCCCAGTTCCAACTGTCACCTGAATTCAAAGGCAGGCAGCTCCCAGTTCCTTGTCCAGCTCCTTGTCCAGTTCTTCATCCAACTCCTGCTTCATATTGAAGTTCACAGTGTCCAGTCCACTTCAAGTCCTTCACAGTTTCTGTTCCCGGGACTTCAAGGCTTAACCAAGCCACAAACAAAGTCTTAGCATCCCAGTCATGCTTCCTCAGTCTTTTACTGCTCATTCAAAAAATCAGAATCACCTTTTCCAGCTGGGGGGGGCAGTGAGGGGCTCCTGGACTCCTGGGCTCCTGGGCTCCTGGGCTCCTGTTCAGCCTCCTCCAGCATACTCCAAGATCTGACTCAGTTCTCAACTCTCAATTTTCTTCTGTAGCTACTCTGCCACTAGATGCTGGTCCCAAGAAATTCTGACCATGCCTAGCCGGAGCTTTTTTTATATACAGATGGCATTAGCTTCCTGTTTCAGGGAAATCCTTCCTGTTATGTCAGCAACAGGAGACAGGAGTTCATATCTTCTGTTTCTTTCACAGAGGCTGGATCAATTACTAAGTGCTAAGTACCTACTACCTTTGCTTAACTTGAAACAAGGTGCTAAGTACCTGCTTACTTGCCAATACAAAAAGGGGTCTTCAAATACAAATTAATTACCATTACACTATCATGTCTTTATTTCATATTTATTGTCCATTTTACTTATATTTCTGGGTTTAGGAGTTAACCCTCAATGTTTAGCTTACATGATATGATCACCCCTCTCTCAACCTTCCACTGACCTATTTTTCTTATTCATTTTCTTATCTCAGATTCTAAGGTAATCATGTTCTGATGTTTCTAAATTAAATACAATTCCCATTGATTAATCAATTGCCTTTTAAAGGCTACCCCAGTTTATCAAATATTTTGCTATGTATTCAATAAACTAGAGAAATGTACTTTCCTATTCAACTCTCTATATCAAATTCCCTAAACTTCTAGTCTTGAATAAACATAGAATTTCATAGCTACGCTATTTATTGAAAGAACAAACATATAAATAGTTATTTAGACTGTATGAGCTACTAAAAAGATTATAGCCAAATTCCATCTTTAATCGTAACTACAATTGCTGACTTCTCAATTCTGGAAATATCATCCCACCATTCAGTTCTCTCAGGATACGAATGAAAGTCTTTTCTCAAGAATTGTTTCCATTTTTTTTCAAAAGAAATGGGTTTTAAAACATCTTTGGAAAAAGGAATTTTAGTTGGTCTTTTTCTCTCTATACCTATGTCTCTCTCTAGTCATGACAGGTAACTCTCTAGAACTACAGTTAGTTAAACTCTAGTCTCTTCAAAAACTCCTTTTAGAATGACAATTAAATTATTACTTCAAAATTCCATTACTTCTAAAAGATACAATAACAGTATCTACATTCCATGAGATAGTGATGTGTGTGTGTGTGTAGAGAGAGAAAGAGAATTTTCCAAATAGAATGTAAGTTCCTTGAGAGCAGAGATTGATTAATTTTTTGTATTTGTATCCTCAGCACCTATTACAGTGTCTAGCACATAGTGGGTGCTTTAAAAAAATATTTGTTGACATACTGATGGATAGAAGAGGTAGAATTTCAGAATCTTCTTGAATAAAAAAAAAGGAGTATGCATTTACTGAGGGCACTGAACTAGATATGGCAGTTTATACTAGGTGCTCCATGGTAAGGGAATATTCTCATAGCATTAGAATGTGGCCTGTAAAATAACTTGGTTTTGTTCTGGTTCAGAATTAATATAGCTATATAAATATTATTTCTTTAAACTTGGTGAATAAAAGATTCAAATTTCATGTGTACAAATAAATTCATTTTTACACAAGCAAAATTATACAATAGGGATTTCTTTGTACTGTTTTATTTGTGTTATTGGGAATAAGCATAATTTCATATTCATTTGTGGTACTTGTATCAATAAGTACACAGTCAGTCAATAAGCATTAATTAAATGTTGAATACATGTCACACACTGTGTTGAGTTCTGGGGACACAAAGAAAGGTTAAAAACCATCCCTGTCCTCAAATAACTTACACTTTCGTGGGAGAGATTCAATGTACAAACAAGTATGTATGTACAAGATATACACAGAGTAGTGTGGAAAGAATTTCACAGGGAAGGCATGAAGGTATGAAGGGTGATGAGGAAAGCCTTCTTGCAGAGGATGAATTTTTAGCTGAGATATGAAGGAAGCCAGGGAAGCCAAAAGTGAAGATGAGCTCATGTTAGCTAGGAGATAGGTGCTATTGTTCTCCCTATCTTACAGATGAGGACACTGAGGCAGACAGGTTGAGAGACTTGCCCAGGGTCGCAAGTGTCTGAGGTAGGATTTGACCTCAAGTCTTCCTAACTCCAGGTCTAGTACTCTATTCACTGGGTTATCTAGCTGCCTGAAAAGAGAGAAAGGTCCAGGCCAGTGAAGATGCCCAGAGTATGAAGATAAAGTGTCTTATCTTATGAGCAGCAAGGAGACCAGTCATTAGATTATAGAATATGTAGAGTAGAATAAGGTGTAAAAGGACTGAAACAGTAAAAAGGGAGAAGTTATGGAAAGCTTTAAAAGACAAAATATTTTCTATTTGATCTGTAGTTAATATGAAATCACAGGAATTTGTTGAATAAGAGTGAGGTGACAGGGATGGAGGTGGGAGAGAATGGACAGGCCTATAGTTTAGGAAAATCACGTTGATAGCTATACATGAACTGGAATGGAGAGGTGAGGCAGAGAGCAACCAGAAGGCTATTCTAAGGAGCAGCTCAGTGGCACAGTGAATAGAGCACCAGCCCTGGAGTGTGGAGGACCTGAGTTCAAATCCAGCCTCTGACACTTAGCATTTACTAGCCATGTGACTTTGGGGGGGAAGAAGAAGAAGCTTCTTTATCTTTTATATCCAAACAATATTCAGGTCTTATCTGTTCTATTGCTATCTCTCTCATTGTGCTCCACTTTGTTCTTACACAGCTATCTCTGCCTTGGATTATTGTAAACAACAACAACAACAACAACTTCCTAACTAGTCTCTCTTCTTCCAGTCTCTCCCCTCTTCAACCCATCCCCTACAGAGCTACCAAACTAGTCTTCCTAAAGCATAGGTCTGACCGTATCACCTAAACCCCATCCCGCTTCTCTCTTTCTCTCTCTGTCTCTCTCTGTGTGTCTCTCTCTCTGTGTGTCTGTGTTTCTCTGTCTCTTCTCTTCCCTTTTCCCTTCCTCTATCTGTCTTTTGCTGTCTCTCTCCCCCCCCTCTCTCTCTGTCCCTCTCTCTCCCTCTCTCTCTGTCTCTCTATCTCTGTCTGTCTCTCTCTGTGTGTCTGTCTCTGTGTGTCTCTGTCTCTCTGTCTCTGCTTCTCTGTCTCTTCTCTTCCCTTCTCCCTTCCTCTCTCTCTCTCTCTCTCTCTCTCTCTCTCTCTCTCTCTCCATGTCTCTCTCTCTGTCTCTGTCTCTCTCTCCTTCTCTCTCTCTCTCTGTCTCTTTCTCTCTCTGTCTCTCTCTCTCCCTCTCTCTCTTTCTCTGTCTGCCTGTCTCTGTGTCTCTCTCTGTCTCTCTGTCTCTGTCTCTGCCTCTCTGTCTCTTCTCTTCCCTTCTCCCTTCCTCTCTCTCTCTCTCTCTCCCTCTCTCTCTCCATGTCTCTCTCTCTAGCGCTTTCTGTATATCTCTGTCGCTCTGTATCTGTCTGTCTCTTACTCTCAAAAAGCACAGGTGGTTCCCCATTGTCTCTAGGATAATAGGTCACATTCATATAGCACTTTAAAAGTGATGATAAAATATAAGTTCTCCCTCCTCAGTTTTTGCTTGTATGATGCTAAGTTGTGTATATGTTATCCACACGATCCACCGCTCCTGTAGGATGTAAGTGCCTGAAGAAAGAATCTCTTTTTTGTCTTTTGATCTCCTTTGAGCACAAGGCCTTGCACATGCTGTTATTGTTCAGTCATGTCCAACTCTTTGTGACCCCATGGACCATAGCACACCAGGCCTTTCTACCCTTAACTATCTCTCAAAGTCTGTCCAGGTTCATGTTCATTGTTTCTATGACACTACCTAGCCATCTCGTCCTCTGCCCTCCCCTTTGCCTTTTGCCCTTAGTCTACCAACTTCAGAGTCTTTTCCAATGAGTCTCATCTCATTATGTGGCCAAAGTATTTAAGCTTAAGCTTCAGTATTTAACCTTCTACTGAATAGCCTGAACTAATTTCTTCAAGTATTGACTGCTTTGACCTCCTTGCTGTCCAAGGGACTCTCAAAAGTCTTCCAGCACCACAATTCAAAAGCATCAATTCTGCAGCGTTCACTTTTCCTGATAGTCCAACTCTCACAGTCATATATTGCTACCAGAAAGACTGTAGCTTTGACTATACACACCTGTATTGGCAAGGTGATGCCTCTGCTCTGTAGTGTGCTGTCCAGATTTGCCATAGCTTTCCTTCCAAGGAGCCAGCATCTTTTAATTTCATGGCTGCAGTCGCCGTCTGCAATGATCTTTGAGCCTAAGAATACAAAATTTGACACTGCTTCCATCTCCTCTCCTTCAGCCGGCTAGGAAGCAATTGGACGTGTTGCCAAGATCTTAGGTTTTTTTGCTGTTAAGCTTCAAGGCAGCTTTGACACTCTCTTCTTTCACCTCTTCGAGGGGCTTCTTTATTGCTCTTCACTTTCTGCCATTAGAGTGATATTGTTTGCGTATCTGAGACAGTTGATATTTCTCCCAGCAACCTTAATTCTACCTTTTGATTCATCTAGCCTGGTGTTTCACATGAATTTCCAAATATAATTTGACAATATAATGCCTTGTCATATCTTAAACCTTTTCCTATCTTATACCAACCACTTGTTCCATGTTGCATACAAACCCTTCCTTCTTGGTGCATACAGGTTCTTCAGGAGACAAGTAAGATCATCTGGTACTCCACTCTCTGTGAGGATTTGCCATATTTTGTTGTGATCCACACAGTCAAAGGCTTTAGTGTAGTCAGTGAAGCAGAAGCAGATGCTCTTCTGTGATTCCCTGGCTATCTCCATAATCCAGTGAATACTGGCCATGTGGTCTCTAGTTTTCTGTCTCTTCAAAAACCAGCATGCTCTTCAGGTAATTCTTGGCTCACAAATTGCTGAAGCCTAGTTGGCAGAAAGAATCTTAAGCATAACCTTGCTGGTGTATGAAATAAGCACAATTGTTTGGTAATTTGAACATTCTTTGGCCTTGCCCTGTTTAGGATTGAAACATAAACCAATCTTTTCCAATCCAATGGCCCTGTTGTGTTCTCCATATTTGCAGGTATAGAGTATAGTTCTTAACATGATCATCTTTTAGGGTTTTAAAGAGCTCAGCTGGAATTCCTTCACTAGCCTTATTCTTAGCAATGCTTCCCAAGGCCCACTTTACTTCATTCACCAGGATATGTGGTTCCAGATCAGTAACCACCCCATTGATATTATCAGTGAAATTCAGATCTTTCTTTCTAGTTCTTTTGTGTATTCTTGCCACCCGTTCTCAATCTCTTCTGCTTCCTTTAATCCCTACCATTTTTGTCTTTTATCATGCCCATTTTTGCACGAAATTTTCCCTTGATATCTCCAATTTTCTTGAATAGATCTCTTTTCTTTCCCATTCTATTGTTGTCTTCTATTTCTTTGCATTACTCATTTAAGAAAACCTTATCTTTCCTTGCTATTCTTTGGCATTCTGAATTCAGGTGGCTATATCTTTCCCTTTCTCATTTACCTTTTACTTTCCGTCTTTCCTCAGATACTTGTAAATAGTATGTGCTCAATAAATAGTCATTGACCTGAATTCAATTATGATTCAATCATTATTGATAGTAGTCCATATTTGGCAGGTTGGAACATAGACAAGCAATAATTTTTCATGTATTCATAGGATTATCACCTTCTGTAATTCTATGATTCTATTGATCGCCATTCACAATATCATTTTTAAGAACATAAAACAAATAAAAGTGTAAAGCATTACTTTGCAAAACAAACCCAACCCAAGAAGCCCAGATCCAGTGCCACACGCTACACGAAAAATTTTCTGATTCTGCTCATCAGGATCTTCACCCTTCCCTCAACTGTCAGTATTGATTTTGTATCTGGTTTGCACAAACTTGCACATGTTGTTTCTTGTACCCAAGTAAAATGTAAGTTCCTTGAGGACAAGGAGTATTTCATTTTTTTCTTTGTAAATCTAATGTCTAGCAGTGTCTGACAAGCAGTAGGTACTAAATAAGTGCTTGTCGAATTGAATCAAAAAAATGTTTATTGTACAATGTATACTTTGGAGATGAGATGAGGAGTCCCTCTCAGAACACTCAGTCAATCAAATCCCTACCTATAATTAAATGTCATTTATTTCTGACCAAAAACCACATCAAATTTATATAAATCTACTCTTCAGCAAGAATGAAAGTGCAATATTCATCTATTAAGGTTTCAAATATTTTCTGGTTGTCACACTTTCAATTTGCCAATATTATTAATGGGCATTTTTCACTCTGTCTTAGCTCATGATTGGCTATTAAGGGCAACATTTAGTTAATAAGGCTTCCAGGAAGTCTCAAAAGTAGTCACGCTTAAATTATGAAATGACATTGTAAATCTTCCTGTTTGGAAGCATTATAATGATGACAGGTATAACTTTGTTTATATTATCGGATTTACCCATTACACAATTGGAGGGGAGTGAAATTTGAAAGTTTTATTCCTAAAAACCAGGTGAAATAGACCTTTTTAAAATAGGAAAAAAATATTACCATGGATAAAGATTCTTTTATCCCTATTGCACTTCATCAAGGCCACTTTGGATGAAAAGGGGGGTGAATGAGGACAAAGGGAGGAGGGGCAGACAAAGGAGAAGGGCTCCTAGTTATGGCCAGGAATTGGGGTGTGGAGGTGGCAGCAGAGAAGATGTAAATTCAGACTGTTTCCATATCTATCAACCCTGAGAATTGAGTGGAAGGGGGTGGGGATTGGTGTGGAGCCCTCCTCCTGACCATCTGGGCTTTGTCGTGCCAGAGGCCCAGGTCTCCAGACCTTCAACCCTGCCCTACCCCCTTCATCTCCCAGACAGTTACTTAACTCTGAAGCTAGCTTCTTCATCCAACCAGAAGCTAAATCTGGGGGAAAATCAGAGTGTACCTGGGGACCAGGCTTATAGGAAACACAAAAGGCCAACTGGGATTGGAGCAGCAGCCCAAGAATGCTTGGTCCCACTATATCTTGGGCCAGTTGGGGTAAGAGTGTGGAAAGGGTGAGCCCCATGCCTAAGGACTGACAGAGAGGAAGGACTCAGGAGGAGGAAGGCAGGGAGATCAGTGTTGCATTGAGCCATTAAGAAAGAGAAATATATTCAGTTGTTCTGCCATCAGCAGACACTGAGGCCAAAGCAGAAGACCTGAAGAGGTGAGACTTTCCCATGTAGTAAGGAAGCTTCACCCTGGGTTCCTGAGATATGAAATCTTGTGAGACCACTTTCCTGAAACTCTGCAGGGGAAAGCAAATATCTGAAGGGAAGGGTTCAGGGTCCTAGCTTGGGGATATGATCCCTTGATGATTTCCAAGATTTGGTCCAGTTAATTCAGTCCCATCCAGCTCCAGATTGCCTGGGAAACAAGTTGCCCCAGAGAAGGAATCAAGGGCAAAAGCTGAGGAACAAAGATTCCTTTCCACATCAGGGGTGTCAATGACAGGAAAGAAGTCATAAGGAACCAGATCTCTAAGGTACCTGTCACTGGTAGGCTCCTCAACTCTAATGGATTGGGAAATTGAGGGCCCAAGAGGGGAAGGTATTTGCCTATAGTCACACCAAGTCAGGGACAGAGGTAGGGTTACAACTCAGACCTGGGGGTTCACAGAAATCTTGTGAGGCTCTTAGACCCAGGTTCATCTCTAGCTCCCTGAGGAAACTGTTGACAGACTGGGCAGTTAAGGCTAAAGAGTAGCTCCAATCTGGGTCCCTAGGGTGAGGCTGAGCCCCCCTCCAAGTTCATCTTTTCACTGATGTGGTTCAGAGTGTTTGTTATGAGCATTTGCCACAGGATACTAGGTGGGTCTAGCTGGAATTTGCCCAGTGAAAGGCACTGTAGGGTCTGGCAGAGCTTGGACTGGGAAGAGGGGGCCTGCTCCTGGGGTTCCTTGCCAGCCTCCACATCTTCTGGATCCCTATGATAATCTGTGTGCTTTTGCTTCACACCAACTACCATTATCCCTAGCCCAAGATCGTGGCTTCTGACTGGAGGTGGAATTGGGGCCCCAGAGTCCATGCTTGTCACAGCCAGGCAGCCCAGTCAACCTACCTCCCTCACCCCCATTACTGTTAAAATCCAATACCTTCATGCTTCATCAACAATAATATCAACCTATAATAAGCTCTTAGGGCAGCAAGGTGGCACAATTGGTAGAATGCAGGGCCTAGAGTCAGGAAGATTTCTTTTTTTGAATTCAAATCCAGCCTCAGATACTTACTAGCTGTGTGATCCGGGGAGAGTCACTTCACCCTATTGCCTCAGTTGCTTGTCTATAAAATAAGGAAATGGCAAACAACTCCAGTATCTTTGCCAAGAAAACCCCAAATTGAGTAATGAAGAGTTGGACATGACTGAAAAACAACTCAAAAAATAATAAATTCCTACAGTCTTTTCCTTCTTAACTACCTCATAGCTATTCATAAAATTCTTTCTTTTACTATTATTCATTCATAAGACCTTGAGTAAATCTCTACACTCTTTATTCCATTTCTCTTAACTAGAAAATGGGGCAAAAACCACTTACCCATCTTCAATGAGATATGAAAATGAACATGCTCACCCTTGTAATAATCCTTGAAATCTAGAGAAGTCACCAAATGAAACTACTGAGTACAGGTCTCCCATTTGGATCTGTAACTTTAAAACATCTAAACATCTGCAAATTTTTTTAAATGACAGGTAAAATGGAATATCAATGGACTCTTCTGCTGCTGATACAGCAGTGGAAGCAGGTGAAACCTTCTTTTAGCCTGAAATATTGAGAATTGTAACTGGGAACCATTTCAGTTACATAATAAAGAAATCCCTAAGGAAAAAGAAAATGTTAAGGTCATAGTTCTGAAAAGGATATTAAAGATACTGACTGAGCTCTATTATTGCAATTGAAGATATTTCTACCCAGTGATTAGGAAATGCCATTATGAGGAAAACGATTGGCTGTAAAAGTCTGCTTGGCAAAGCATGTTGACCTAATGGTTATTCCTCAAAGGTAAGTCAAAGTGTTATGTGATGTTCTTTTATTGATTGTTGTTTCCGTGGGTCCTCCTGGGAACAAAAACAGCACAGAAATGTTTTGATAAGGGGGAAAAGTGACCTTTTCTATGGAGGCTATTTAATGCTGTGATGTGCTGGAGTAGCCAACCAGAAGGATAACAAAGAAAAACGCTATTACACTGCAACCCAAGGGAAAATAGGCATTTTTCATTTTTCTCACAAAACCAGGAACACTAATAAAAATACTTGAGGCTCCATCTGCAATGTAGTCTTCTTGAATATACCCAAATATTAATCAAATCATTATCGATGGAAAAGTACTCATACAAAACCACATATGCACATGCAAACGTACTTCCTGTGCATTAACTATAGATAACCAAATGAGTCCATGCACCATGATCTCCGCTGCCAAGCAGATTTCTAAGATACTTTGGACAACTGAAGAGCTAGGTTTGATAGTCAAATGATATCCGGATTATCTCCTTAAAAATACAAATTTAATTCTACAAATAATATGAATGGTTATTTAACATCGTCTTAGGAATACAACATCCAAATACCAACTTCTACATTAAGCCTTTTCCCAAGTAAAAATTACATAGTTGCAAGAATTTCCTGTAGGTAGTTTTTTGCTTCAGTTCAGTATTTTGGACCAATTCCAATTTTTTCTCATTGGTCAGAAGTTCTTCTGTCCTGTCTTCAAAAAGGAAGTTTTGCTCTAAGTTTCCAGTCAGGAAATCAAATCCCAAGCTTATTTTGCTCTATCCCCCAAATATTTCACTCCAGAATGCCACACATTCTGATAAATCAGATGTAATATATAGAAAGATGATACATTGACCCCAAAGAAACCAAAGCATATAAAGGGTGAGCATGGATATTTGACCTCATATAGCTTTTGGTCCCTTGCAAAATGATATGCAAGGTCCAGAAATTTTTTTATTACTTCTTTCGTCCTTTTGACTTAAATTGTCAAAGATGGTTAGTTACTGAACCAGAAAATGATATCTGTTTAGTAGGCAATAAGGAGAAAAATGTGGTCTTTGTCCATCCCTCTTTTGAGCACCACACTTGAAACTCAAGCAGCCTTTGCCTTGGACTTCCAGTGAAGAGAAAGGGCATTTCTCTCCGCTTCCCCTCCAGTGACCATGGTAGCTGCCACCCCTATCCCTGTTGCTTTGTATTTCTTTCCTATGTAAAATGTGCTCTCTGGCCCCACTCTCTCAGGACCAGGCAGGCTACATCTGCCCCTCAAAGTACCAGGGTATCCTATGGAGTTTGTAGGTGTCTCTTTTCTCTGCAATTGGCTAAAGCCCAAGCTCCCCTAACCTCAATTCCAGTTAACCACTAGCATTTACAAAGGATATTTACTTAATATAGCAAGAACAAATGTAGAAACATTTGCCCCAAAGTCTCAGAGGCATAATCCTTCTATGATAGTTAGTATGGGGGAGAGGGAAACTAGACTTACAATTTAGGTCACTTCCTATATAGCATTTCTCCCACCAAGTTCCCACCCAAAGATATCCTTACTACTGGCTTCCATGAGGCTGTAGTCCTGATGGTCACTCCAAATGATCATTTTATGCTCCTAAAGGCCTCAGTGCTGGACTGGCTAAAGCATTTGGCCTGGATTCCTGGAATCCTGAATAGAATCCCTATGGTTCATGATTCAAGACTTTGAAACTCCCAAAGTCAGAGACACCATCCCCTGTACTTGGAATGGAAAAGATTAAATGAAAAGGTCAAAGAGGCCTTTTTTTGAGGGTCATATGGCTTTGGAAGGTGGGGAGAAGGGCCTAAGACTCTACCCTGACCACTTGGTCAAGATGATTGGGTCTGCACATGAACCAGACCTCCATTTATATCTGAAACTAAAATGGATGTTTCCAATCTTGATGGCTACCTTGTAAGTTTAAAAGTTCCAAGATTTCACAGTCATTATTGGTGGCCTAAGTAGTGTCTCAGAGAAGAAGCACCACCAGAAAAAGAAATTACCAAGAGAATGTTGCAGGCAAAAGGACTAAGAAATCCCAAGCCACACTTTAGCTTGCCAAGAGATCTATCTATTTTTCAGGCACTGGAGGTCGAGGATGAAGATGAATTATCATTTCTGAAATCCCACAAATTCCTCCTTGGGAGGAATATTTATCTGCTGGGGAGAGTGTAATAAGTAACTGGTTATTGTTTCATTCTTAAGCATTTGTTAAGGTGCAATTATGAGTTGTTTATGTTCTAAAGTATCTCCTTTGTGGTGCAAGAAATAAACAGCTGTTCTTGGTCAGATATCTACTTTGGATGTTGAGTACTTTTTCTAGCAAGGAGGGAAGCCCCCTTCTAAGGACTCATGATCCCAGGCATAAGTAATACTTGAGTTATGCTGTAGAGATTTTCCTTGTAGCCCTGGGGTGGGGTGGGGGAACGTCCTGACTCCCTAAAGGGTAAGCCCTGGACCTTGGGCAACATAAGAATATTCCAAGGGAAAATTCTGATTAAGAGTATGATGTGGAAGATCCTAGAAGAGCCTGGTTCCCACAGACACTCAGAAAAAGTTTGAAAAGGGCACCAAATAGACGACAGCAAGAAGACCAATGTCCTATCCAGTCCAGAACTGCACAGCCAGCTGGATGTATGTGTGTATGTAAACATACACATCATATATGCATACATACATATAAATGAAAATTTAGAATGGAAGTCCAAGTTTTTCCTAAATGTTAGGAATTGTCCTAAGTGAAGACAGCAATTGTGACTGATTTCATAGCCTTTTGTCTAAAATAAACTCTGTAAAACTAAAGAGGAAGAAACAGTTTGGACTTTAGGGGCCATTATATTGCCTCTAGGCACAAAATGAGCTTAATTATTGCTGCATTTACATTTATAAAGAAGGGGATGGCATGCAAAAAATGAAGAGGTATATGACAATTAATTGAGGGAAACTCACAATCATCCATTGATAGAGGAGGATGCCTGAAGGGATTGGAAAGCATCATACAATTACATATTATAAGAAACAATGTAGAAAGGCTCCTATTCTGTAACTTATAATCTTGAAGAGTTTCCTAGTCACTGAGGTTAGGTCACTTTTCCAGGGTCACATAGAATTTGTCATAGGTTGGATATGAGCCATGAAGATGGCTTTTTATCCGCTAATGGCATACATGACCTTAAAGAGACCTTATTGATCATTTCAACCAACCACTTCATTTGATATATGAGGAAACTAAGGATCAGAAATGTAAAGACACTTGCCCACGGTCACACAGTGAGTTAGGGGCAGTGTCAGGACTAGATCCCAGACCTTCTGATTTATAATCCATTGCTTATTCAACATGGGTCTGTGATGATGACCAAATACAGGGTTATTCCACAACCCACTTTTGAAACACAAATAACTTACATGGCAAAAATGAGGATTTTTTTGAGGTAATTTTGAGGTGAGGAAAGTCTTCCCAGCTGCAGCCTGAAATCATACTGTGCCTAACTGTTCAGATGGCCCTGAAGAGAAACCTGATTTAATATTTTTAGGACATCTAAAAGAGATCATCCAAATGTTGTCTCAGGCAACTTGAGCTTCCCTAGGGAGATGACCCAGTGGGTCAGTTGAAGACCTAATCCTGGAAGTTGTCCTATTTCCCTCTGAACTGTGTTCTCCTCCACTATTTCTGACTCTGTTCCCTTTCATCTACCTATCCCTATTTTACTAGACTCACCTAAGCCACCAACTTATTTATCTTCATGACATTACTGTCCCCTTTCCAAGTACCCCCAGACTCTTTACCCATCTTCACCTTCTTCACTTCTTTCTATTTCCCAGGTGGATGCTTTCTCAGTGGAGTCATCTACCTTTTCTGAATACACATAAAAATAATGAACACCTAAGCAAACTCTAACAAAATATGTGTATGTACATACATACATGCACATGTATACATGCATACACCTATGTGTATATGCATTTACACATATCATATACATATACATGTGTTTATGTATGCATGTGTGTGTATGTGTAGGGGAGAACAGTCTTCATAGTTGAGACTGGGAGTAATGGAGGAATTTTAACTGGCACTGCTAAATATAAATTATGTGGTCTGCGAGCAATACCCAAGGTCTGTGGAGACAGCAAACAACATTCCTTAATGCTTAAAAGAAATTTTCACTGAAAAACAGTACCCATCTCTCCAAAAATTTAGAACTTGTCTCCATCACCCCAATCCTAATATAGTCCTTAGTCATATCTGAAGTGGTTAGGTTAAAAATCCCAAACCAATCAATTTCAATTAATTATCTTTTTTTATACCTATGTTTTCTTTTCCTTGCCTCAAAAGCCCTGTAATAATATTCTCACCTTCCTAAAAACCAAGATTTTCTTGGTTTCCTGTCTAACCATATCAGAAACATAGTACAAATGGCACAGGTTTTAAACCTGAATGCTGGCCAAAGGCCAAAGCCAGGACAGTTCAAGAATTATTGACAACATACAGTAAATTGAGTATACAAATTGAAGAGACCAATCAGCAAGGTTAAGGTCAGGAATTTGTAAAAGTAGGAGAGCTGGGGATTCTGGGCTTAAGATAAAACTGTATTTCATAAAATTTTCATAAACTAAACCCACTGAGCAATTTTGTTTCTCATGGGAAGTAAAGCTCATCATTGGGCCTTTATACTTTAGCTAACATCCATCCTAAGTAGAATAATGCATTGCTTAAACATAGCAAGCATTATGAACATGAAAAAAATTTCTAAAGTAATCAAAATGAATTTTTAAATAGTTTTAACAAGAAAATTTGATCAAGTAGAGACCAATACAAGTCAAATGTCAAAGAAATAAATGGCTTATTTAATTCTCTTTCAGCCATATTTATGGAGTGCCCAAATCACTAGCCCAAAAGAAAAATTTAGAGCAATTCAATCTGATTCCAAATGCCTCATGCTCTTCTTTAGGCTCACAGTGGTACTTTAGGACATCATGGTAGCAGTTTGAAGACCCAAGAGTATCTTTTGAAATAACAAATGGAAACAATTCCCTTAAATAAGAAATATCTGAAACATACATGTGTAGCAGAATCAATGTAATAGAAACATGGGAAGTCTTAGGATTTGAGCAATGGAACACATCCTTCTGCTAGGGTTCTGATGTATTTCTAGGGGAATAAATAAAGCAGCAAGTCCTTATTCTTTCATGGAGGATAATATATCCAATTGGATTTAGTTCTTTGGCGTTATTTCATTCATCTCCTGTATCTATTTATTAGAGAGTAAAGTCATCCCATATTGTGGTACTTAAGGCTATTGCTCCATTTGGAGATGCCTTTTCCTCAGCTACAAACTCCCACCTGGATACTCCAATTACTTGCGTTTTATTCATTCTATCCTTAATACAAAACTCTACCATACTGATAATTCTATTGGAGGATGGAGGGTGGCTGTTAATTCAAAGTTTTTCCTGGTTACCTACTTCACCAAACTAAATGAGAAGCCTTTAATTTTCATTCAGGCTGGATCAGGTCCCTGTTTAATGAAAGAATTTCTCCAAAAATTATTTTCTTCAATCTTTCAACTTAAAGTTGCTACATTGTGAAAATAGGCTCTTAAGAGAAAGAAAAAAAAAAACCAAGAGAAAATTCATTCCTGGAAAAACAAATACCAGTGTATCTGCTTAATCCAAATTATGGCATCGGCACTGGAAATCCGATTAAGGCACTAAGCAAAAACAGGAGCCAATAGCGTGACATAGCAACATTGGCCACATTTCTTAATGCATTAAAGACAAGAAGCAAGCACCAGAGTATTGTAATCAGCAGAGGTCTAAGGATTCTGCACCATTCTTCTTACAAAATGAATTCAGTTTAAGATTGCTTTATATCTCCTAAAAATAAACAAATTAACAAACTATAAATAATGCTTAGCCATCTTCTAAGTCTGATAATATCTTTCCTATGTAAGTCTCTGAACAAGATAGTACTTTTTAGAGTCATATTTTATTTGTCTTCATAGTAGAATCATGATAAAATCAAGTCTGGTTAGATTACAAAAGATCACCATTTTTTAAAGTCTTAGAATCTATGAATGTAATAAGTCTAGCTACCTGGGCAGATAAAATTGCATTCTAGCAAGAGCTTTAAAAAATACTGACTAAAATAACAGGATTCCTTTTAAAGGCTTTTCCTTTCCTTCTTTATTCCTTTTTTATTCCTTTATTTCACTGGAGCCATACAAAATATATGCCTGAATACTGAGAGAAACTATGATTTTCCTCTGCTCTGAAGGAAACATGTATAAACTTTCTTAATTTTTTTTTCAAAGCAGCAGCAATCTTTTTTTTTCCACTTTTTAAAATAGCTTAGTTTGTCTACCTTTCCAAAGGAGTTAATTGAAACTGATAGATGGGAAAGTAACTTCCGAAAAAAATTTAAAGAGGTAAAGAAGTATTGTGTAAAGAACACTGGTTCTAGAGTAGGAGGATCTTGGGAACCTGTCATCAAACCCCAGGTTCTGATGTTGTACAGCCAGGAATGAGTCACTTGATGTCTCTGGGCCTCAGTTTTCTCATCTATAAAACGGGGACTTTGGAGCCCTCTGAAGACCCTTCTAGCTTTAAAGCTGTGATTCCATGAGCCTTATTTCAAAATCAAAGTGCTAGAAACACTCAGTAAAATACTACAACAAAATGCTCACAATGCTGCAAAGTAATTAGATATTTAAGAAAGTTGAGTTTCTATGTTCTGTCTATGACTCTCAGGCAACAGGAAAGACATAATTGTATAATTGGATTTATTTCCTTTTTCCTTTTATCCTTAGTCTCACAGGATAACAGGATTTACAGCCTGCAGGGACCTTAGAGAGCTTACTTCTCTGGGATTTAGAGAATATGTATTTGAGGATATAAGAATGTTAATGGTGATGAATTAAATAAATAAATTGTATGGGTGCTACAATGATTTGCTCTTTATTTCTGTCATACAAAGGCGATCCACAAAGCTGGCAACAATACGAGGATGAGGTAAAGCATTTGGCTTGAGTTTCTTAACCAGCAGATCGCCATGACAGGCAGCTATCACTGCAATCACGGACCCTCTTAGTTTAACTGACATTAGTGATTCAGAAGTCCAGACTTTTATTTGGACACTTAAACCCTAAAGTTTATAGGATTCAATAGAAAAGTACAACACATTCCCAATATCATTTACCACCTGTGGCAGGATGGTAGCCAATCAAAGGACAGATCATTCACTTATGACTGAGTCATGTGACACAGAATTCTCCCATCACCCCCTCTAGAATATTGTAAT
This sequence comes from Pseudochirops cupreus, assembly GCA_028627135.1. Classification (NCBI taxonomy): domain Eukaryota; kingdom Metazoa; phylum Chordata; class Mammalia; order Diprotodontia; family Pseudocheiridae; genus Pseudochirops; species Pseudochirops cupreus. The sequence goes on from CM053583.1 coordinate 218,680,440, forward strand.
CCTATTAAAATCAGGTATTGGTTGAATCCTAGATACATGGACTAATGGGAATTATAGTCTCAACTGACAGTGTTAAAATAAGCTCCCCTGGCCTGGAAAGGGAGGATCACAAGAGCTTGGGAAAGGGAAGATCAGCCTCAGGAGTGTTCCGTTTTTGCCAGTGGAGCAGCGCATATGGGCAATGTGATGACAAGCTACAGATGGTGGCTGGAGGGAAAGAGAGGGCTGGGGTGCTAAAGCAGCTCAGGTTCTCCCCACTCACCATGCTGCCAGTTCATACCCCAGAGAAATAAGTGAGGCAGGGTTCCACTGGAGTTGAGAATATGCAGAAAATTAATGAAGTTTCGCCTGCAGACAGCAGGCATTTGGTTCAGGATTTTTCTGTTCTTTAAGTAGTTCATAATTTCTGATTTTCATATTAATTTAAAATCTCTATTGTCCTTGATATAAAACCATGACTAGTCACAATCACTTAAAGGGCTGGTGAATGGCTTGGTAGGGAAGAAGGAGGGAGGGAAGGAGAGAGAGAGAGGAAAGGAAGAGGAAGAAGAGGAAGAGGAGGGGACGTAGGAAGGAAGGAAGGAAGGAAGGAAGGAAGGAAGGAAGGAAGGAAGGAAGGAAAGGTAGTTGGAGCAGTAAGGAGAAAGAACTTTCTATCCATATCTCCTTCAACTAGGGACTTGATTCACTTGAGATTCATGTGGGGTTTGATTTCTTAATAATTCATTAATTTCTCTATTAATATCTCCTCCGTAGGAGAGAAGGTAAACTAAATAACTCAACTTACCATGCCTTAAAAAGAGCAGTTTTCAAGGGAATCCATGAGGTAAAACTATTCATGATAACACCATTTTAATTTCTAACATGGTAAATGTCTAGAGAGATAACCGACATAAACACTTGAGACAGGAGCTCCATAGTTTTATAAGGATATAAAGGAGTCCTGAGACCAAAAAAAAAGTTAAGAATTGCTGCCCTTTTGTTATTTATTCCTGAGTAAACCTTTAGAAGGCATGAAGAGACTTGGTTTAAAAAAAAAAAACAAGGAAGGTTTCCTCAGAGGCAAGTAATCTCAGGCAAATTCACTCCAGTCATTGTCCCTTTTCTTCTGAAACTTCTCCTTAGTGGTGAGAGGCTGAGTGGCGGCAGTGATTAAGAGGGTCACTCCCCTAGAGTGGGCTAAAGTAAGAGCTGGAATAAGCAAACATGCCCACATTCCAAAGGTAGGGGGCCATCCCAAGATAGGAGTAGCCTTTCACGACTCACTTTGCCTGACAGCACCACCTACTAGTTCCAGTCTTGGGGAAAAAATGTTTTCTAAGCAATTAAAATTGAAAGAGGGAATGTTTAGTCAGTCAACAAGTATCTATTAAGTCTTTACTTTGCACTAGATCCTGTGCCAAATGGTTAAGAAAATAATGTACAAATGTAATGTGCCAATTACAAATTATTCTCATCTATTCACTGAAAATGAGTGTAGTAAAAGCCCTGCTGGCAGCATTTGTTTAGTCACCATGCTACATATTGTTGAAATTCATATGTTTTTTCGCTAAAATAATCTACAAGTAATTTTCCCCCTCTTTTATCTTTGTTAGAAGGGGTAGTTTACTGGAAGGGGAGGAATGTATTTGGAAATGAAGATGGCATAAAAATGAAAGATATGTTTAAAAATTAAATCTAAAAGACTCCATAAGCAAATATCTCACTAATGCTAAATGATCTTCCCTTTAATTAGTGAGGCTTAGCACAATGCAGAATGCATTATACAGTTGCTCCTGTTGGTAGTATGACTAGTACACTAAAATTCACTTTTGCTGTGTGAGTGAAACATAAATGAATGCTGAAAGTGAAAAGCCTGAAAGTAAAATACATAACTTTTCCGATGGCATAAAGGAGAAAGCTATTGCCTAAAGTTCCTCTTGTATGGCAGAGGGAAAAGGGGAAAAAAAGACAGCATGAATTCCCCGACTAGAAAGTACTGAGAAAATATTCCCTTGGCCTTAAACAAGAATGAGCTTCCTGGAGACAGAGAAGCCATATTTCTATCCAGTCTGTTTGGGAGAAGGTAAATTCATGTGTTTCTGGAAATGATTTAACAGTCTCCATAATGGAGAGAACAGTTTTCTTTTTGTCTAGGAATGTTGTACTAGTTAAGACTTAATAACACTTAACACATTTAATACATAACATATAAGACAACACAGGGAGAACTCTAAACCCCCCAAATGTCACGGGGAATGTGAAATTCCCCCAGGTCTGGAGCACTCAGTTTCCCAGCAAGCTCCCTGCCTCCTGAATGATCATCCGGAAAGAAAACAGAACCTTTTGATGAGGCTTGAGGCCATAATGAAAATCTTTCAGCTTCATTCCACATTCAAGGTGGGCCGCTGTATAACAATTTGTTTCACAACCAAAAGCTGACAGAACAAATCCGAAACAACTCTGTGTACATGTTTACATGGGAGGCGATTGGCATCAGCAGTGCATTTAAAGTTGTGTCTAAGGTCCCTTATGCTTTTTGTAACATTTTCAAATTCATTGCTGTCTTCCAGATGACAGGAAATTCAGGTCTGCCTCCCTCCTGGGAGATCTTTATTCACAGACAAGTCAAAAACCCTTGACAAAAGGCAACCAAGGGAACTTGTTGACCTTTTAGCTGTCTGTCTAACATCAGAGCAAGTATTGCTCCCTGATAAAACAAGAAATTCAATTTAAGGGGAAATTTAGAAAGGATTTGAGGAGCTCTCATTTTATTTTAGCTTATGGGCTGTCTTTCAAACTAAAACAAATGTAAATTAACAAGGGCAGTGTGTTTCATTCCAAGGATTCGATAACAAAATGAGTAACAAAGAAAGTGGTCCCAAGGCTTGACAGCAATGACAACCTCTTGTCATTGTCTGTCACCCTGTCCACCCCTCTGCTGTTGCATATCTTATCCAGAAATAAAGAAAACCCTCGTTATTAGGAGGAAATAAGACTACTTTACATAATTGGAGGAGAGATTGTTTTTCTTCTGTCACATGTTCTTTCTTGAGAAGTACACTTTGTTTTAAAATGGGGAATGAAGCTTATTGCCCACTGAATTATGGCATAATGGCTTACTGGAAGTAAAAGCAGGAGAATTAGAATCAAATCCTTTCTTACACTTTCTTTCACATTAGTGGCTGGGTAATTATGGGAAGTCACTTAAACGTGTCAGAGAATCAATTTCCTTGTCTTTAAAATGACAATAATACCCCCTATACTACGTACTTCAGGCTTTAAAAACCTAAAAACACCATAAAAATGTGAATTGCTCCAATTCTAGTGAACTGCAAGATATTGTCCTTATTAATTTAATATGCTGACATCCTATTGGGAGCTTGGGTGGAGGTCATAATACTCCATGCTCTCCATTGCCTCACTCAGATTTTCCCACTACCACCTCTCAGCAACTTCTCATTTGAGGTTAATTCCATCCAATTTTATCATCCAATACAGATCCTGATGGCTGCTATCCATCAACCCCCAGTGCATCCTCCTTTCTCAGTGTGTGCCTGCCTCAGCATCTTCCTCTCTACCCTAACTCCTCTCATAGAATGAGACTTCAGCAAACCTTCTGATGGTCCCTGAAACATGATAACTTCCCAGTCATGACCTAATCCTCCATTCTACCTCTGCCACTCACAAAGATAGTCATGCACTTGCTCTTACCATTGCCCTAAGTAATTCCAAAATAATTATCTGATCATAATCTTTTATCATTCCATCTCTCTCTATGCCTCAGTGCCCAAACTTGTTCTCTCTCAATATATGACCTCTATTCCCTTACATTTCTCACAATTTTTCCCGGTGTAATATCTACACTCACAATAGCCACACCATACTCCCTTCCCTGTCTTGACTCCTGAGTGAACCAGTTCAACTCTGTTCTATTTTCTTGTCTCTAATCATTCCAAGCACGAGCGCGCGCGCGCGCACACACACACACACACACACACACACACACACACACACACCTCATTCTATCACCAACTACACTTGCCAACTCCCAATCCTGGATTATTTCCATCATCTGTCTTCTTTGTTTCAGTTCACATGCTGTTGAACAACATGGAGAAAATCGTGAAACCATGCTAATTTACTTGAAATTTATGTTACTTCATCTCAACTAGTCTTTTACCTTACCTTCTCTAACTAACTCACCATAACAGTTGTTCCAAACCTTTCTATCCCTTAAGAAGCTTTGATCCTCACCCCTTCCCTCCAGCACCTCAACTGAAGACCTCAACTCATACTTCAGAAAAAAAAATTGGGAAACGTTTACAATAATTTTTCTAAATTCTATTCAAGTCTTTAACTTCTTTCTTGTTATTTATTGGTTGATTTATTTAGACATGAAAGATATACATGGAGGTCCTACCCTGTCCTAATTTTACTATTTCTCCCTGCACTGATGTAGATCATAATTTCTCCATGCCTTCCTATACTGTGTGATTCTTAACCATGTTTAATCATAAATTCTCCACAGAGGATCTGTCCAACACAACCGGAAGCCTTCTCTTTAATTTGTTTTGCTAAAGTGCTTGGCTAGCCATTTTTTTTTAAAATTTACTCTTGCTACATGGTCACCCTACTTCCTATTCAAGTCATCTCTGTTGAAGTAGAGGACTGTCCAAGGTCCTCCAGCTATAGTATCTGTTGTTGCTGTTGGAGAGTAACACTCCACCTATTGTAATACTCCCCTTCCCATCCACTCCCACTTCTCTTTACACACCTGGTGGCTTGAATTATAAAAGGATTAAAAGGTGAAGGTTGTCAGAGATCCTTTCCTGAGCTCCAACTACCTGTTAGTCACTTCCTTGAGTCCCTGGCTGAGAAAGGGGAGTTATATTTTACATCCATTTTATTCTTGAATTAATGTTCAGTTATTAAAATAGTTTTTAATTGGATTTTAAATAGGGTCCAAAAGTGCTTTTTGCATTTTTTTTAACTTTGGATGTTGTATTTTTTATAAACCTCAAACCTCCTGGACAAAACCAAATGGCAGACACCATTCTCTTCAATAAGCTTTTAAAATCCTTTCATTCCTACGTGTGCCCCAAACCATAATACTATACTTGAAATCTCTGGGTTCACAGACTCAAACTTAAATTAGCTTGACTTGACTTAGTACTTCCAAAGGTTTCTTGGAAGAAACTTGAAGGGAGAGAAGGACGAGAGTGAAGAAAGAGGCAGAAATTGAGACAGCGTTTTCTCTATTCTTTATAATTATTTTAAAGCTTAATTTATGAAGTAGTTATGAAACCTTTTGTGACTGGAGAGTGTTAACAATGACAGTAACTCCAGAGGAGATGCATGTTTTAATGAATAAATACTTCAAGAGGTAATGTGCACTTGGGGGATTATTTTCAAGCTTTTCAGTAGAAGAAAATATTTCCCCTTATGTGTTTCCCCATCTCAGTCTCCACACTACCATCCATTTTATTTTCATTCACGTGCTCTGCTGCAGCAGAGAGGTGAGAAATCATAGTGGGCTCTCATATACTTTCAGATTGTTCTTGTCCAGTCATGTCTGACTCTCCAGAACCTCATTTGGGACTTTCTGGGCAAAGATATTGGAATGATCTGCCATTTCCTTCTCTAGCTCATTTTATGGATGAGGAAACTGAGGCAAGTAGAGTTAAATAGTCATTTGCTCCATGAGGAGAAAGAGCATATTTTATTTTTCTTTATATCTCTTATAGGGTTTATCCAGAACACTGGCTTATAGCTAGTACTCAATAAAGATTTACTGAAATAATGAATGAACAAAATGAATGAATGAATCTCACCTTTTTAATGCATTCTTATTCACCAATAAATGGTGAAGCACAAAGGAAGCTGTGTAGACAAAAGGAGCATTTATGGTGGGCCACACAAATCCCTGGGGCCATGCAATGCTTACTAAAGACAGTATAGGCATATTTGCCAACCAGAGCAAAGGAAAGGACCAAAAACAAGCTTGATTTGTATTCTATATTAACATCCATACAGCAAGTCTCACTACTCAGCACTACTATGCACTCGGAGCAAGACTTTCAAGAGCAGGATCTTTTCTCTGCAAAGCAAATTCAACTCGGTGACTTTCCACTGAAATGCACTAAGCATTTAATATGTACAAGTCATGAACTGGGGATGCAAACTGAAAAATTATGCAGTCTGTCATCAAAAAGCTTAAAGTTTCGAGGGAGGATATGAGGTTGAACACTCCCCAGTGCAAAGCAAACACTCAGGTCACACACACACTCTGCAGCAGAGTAAAGAGTGTTATGGACTTAATTCAGAAATTCCATAGTGAATTGAATTTCCACCAACAGTGACCTTCACCAACTCATGTAAGCTCTCTGAGCTTCACTTTCTTCACCTGTAAATGATCATCATGAGAAAAGCCCCATTTTTTGAACCCAGGTGTTACAATGGATAGAGTGTTGGGTCTGTAGTAAGGAAATGAGGACAAATCCAGTCTCAGAGACTTATGAGCTGTGTGACCTTGGCCAAGTCATTTAAACTCTTGTCATCTCAGTCTCTTCAACTATAAAATGGGAGTAATAATAGCACTTGCCTCCTAGGATTATTGTTAGAGTTAAATGAGATCATGTTTGTAAGTGCTTAACACAGTAATTGGCATATATGGTTGTCAATTAATAAGTACTTGTCAAAAAAATTTTAATATGTGTAACAGATATTTGAAAACTGAGCAGCATTCTGGGATGTGCAATTCATGGGGACAAGCATTCCCTGTAATACCTGAAATTTTGGGACTAAAATGATCTTTGAGCTGCGAGGGGGACTTCAATCATACATACCCCCTATCTCTTAAAGAGGCACACAGTGTGTGGGAGACTACACTGAGAAGCTGTGCTCATCTATGTCGAATAGCAAGAGCCATGGTGAAAATGGCATCCTAAGACCTTAAACACTGAGCTGAAAATAAATGGTAAACAAGGGGTAAGTGGTCAGTCAGAAAGAGAGAGGAGAAGCTGAGCTGCAGCAGACAGGTGAGAAATCACAGTGGGTTATCATATACCTTCAGGTTGTTCTCGTCCAGTCACATCCGACTCTCCAGAACCCCATTGGGCATTTTCTTGGCAAAGATACTGGAATGATTCGCCATTTCCTTCTCTAGACCATTTTATGGATGAGGAAACTGAGGCAAACTGGGTTAAATTACTTGCCCAGAGTCACACAGCTAGTAAGAGTCTGAGGCCAGATTTGAATTCACAGAAATGAGTCTTCCTATGCACTGTGCCACCCACCTGATCTATCTGCAGGAATCTAGGAACAAAGAAATCGGACTGGAGCTGCTGGTTGTAGTCACCTCTTTGAGGACTAAGTAAGTTCCAAAATTTCTCCTCTTTATCCATTTCCCACTCATGTCTATCTGGAACCATTATGTACTTTTTTTATATGCTCTTTTCTTATTTCTTTTAAATCTAAGATTTTGTCTTTATCCCAGTGTTGCTTCATATTAAAAAAAAACCATGGGCAACCATGAAGACTCATATTTCCCGTCTACCTATTTAGTATATGCTGAGAAAAGGAGGAAGCCTGGCATTAGTTAAAAATGTACATTTCAATTAGGATAGAAAGTTAAATCTCTCTCTGATTGTTAGGAATTTTCCAACCTGGGGCTCTGAGCTGTTGATTTTATGAATCAACAATAAGCTCAATAAAGTAGAGAAAGTCATCACGTGAACTTGAGGGTAATTATATTACTATCGGGCATCTAGGCAGGGCACTGAATAGAGCACTGGGCTTGGAATTAAGAAGACTTGTCTTCCTGAATTCAAATCTGGCCTCAGTCATTTATTAGCTGAGTGATCCTGGGCAAGTCACTTAACTCTGCTTGTTTTGGTTTCCTCATCTGTAAAATGAACTGGAGAAAGAAATGACAAACTGCTCCAGCATCTCTGCCAAAAAAGAAAAGAACAACAACAAATAGGGTCACAAAGAGGGAGATCATAATTAATATTTAGGTAATGCTTAAAAATTTTCAAAGTGCTTTATATACTTCATTTGATCCTCACAATACCTCTGTGTGATAGGTACTCATTATTCCCATTTTATAGATAAGGAAACTGAGGTTAAGATGACTTGCCCAGGTTTGTGCATCTAATAAGTGTCTAAGGCAGTATTCTGTCTTCTATATCATCTAGCCTCTTGGGTGGGAGAAAGGGCAATATAGAAGAGAGGACACTGATTGAAGACAGGGCTACACCATGAATCAGCTCTACAGGAGGAGATACTTTGTGTGGTGCCCCTTTCCAGAAGGGAGGAGGGAATAGAAAAGGGTTAGTAGCAACCAAACAATTTGGCTCTCCACAATATTTTTGCATTACATATGTGACCTAAGCATCTTGAGTTACCTTACATATGTGACAGTAGAAGTCAAAATTGACACTAATGTTGAGGTTAGCCAATTGATCTTGACATCAGTAATGTTGGAGTGCTAATGTCCAACATATGTTTAGGAAGTAAATATTACATTTGGGGAAGCCAGTGTCTCTGTGGGATTCGATTCATTTAATTAATAATGACACATCCCTGAGTCTCCTGCCCACATCCCTGATTCTTTCTCCCATTAAACATTACTAGCCTTCAACTAAACTCTCTGTGTTACAGATAGAGCTCTTTGTCTTTGTTAGTGGGTTTCTGTTCTTCATTCCCAGCCATTTACTCTAGTGAAAGAAAGATATTTCCCCTCTAGCGGTCCAGTGGTGGTTAACATTGGCAATTAGATGGCTAAACTTGATATCAGTCAATTTCAGCCTCTCGACAGAACTTACTGTTTTTAGCATTCCTTATCAAGTGTAATCATTTATTTGTCATTTCTTTTCTCTTAAAAAGATCATTCTTACAAATATTAGTTGAATTCATGATTAAATAAGGAAATAAATCCCTTTTCTTATTTAAAAGTTGGTGGGCATGAAAAAGAATTTTAAGCTATCTACTCAAATATTGCCATGGTAGCATTACATATAATGTGAAAAACTGTAAGGAATCTAAATCTCCACTACTGAAATGACTAAATAAATTACGGCACATTAATGCGATGGAATATTGTAATGCAACTAACAGTGAGAAGCATAAGGACTAGATCTTTATGAAGTGATAAAAACTGAGGGAAAAAACAGAACTAGAAAATGCTAACTATGACCATAGAAGAGGAAAAATGAATAAAAATAAATGGACAAAAAAAGAATTTTGGTGTGGACTTAGAGAAAGAAAGAAAAGGTTAAGCATTTCATGCATTGAAATCAATTAAAAATGAGTAGTTGTGAATCAGATTTAATTGGTTGTATTCCAGTTTTGTTTTTAACATACTAAAAAAAAAACCTAAAATTGATTGGAACTATTTTTATACTTAACTGAATAGATGCAATATTTATTGAATATCCAATATAAAATAGCCCTGGCTCTATGAAATCTCACCATTTAAGAAACCAAAATAAAATCCCCTATTCTTACCATTTAAGGAGGAAATTTTTTTAAAAGGAAAGGGTCTTTTCATGGAATTAAGTGCTTTCTCTTTTAGTAGCTTATATCTGCATGAAAAGAGAATCTTGTTTCCTTTAAACAAATGGAGTGATCATGTATTTATCTTAATTTAGTCTTCATATCTTTTAACTTTGACCATTCTATATGGAATTTAATGCTTTTACACTGGTCATCAACAAAGGTAGTCAAAAGTTGAAAGTGCAGGAAGTGCACAAATTTTTCATCCTCATAAGAAATATATCAACACAAAAAAATTTACATGGCTATATTCATTGAACATATATTCAATAAAGGAGAGAGAGAGAGAGAGAGAGAGAGAGAGAGAGAGAGAGAGAGAGGGAGGGAGAGATTTGGAGAGTGAGAGTTATTTGTGTAAAAGGGTCCCTTGTGAGGCAGCAAAAGGGCAGGGAGTATGGAAGAAGGAATTGAAAACACAGACCTGTCAAGTTCCACTGAGCCATCAAGTGATTCAGGTAAATGCTGGTAAATAGAATGCTTTCTGTCTCATACATAAAATGCTAGGAAGCAGTTGGTCCAGTCCCTGTAAAGGACTTGGAGGTCAGGCAAGCTGGGGGTGATGGAAAGGATTGTGTGATTAGTAACATATACTTCTATAACATACTTCCATGGCTTCAAAATTAAGATAAAGATATCTGAAAGCTCAAATAACCAGAGGTTGGAATTGATTAAAATGCTGACTGAATATTTCATGCCCCCAAAAGGACTTCTCATCACTAAGAAGGAAACCTGTTCCCTTGTGTGCGTCTGTGCCCTCCCTAGCCCTGGGGGGAAGATGCAGCTCTTCTTCCGAAGCTGTTTGAGGGTATTAAAGATGCACTGCTGACCCGCAATGATCAAGTTTAACCAGCTGCTTCAAATTCAGTTCACAGACCCATAGCTAAAAGTGGAAATTGCCCTTTCAAGATGGTTAGTATACTAGGAAAAGACAAAACACATAGTCATATAGCTGATAAAAAAAAATGGGTCAAGTGCCCTCTCGGAATCATCTGTCTCAGCTTTATTGTCTGAAACACTGCATTTTTTTGAAGACAGTGGAGGACCAAGTGATAGGCAAGTCATCTATTCATACCTCATCAACTACTTTAAACATTTTTTACTTTAAACATTCTTAAAAGGGTACTTATAGGCTTTTAGCCTGTAAAGATAGGATTAAGAAACCCTGAAATCTTCCTGGAATTCCTACCAAGTGTATCCCATTTATCTGAGAACCAGACTACATAATTACTCTACTCTCACTGATCTCAGGACTTGAATATAGACTGTTCCAATGTAAGAATGACTTTTGTTCTGAAAGTTCATTTCTAAGCCAGTTATTTGAAACAGTGTTATAGATGGTCATTATTAGGTTTTTAGGAAAGTCTACAAATGTCTATTTAATCCATAATGACCAGAAAAAAAATAGTACTGTGGAACCTAGACATCACATTTAAAAATGGAAGGAAGTTCAAAGTTTCAACTTGGGCTGCCAAGGATATATCCCCCTGAGGTGGGCAACGGAACTTTCAAGACACTGGTGTTGGATACCATGGCCTCCAAAAGAGGTTCCAGGAGGGTAGGATTAGTGAGGTCAATATAAAGAGGGACATCAAGGGACTGATTTGTAAGTGAAGTGGCAGGGCTTCTTGTAAATGTAAATTCACAGTAACTCTTATCTCTTCTGGCTAGATCCTCCCTTACCCATTTCTTTCTATCCCCTCTCCCCTAAGGTCTCAGAGATCAGGCTGTATGTGAAGAAGACGGACAAATTGAGAGTCCATCAATGAGACATTAATGTCCTAATCAGAGAAACAAAGATTTTAGAAAAAACCTAGAAAAGAAAAATTGTTACTAAAGAAGTCTATAAAATTGTTTGGGTTTTTCCTCTAGGGTGTCCAACATTAATTTCCATCTTTCAAAAGGCTAGGGAATTGACTGAATGGCTCTTCAAGTTTCTGTCTAACCCTGTCCTGTTGGACCAGTCAAATAGACCTTCTCAGTTTAAAACTTACTGGAAAATCTAGTGAGTATAGGGTCAGTTACCTATATAACTCCTCTGTAGAGCAAATCTACTAGGGACCTTTCTGTGGTATTTTGGATCTACCAATAGAAAATTCTAGATATCCATCTGTTGAACCTCTTTTTCTACATCTTCAGTGGTATCTCTTATACCATTTCTTTCACCCACACTATCTTTGGTGATATGCTAAGAACCTATTCATCATACATCTTTCCATTGCCCTTTGGATTAATTACAATCTTGATACATCTGAAATTATGGCATTCTGTGATTCATAGCATAAATGAGAGATTATTAATGTTAAAGAGATGTGCTTTTGTGGATGCAAGCAGCTGGGGAAAGAAAAGTTATGGCTACACTAAAACTCAAACAACCCCCTAACTTCAAAGAGGCATAAAAGGAAGGGTCTTCTCTGGATATATATATATGTATTTTACTATTCATAATAGAAGTGATAAAGCATAAATTTAAGCTTTGCACTATTATATACCATCTTTTCATTTGAAAATAAACTAGTAAGCAGTTTTATTTTTGAACCCCCAAATATTTCAGATTGGTTCAAGTTTCTGACTTTTATTTAGTTACTTCTTAGCAAATGACCACATTTTAAAAATTTCTCCCCTTTCTTTTCTTGGTTTCAGTAGTTTATTAAATAAGGAAATTGGATACCAACCCATAGATACAACATAAGTTGCAAGTTGGTGTCTGACTTTGAATAATTAAATTTGCCTAAATCATATTACTGCAAAAAGACCCATGCTTTAACACCTGAAGTGGAGCAATGGTTGAGAAAGCTAGAGAGATTTTTTTTTAAGTTCCTTGCATTAATTTTCCAGTGCCCTTTTTAAATGTGCAGCTCTCACAGCTGCTGTTTGATGAGTCTTTGGGTTCCAATTTGTGCTTCTCAGGCAGGCTGTGCCCAGGTTGTTGCCAAGTGACATCAGCTCCTTCACAGCATCCTCCTCCTGTTTGCCATGAGGGAATAAAGCTGTATCTCCCTAGGATGCTCCCCCTGGATGCCTTGAAAGAAATATGTCTACAGAGGTGAGATGGCAAATGTTTTTGGAAATCTGAAATAGTGCTGCCATCAGCACATTTCTGTTACCTTATGTTGAACTTTTGACATTGAAGGAGTTTGTCTCAAAGTCAATATGGTATTTGTAATTTGATTCAGGCTTTCTGCATAAGCAATGATTCACAGTTGTGTTTGGTTTTATAGAGAGGAGACATAAAAGCTCTATTGAACTTAACCAAAAGGAAATTAACAATGAAGAACCCCTAAGTAGCTGCTGAGTATTTTTCACACTTAAATGTACTGATTTTTTTTCCCACTAATAAAAGGAACACTACAGAGGCACCTAATCTAACTGGGCCACGACTGAGGCTAAAATGAACCAAACTTTTTTTTTTTAAGCAGTTTTGCCAGCTGCAGTAAAGATCGTCGATCCTTGATTTTAATGCTTCGAAAAAGAAAGGAAGGGAAAATGCTGTGAGCGCAGTTGTAAGATAGGGCCTGCATCTTTTGCACAGAGGGGTTCACGGGGCCAATTGTGCTGATGAATGGAGATTTATGGATATAAGTCATTAGTGCCAATATTGCTCTGGCACAGAGCTGGAGGTGCAATTGTCGTTTGCAAAATCAGCTATCTGTAGAGAAGCATGTCTTTACCTTAAGAAGAACCTTAAATGCTGATAATTAAGTATGATTTGTGTCTGATTCACCTTGCTATAAGACACTGGAATAAGAACAAGGAGATCGATGACCCATTCAAGACCCAGCATTCAGTGATCTGGAAAAAAGAAACTATCTTCTCAAACAACTATTTATTAGTAATATATTTGTTTAAAGGACCATGATTGTAAATGCAGAGAAAAAAATGTTAAATAGATATGGCTCCATTCCTGTAGATTTGGAAATAATAGTCATTTCATCTTTATACTGCCCTTATTAAGATACTGGTAAAATAAGTTCTTTGAAAGAAAGGTTGCAGAGCAGTTGGATCACCAATGGAGATCTGGAAGGAACTTAATAGATTATCTAGTCCTACTTGTTCATTTTTCAGATGAGAAAACTGAGGCCCAGAGGGGAAGTCATTTGTGCAAGATCAATCAGTAAGTGACAAAGCTGGCATGTGAGCCCAAGTCCTCTGATTCCAAATCCATCATGATTTCTATCACACCAATGTAAGAGAGGCTCTTTCTTACTGACTCTTTGGCAAGAATACAGAATATTTTAACCCTCTCTATAATGTTGTTGAATTCTTACATTAAGTAATACCCTGTGTTACTAAATTTGAGATGGGGTTGAGATCACATAAGTAGGGACCCAGGTGCCTATCCCATGACTGACTTGTACTGCCAGTGTGAATTTAGAGAACTCACTTCACCTCCATAGGCTTCAGTTTACTCATCTAAGTGGGAAAGAGGGTTGATGATCTCAAGATGACCTTGAAGGTTTCTTCCAATTTTAAACATATGATCAAATGATCTCGTGTATTTTTAAGTAGTCAATTAAAATCAACAGAAATTAAGGATAATATAGAAACCCTAACAACATTTTCAAAACCCACTTTTTCCCCATATGGCCTATCCTTCAACTCACCTCAAATGCCACCATCTTTATGAAACCCACCATGAGTCTTCCAAGGAGCTGTGACTTTGCTTTTTTCTGGAGACCCATATCACTTTATACATCTTAATGACATTTATCATATTCTGCTTTTTACTTCCTTCTGTATACACTTGCCTCATTTCCTGAATGCCTTCCATCAGCTTCACTAAATCTCCCTAAGTTCATTCTCTGTTTCCAGTCTTTCCTCGTACAAATCACATATTCATAATATGTGGTCCAAATCAAACTGAACTAATTATTGCTCACTTACATTTTCCATGTATTCTCACCCATGTCTTTGTTTAGACCAGTGGTTCTCAACCTTCCTAATGCCACAACCCTTTAATACTCGTATGTGAGTGTATCTGCATGTGAGCGGACCCACCTGGAGACAGATAGAGGAGTGGTGTCTCAGTTCCTAAGACCATAGGAAATATGCATTTTCCGATGGTCTTAGGCAACCCCTGTGAAAGGGTCATTTGACCATCAAAGGGGTTGAGACCCACAGGTTGAGAACCATTGGTTTAGACTGTCTGCTATGCATGGAATGACTTTTCTGATTGCTCAACCTCTAGAAATTTTACTTACCTTCTAAAATTTAGCTCATTTGCCACCTTAAAGTTGTCCTTCCCTGCTCCCTCTCTACCAAGTGAGTAATTCTTTGTTCTTATCTTACATACTTAATGTGTATTCTTTTCTATTATAATTATTTGTATGAACCTCATATGACTGTAATAGATAGCGCTCTAGACCTAGAGTCAGGAAGCCCCAAGTTCAAGTTCAGCCTCAGACATTTGTCTGACTCTAGACAAGTGACTTAACCTCTGTTTGCCTCAGCTTCTTCATCTGTTAAATGGGGATAATAGTATCTATTTCCAGGGTTGTTGTGAGGATAAAATGAGATGTTTGTAAAGAACTTTACAAAGTTTAAAGTACCACATAAAGGGTGGTTATCATTGTTGTCGTTGTTGAAGGGCCTTTATCATCTAACTTGGTCTTTTCTCACTTAGCAATCACCAGAGATCTATGATAACTAATTTCTCTAAAATTCTATTCCGATCCTTACCTTCTTCATGTTTACTGTTTGGTTACATTTTTCTAGGTCTAAAAAGAACCATGGAGGTCCACAGCAACTATAATCCGGGTGAATATTTTCTCCCTGTGATTCGATTAACTTTTCCTTTAAGTACTTAGATACTATGAATATATCATTGCTATTTCATTATTTATGTTAAAAATGTAATTTCCCTGCTTACCTTCTTTAATCGTGTTTATTTTTTACTATTACCATGTCTAAGATCATGACTGTTACCCCAATACTTTCCCTACAAGACTGGAGGAGATGAAAGAAAAGGAATTTGATCAATAGTAAT
The DNA here is from genome assembly GCA_028627135.1 of Pseudochirops cupreus. Taxonomy (NCBI): domain Eukaryota; kingdom Metazoa; phylum Chordata; class Mammalia; order Diprotodontia; family Pseudocheiridae; genus Pseudochirops; species Pseudochirops cupreus. Next base: position 218,695,960 of record CM053583.1, read on the forward strand.
TCTGCTCTTCTTCCACCTAGGCCAGATTCTAATCTCCAGTTCTTATACTTTATTCTTCCCTTTCTAAACCCTCCTTTATGATCTACCTTCCAATGTTGAAGTCAGTTTGTTTGTGTTTATTTCCTTCCTGACTCTCTACTCTCCTTCTTAAAATATGTCTCCAATTCATATCTCCACTTGTTTGAGTTTAATGTATTTTTACACTAAGCTCTTTGTTTGGTCTGGTTCAGATAAGAGTGAGGTTCATGAGGCTGTCACTCCCTTTACCCCTTCCTCTAGGTCTGTACACTCTTCTAATGCACATGAGAAATCACAAGATTTCTCCTTTTGCCTAATTTCTTCCCTAATGTTTTCTTTTTCCCTTCCTTTTTCTTTTCTCTCTTAAAGCAATAAAGCAGAATAACTCCTCATCTACACTCTGTGTTTGCCTTTATTAATTCCCTCTATATGACCCTTGAAGAAGGTAAAATTCTGAAGGAACACATGTCTCTTCTTCCCCTTATGATATAACCATCTCACCATCTTTCAGCTCCTTCCAATTGCTCTAATATTTTTTTTTTCTAGGTTTCTCTGGGCTCATTTTTTTTTTAATTTCAAAGTTTCTAGTCAGCTCAAGTCTTTTCCTTTTCCTCAGAAATTCTTAAAAAGAAAGCGACTGAACTCCATGATTTCATTTGTCTTTTGACTTAAGAAGTCAAATATGGCATCTAGGGGTATTTTTAGTGTGGTTTTCAAAGACTCTGATTATTCTTGAAGTCCTTCTCTTTGGCCTACATTCTGGGTTAATTCCTTTTGATAGTAAATGACTTAATTTTTTTTCATTTTCAAACTTTTGGCTGTCTTAATATATCTTGTTTCATGGGATCATTGAATTCAGATTGCTCCATTCTGCTTTGCAGAGAGTTAATTTTTAGACCGTATTTTTCACCTTCTATTCTACATCATTTATTCTCCTTTCATTTTTTTTTCTCTTTTAGAACTCACTTCAATTCTAATTCCTTTTTTGTTTGTTTCCTGCTTCATTTCTTCCAGATAGATTTGTAGTTCTTATGGTCCAGCAATCTATTTTTTTTCTGAGGCTCTGATTAAATTTGTTATAGATTTACTCTCTTCTCATTTAACTCTTGGGCTTCTCTCTATCCATAGTATTTCTTCATTGTTTTTGCTGTTTTCTTGATTTATGTCATTAAACTCAGTTTCTTTGTGCCAAGGTCGAACTCTTCCCCTCCCACATTTTTTGGATGTATTTTTTAGACCCTCATTGATCTGTACCCTAAATAGTTCAGATGTTGCTCTCATTGACATTTGGAGTGGGCTTACTGGTATCAGACCCTCTGACTCAGTCCCTATCTCGGTTTCCTAGTGGTCTAACATAGGTGCTGACCTCAACCTGTCTGTCTCCTACTTGTACAAACTCTGATCAGGAATTGGGTGCATTCCTCATTGTAGCCTGGACAAGCCCCAAAAGATGATGAACATCACATTGATTGCAGGCCTCTCTCAAGTCTTTCCAATATGTGCTCAGGTACTGAGTTGGTCCTGCATCACTCTGTGGCTTCCAGTACTCCCAGGAGTATATGGGTTCTGCCTCCATCCCCCATCTTCGTTCTGATATGTCAATGCCAAGGTCTGCCCGGCTCCAGGTCCCAAATATCAGCACTCATACTGGTTTCTGATCCTCTTGGAGCAAGGTCACTCGTACTTACAGGCTTCATTCAAACTGGTTTACTAGAATTCACTTTGACTTTCTTGACAACTTCTGTTGGCTTTAGGCCCATTCTCTGAAGCCTGCACTGACTTCCTTAGCAAGACTCCAGGGCCAGTGCTCTATTCACTGCACCACCTAGCCGTCCCCGGTATGTACTTTTAAAAATCTTTTACAAATCTAGCAAGTAATATTTTTCAAACCTATAGTGTTGAACTGAGTATAAGTTCCTAGAGGTCGCAAAATGCATTTTACACATCTTTTCATCTGTATTTCTTTAATTTCATCTTTTGACTAAGAATCTAATAAAGCTTCTATGTCTTAACATTTCAAAGTCACTTTGAATGCAAGTTACAGTCTCATCCTTTGCTCTCAGTGACTTCAGAGAACCTCGATTTTCTCATCTATGAAATAAAAACTTTAGCACTACGTAGGATCAGTGTAAGGCTTAAATGAAATCATGTGTGTAAAATGCTTTGCAAATTGTAAAGTATCCTATGAAAGTGGCATGGGTGTTCAGAAAAGGAGAGGTCACATCTAAGTGATTCGGGAGGTATTAGGATACTTTGTGAAGAAGTTGAGTTTTGAAGAGTAAGAGACATGGGGAGTGGAAGAAGGCAAAGTCTTGGGAAAGTTAGTCATTCTAAATTAACCCTAATTTCTGTTGATTTTCTTTACTGCTTAAAAAAATTACTGTGTCTAGGAAAACTGACTATAATTGCAGCAAATTACTATACTGTCATTTCACGGTCTTACAAATGATTTGACATATTCTAAATTAATTTATAACCTCATAGTTTTGAAATTCATGTTTCTTAATATTCCTCTCCCTCACTCACTTACTATGGAACCTCAGCTAAGTCACTTTATCTCCGTCAACTTGATTTCTCTAATGAGAATAATGTGTATATATGTGAATAATGTGAATATATGTGAAACACAATGTGTAATTGTTTAAAATTGCATTTTATTTTTAACGATATTAAACAAAATGCTGTTTGTTTTTTCTAATGGACAGATTTCCATGTCGTACTGCAGTAAGGGACCTCTAGTGGCCACTTATTTTACAGTCTTCCATTTTAAGCAGAAGTAAGGTCATTTACTTTCCCATTTAAGGATTGCCCCCAGACAGAGGTACAATTATAAATAATGATTTATTTACATTGACTATGAGACAGAAAGAACTGATAAGCCGAGATAATAATTCATGATATCCAAGAATTATTTTTAAACATAGTAGTAAAGCTTAGTAGACGAGTAATGATGGCTTCAGACTGAGGTATTCGCCTTTCAAGGATGACCTGCACCCATCATTCTAGCTTTTCACACATTAGCAGCTGGGTGGACCCGATAACCTGATAGAGTTCTTCCATGTCTAACAACTCCAACCCAATAGTTCCTCTGACAGTAACAGATTTTCCTATATTTCCAATCAATTGTAGTCTGTCATTTTTTGCAGCCTATCTCTGGCTAACTTGTCATTCAAACTAGGTGGTGCTTTACTACTTGGCAGTAATGTATTCAGGGGCTACAAGGCTTCTCATTGACTGGGGTTTGGGCTATGAGATTAAGGGATTGCTGGAATTATAGTTGGACTAACAGACTTTATGGGATAGGAGGAAAAGGTGCCCTGGTTTCTGGTAGGCTTTTAGAAATGTTCCTGATGCTTAGCTAGTTGACAGGAAATGAGTTGACACACCATCTCTGTCACTGAATATAACCCTTCTCCTTCAAAAGGAAGCATTTGAAAGTTTCCCCCCAGCAGAAGTGCAGGTTCTCTGGAGACCAGAGTAGAGACCTACACTGCAGAACACTATTGATCAAAGATATGAACAAGCTCCAGTAACAAATCCTGCTGAAAGCTCACCACTTTTTTTCCAAAGACCTTTTCAAACCCCTCTCTAATCACCGGGTAGAAAGCAGTAAATTAAAGCAGGAGACTGAGGGTTTGGAAGGCTCTAACAGTCAGGGTGCAGCCTGAGAAGGCACAAGAGCCTGAGTTATTGTATTCAGTAACCTTCCAGTTTGCCTGGGACTTATAAATTATGGAGAAGGAAGTAAATAAGAATTAAACACCTGAAGTGTCTTTTTTCTTCAGTCCTTTGATTACACCACTATTTTATTTATGATTCTCCAAAGAAAAGAAAACTTCCCTCATGTGCCATTTCTTCTGTAAATGGTGAAAGAATCACAGAAATGAAATACTTCACAGCAGGTTTTTTTTCTATTGCTTTTTTCCTATTGTACAGATTCTCTTTTAAAATGATTATCCAGTGCTCCTCCTCAGCATTCCCCACCCTCACACACACCCTAAATGTTTACCATTGAGGTTAACCTGGAGAATGATATAAATTAAGGATGAGTGAGATTATATGTCCCCCAAAGCGGCTACTAGGGCCTGATTAGTACCAATAATGAATCCCATTAAGGAAGTGGTTGCATTATTTGAATTCACACTGCATATTTCCATCGAGCTGGAGCACTTACCATATTTTACATGATTATAACTTCAAAGAGAGCTTGAATATAGGTGATCACTTCAAGCTATTCCTTATTTGCACTAATCAGGACCTAAATGAATAGATAATTGTTTTCATTTGTGTATGGATGCTCAGAATGCTTTTTACTACACGACCCCCTTCCTTCATATGTTGTTTCATGTCAGCACTAAATGATTTTGCTTTTAAACTTCTATGTTTCTTGAATGATCTAGCAATAGAAAATGAATTGGATGTGAATGAGAACTCTGGCCATGAGGTATATTGTTAATTATCCACAACAAGTTGCATTAAACTGAGCGAGTAAAAAGAGATGCTCCAAAAATAGCGACAGTGGGGAATGCGTTCCATAATTCTCAGGAGAAAGTAAAAAGGAGAGGGTCTGGTACAGTGGTTCTCAACCTTCCTAATGCCATGACCCTTTAATACTCGTATGTGGGCACATCTGCATGTGGACAGACCCATCTGGAGACAGATAGAGGGGTGGTGTCTCCGTTCCTAAGACCATCGGAAATATGTGTTTTCTGATGGTCTTAGGTGACCCCCAAAAGGGTCGCGACCCACAGCTTGAGAACCACTGGTCCAGTACAATCTTTATAATTTCAAATGTCTGTATGCCAAGACAGATGTAACAATGTGGAACTGAAAATTTTAGCACAAGGGGAAAAGTAAAGACATGAGTATCATTAAGATTTATTGGAATGGAATGGGAATCATGACTGAGATATGGCAATAAATGAATAGACTATTCAAAAGACACATTTGCTAGAAGGAAGTGAATATTAATATTGTATTCACTCAACAAACCCTGATTAAAGTACCTCTTGTGTGTAATTCACTGTGTTAGTCACTGACAAAGACAGGAAGATAAATAAAACAAAGTCTCTGTGTTTAAGGAATTTATAGTCTAATAGTTCCAGGAGGTATCTTTTATAATTTAGTAAGAAGTAGGAAATTCATAAAGGTGATTTGATTAAGATAAACAGAACTTAGGTTGTTGTGGGAGCACACAACATACTGTCCATAGGAGATGGTAAGAACAGTGCTCTCCCTCAATAGATTTCAAAACTCTTAGGGGGATAAATTATAGTAATCAGGGATGTCCAACATGAGGGATCTCATTTAGTCCGTCGGTCACTCGACAAACATTTCTTAAGCGTTTGTGATTTTCCAGCTACTTGCACAGTTGTCCCTAGCCCCAATCCTACATAAGATTCTCCAAGGAGTATAGGAAGTGAAAAACACTGATCAATGGTAACATGAATGGTTACAGAGGGAAGGGGCCTTTGAACAGAAAAATTTTCTTGAAAAGGCAAGGTAAATTTTTCCCCATCTCCTGTGTAGAGCTAAGACTCAAAGGGAAAAAGTTTCTTCCTAAGGAAAGGGTCATTGTACTAGCTAAAAGAGCTTTTATAGCATTCCAGCTGAAAAGGGCATCATAACATTTCCGCTTTAAGGGGTACAGTATCCCTGAGCTCAGAGGGCTGAAATAGTTAAAGTTGGAAAAAAGACTGCAGTTGCCCATCAAAGAATAATGCTAGGAAACCAGCAGACTGACCTATCCACCCAAGATGCTGCAGCCTGAGAAGAGCCCAGACGTAGAATGGCTTGCCAGATCCTGGCCAGAAGCTGATTTGCCTGTCTAGTTGAGATATTGCACCTGAGAGAGGAAGTTCAGCTGAGCAATGGTCCATCAGAGTCACAATACACCACCACACCACACCACACCCCGCCCCCCCAAGCAAAGAGGCAATTCGGCTAAACGGCATATTGATTAATAATGAATTTCGTGTACTTACGAGTTGTCTTGGCCTATAGGTTGTGCCTCACTGCCATTATACTTTAGACTCTTGCCTATTCTTTTCCCTTCCCGGACTCTGGAAGTGTTTATGGGAAAGTATGCTCTTGGTTTGGGGGAAAACTTTTTGTAATTGCCATTCTATGTCATTTGAATAGATGCCTTTGGTAAAGATCTGAATCTATTGCCCAAGGTCGTCCAGGTGGTTTGTGACAGAGCTAGGAATCAAACCTGGATTATTTGACTCTAAGTTTGATGCACCTTCCTCAATAACACACTGCTTTTTTGTTGTTGGGTTAGATGTTACCTGATAATAAAGCAAGTTTTTTTTTTTGAGGAAGAAAAAAGATCCGAGTCTACCAACAGATTGTTAAGGAAAGCACACTGGTGGGGACTCATAAGCTAGTGTTTTATATGATGACCACCCATAGGGTTACACCTATGAGACAGGGGACAACACTATCCCTGGGATCTCGTTGGCATCAGCTTCCCTGATGCCACTTCTTAGACATCTAGGGGCATAAAAATTCCCAGCTACGTAGGGTCAGAGTTTCTCAGACTTAGTGGGTGTCTAATATCACATGACTTGCCATACTCTGATGATTTTCCCAACCAGATGAATTTCCAGATGCATACAGAGAAGTGAGTGCCACTGTATCCTTGTTGCATATTCTTGCTATGTCAGGGCAAATAGCAAGAAACAGGAACAGAAGAGAGCAGAAAATGTGTGGCTGTGGTCCAGTCTCAGGACTGCACTTAAATAACCAGAGCAGAGAGCTCAGAACATGGGGGAGCCTACAGTTGTGTTACTTTAAATCTCTGTAGCCTTCCAGTTATCTGATTGAATCTGGGCCAGCAGCAATGTACTGGAGTTCCAACAGGAGCATATAATCAATTGTGTTTCCTAGATCTAAACTAGGGTTAGGAACTTGCAAAGCTCAGACTAAAGAATGGTGGGCAGACTTCCCCTTAGATCAGCGGTTCTCAACCTGTGGCTCATGACCCCTTTGGGGGTCGAATGACCCTTTCACAGGGGTCACAGGGGTCGCCTAAGACCATTGGAAAACACATATTTCTGATGGTCTTAGGAACCAAGACACTGCTCCTCTATCCGTCTCCAGGTGGGTCCACCCATATGCAGATACATCCATATATGAGTATTAAAGGGTCGTGGCATTAGGAAGGTTGAGAACCACTGCCTTAGATCCTACCACTTCGAGTATACTGAAGTCATCCTTGAGAACAAATTACTTGATACCAGAGAAAGCATCATCATTACCCCATAGAAAACAAATCAGTACCAAACAAGGCCCCAACATTCCCTCCAGAAGTTCACAGAGCCTGGTCCTAAAACAAAGCCCCAATTCAAGAAGTAAGGCAGGAAGAATGAGGAACAATAAAAAGTTGTTGCTGAGTCATTTTTCAGGCTTGTTCAACTCTTTGTGACCTCATTTGGAGTTTTCTTGGCAAGGATACTGGAATGATTTGCCATTTCCTTTTACAGCTCATTTTA
>CM053583.1:218703973-218734551 GCA_028627135.1 Pseudochirops cupreus
GAAGAGACGGCATCAAGCAGAGAACACGCAAGCTGAGCATGATCCTCCCCAGTATCTTCTTTGTAAAGAGAGGGCAAGAAGCAAAGACAGGGTAAAGCATGAGAGAATAGGATGTGCAATTAATAATGGTAACCGCACATAGGAATGGAGGGCAAACTAAAATTAACCCGTACGAAAGGAAGAGCAGAGCAAAATGGATTAGGAAACAAAATCTAATAAAATTGTTTTAAAGAAACACACATGAAACAAAGATTCACAAAGAATTAAAATAAGATGCCGGATCAAAATCTTTTATGCTGTTAATGCTTTTTTCATATAAGGGTTCCCTTCTATCTTAACACCCTCTCCATTTACCAATCTCCTCCATTCCCAAGGTTTCAGTGACGATCACTACCACAGCTACGTGTTCAAAACCTCAAGAATCTAGCATGTGTTGCAAATGTAAAATGCGTGTGGTTATTCAGTGTTTAGAACTTGCTGGTACCAAAACTAAAATCTGACTCTGGTACTTAATTGTGCTCCTCAGTGATACAGCTCATTAGAAGAATCTACCTGCATTGTGCACTGAGAGGTGAGCTGTAAGTGACTCTCGCTTGTGTCCCAGAAGCTTGAATTCAGAGGCATAACCCACGGAGCACTTGGGGACATGTAGAATGGTGGGCTTGTGGGAATGAGCTGTTGCCAGATTCCTCTCTTTTATGTAATAGTTTGCATCAATTTTAAGTTCTTCTATCTCTATTGGCACATCCTGTGGTGCTACGGTTTTGTTTGTACTGTTAATTTGCCTCATCTGAAGTTTGGTTTGTCATATATCATGATTATTTTTTTTTTGCTTTTTTTTTTGGAGAGGAAAGGTAGGGCAGTTGGGGTTACGTGACTTGCCCAAAGTCACACGGCTAGTTTTGTGTTAAGTGTCTGTGGCCATATTTGAACTCAGGGCCTCCTGACTTCCGGGTCAGTACTCTATTCACTGTGCCACCTAGCTACCCCCAATACATCATGATTATCATGTCAAAGTCATATATGAATGAGAAGTGAAGCTGGAAACTTAGCAAGAGAAGATAAAAGTTAAAGACTTTTGAAAGACTTAATAAGAGTTTGACAGGTACAAGTACTTGATGATCTATTAAATGCTACACGTACAAATTAGTTGAACGTTACTAATATAAAAACATTAGAGTTCACTCCATGACAATTTATGTGAATGGTTTCCTATGTCATGAACACCAGTAAATGAAGGAACTTGTATAAAATGGTAACTGTCATGATTACAGTTGCATATTGTCATTTACATGGCACCCTATCTTGACTTTGGTTTCTTCCATTATGTTGAATACATCTATTCCAGGAGACTCACTGAATTAGAAGTCGTTATTGATGTGGCAAACATGCTGATTAAGGAGCAGCAAATCCCCTACCTCTACTAACAATGGGAAGATAGCAACATGAAACACATTTTGAAACGGTAATTAGTTTCTGTGTGACATATTAATTTCGAATCAGTCTCATGTACATGGGCGCATTATGAAGGATTAGAGACGTGGCTTCATGAAGATATTGGCAGGACTTCTCTAAAGATCCCATTGTTTTCCACTCTGGAAAGGGAATAACCTTCCACCTGGACAAACATTGGCCAGACCATCATTCTCCTTGGATAGTATGACATAGTACATGAACTGACTGTTCTAAAAGTAGACTTTGTCCAAGACCAAAGCAAGATTAAAAGAAACTAGATCCAGCAAAATTATTCAGGGTCAGTCAAGTTATTCCCACACCAAAATATGGACAGAATACAATCAACATTATCCTGTTTCATAGTAAAGTCTCCTGGTCCTTGAAGAAAATTACCAACTACTTTGCAAAGATCTTTTGCAGAATTTTCTAACCTGTATATTTAGACAAGAAAAAATATTTGAAAGGCCAAATTGAACCAGAGACATGCTATAACAACAGATTTCTCCAAATAAGGACATCTACTACAAAAAGACAAAATATGAGAAAAATGTTCCTTTAAGAGTAGCTCCACCATTCCTACAATTGTCAAATTCCCATTTTTTTGTGCCCATATGTATCCTTTATTGATAGAGCTTGTTTTTATAGCTCTTTGGGCAGGTAGCCTTTTCCCAGGGAATACAAAATCCCCCAAACTTGTACATTAGTCTTAACCTTGCCACCCTCTTCCCATGGAGCCAAATTCTTTACAGCCCTAAAGTTAGGCACCAGAGGCATAATTGTAGTTACTGGCTACACTGACAATCCATTAAGTATGTGACTAAACAACCAGATTCTCATTCTGTTCAGGGATGCTAGAGGGTTTTTCTCAAAGTCTATTGGCTGATCTGTGTATTCATTATTATCAATTCATTCTGAATCACTCCTATATCACAAGAAAATATAAGTGCATTACTTTATATAGAAGGAGTCGAACGCAGATTTTTGTTTGAATCTTCAGAGCATCTGTTTACTGCCATAACTTAATTTAGTCTAGTGTTCATATGAATGTGTCTGTTTGTGTAGATGTGACACCTGCTCATGTTTAGTTTCCATTCTCTATCTCCACCCAGCATTCAAATAAGTGGATCTTCGCTTCCCTACTTGTGTGAAGTTCTAGACCTAGCCACTTTATTTATCATTCTTCAACATCCCCTTTGACACATAGACCTCTCTATCCATTGAAATCATACAAATAACTTGAATTTTACATAATTTAAAATCAATTTTAATTTGTGAGATCACCCCAGTCCTTCAGCAAAATAAAATACCAGGCTTTCCTCCATCGCCTTCTTCCTTTCACAAGACCGCTGTTTGAACCACTCATATGTTTATGTGGGGAAAAAAAACTTTTGAGGAGCCCTTGCTGCTGATTTGACAAAGAATAAAAACAGAAAGGATCTGGGCACTTGGCAAGTTGCCTTTGACCTTAGCAGTGAGCCACTGACATCATTCTGCCTCAACTAAGCTGGATTCTGTTTTATTAACTTTTACAAGTAGCTCTTTCTTCTTCAGTCTGAGTACAGATTTGGGAGGGGGAGGACTTGCACACCAGGGGAGAGCACATTTTCTGTTCTCTAACCAGGATCTTAAAAATACATTTTACTTCAGTATCTAAATTACATGAGGCAGGTTGGCATGTTCTTTTTTCCCCCATGCATGAACTCTGTTCTTAATGTGAGTGTTAAATAATCCTTTATGCTTTTATTTCTGTGATGGCTTGGATGAGTCGGATATTAAATATGACTAGTTCAGATGTCACATATTGATACAGAGGATATGTGTCAGCTTTTAGATGGAGAATAATTGGATTCATATCTGTGTTATGTTTTCAAATTGCTAGGTCAGATCTGGGTCTCCCGCTGTAAATTCTTCAATGCTGGTCCAAGTAAAAGGAATGTGACAGATTTAATACCTGGAATAAGTTATTAACTGTAAGGATGCATAAAACAGTGGCCCAGCTGAGTAGAGAATATTGCCCTCCTCATAATTCTGTTAGAGAAAATGAAAGGATTTTTTCCATTTGAACTAAATATTTTCCTTGATTAACTAGCTTTGAGGAAACCAAATTTGTGTTCTCATTAAAAATATCTTCCTTTCATTCCAATGAACACTAGTCACATTGGTTCTTATATGATAGCCTTACTAATATAATATGTATAATTCATCACAGCCAAAGTTTGAGAAGATGGATTTAATGAGAACAAAGGACTTTTTAAAAAGTGAGATACATAATGTAGCTTATGTGAAGTATTTTATATATCTTAAAATGCTATGTAAATATCATATATTATTATTGTCATTCATCTCACTGTTTTCAATAGAATTCGAATAAAAATAGTGCAAGTACATAGACGCTATCCTATTGTTCTTTTTCTGTTCTGTGTTTTGGAGACTATGGTACAGGTGGGTTTTTAAAACTTTTTTCTAACGGAATTAACATATATTAAACTCATTTTTCAAAGTTCACTGAAAGTTATCTTGGAGACAACTTCAATGGCAAAGTGATGAGGTTTAGATTTGTTTTTCTAGGTTTTTCAAAGCTTTCCTCTCCACATAGCTTGGAAATTATAAGTATTTAGGATGGTGGCATCTATTTAAAATGTTGATCTTAAATTTTTATAAATCGATGTGTTAATTAATCAATGTGAACCTTTATAGCACACTCATAATTGTGAACCGAACATGAGGGTGCCATAAAAGACCTTCCGAGAATGCCCAGATTGCCTAGCATGGGAACCCTCAAGTCTCCTACCACATGGGTGAGAGTAACTTGACTCAATCTTCTCAGTACTAAAAATGCAGCCTATGCAGGCAGTCAGAGGAGGTTGCACCCTTCCAGGTGGAAAGTGACAGAAAGCAGCTCCATGCTAAGCAATATGGACATACTCTTATGAACACCCAGGACACCTTCATATTAAGAGATCTGAGCATGCTCCAAAAGCCCTATTATAAATATTTTGTCTAAAGGACTGTGGGCAATAGTTTTGTCTCTGATAATTCTCCAGTTCCATTAAAGTTTGTTTGTTGTATTTTCGAGGATGTTTGGAGGTTTTATACGGATTTGTATAATCATATTATGAAAGCTAGTGAACTCCTGACATATAAATTCTAGTCAGTAGCTAGAATTATTATATTCATGTATTATTGTTATTATTATCCTCTTTGAAGAAGAACCTATTGACATGATGGAGGGAGTGAGACAATGGCAAAATAGGATGATGCCAGCCTTAATGATGTACAACAGGCATTCTGTGTGCCCCAAAACCATTATAGTAGTTATGAATCTCTGACAGGAACCCAAAAATGCTGGTGAATTAAGTTCAAGCTATACCACTAATTGGGTAGCCAATACAGTACAACTGCACCTCAGAGTCAAAGAAATGGACAGGATGGCATAAAGTTGCAAGCTAGTCTTACTTGAACCTATCCTGATACAGCTTGACACAAAGAATAGTTGAATAAGTGGAGATTTTTTATGTTCTGCTACCAAAAAAAATGCAAGACAAATCAGAAATACCAACATCTCAACTGTTTTTACTTCACTAAAGGTGTCTCTGACCACCAAAGCAGGCAAACTATGAGTGTGAATGAAACAGACTAAAGAAAAGAACACTTTTTGGACAGGGTAGAGAATAGAACAAGGGGGGGGGGGTGGAGATAGGAAGAAGGGACATGTAATCAGTCTCCCACAATATGCCCACTGTGGCGAGGTTCTGCATAATTACACATGTACAGCCTGTATTTAATTGCTTGTCCTTCCAGTGGGGATGAGCGATGAGAGAGGAAGGGAAAGAATCTAGAATTTAAAGTTCTATAATCAAATGTTAAAAAAATATATATATATATGTATACATATATATTTATAATTATTATTAACTACATCCAACTGGGAATTAAGATACACAGGCACTGTGGTAGGGAGATCCATCCTGCCCTTCCAGAAAGTCAGAAAGGCCAAGGGGGAGGACATAGGAGAGAGCAGATTGGGGGAGGGGTTATATAGTGGGATGGCTGTTTTGAGGTATTGGGTAAGAGAAAGATGGGGAGAAAATTTGTAACTCAAAATCTCATGGAAGTGAATGATGTAAACAAGAAAATAAATCAATAAATTTTTTAAAAGTCCAAAAAAAAAAAAGAACACTTTTATTATATGCGAGTATCATGACAAAATTGGAAACAGATCTCATGTATAGGAAATGGCTTCATATTGCTTTCTGTCACCCTGCATCCTCATATCTGAGTCACATGACAATATATTACCAAATACTACATGGTAACTGTGAGGCAAAAAACCTATTCTAAATTAGAGGAAATAAGAGATAAAACTGAGAAGCTACTGAAATCTGAAAAGGAAAGAGCAAGGAACCTGAAGCCATTTAAAATTTTCATTTAATAAAAACTCCAGAGATTATATCTAAAAATTAAAAGGATGGGAAAAGAAATATCAATGTCAGAAATTATTTTGAAAAGGAGATGGGCATACTTAGACTGGAATTTTGAAAAACCATTTTCTAATTCAAATGACAGTCCAAATATACTAAAATGAAATAATTCAATAAAGCTGGAATTCACTATTAAGTATCATGAATGATCTGGCCTCAGACACTTAACAATTACCAGCCGTGTGACCTTCGGCAAGTCACTTAACCCCAATTGCCCTTCCAAAATGCAAAAAAAAAAAATTCGAGAGTATCATGCACGAATGTTTTTATGCAATATTTTACAGAAAGTATACAAAATTTTCAGGAGGACTTGCACAAAATAAACAGTATATGCAATTGCTATTTCCTCAGAAAGAACTGTAGGAAGAAAGGTGAAGTTACCCAGGAATTCTCCTAAAGACAGAGCAGACATCAAACACGTGGGCATTGTTAATATAATGAATGACAGAAGAGTCATATCAAAGGATGTGACCAAAATTCCACAAATCTGGAAAACAGCAGAATCAATTAAGATCTATAATTATTGGCTCAAATGCTTCACAGTAGCACATGAATTAGTAGCTTTCTAACAGATGCAAGATTTTTTAACAGAAGGCATCACAAATTTACTACCAAAGAATAAGAGCACCAGTCTCTTTCAAATAGAGACCAATTACATATTTACATTCTTTGTATAAAGCAATCACAGCTTATATCAAAAGAAATCTTTAAGTATAAACACCTACAAAAAACAGTGCATTGACTAGGGAGCAAAAAGAGTATGCCAAAAAATCTCAGGCTTATAAAAAAGTTATTGACTAGTTAATTATTGAATAAGCCACTTAAAAGCATTATCTACACTGCCTTTGGTTAGCTTAAAGTCTTTGATTCAATGACTTTGACTCAGTCCATATTCGTGACATTCTTATATTGTAAGTATATAAAATAGACTCAGATATAATAAGAACACTAGAATATTTGATGTCCACATAGAAACTTGTTCTCTATTTAAAATGCATTGCCAATACAATGATCTAAGACAATTGCAAAAGATTCATGATGGAAAATGCTATCCACATCCAGAGAAAAAAACTATGGAGTCTGAATGGAGATTGAATCATACTATTTTTTCTTTTTTGTTGTTTCTGTTTTTTCTTTCTCTTGGTTTTCCCTTTTGTTCTGATTCATCTTTCACAACATGACTAATGTGAAAATACGTTTAATATGATTGTACATATATAATCTATATCAGATTGCTTACCTTCTTGGTAAGAGAGGAGGTAGGGAAGCAGAAAAAAATTTAGAACTCAAAATTTTATAAAAGTGAATGTTAAAAACTTTCTTTACATGTAATTGGAAAAAATAAAATACTATTAAAAATAAAGTAAAATGCATTGTCAGGCACACTATAAAACACCCCATAACATGGAGAACAATTGACAACAAACACAGAATTTCAAAGAAAGTAAACCTCATTATGGTTTTACCTAGCTATAAATTCATTATCATCTCTCCTAAGTAGAACTTAGCAAGCTTTCAATGTTAAAAAGGGAGTTGAATCAAAATATCTAATCACTTGGTATACTTGGAAGACGTCAATCTATGTATTCTAAGAAGACCCATCAGTTCTCTTCCACCTTTTGAGTGAAGAAGTCTTAATCTCTCTGTAACATGGTAGACCTTGTGCTTCATAAAAATTATATGGATTTTTATGAGGCTAACTTCCAAATCTATTGTATTCCATGCTATAGTTGCAACAGTGGAATTCCAAGACTAGAATTATGTAGGTATTAGTTGTTTTAAATATGTTCTTCTCAGTCAGTGTTCATTTCAGTGTGTCTGTTAGGCTTTTAACTTAGCCATAGAATCTTCCCTAACATCTGATACAGAGTATGATGTCCCTTGCCTGAAGGAAATCAAACTTTTTGTAGATATCCGCTTCATCCATTGGTTCATTGTGGCCAACAGATTCAAGCTCAAACCCTTTGGTCTCTATTTGGAACTTGGCATATGTTAGGAAATTTACATGTATTGAAGCTAAATTATACTTTGAATATGATTGGAGAAAGATTCCAAGATATGAAGGAACTGTTTACATATCTCAGTGTGAGCCATATATGAATAGTTTTGGAGGCTCGTTTTTTTACTTTTAGAAGTATTATTTTTTCCTAGAGTAGTCTTCAGGTAATATGTCCTGTGTTTTGTTAATATGGTATAGGTGTGGTGAGGCTATTTTTAAGGAATATTTAATTACATAATATTTGGGGTTCTGGTGAATGAGTAGCATTAGTAAGAAATTAGAACATAATTCAAGGGTCAAATGTACTAGAATTTATTCCAGTTCTCTGCTACTAACTCATTTGTGACTATACAAATATATCCTCTATGGGTTCTAATTTCCTTATCTGTATAGTGGTGATAATATTTAGAACATAATTTTTAAAATACTGAGATTAACTGCTACCTGATAGCTAAAACCCTTTTGGCTGTATGAGATTATTTTGCTGTATTCTCAAACACCTCATACTTCACCCCAAAAAATAGAAAAAAAGAGGTTATTCACTTTGAGCTATACTTTTTCTTCATCTCATATTCCCATGATATCATTCCCCATTATTTCCTCCACTCTAGCAAAGAACTGGCCCTTCTCCTTGCCAAAGGCAACTTCTTTTCTCATACCTGTTATGCTATCCCCTCCTATCTTCTCCAACAGATTGCCTCCTTTATCATCCCCTCCTCTCCAATCCATTCTCTACCTGTCTACTGCTTCCTTCTTTACTGCTTACAAACATGCCAAACATCCTCCTTAAAAACCTTCACTAGATCCTACCATCCCACCAGGTATCATTCCCTATCTCTCCTTTCATTCTCAGATGGACTCCTTTAAAAAGCTGTATATATTAACTGCCTCCACTTTCTTTCCTCTTTCTCATTCTCTTCTAAACCCTATGCAATCTGGATTCTCACTTTTTTATTTAACTAAAAATGCTCTCTCCAAAGCTACCAATGATCTCATAATTGCCAAATCAAATGACCTTTTCTTTTTTTATTAATTGATTTGTTTATTTACTTTTAGTTTACAAGATTCAGTTCCACAATCCCTTGAGTTTCAAATTTTCTGCCTTCCCTCTCCCTCCCCCCACCCTTGGCAGCATGCAATCAAGTATAGGATCTGCAAATTCTTTCACATTGGACAACAGTCTGGCCATATAGAAGGGTTGTAACCAATGGAGTGTACAATGGGAAAGAAGAAACAAAACCAGACTTGGAAAAGAATGATAGCATGTATTGCTTCAGTCTCCATTTAAACTCTAGTCTTTCTAGATCTTTCTCTGAATGTAGACATCTCCTTCCATCCTGAGACTTGTAGAGTTGTCTTATAAACTGTGCGTTGCTGAGAAGAGTCCATTTTATCAAAGTTGGTCATCACACATACTATGTGTCTGTGACTGTGTACAAATTTTTCCTGGTTCTGC
This sequence comes from Pseudochirops cupreus, assembly GCA_028627135.1. Lineage (NCBI taxonomy): Eukaryota > Metazoa > Chordata > Mammalia > Diprotodontia > Pseudocheiridae > Pseudochirops > Pseudochirops cupreus. The sequence goes on from CM053583.1 coordinate 218,713,365, forward strand.
TCTTCTCCCTCAGCATCAGTTTGTATAAGCCTCTCCAGGTAAATATGAAGTCCAACTTCTCCCCATTTCTTATAGCACAATAGTATTCCATTACATTCATATACCACAACTTGTTTAGCCATTCCCCAGTTGATGGGCATCCCCTTAATTTCCAGTTTTCAAATGACCTTTTATTAATATGCATCCATCTTCATCTCTCTGCAGCATTTGAAACTGTTGATCATTTCCTCTCTCTATAAAACCTCTCCTCTGTGATTCTCCTCTGATTTTTTTTTTTTGTGACACTGCTTTCTTTTGATTTTTGCCTTGTATTTCACCAATGCACTACCTACTGCAGCTGCTATGAATGTGCAGATGTATTCCCAGGTTTGACTTGCAAAATATAACAGACTCTCTTCCTAGAAAATGAAGCCAAGATATTTATTCAAATACCAGTAAGCCAAATCCATCATAGTAACCAAGAAGTCTATATACATTGCCAATTCAGGGAGCACCGACACCCCAAGAGCTCTTTTTAAGACAAAATCTATACAAGTCACCAATTCAGGAAACACAAATATCCCAAGCCTTCCATCCTTTAGATCTCCCCACAAAATAAGTTCCCCTGGCAAAAATCCTCCCTCTCTCACTCACACTAGCTGCTCTGCTTTGCCTGCTCCCTCTTTCCCAGCTCAGTCTCACTCCCTCTTCCTGCTCCACCCTTTCTGTTCCACCTGTTTGGCAAGCTCCTCCCACCACAGGCTCAAGTGACTCAGGCTCAAAGCAGGTCACAAAGGCCTATTAATGGGCAAGAAAGATCTTCCCATCCCATTAACAATACATTGACAATACACCTTGAATATCTGACTGCTTCTCAGACTTTGCTGCACCATCATCCATGTCACACCAATCAACTGGATTGTCCCCAACGCTCTGTCCTGGACAACATTATCTTTTCTCATATTGATGATCTCAAGAGCTCCCAAGGGTTCAATTATCACCTCTGTGCAGATAATTAACAGATGTAAATATCCATTCCTAATCTCTCTCCTGACTTCCTTGTGCACGTTGCCAACTCCCCATTGGGTATTTCAGACTGGAGGTCTTATAGACCTCTAAAACTCAACATGTCCAAAATAAAATGTATTACCTTTTCCCTCAAATCCATCCCTCTTCTGAATTTTCCTATTCCTGGCACTATCATCCTTCTAATCAACTAGGTCTACAACCTCCATGTATAGCAACCTTGAGTCCTCACTATCACCTATATATCCAACTACTAACCAACACACACACAAAGTCTTGGTGGAAAATGGACTCCAATTTAAGTACAATTATAATATGTAAGGCATATGATATCCTACCTATTTCATTTTGTGCATTTGAAGCATTATTTTTAGATCAGAGCTCATAGACTTTGCTTGACTGGCAGAAAAAGAAAAAAAAAGATTAAAAACCTCTACTATGAAGAGAGAAAAGACACCAAGTAACAAAGCACTTTTGTCATATGTGCTCTTATCACACATGCCTCAGATGGTACCACCATCCTTCAAATCAACCAGGTCTACAACCTCCATGCATATCATCCTTGACTCCTCACTCTCACTCACTCATAAATCCAACTAATTACCATTTGACAAAAATACTTGGTTTTTCACAGTCTTTTCTCCATTCACAGCAAAGGTTCTTAACCTTTTTTTATGTCATAGACTCCTTTGCCAAGGAAGTGAAGCCTGTTACCTGTCATCTAAGAATAATATTCTAAATGCACAACATGAATATATAAGATTACAAAGGGGAAAAAAAATCATAAAAATAAACATGTTCAAAGACCTACTGAAAGAGGGTCTAAAGATCAGAGATTCAGTGTCCATGCTTCCTACAATCCTCAATTCCCCATAAATATAGAAACTTCTGCTGGGCTTCAAGGGTCAGCTCTTCAGTTAGGTCCACAGCTGACATTTCTCTGTTCCTTATGGAAACAGTTGTATCCTTGAATGACTATCTTTTCACATCTGTCGATTTCTCCTTTCAAAGACTGCTATCACTCTGGTGGCCATTGCTACCACATCTGACTATTGTAGGATCCCCATTTGGGATTTCTGAACGGATCTTATCCAGTCCTCCCCAGAAAATAAATCCCTTCGGAGGCTTGACTGGAGCTCTTCTACCAGTAAACTGACCTGCTGCTGGACTCTGAAATTTTGAACTGGTTTGCTGCTTTACATGAATACACATGATAGACACATACAACATGTATATGTGTGTATATATACATGTATATGTATGTATGTGTGTATGAAAATATACATGGATACATGCCCAAAATTGTCTAAACCAATCACAAGATATTTCATTTGTCTTTATGCAAACATCAAAGTACATTTGTCCTTTTGAATTGATTCAAATTGTTTGTGCCAAGTGTACACTTTTGATTGATTGGTTCAATTGAACTATTTGGGCCTTCTCTGATTCATTAATTGACACAACAATTTCATTAACACCAATTTGGAAGTACATTTAAAAACTGGCTACTCTGAGAAATTTTTCCAAGCTATTTCCTACTAGTTATCTGACACATTTCAGAATCATATGATTTAGAGAAGGAAAAGATTTTAGAAACCATCTAGTCTGACCTTTCACTTTATATATGAGGAAATAGAGATCAAGCAAGAAAGTCCCCAAAGGCCCAGAAGTGTCATATCAGAATTTGAATCTAGATCCTTTGATTCAAAATCAAATTTTCTTTCCATTAAAGTGAACTTCTTTACTCTCATCAAAGCACTGATCCTAATGTAGTTGACATGATCATTGCCTTTAAACTGGACTGGCAAGGATTCTTGCCAGTTTTAAATACAATTTGTATTTTGCCACATACTGGAAGAAATTATTATTTGAGGGGGTAGGAGAGATCATGAGCCTGTGCTAAATTTGACTTGCTGAATTTATATTGTATATAAAGATGACCCTATTTACATACTATTAGATCAAACTCTGTTTCAGGGCCATTTTTCTGGGGCTTAATCTGATCCATTGTCTTCTCACTGTATCTCTCTTGCTACCAGTGTTATCAGTTTGCAAAAAGGTTAGCCAAAATTAGGACTCAGTTTGTAACGATGAAACAAAATTAATATATTTAAAGATATATGAACCTGCCTCCCACTTACCTCAAATTAACCTAAAAGTTCATTTATCATTCATTCATTAACAAGCATATTTTTATTACCTACAATATGCACAATAATGTAGCTTGTGCAAAAGTAGAAATCCAAGTATCCGTCCATAGACTTACTTACTAACAGTTTAGCTTTTATATTGTGGATACCATGGCAGTACAAGTACTGAAAGCATAAAGGCTTTTGATTTTTGAGCAAACTTATAATCTATTCAGTATAACTCAGTATAATTCTTTTTTTTTCTTTTGGAACAGTACCTCATTTTTGTACTACCATTGAAGTAAAAGCTTATCCCTCAAACTTCCAATCTGTTGCTCAACCTTGTAAAACCAACAAAAGTAGACACATCTTTAACTATTACTGTACAAAGAGTAGTGTTAGTATAAAGAAAAAATAATTGTCTTCAGAAGAGCTTAACATGTATTGTATTAAATTTCTGCCAACAGAGATGCTGAAACTAACAAATTTAACCATGCCCTGATGCAGGGGCTATTTTCTGTTCTGAACTTAACAGCACAGTCATAGAAAAGATAGTCAGAGGAAGGGTATAAAGATAGTTTGATAGAAAGGATGAGAAGTGACCCCAAGATTATGCAAAGCTATACCTACCCTATGCCCAGCTGCTTTTTGTCTATGGTTTAGAAGTTTACCACCAGAATCTGTACCTTGTCTGCCAGTCTGAAATAACACAATATAGGTCTGGCACGTCAGCATCCTTCAATGACGTGGGAAACCATTTTGAAGTGAACAAAACTGAACTTGGTCACTAAAGAACAAATGGATACTTGATCAAAGGGAGGTCATCTATCATCCATTCTACTGAAACAGGTAGAATGCCATCCTGACTTGGTTCAGGTCTGTTGTTGTTCTTGCTTATTTGATTTAAATTCACTGGAAAGCCTCCCATTGCCTTGGGGGAGAGCCAGCTGGAGTGAGAAGCAATTGGCCAAATGCTGAAGTTTTAAATTTTATCTTTTAATGTTCAAGAGGAGGAGGGGGAAGCTCTATCATGGAGTGGCTTGAATCGTGGTTTGTTTTCATATTCTTCATCATGCTTTGATGAAGTAGAGGTGGTTTTCAAGATGTCACCCCATAGTTAAATAAACCTAGTGTATGTTCAAAGTCAACAAGCTGCATGGAACCTGTGGGGGATTATGGAAGAGCCAATTTGATCAATTACTTTTCATTCCTGAGGGCTCTGGATGAGACAGAAGCCAGTGTACACAGTTTGGCAGACGAAGAATCCATTTGGTCAACACATGCCAGGATGGTAATGAACATTCCTTAAAACTTCATTTTTCATCTCAAGGAGAGAATAACACTAATCCCAGTCCCTGCTACTCAAAAGCAGCCAAGAAGATAACTGCAAATATTTTTTTAGGGAGCCAGAAACTTGCATTCCATTAGGATAGACCAAGATTAGTCATTGGCCTCTCTTCTTATACTTCAAAAAGTTGCATATTCGGTTTTCTTGGCAGCTTCCTAAACTTTACATTTTCTTTCTTATTATTTTTACATGGATAAATAGCTTGAAAACTAAATCAAGGAAGAATTGTCCAAAACTGTTAGTTAACATGCAATATGAATGGACATAGATATAAATGATGATATAGATATACAGATTTAAATATATTATAAATTCTATATATCTAGGAGGATCCACCACACCACTGGCCTAAGAACTGAGAGGCTGGGTTGATATATTCTCTGAGATTATCTGAATTAGAGAAGGTATGTCGCATGGTTCAACACTACTGTCCAATCTTATAGCATGAGTGGAGTGGTCAGCTGACTGAAAGCACAGGTGGGACAGGGTATAGGAGTAGGAGCCAGAGAAGTGGTGATAGCAGTAATTTTGAGGGCCTGCTATTGACAGATTATCATCAACACACTTCAGAAACAGGAAGCAACATCAACTTTGGTTCATGCATTTCAGATAAGCAGGTGTAAATTGGATCTAATATCACAGCATCATCATTACCACTTGTTTCTTCAGTTGCATACACATGACCCTAACCAAAACTCAGAACACTGCCCCCCACTCATATGACATCATTTACATTCAAGGAGAGATCCAAGTATCTCTGCTGAACTTTAAATGACATGAATACTTGGGGAAATACGGGGAGAGTCTGAAAGTCTCATGCCAAATATCACATTATTCATATTCAGTTACTCTCCCACAGTGTTTTATTACCACTTCAATCTCTCCACATCACTGAAGGAAGGATCTATCCATCACCTCTTGCTTTAGGTTTATAGTCTTAACACTCTGGAATCCTAAAAAGCTCACATCAGCAGCAGCAGCAGCAGCAGCAGCACCAGCAGCATTTATATATCATTTTAAGTTTCCAAAGAATTTTTCATATGTTAACTCATTTGCTCTTCACAGCCTTATAAGGTAGGCTTTTTATCCATTTTACAGATAATGAAATCGAGACTGAGAGAGGTTAAGTGAGTTGCCTAGGGTCCACAGATAATAAGTGAAGCAAGATTCAATATCAAGTTGACCCCACCTTCCACACACTATCCACCTAGCTGCCAAGCTCTCCTTCCAAAATGCTTTCAATTACTCTTATTGCCTCCTGCTTCCTTAGGACTAAGAACTATGGAAGGTGGGCAGCTAGGTGGCTCAGTGAATAAAGCACTGGCCCTGGAGTCTGGAGGACCTGAGTTCAAATGTGGCCTCAGACAATGACCTTGGGCAAGTCACTTAACCACAATTGCCCTGCCTTTCCCCCTGCAAAAAAGAAAAAAAAAAGAACTATGGAAGGAATTTACCCTGCTGTCTCCCCACTCTCAACACAGCAGCATAATTAGGTCTTTCCTCTTCCCAACCCCACAATATTTCTACCTTCTAATACCTAATTTCCATTTTCTTACAAGCTACTAACCTCTTATGATGCTTCATCATGAGAAAAAACTATCCTAGGTTGTCAAAGGTTATACAAGTAAGCACAAATTCTACAGCAGTTCCTGCCAAGATGAAAAGAATTCAAGTATAGACCTGGTAGTCTTCTATCCAATGGCCAGCCTGGTTAAGTTCCAAAATGTCATCATCTGAATGTCGACCACCAGATGAAGAGTTTTTCAGCCATGGTGACTCATGATAATCATCTGCTCAATTAAGGAAAAATGCAAACCACATTACTGGAGAGAGTCTCTATACAAATAATATTATACCTCCTTTAGCCAAATATTTCAGCTTTCTCTTTACTGAGAGGCAATATGGACAGAAAGCTCATAAAATCATCAGGAAAAACCAGGTTCAAGTCTTGTTCCTGAAAATACCAGCCAAATGATACAACTACCCCTAAAACTCCATGCTGTATTGATTATAAGTTCCTCACCAGAGTCCTTACACTGATGCAATCACAAATTGGACCAAAGTAGCCTTAAGGTATAAATTTAAGATGTTTCTGCTGCAGTTCTATCCTTATACCTCATTGTGAAGTAGGAATAACGATGATTTCTCAAAAGCTGTCAGGAAAACACAAGTGGAAAGGCTTCAGGTATGAATTCAGTAATGTCCTCAATGTCTGATGTCCAAAGCCACAGAATGGATAAATACAAGGAGGTTCATTACCAGGGTAGCATTGAAATGTTAAACTTTTTGGTCACTGCAACTCTGCAGACCATCCACTAACTTTCTGTGTGCCCTTGGACAAATTATTTAACCTCCTGAGTCTCAGTTTCTTCTTAGGCATCCAAGGTCCTTTTCTGTGCTAGATTTATAAGCTTATGAGCCTACTTATGCACAGAGGGGCTGAAACCCGCCTCAGTGGAAGGAGGACCAACACCAGTCACATTCTGAATTATTTCAGGGTTAAATATGGTTGAAACTGAAGTTATAATGATATTGCAACATTTTAGAATAATTCTGATATATACATTAGGGGGGAAATTACAAAAGCCAATTTTTTTTTTTCAAATACATTTTGGCATTATTTTAAAGTATCATTAAAAGTTCTCAGGACTCAGACTCTAGAAAAGAAAATCTAAAACAAAAAAATTAGAGAGGAACAGAATTAATTTACAGATAGCTGTTCATCAACAGGATGGGAGATTGAGGGGCAAGAATTTTAAAAAGCAGACGTCAAAAGTTGTTAGGAAAAAGAATGAGTGGCCAAGAAAAATCATAGAATCATCCTCTCTCCAAATCTCTTGCAGGATCACTTCTCATCTGTCTGGTATGGTAAGTGTGTTCCTGTCTGGAAAAGGGGCAAAACTGCAGGAGTGGGAGAAAGAGGTGGGAAGAGCAGAGAGACTAGAAGTCTTACAGTTTCTTATAACCCTATTATTTAAAGAGTTTGATTGAAGGAACTAGTAGTTAACTAAGTAACATTCAACATAAAAAAGTTTGGCAATGTTGAATGATACAAATGCAGGGATTAAAAAATAATCTAAACCTTAAAGTTGTGATGAGAATACCAGGGAAATTTTCTAATGGATATATTTAACAAATTTGGTTTATTTCCCAAGGGCAAAAGTTGGAGCACCACTGCTTAAAATATTTAAATCAGTCTAGACAAACTTCCAAAAATGCCCCCCCCAAAAAAGTGTTTTCTGTACAGCACCACACTGGCTCCTAGAGGTTGTACCCAGCATGTATTTTACATTTTTAATTTCTCTGCTTCTGTGCCTCACAATATTGCTCATTTCTAGCTTCTTCCAATTTTTCCCTTTTCCCCAAGTGTTAAAAGAATCATAAGAAAGTATTAAAAGAGAGTGAAACATTGAATAATTACAAAATTCCAGTTAATAAAAAAACCACTTAAGTGGCAGCAAGATTTTAAAATTAGAAGCCTGCTAAATTAATTTTGCTCATTTAGAGTTTAATTCTGGACTCAGCATGGATTGCAAACTTCTAGATTTTGAGTCTATAATAAGTATAGTATTAACTTTAGTGAACTACCTAATTGTTTTTCCAGAGATTTAGAGAGGAGTCAGCAGGAGGATGTAAAAAGGGCTTTGAAGGGCTATTTTGTGACTTCATGCTTCATCAAATGTAGTTTCTTATTTCCATCCTGGATAGAAAATTCAATTTGAAGTACTGCCTAGAATACAAACTAAATTGGAAGTATTAGCTCAAAGTACAACATGTTATAGTGTTTGATTGATGTCAGGAGTCCATTAAACATAATCATACAATAATGTGCTGTGGACAGCACTGAATTATTTGAGTCTTTCCAAAAAACCAGATGTCTCCGTGTAAAAGAGACGAACGCCGAAACACTTTCCACAGACCAAGAAAAGACAAGTGCTCACGTTTAGGTGCCACATATTTAACCATCAGATAGAATGGGTAAGAAGTTAAAGTTATCACAACTATGTTATTAACTCACATTCTTTGATTGGTGGCATGGGGGGATAGTATTGGGTGTGGATTCAAATCCAGCCTCAGGCCACTTACTAGCTTTATGACCCTGGGCAAGTTATTTCACTTCTGCCTCAGTTTCCTCATCTGTAAAATGAGGATAATTATAGCCCCTACTTCTCAAGGCTGTTGTGAGGATCAAATTAGATAATAATTGTAAAGCACTCTGCACAGTTCCTGGCACCCAATAGGGGCATAATAAATGCTTGTTTCCTTCCTTCCTGGAACAATGATAACTTCATTCTAAAGTGTTCCAGATCACCAATCTTCCCACATGGCTGAGATATTGTGGTAAATTGGAAGTCATACTAGCTTTAATCCAGAGGATTTAGATTCAAATCCTGGTTCTGCTACTTTGGGTCTGAGGTTTCCCAACTGTAAAAGTGTAAGGTTGAACCAGATGATGTCACTTCCAATACTAAATCCTACATTAAACCCTAGAAGTAAAATGTTCTGGTATCATAAAACAGAACATCACATTCATTCCAAAATAAATATAATCACAATAAAATAGGTGTTATCCAGAGCAATATTTCCAAATGTAGAAATTGAAAAATCCTCTGGAAAACCTTTTTGTTTTTTAAGAAATCCTTTCAAGGGGTGTCAAGGTGGTGCAGTGAATAGAGTACAGGCCCTGGTGTCAGGAGGACCTAAGTTCAAATCCAGCCTCAGACACTTAATACTTACTAGCTGTGTGACCTTGGGCAAGTCACTTAACCCCAATTGCCCTGCCTTCCCCCGCCAAAAGGCAAAACTAAAAATGAAATCCTTTTAAAATAGTTATATTGTCTATATAGCTGGGGGGTTTTCTCTGAGGGTGGAATAGGGGAGACTACTATAATCATGTATATCATGAAAAAAGCATTTATTAAGGAACTCATGGTATGTTGTAGAATATTGCTCCTGAATTCAGGAGTGACCTGAATGCCTTTTCTACAAATTACTGGCTTTGAGATCCTGGACAAGACACTCAATTTCTCTGTCCCTCAGTTTTCTCATCAATGAAATGGGCACAGTACTCAGATAATTGATTATTGAGAGGATCAAATGAGATAATGTATATCAAAGTGTTCTGCAAACTTTAAAACACCACATAATTGTCAGTTGTTAGCATTACTTTTACATACTCATTTGTAACTCTCAGTGAGCTGCTAATTATGGTAAATCAGAATAAGAAGATCTTACGTAACCTTACAATGGATGAGCATCATCTTTAGCTCCTCTACCATCACTGACCATTCTCATTTGAGACTGGCATATTAAAAGCTATGGAATCATAGATCTAGGGTCAGAAGGGACTTCAAAGGTCAAAACATTTTATATATGAGGAAAGAGAAGTTAGATGACTTGCCCAAAGTCACACAAATAGTTAGCATCCAAGACAGCATGTGAATCTAGTTTTTGTGACTCCAGTTAGTGCTATTTCAACTCTATCCCACATTACCTCCCTAAATTGAAGACTTATGTAGTCTAATTCAAGGTACTTGGGAAGAGGTCTTAAATGTAAGTGTTGTCACCTCTTACTTTGGTCAAGCAAAATGCATAAAATAATGAACACAGGTTTTAGGAGACAGACCAATACTTCAAGAATCCATGATTTACTTCATCGCTGTGAGGACTTCCCCACTGATACAGACCATAGTACTTTCTTCTTTAATACTACTAGAACTACTAGAACTAAATAAACTGTTCAAATTGTTCAAGTGGTGAATTCAATTTCACCATTCCCTTTGCCTTTTGCTTCCCTGTCAAATTCGATGTCTAGCTATATCAAACTGTTTGTATGTGTATCTTCAACCCTCTTTTGTCCACTTCAGACAGGTGAGGTTTATTTAATGCCTCCCATTTCTTCCTTCACAGTTGTATACTCTTCTTCTCATGTGCTCCAACTATAAAAACTTATAAGTTACATCCCTTTCTTCTTCCTTTCAATACTAGTGTCTTCTCTTTACCTTTAATTCTCTTCCCTCTCTTCAAACCCTCAGAAGAGAATTAATTCACTTCAGTAATCTATGTTTTTCTTATTTCAAGGTATCAATACACTTTGAGGACACTAAGGTTCTGAAGGGACTCATTTCTTCTATCCATTTAGAATGTTAGCACTACATCATCATTCAGCTCTTTCTAATTGCTCAAACAAGTTTACCTTTCTATATTTTACTAAGTAGATTCTTCTCATTAAAAAGTTTCCTTTCAACTCTGGTCTTTTGATAAGGAATGTTTGAAACCCATTAAAAATTCCTTTTATTTACCTACTGCATTTTACAGGATGTTATTCTTGGTTATAAGAATATCTCCTTTGCCTTTTGGAATATTGTATTCCAAAATTTCCTCTTATTTATACTTGAATCTGCCAGCTCTTATCCCAGTTATGTATCCTTGGTATCTGAATTCTATTTTTCTGAATGCTTACAGCATTTTTGCTTTGAAATGGGAGCTCTGGGTTTTGGCTGTGACATACCTTGGACTTTTCCTTTGGAGACTCCTTTTAGAAGGTGTTCAGTGATTTCTTTCTGTCTTCATTTTGTCCTCTACTTCTACTTATTCTGCACAGTTTTCTTTTATGATGTCTTTAAGTGTCTAAGCCTTTTTTAAAAATCTTGATTTTCAGGGAATCCAGTGATTATTGAAATATTTTTTTTCTTGACTTGTTTTCTCGGTCAATTATCTTTGGTAGCAGATATTTTACATTTCTTATACTTTTCAATCTATGGATTTTATTTCTTGCTATCTTGTAGAACCATTGATTTGGGTCTGTTCTAATTTTCAGGTATTCTATTTCTTGGATAACGTTTGACACTTTCTTTTCTTATCTACTTACTTTCTTTTCAATTCTTTTCTCCAGAGAGTTGATTTTATTTTTATCTCTTGCTTCTTTTCATCTAGTTATTCCTGTTGTCCTTGTGGGAAATCCATTTTTTTTCCTTTCAGTCTTTATATGTCACTGTAATGTGGTTATATTTGTGACAATTTTTCATATTTCTTGGTGTTCTTTGGTTTACTCATCTCTTCCACTTTAGTTCCTGAATTGGAGCTTTTTTCCCCCAGGGCCAGGCTCTGCACCTTACTATACTTTTTCAGTGAAGCGGTTGTTCTTGCATGATCTCTCCTTAGGTCCCCTAGGTTCTTACACAGACTTTCACTTCCTAGGGTTGAAACTCACTGAATCTTTGAAATCCAAAGTGCTGTATCTTCAGGATGTTCCTTCGCATCTTAGGACAAAACATTAGGGGCATCAGATCCCCTAGGTCTAGACTGCCCTACTCTCATCACTGTGGCACCCCACTGCTTGGGACAGCCCTGAAGAGTAAGCTGTTGATTGCTGCTTCCCAGAATTTCTGGGGTCCCTGGGGCCTTCTGAGCACCATAGGATTTTTTCAGTTTAGCCCTCTACTCTTGCTGTTTTTGTGACATATAGCCTTGTAGCCCACATACATCCCATGTCTGGTCTTGCGCTTGTTTTGCTTAAAGAACCCCATTTCTTATTTACCATAGGTTTATGGCTGGTTTTCTGTGTAGTTTTGTAGTCCAGATGTCACTACTACATTTGTTGGTCATTATTTACCTCCATATGAACTTTTGTTAGAGTAGGTGTGAGACAACTGGGCAGCCTGACTCGCATTCAGGCAGATGTGGCATGTGAAAGGGCTGTCCTCAATTCATCAAATTCTCAATTCCCTCACAGACACCTTCAATTGAAAAATGATTTAAAGAATAAGATTATTTATATCAACCCACATCATTTTAAATGATAATTTATGTACGTTAAAGTATTGAATAAAGTATAATGAGTTGAGATACAAAATAGAAGCAGAAGAACTCTGCTGGCCCAAGGAAAGACTAACCTAGCTTGACCAATACAAATCAGAAACTTTTTTAGCACTGTCAGTCAACCCATAACTCCCAGCTTTTCCCCACGGTGGGAGACAAAACCTAATGATCACTAACTATATCTGAAAACAGCCAAGATCTCATCAACATATGGTTAATTGTCAATTAGCTATTTGTTTACCAGTGTTTCTGGCAACTCTCACACAAGTACAACAAAATATATCAGTAAAGAAATAAACAAGTTAAAGACATGATTCTTTTTCTAATTAAGAATTTATCCTCACTCTAGAGACTAACTACTTTGCAAATTGCCTTCTTAATTAATTGTTAAAGAACTCAGTATCAACAGAATTTCAGATTTATGGCAGGGGAGGAAACAACATGTTTGGTAAAAAAGACTCACGTGAGAAAACAGCACTTTGAATCAAAAAACTTTGGGACCTTGACTCTAAAAAAATGATAAGATAAATACATCTTTTACAGATGTTAACACAAAAAAATACCCGTTAATTCAGGGAGCCCAAGCAAAAGATAGATGTAAATGGAGAATAAGTACTCACTCAATCAATAAACATTTATTAGCACCTACAGAAATATCCTTGTTAAAGTTGTATGATAATTTACTTGGAAATTCTTAGCTAATTGGTAAAACACTAATTAAGATCATTAATAGCTACAATAATGTAGAGGATATGAAATATATCCACTAAATATTTCATAATATTTCTATAAAGGAATAAAAATAAATCCAGGAGGAAATTACAGAAAGATAAATATTATTTAAAAGAGCTCTAAAATGCATAAAATCTCGGGGAATCCACCCGAATAAACCACATACATGCATATAAAATAATATATTCAGAAATAAAAGGGATTTTAAATAATTGGAAGGATATTCAATGCTTGTGATTGGAATCATGTATTTGAAGCTGGAAAGATCTTTGGAGATCATCTAGTTCAACCTCCTTATTTTACAAATGAGGAAGCTAAAGCCAAAAGAAACTTCAATGGCCTGTCCAAAAATCAAATAATAAATGGAGGGGCCAAGCTTTGAATTCAGGTTGTGGAGATCTAAATCCAGCACATTTGCCACTGACCTAAAGAATTAACTCAAATATGTAACACCAACATCCATGTACTAATAGACACGTGGCCAAAGCATATGAACAAAATTTTCCAAAGAATAATAAAACATTACATATTATCTACATACGAACAATTGCTCCTAATCACTATTTATAAGAAAAAATGCAAGTTACATTGATTCATCTCAGACACAGAAAAATGACAAAGGTGACAAAACTCAAAAATATTCAATGTTAAAATGACTGGGTAAAGAACCACACTATGACAATATGAGTAGGGCTATAAATTGGTCCAACTATTCTGAATACAATTTGGATTTATGTGAAAATAGTACCTAAATAATTTATTCCATGTGATCCAGAAATCCCACTGCTATCTATCTATCTATCTATCTATCTATCTATCTATCTATCTATCTATCTACTCCAAGGAAGTCAAAGACTGAAAAGTCGTAGAATCATAGATAGATGTAGAAGTAGAAGAGACCTAAGAAGCCACCTGTTTTGACTTTATTTTTATAGATACGAAAATAGAGATACAGTAAAGTTATGCAACTTGTTTAAGATTACACAGGTGGTAAGCTTAAGAGTTTGGATATGGGGTGAGTTCCTCCAACTCCAAAGCTGGTATTCTCTTCAATCTACTATGCACTCTCATAGGTAGATAGACATATATACATATGTACATACATACATATAGATATGCAGACATAACTACATATATACACATATATTCATATACATATATTACATTAAATGTATATATTAATTTAGGTTTTTACATGTGTGTGCACCTGACATGTGTGGTATATGCATATATGTGACAGATGTGCTTTCTGGCATCAAAAAATTGAAATAACCAAGACAATTTTCAGTTGGGTAGTGGCTTAACAAATTATGGCATATGAATGTGATGAAATATTATTGAACCATAAAAATTATGTTGGGAAAACTTGAAGCTGATTGAAATAAGCAAAAGCAAAATTAAGATAACATGCTAACCACAAGAATTTTTTTTTAAAAAAAAGAACACTAAAATGAAATGAACTCTGATTCTATTGTTTTTAAATAGAAGATAATTCTCCCCAAGTAGTATAAAATCTGAGAGCGTTTTTTAAAACTTAAAATTTACATCATGTTTAAGACTGGTGTCCAGAAAATTAAGGGCAAAACAATCTACATTTTTTTTTACTACCTCTTCATTTTCTTATAAACCCTATTCCCAGGGAAAGGCATACATTCATTCATTTATTCTTTCATTCAACAACCATTTCTAAACACCAACTGGGGAGACCATATAATCATATGGAGAAACAGATGTCTCCAATTTTAGGTTCTCACACTGTAGAGTCCTATGATTGCCCTTAAACTCATTATGCTATAATTCTGGCAAAGAGGAAAATCTTTCAATTTCTGCAAATATCAGAGAAGAACTAATTACTATCTTCCAAGTATATTCTTTAATTCCTCCCCCTCTTGTCTCTTTGAGAACAGAAAAGATATTTTAGAAAATATTTAAAAACATGTTGGATACACACACGTGTGTATGTATGTATGTATGTATGTATGTATGTATGTATATACTTAAAACAGAGCAAAGAGGACCATTTTGGCTAGAGATAAGCAACGAAGATCAGTCTGGAGTTAATATTCCATTTTGCCTGAATCCGGTTGGGACCTCTAACTTACTAGTGGCAGCTTTCAAATAAAATTCACTTTAGTGAAACATGCAAGAAAATGAGAACATGAACTGACAATTTCTCTTGACTGGTGCTATAAAACCAAAACTCACTATTATGGCTGGCAAATTCCCTTCTTTGTGACAGAACACAAGAGTCTCTAAACCCTGGATCCTATCATCTATGTGATGTGATTTGAAAACTATACAGGAAAGAACCTTGTACAAAATTATTACATCTTATATCCTGAAATTTTCCGATATTAATGATGCCTGTGAAATTGAAGATAATGATTAAAATCAAAACTATTATCTATTTAAGGTAACATAATCAACTATTATTAGCTGAGCTTCAATTCATTTTTCAGATATGTCATCAGTACTCTAACAGCACTACTAATAACACAAAGAAGTTATGATGGGGGTGATTACCAGAGGTCTGAATATGGCTTGGCGCCTGGAAGGGCAAGCTTCCCCAGGCAGAGTGAGTGCTGTGGAGGCATTGAGGGGCCAGGAGGCAGCATGAGGGCAATGAGCACTAATGGGAGTGAGGTGAGAGTGCCCAAGCAGAGAATCAGCAACTGAAAGTAGAATCAGGAATGAAAAACAAATTCATCCACTTTTGCCTAAGGTCAGTCCTGCTTTCTATACTTTAATTAAAGGTTTTATTGGCTGAATTTGCTTCTACAATATGCTTGAACTATTTTCTAAATTTATATATTAAAAAGTAGCTAAGCATCAATCTGGTGAAGTGTTGGCCTGGGCTGAGTTACTGTAATGGTGCCAGGCTTAACTATTTTCTGTTCCAAGCTTCAATTAGACAACTGGGTGACAAAGCACTGTGGGCATACACTTCAAAGACTTGGAATTTACTTCAATAATTCAGTACATGAAACATAGAGAACAGGACTGAATTCTCAGTCTTGAGGCCAGAAGAGTCAATCAAAAATTTTTGAGGACCCACTATAAGCTGACCACTGTGCAAAAGGCTTTGGAGAGTTATAAAGAAGGAAGGCATTGTCCCTCTCCACAGGGAACTTCATCATCCCATATTCACCAGATGGTGGGAGTAGAGGGGAGGAGGAGGAGAACACTTTATGATGCATGTATATTGGACAATCTAAACTTTCCATGATTCATTTAGATTAATTGGACTGGCAGAATTTGGAAACTATTCAATAAGAACTTCTCATTGATTCAGTAAGGATTTGATTATCGGTCAGACTGCTTGTGTGCTTATCATAAGTTTTCCCCTATAATAGAGTGCCTCAGATTCCAAAGGGCATTATTTTTATAGCCAGGGGAAGCATAAGGGTGTGATTGCCAGAAATGACTACTATTCAGGTGGTTTTATGTGACATCATGGATAGGAAAGTTGTACAGGTGAGTTTTGACTTTTGTGGTCTTTCACATACACCCCTACCTTTTCTTCTTCAATTTTTGTTCTCTTCCACCTCCTAACTCCTCTTACCACTATTTTAAGCATCTCAACTAAAACTAATAACCTCATGCTTCTAACAACTCCCAGTCTCTCAAACTAAAATGTCTCACTCAATGTTAAATAGCACTACCTACTCTGCATCTCCTGTGATTGTTTCCACTGTAGCATAACTTATCTCCCTTATGCCTTTTGCTCTCAGGGTCTTTGCTACATGACTATCGGCTTATCTGATACTCATTAATATTTAGGTTTTTATAAATTGTAATGGAGTTGCCAGTCCCAAGTACCATATTAACAGTAGTCTTCAATGTCTGAATCCAAAGAAGTAAAATATACTTTCATACTTTCATTGAGTCATGATTTCATCAATGTGGAAACCCTTTCCATTGGTGTAGATTGCAAACCTATCCACTCCTCATTCTATGAAATTTTTGTCCATGTTTCACCATAAATCTTTAATAGAGAATATACCCAATATGCTAGAAGCCTTTCTCTGGTTCTTTTACTATTCCATCTGTACTAATGATGGAATACTAACAGGCTTCCCAGCTATTATTCCTCACTCTTAGTATATTAGTAGATCAGTAACACTAGATCTTTTCTAGCCATACTCAAATACTCAAATGTATCTGTCTCATTGATATGATCATTTATAAACCAACCATGTCTGCCCATTCTTGGCAAAACTTGTTAATGATCTCTCATATGTTCACCACAAGGAATCAAACTACCCACCTATCAAACCTATTATCTTTAGGGTCAACTATAAATTTCTCTGTAATATAATTTTAAAAAAATATCTACAAGGAGATTGCATTACTTGGTTCCAGTCTATAAAGACATTGCATTACTGGGTTTGGACAGAATCCCCAACCCAACAGAATGTCTTTTTGATCTCGTGTTGCTGAACCGGCAAATTTAGGGGTGGAGGGAGCAGTTTCCATTTTTAGAAAGTATATGCTTTATTATAATTGTTATTTTATTGCATTTTATGATCCATGAGGGTTTTATTGCATTCAGATAATAAGCTTGAATTACTTGTCTAGCCTTCCCTAGGACTAACACAGAACATTTGACATTAGCTTGCAGGATTGGATTGCAATGACTTTGTGGTGAATACTGTGGTTAAGTTTGGGGGAAGGGCTATGAAGAGGAAAAAGAACATCAGATGATTGGCTAGTCAGATGTGGGGTACCCTGTAGCAGCAGTTATTTTAGTTATATATGAGGAACCGTCTCAATAGGATAAAAAAGTACTCCTGTTGACTTTATAAAGTTAATCCATGCATTTTTAAAGAGCTTAATAGGGAGAATAAAAATATCGTAAAAGGCTGGCTCTTAATAACTATCTTAGAAAGCTATATCACCAGCATAAGGAAAATAAAAAATAGTTTCTTTGAAGATTCAGCAATTGGACACAGATATGAACGAGGCTTTATTTTGCTTATTTTTTAAGGATCATGAATGCTGAGACCAGTCAGTGAACAAACATTTTCTAAAGACTTACTATGTTCCAGGTACTATGCCAAATACTAAGGATAAAGAGAAAGGCACAAACACTGTCTCTGCCCTCAAAAAGCTTACATTTCAGTGAGAGAGATGAAATACCACTAGCTATGTATATATAATACGTATACCAAGGAAGGATGAAAGGTTTGGAAGGGCCTGCGGTGATTGGGATAGAAAATCAATTAAGAAGGTGTAGCAGGGTTTCTTTGTTTCAAAGGAGCCCAGCTGAGATTATATAATAAATTTGTCATTTATCTAATTTGTACAGTTTCATAGTCCACAGTCCCATCTGGAAGCATGTAAATAGAAACAAAGGAGATGGATGATGAGAATACTCCAGAGTTGGAATTTAACAGTAAGTGATCAGCAAAAGGACAAGAGGACAGGAGAATTTAAAGAAGATAGTATAGAGTTGACCTGATTCACCATAGGGTCAAGATAGAAAAAGAAAGAAAGTGTAGCCCATGTAGGATGATGGCTTGAGAAAGTACTGAGGATTAGAATTAGAAATACTGGTCACAATGATAGTTATACCTTGGATCTTACCATCAGCCTATAATGGTAATGGGTATTCGAAGATCTTCCCTGCCCCTTAGTAAGCCTAAGGAACTTTGAAGGCCTTCCCTGCTTTGAAAATATACTCTGCCCCTTAATAGGGTGAATGTAATCACATGGAGCCTCTGGAGGGAGGAGTTTGCTGAAGGGTAGAGCAGAGCCCACAGCAAGCTGGGAGTCAGAACAGATAGATGGTGGGAGGAGAGAGGATAGCAGTCAAGCAGACAGTTAGTCTTGTGAGTAAATGTTGGTCTGTGGGAAAGCTAAAGGATGCTGTGGCTCTCTGTGCTGTTATGGCTTATTAACTTCTTTGCTACTATGATGGAATTGGTTTTGGGATCCATTTTTCTAGTGTTGGAATAAATGCTTTGCTTCTGTCTTCTATATGGAGAGTCTGTTGTACTTTGTGATTGAGTACCAGCAGGTATATGATTAACCAAATAATGATAAACCAAAATTAACCAAAATTAACCAAATAATGATTAACCAAAATTAACCAAAATTAACCAAATAATGATTAACCAAAATTTCTAGAATATAGCTAAATGAGTTCTCAGGGGAAAATATAACCCTAAAATATATATAAGAACAAAATAGAAAAGGAGAAGATCAATGAATGGAATATGTATTTTTTAAAATTAGAATGTCAACAAATAAACCCAAACAATCACAAAGAAAACAAACTCTGAATCCTAGAGAACCAACTAAAATACTACTTGAAATTATTAACAACTTAAGCAAAGTTACAGTATAGAAAATAAACCCACACAGATCATCAACATTTCTATAAATTATCAAAAAGAGGTAGAAAAATAAATTATCAGCAAGAGGTAGAAAGATAAATTCCATTTAAAATAACTGTAGATCATATAAAATACTTGGGAGTCTACCCACCAAGACAAACCCAGGAACTGTGTGAATACAATCATAAAACATTTTTTCACACAAATAAAGTCAGAGCTAAACAATTTTAAAAATATTAACTGCTCATGGTTAGGTCAAGTCAATACAATAAAAATGACAATTCTACCTAAATTAATTTATTTATTCAATGTTATACCAATCAAACTATCAAAAAATATTTTATGGAACTAGAAAAAATATTAAC
This sequence comes from Pseudochirops cupreus, assembly GCA_028627135.1. Classification (NCBI taxonomy): domain Eukaryota; kingdom Metazoa; phylum Chordata; class Mammalia; order Diprotodontia; family Pseudocheiridae; genus Pseudochirops; species Pseudochirops cupreus. The sequence continues at coordinate 218,733,103 of CM053583.1, forward strand.
AAAATTCATCTGGAAGAACAAAATCTCAACGATATCAAGGGTATCAATTTAAAAAAATGTCAAAAGAAGTAACCTAGTCTTACAAGATCTCAAACTATATTATAAAGCAGTAATTATCAAAATAATCTGGTAGTGCCAATGAAGTAGAGCAGTGGATCAATGGAATAGATGAGGTACAAATTATAATATTAGTAAATAACCATGTTAATCTGGTAAATGATAAACTCAAAGATCCAATATTTAGGACCAAAAACTCATTATTTGACAAAAACTGCTGGGAAAAATGGAAAACATTATGGCAGAAACTAGGTACCGAACAAAATCTCACATCATATACAAAGATAAGGTCAAAATGGATGTATCATTTACACATAAAGGGTGATGCCATAAGCAAATTAAGAGAGCATGGAATAGTTTATCTGCCAGATTTATGGATTAAGGAAAGAATTTAGCACCAAAGAAGATATAGAGAGTATTATAAAATGTAAAAAGATAATTCTGATTATATACAATTAAAAAGTTTTTGCACAAACAAAAACAATTATAAGGAAAGCCAAAAACTGGGGGGAAAGAAATGCTTCATTTCTCAAACATAGAGAGAAATGAGACTAATTTATAAAAATGCAAGTCATTTCCCAATTGATAAATGGTCAAAGGATACGAACAGATAATTTTCAGATGAAGAAATCAAAGCTATCTATAGTTATATGGAAAAATGTTCTAAAATCACTATTTATTAGAGAAATGCAAATTAAAATGACTCTCTGGTACCATGTCACATACATCAGATTGACTAATATGACAAAAAGGGAAAATGTTGGATGTCAGGATAGGGGGGGATGTGGAAAAACTGGAATACTAATGCACTGTTGATGGCATCCAATCATTCTGGAGAGCAATTTGGACCCATCCCCAAAGAGCTATAAAACTGAGCACACCCCAGCAATACCACTACTAACTGTTTATCCCCAAGACATCAAAAGCAGGGGGAGAGACAAGGACCTATTTACACGAAATTATTTACAGTGGCTCTTTTTATAGTGGCTAAGAATAGCAAAGCAAGGGGAAGCTCTTCAATAGAGGGACAGTTAAATAAGCTGTGGTATATAAATGTAATGGAACATTATTGTGCTATAAGAAATTTACAAGCAGGAAATTTTTAGAAAAAGTTGTAAAGACATGAACTGATGCATAGTGAAGTGAATAGTACTAGGAGAACATTGTATACAATAACAGCAATATTGGTCAATGAAGAACTGTGAATGACTTAACTGGTCTCCATAATACAATGATCTGAGACAATCCCAAAGGACTAAAGATGAAGCATACTATCCACATCCAGAGAAAGAACTGACACTATCTGAATACAGACTGAAGCACGCTATTTTTCACTTTTCTTTCATTTGATCTTCTTGTACAAAATGACTAATATGGAAATGTTTTACACAA
>CM053583.1:218735051-218751856 GCA_028627135.1 Pseudochirops cupreus
TGTATATGTGTGTACATGTATACATAGAGAGAGGGCACAGGATCAATTGAATAGGAAGGGATGATATTTTAAAAATAAAATTAAGAGGTAAGAGAGGAATATAATGAGAGGAGATAGAGAGAGACAAAATAGGGTAAATTATCTAATACAAAAAAGGCAAGGGAAAACTGTTACAATGCAGGGGAAAAACAGGAAGGCAAAAGGGAATGAGTCAACCTTACTCTCATTGAATTTGGCTTAAGGAGGGAATGACATACACATTCAATTGGGTATCTTACCCTACAGAAAAGTAGGGGGGAAAGGGATAGGAGGGGGGATGATAGAAAGGAGGGCAGATTTGGGGGGAGAGTAGTTAGAAGCACACACTTTTGAAAAGGGACAGGTTCAAAGTGGAAAACAGAACAAGTTGAGGGGCAGGATAGGATGGAGAGAAATATAGTCAGTCTTTGAGAGTATATCCACTATGGAAATGTTTTGCAAAACTACAAATGCACAACCTATATTGAATTGCTTATCTTCCCAGTAAGGGTGGGTGATGAAGGAAGAAGGGCAAGAATCTGGAATTCAAAGTTTTAAAATCAAATGTTATTATTATTATTATCATTATCATTATCATTATCTATTATTATTATTATTATTACATGCAACTGGGAAATAAGATATACCGGCACTGGGGTAGGGAGATCCATCTTGCCCTACCAGAAAGTCAGAGGGTGATGGGGGAAGATATAGGATAGAGCAGATTAGGGGAGGGAGTATTCAGTAGGATTGCTGTTTTGGGGTGGTAGGTAGGGGAAAGACAGGGAGAAAATTTGTCACTCAAAATCTTTTGGAAATGAATGTTGTAAACTAAAAATAAACAAAATTTAATTTAATTTAAAAAAACAAAAAAATTAAAATGTCAATATAAAAAAAGAAGGTATGAAAATTAGAGGAGAAATATATAAGCTGGAAACTAGAAAACTATAGAAGTGATTAAAATTAAAAGCTGATTGTTGAAAAATAACAAAATGTATAAATCTTTAGACAATTTGAGCAAAATTAAAAGCATAAAAAAATTAACCAAAATAGAAAATGAGATGAAAGCACAACAAAATCAGGAAAAAAATTACTAGACCCTACTTTTCAGTTACATGCTTAAAAACTGAGAACAGAAGAGAAATAGAGGATCAATTTTTTTTGGAAAAATATAAAATACCACAACTAACAAAAAACCAGATGAAGATCTTAAATAATCAAGTCTCAGAGAAAGGAAACAGAATTTGTTCTAAAGGAACTACTACTACTACTAAAAAACAAAAACAAAAACAAAAAAAACATCTCGTGGTCCTGATGTAGTCACAAGAGAATTCTATCACCAAACTTTAAAAACAGTGATTAACCAGAGGACAAAAACAAAACAAAACAAAAAAAACTTACAAGGAAGCAAAGATGGACAATTCTCAACACAATGAATATTATCATATAGGCTTTCTTGAAATAAAAATTTATTGTTACATATTTTGAATCCTTTCTTATGTTCTGCTATGCACATGACATGCTTTTTTTTCTTTCTAACTTTGTATTTAAGTTCCAATATTTAAATTTATGATATGTTTTTGTTTCTTTTCTCTATTCTGTATTTATGTTCTGGCAGTTGAGTCTAAAATAAAATTTTGAATTAAAAAAAGCAATTAACACCAATACCACAAAAGCTGTTCTCAAAAATTTAGGGAAAAAAATCACTTTCCAGGTTCCTTTTATTTGACAAATATGTACTAATATATCTAAATCAATGAAAAATAAAACAAAGAAGGAGAACGATGAACCTATGTCATTACAGAATATAAAATTTAAAACTTCAAATAAAATAATGTCTAACAAACCACAACAAAATCATACATTATGACAAAGTTGGATTTATACCAAGGATTCAGGAATTGTTCAACATCAGGAAATCAATCAACATAATTAATCATGTTAAAAACAGAAATATTCAGGATCATATAATTATATCAAGCTATGCAGAAAAAAAAACTTTGAAAAAGTACAACACTCATCTATACTAAAAACCCTCCAAAGTGTAGAGGGATACTTTTTAATATCATAAAAAGTATCTATCTAAAACCAAAAGCAAGCATCAAATTTAATAGGGTATAGTATAAAGTTTCTAAAAGAAAATAGGGACAAATCAAGAATGCTGAGGCTTCCTGCTATTACTTGATATAGTTCTAAAAATGTTAGCAATTGCAGTTGGAAAAAGAAAAGAAAATTAAAGGTGTGAAGACAGACAAAAAGTAAATAAAACAATCTGAGGATGGTATTCCAGTTTACTTAGAAAATCAAAGAATTGGCAAAGATACAATTCAGACAATTAATAGTTTAAGCAAAGTTACAGACTTACAATGCCAATGAAATATTCTCAGTACCCAAGGTGGCTATGAATATGCTGGTATAGTTCTGAATCACAAAATGTAACAGACTGTCCACATGGAAGACAGAACCAAAACATTTATTCAAGCACAAGAAATCTGAATCCCAACACCAGAAAGCCAAATTCATCATTGCAACCAAGAAGCTGGTACACATAACCAACGTAGCAAGCACTGACATTCCCAAGTCATCCAAACAGGCTCCCTTAAGCAAAAATGCTCCTCCCTCACTCATACTAGCTATTCTGCCTCCATGCTGCCTGCTCCAAGCTCTGCTCTTGCTCCCCCTGCTCCTTCTTGCTCCAGCCTTCCTTTCAGCAAGCTCCTCCCACCGTGGGCTCCATGTGATTACATTTGGTCTATTAAGGGCAGGAAAGATCTTCAAAATACCATTACCATTACATTTGGCCCCAAAATCTTTCATGGCCCTTACATAGGTCAAAGGGAGTTTAGGGGTAATGGGTGTCAACATAACTTTACAGCAATAAAACAGGGATTACACACAATAAACACATAAAACAATATCTTAGGGTGGGGCTTGAGCATAAGCACCCCATCATTCCCCCTTAAACAAACGGGACCAATGGCAAGAAAAATAGTACTTTGTTGCTTGTTTCAGCTACTCAAGTGCCTTTGAGCCTGCCCTTGAATGTATCAAAAGTCTTTCTTGGAAACAGTATACATTGTGCTGCCCTTAACAGGCCTAAGGGAGTTTGGAGACCTTCCCTGCCCTTAATAGGCCTAATATCATCACACAGAGCCCATGGTGGGAGGAGCTTGCCAAAAGAGTGGAACAGGAAGGGTGGAAGAGGAAGGAGCCGAGCAGAGAAAAACTTGAGCAGAGCTGGGACCAAGCAGAGCTAGGAGAGAGATTGTTTGTGATGTCGGCATTCTGTTTGTCTCTTCTGTTTATGTTGATATTACTTTGTCAGAACAAAGCATTCTGTCTGTTGAAAGAGGACTTTACTGTTGTTACAGGAGTCCTAGGACTTTACTGTTGATTTGTGTTTGATTTCTCAGACAGAAGCCTTGTCTGTTGATTTGTTACTTTGTCAGATAGAAAGTGAATTGAGATGAGAGTGCCAGTAATGTGTGTAAATATTATTGTAGTTCTATTAAGCTTAATGTATGTAAACATTGTTGTAGCTCTGTTGCTTAATGTCTGGAAACACTGTTGTAGTCCTGTTTATTTTTCTTGAAACAGATGCTACAAAGGGCTTGGAGTGGAGCTGTCCCCATAAGCTGAGATATAGAACTGGAGCAGAGAGCTACCTATGTGTGAATCCAGGCAAGAGTCAGGTAAATCCAGGCAAAAGCTGGGAGCAGTCAGTCCATGGAAAAGGATCCAAGGAGTTTGGAAGCCAGTCTCAAGTCAAGATGAAAGAAGACTTATTTGGGTACTCTATATTGACTGATGAAACTGTGACTTATTGTGACCTAGGGGTGGATGGTGTTTGTACTTTCTGCTACTTCTTAAGGATGATTGACTTAAGGATGGTTGGAAGCCATCATGTGAAGATGAAAGAGCACTTTACTTGGATACTGTGTACTGATTGAGGAGATTGTGACTTACTGAATGATATGTTTTGTTTTAGACTATGTGGACATCATAGTAATAAGTTGTTGTGTTATATCATTGTGAATGTTGTGGCTTAGTTTCTTAAATGTTGTGCTTTAGTTTATTGCTGAATAAATAGAGAGTTCACTATACTATGTGATTAGATCCTTAAAGTTACTCACAGCAGCAGTCCTCAAGAGAGCTGCTTATGATTGGCTTTACAAGACTACAAAATAAGCTCACCCCCCCCAAAGAAGACAAATCAAGTCAACAAGCATTTTTAAGTATTTGTGATGTGCCATTAAAAGTACTGAGTCCCGAAGATATAAGGAGAGTTAAAACCGTCCCAATTCTTAAGGAGCTTACATTCTAATGGAGAAGAAGATGTACAAGCTATATACATACAGGATATATACAGGGCAAATTAGAGGTAATACAAGAGGGCAGGAACTAGAATTAAGAAGAAGATACGGGTTAAGAAGAAGATAAGAAATATATCTATGTTATATGAGATGATGAGAAGGTAATAATAGATAACATTACAAAAATGACCTCAATTTTTTCAGTGAAGTATGAGGCAAGTTTCTCAGCTGCCCCAGGAAGTTTGAGAAGAAACAAAACTGTGTGGGAAAGCCATTGTGGCAAAGAGGATAGTGAGTTACTAGTAAGATGTGAAAGGATGACCCTGATGTGGTGAAGGACAAGTTGAGATTCTTTAACATAATTTTTAGGGGACCCAGTCAATACAGTTTCGCAGTTTTCTCTAGCTTCATTCAGCAGTATGTCAGTGGGAATAAAGGCAGTGGATAACAGGAGTAATAACTTGGCAGGATAAGGAGACAAGAAACTCAGAGACTAGAGGAGAGTGTAAGGTTGAACTGGCTCACCATGGAGTGAAGGAAGAGAAGGAAGAAGCATATAGTCAGTGTTTCAGCAGTGGCATCAGAAAGAAATTAGGAATGGGGGGATTGAAGGTCACCATTAGTTTGAAGGTCAATGTTAGGCTTCATAAGGCAGAGAGAAAGATGGCATGATAAAAATATGATGACTCAATAAAGGAACTTCAGAGATCATGAACACGGAAATTGAACATTTGTGGGGGATTATAAGATCAAGAATATAACCATCTCCATGTATAGCTTAGATGGAACAGGAAATGTGTAAGTTGAAGAACAAGAAGAGTAGAGTGTTTTCAGGAGTATCAAGATGTATGCTGAACTACTCTAAAATGAGGGCAAGAGTTGGGGAGGAGAGAAAATTGTAAGCCAGTCACTTGTTCATTGAAGAAGGAAAGAGAAGATCCTTAGTGCTGGTAGATACCAGCTAACAGAATCTTAATTGGGTGATGAATATGAATTAAATGGACATGAAAGATGGAAAGGTGATGATGAGGGTAGAGGGAAAATCTTTTTTTATTTTGTTTTGGGTTTTTTGCTTTTTGGAGGGGGGAAGGCAGAGCAATTAAGGTTAAGTGACTTGCCCAAGGTCACATGGCTAATAAATGTTAAGTGTCTGAGGCCAGACCTGAACTCAGGTCCTCCTGACTCCAGGGCTGGTGCTCTGTTCACTGCACCACCCCTAATGGAAAATCTTGAAGTAAGAAAGTGTAGCAAGGAGCATTACAACTCCTCCACTGTGAGTAGCGAGTCAGCTAGTATGAATGAAAGTGCAACCCATTCTAAAAAGGGTATCCAGGTATGCCGTTTCATCAGGAAAGGACCAGGTATCAGGGAGTGGCAAGAAGATGGAAAGAGCGAGAGAGGCATAGGTTTAAAATGAAAGCAGGCATTTCTGTATAATAAGGGCAGAACCCAAAAGACAGTAGAAAGGGAAATACTATTCAAAATGACTGCAAAACGCTTAAAGTCTTTGAGAGGCTGTGGTAGGAGTGACATCCTAACCACACCCCAAAGAACAGAGTTTCCTTAAAAGGTATTGAAACCTTCCTCTAGACTTGGTTAACTAGGGAAACTGGAGACTCAGATTGTTGACCTATTTTCCTCATAGCCTGGCTACAAAATACCCAGAAGGATTTTGGTGGGGAAAGGCGGAGGTCTCTGAGGTGTAACTGATGGATCATGATGGGTAACACAGGCAAAGATGTTCACCTAAATCAATTCAAGGTGTCCTTAACTCCTATCCTTGTTGAATATCCTTCTCCACCTATAGCTAACTAAAATTCCCATTTGTTAACAATTCTTAAAAAAAATTTTATTCATGGGCAGCCAGGTGGCGCAGAGAATAGAGCACCAGCCCTGGAATCAGGAGGACCTGAGTTCAAATCCAGATCCAGACACTTAACACAAAACTAGCTGTGTGACCTTGGGCAAGTCACTTAACCCCAATTGCCGTGCCCTCCCCCATCCAAAAAGAAAAAAAAAAAAAATTTCATTTTTTATTCATTTTAAACTTAAATACAAAACAAGAAAAGAGAAAAATGAATATTGCTATTACAAAGTAGAACATGAAAGGATTCAATATAAAACAATAGATTTCCATTTCAAGAAAACCTGTGTAATAAATACTACACATTGTTTTCAAAGCTACTCTGCTTTTCTGTGCTTTCTTCTAGGTTTTCTTTCGTTCTGTGCTGTGCACTTTTAAATTTTATTTTTTTCCTCCTCCCACCCTGCCCTAGAGAAGGTTATATTTAAATGCAAATATACATACATACATACATATATATATATATACACACACACATACACATATATATATACACATACACACACATATACACATATATATATACACACACACATACACACATATATATACACATACACACACATATACACATATATACATATACACATACACACATATACACATATATACATATACACATACACACACATATACACATACACACACGTATACACATACACACACATATACACATATATACATATACACACACATACACACATATATATACACATACACACGCATATATACACATACACACACATATACACACATATACGCGCACACACATACACATATATATACACACACACACACATATACACATATATACATATACACATACACACACATATACACATATATACATATACACATACACACACATATACACATATATACATATACACATACACACACATATACACATACACGCACATATACACATACACACACATATACACATACACACACATATACACATATATACATATACACATACACACATATACACATATATACATATACACACACACATATACACATATATACATATACACATACACACACATATACACATACACACACATATACACATGCACATATATGTAAGACCATACTATGTGCATTTCTATTTGTCAGTTCTTTCTCTGGAGGTGAAAGGTGCACCTTCATAGGTGCAAGTCTTTCCATGTTTTTCTAAATCAACCAGCTGATTATTTCTTATATCACAGTAGTATTCCATCACAATTATATACCACAACTTATTTAACCATTTTCCAATTAAAGGGCATCTATCATTTTAGCCAATCTGATAGATGTAAAATGATACCTCAAAGTTATTTTAATTGGTATTTCTCTAATCAGTAATGATTTAGAGCATTTTTCATATGATTATATATAGTTTGATTTCTTCTTGAAAAACTACCTGCTCATATCCCTTGACCATTTATAAAGTTTCTTTTTTTTTCTTATTTTCTTCGAAATTTTTGACCTTTTGTTCTTCTAAATGAATTTTGTTGTTAAATTGATTTTATTTAATTTAATTGGGATGGCATTGATTAAATCAATTAGTTAGGTAAAATTGTTGTTTTCATTGTGTTTGTTTTGGCTACCCATGGACAATGAATATTTCTCCAATTATTTAAATATGACTTTATTTTTATAAAGAGTGTTTTATATTTATGTTCATATAGTTCATATGTCTGTTTTGGCAGGTATATTCTCAGGTATTTTATACTGTCTAGTTATTGTAAATGGTCTTAAACAATATTGAATAATATCAGTGACACATAGTGTAGTTTCCCTATTTTTCTTCTTTTAATTAAATCTATTTTAGCTTTAACTTTGTCTGAGATTATGATTACTACCCCTGCTTTTTTTACACAATAAATTCTATTTCAGCCCTTTATTTTAATTTCATATGTATCTCTCATTTTATTGTTTCCTGAAAGCAACATATTGTTGAATTCAGATTTTTAATCCATTCTATTGTCCATTTCCATTTTATATGTAAATTTATCCCATTCATATGTAAAATCGATTACTTGTGTATTTCCCTCTATCCTTCTTTTTCTTACTGTCCTCCTCATTCTATTTACCCTATCCTTTCTCACTCATGCAATTCACATCAACCCTCTTTCTAGCCCTCTTATTCCTTAATCTATCCACCTCTTTAAGAGTCCCTCCCTTATTCTCTCCCCCCACCCTCCACCTTAAGCTACCTAAGAGTTTCTTATTCCCTCTCCCTCTTAATTCTTAATCTATACACCCTCCTAAAAGTCCCTCCCTTATCATAACCCCTTGCCCTCTTATTTCTTTCTAAATTTAAAAGACTTTTATACTCTTCTAGATGCATATAGTGTTCCCTCTTTAACTTATTTTCAATGAGAGTATGGTTCCAGAGCTATCAGCCCTCCATCCCCACTTGCTTCTTCTATATCAATTCTTTTTTTCATGCCTCATTTGTGTGAGGTAATTACTCCTTTTTATCTCTCCCTACACAGTTTTATTTTTTAGCATTACTTTATCATACATTGCTTAACCTAAGCCTATTGAACCACACAAATAATGATAGTCAGAAAAGTACTGATAATATTTTCACATATAAGAACTAAACAGTTTGACCTCATTGAGTCCCTTATAATTGGTCTTTAATGTTTACCATATATTTTTCCTGATCCTATATGCTACATTTTTTGTTAAGTTCTGCCCTTTTTGTGACAAATACCTGAAAGTCTTTAAATTCATTAAGTATCCATTTTTTTTTCATATAGGATTGGACTTAACTTGGCTGGGTAAGTTACCCTTAATCATAACACCAGATCTTTTGCACTATAAAATATATTATTCCAAGAACTACAGTTCTTCAATGTAGAAGTTGCTAGAGCTTGAGTAATCTTAATTGTAGTTCCATGATATTTAATCTTTTTTTATTTTTTTGTTGTTTGTAATATTTTCTCCTTAACTGGGGAGCTTTGAAACTTGGCTATGATATTCCTGTAAGTTTTCCTCCTGGGATCTCTTTCAGGTAGTTATCAGTGGATTTTTTCTATTTCTATTTTACCTTTTTGTTCTAAAACTTCAGGTCAATTTTTCTCAATAATTTCTTGTAATATTATATCAAGATCCTTTTTGCAATCATCACTTTCAGGTAGTCCAACAATTCTTATATTGTCTCTCCTTGGTCTGTTTTAGAGATAACTTGTTTTTCTGATGAAATGTTTCACATTCTCTTCTATTTTTTTCATTCTTTTGATTTTGTTTTATTATTTCTTGGTGTCTTATAATTTCATTAGCTTTTCCTTACCCAATTTAAGTTTTCAAGAAATTATTTTCTTCCTTAAGTTTTTTATTTAATTTTTCCAGTTGGTTGACTTTGTTTTGATAATTTTTTTTTAATTTTCTTGGATTACTCTTTTTTTCCCTTAATTTTTCTCCAATCTTTCTTATTTAATTTTTAAAGTCCTTTTTAAGTTCTTCTAAAAACTTTTGGGGGTTGTGACCATTTGATGTTTCTCTTTGAAAAAGGTGTGGCTTTTTTTAGCTCTACTATTTTCTTCTGAATATGAACACAGATCTTCTCTATTCCCCTAGTAGCTATCTATAGTTGGGTTCTTTCTCCTTTACTTACTCATTTTTACCTTTATTTTCTTTTGTTTTGCCTTTAGCAGCTTATTATTATAATCAGGTTCTACTCCCAAGATATGGAAATGATTCTCTAGGCCTCAAGTCCTTCTTACTATCATTTTCTGAGCTTTGTCCTGTCCCAACCTTGAACACTCTTCTCTACCTCTAAGCCATGGCTAGGGTCCCTAGCCACATTGTCTCATAGATGATCTTGTTCCCTATGGTCCCTCTGGTGACTGCAAACTTCAACTGTCCTCTCTGCACTGAAATTGCAATCAAGGACTCAGCTCCCTTGTAAGTCCCCACAACCAGCAGGATCCCCACCTCAGGGCTACCACACTCATCAGACATGTGCTAGCTCCTTTTCCCCCCACAACTGAGAACCATGTCTGATAAGCACAGCTGAGCTTGGTGTTCCATGACAGTGGAAGTTCCTTCAGTCTTCTCCTATTCAACTATTTGACCCCAACACTGTCCATGAGTTGAAATTTCCTGAGATTATGTCCCATCCCAGCTGCCCCCAAGCCTTGTTGTTTATACTTCGCTCAGACCAAACCTCCACCCCCAGAGGTCAATCTTTCCTAAGGTCCTCTCAAGTTGTCTTAAGAGGACAATTGCTTTACACCAACTTTTGTTTATTTCTGCTGCTCTAATTCACCTTCAGGAGATGTTCACTTTTTTGTGGAAGAAATTTGGAGAGCCTGAAGTTTTCTAATCTACTCTACCCTCTTCCCCTTTTGTTAACTACTGAATAACTTACAAGCATTCCATTTTGTTCCAATATGAAACCTAAGCTACCAGTGGACTGACCTGAAAAAGGCCTCTCAGCTCAGAATATTTCAAAATGTGAAATATTTGTACAGTTTTGATCTTAAAGTGTTCCTGAAAGACATAAAGAACAATTTAAACAGCTAAAGGAATATTCAGTACTCAAGTCTGCTATATTGGTAATATTGTCAAACTTAATTTATAGTATTAATATGCATACCGAAAATCCATTCCCAAAAAGCTAAATGGCCTAAGGACATTTTAAAAAGAGTTCTCAAAAGAATTGCAAAATATTAATAATCATGTGAAAGAATGCTCTAAATCATAAATAAGAGGAACAAAAATCAAAACAATCCTGAAGTTTCATCTCGCACCCAGAAAACTGGCAAAAATGACAAACATTAGGAATATTATATTTTAGAGGAACTATAGAAAGATAATAACACTAGTATATGCATATTCCCAAGGAGTTTATTGATAAAAGGAAATTCTCATAAGCCCCAAAATGTTTATAGTAGCATATTTTGTGGTAGCAAAGTACTGCAAACAAAAAGGATATTCACCATATAGGGAAAGGATAAAAAATATTGTAGTTCATGAAAGTCATGGAATAGTGCTATACTATAAGAAATAAAGAATATGATGAATACAGAGAAGTAGTATATGAACAGATGGAAGGTGAAATGGAACCAAGAAAACAATATGTACAATGACTACAACATTGTAAATGGAAAGAACAACCACCAGAAAACAACTGAAAATGAATGTTACAAAATTACAAAACATAAGAATGATCTCATGGATATGGAATGCATATGGCATCTTCTGATTGGTTTTTTCTGTAATTATTTTTATTTTTTTCTTAATAAAAATTTTCTTATATGCAATGACTCTCTGGGAGGAAGGATACAGAAGGAAGTTTAGGTAATGTAAAAACCAAAAGATAACAATGTATTTATTGTGGGGGAGGCGGGGGTTAAGTTTACCAATTCTTCGAAATATTTAAGCCACAAAATAACCAAGTCCTTGTACGATGCAAGATTTCAAGGTCACTGCCTAATTTTCTACTTATAAAGTGTTATTAAAATTCTGCTATTTAAAGTTCTTAAAATAAAATTAACATCAAGGACACACTGTAGCACTTTGTCCATTTCTGGCTCCAATTTCTTGACTGTAAAGGCTTGTCCATGAATGACACAGTGGACTAACTTGTGGTGTTGTCTCTGTAACCCTACTCCCAAACCCTATCTTTATTCTAGTGAAAGCAGCTGCTCCACAGGCTTTCCATAAAATATTGGTTTTTATTCGAGGAGTAATTTACTGGTTAAGAATAAATCTCCATCATAACTTTTCTTTAAACATCCATCAAAAAAAAAAGCAGTTCTTCATGTATTTCATTATGAAACACAATATAGCAAATTCCAAAAACTGAGACATGCTAGAAATGAATATAACCCATGGTACCATAAAGACTTCAGACCAAAATACACTAAGTAATAACATTGTGTAACTGGGGCCTATGGGACTGCTTTGCAAAGATTTCTGGAGAAAAACACCGTAAGAAGTTAAATAAAGTTGCAAGTGAGAATTTGGAGTTTTCCTCCATCTTGGGACCATGTGGACAGTTGCCGGTGGGTCCAGGCATTTTGCTCCCAAAGTATCCCTTCCTTTGAGACTGTGATAAAGTGTCATCATTGCTGTTGCCAGAGTTTGTGATTTTGGGGCTGTAAAAGGAAATCAGAAATGCATCTTTCTGTAAGGGGATGAAGTTAGGGTGATAGGTAGGAGTTATTGTGGTTATGAGCCACAATAGACTTACCCCTAGGACACTGAGAGAATTAGAAGATAATTCTGCAGTAGTGATGGAAATGCTGGTATGAGGCATTTCATTTGGGGATAGTACCAGTGGTAGGGAACCTGCACCCTTGAGGTCATGTGTGACCCTCTAGGTCCTCAAATGTGTCCTTTTGACTGAATCCAAACTTCTTAGGACAAATCCCCTTAATGAAAGGATTTGTTCTGTAAAACTTGGACTCAGTCAAAAGGCTTCACCCAAGGACCCAGAAGGCCACATGTGACCTCAAGGCCACAGGTTCCCTAACCTTGCCTAGATGCTCCAGGCACCCAATCTAAATATTTCTAAGAAGATCACTAAATATCCAGATCACCTAAAATGGATGCACCTGTGTGGGAGACACAAAGGATTCATTTCCACAAGATGGGAGACCTGGCATGGACATTCTGTGTTGGCCTGCAACTTGGTTAGGAGTGGTCTCTTTCCAATAGCTACATAGCCAGAACTGCCCATATCATTAAATCTATCTAACTAAGGTATAATTTCTCTCTCTTTCCCGCCAACTTCAGGGTTGAAGGATGCATTCACCCATAGCCAGGAAACCATGTGGTAATTGGGGAAGGGTCTTAAGATCACCTTCCCCCCAAGTGACTAGAAATGGAGTTTAGTGTGGTGTCATTTGTCCTTTTAAATTTTCAATGCAGGGAAGGAAATTTCAAATCATGATGATCTTAAAGTACGATATTCCAGGTGAGGTATTAGAACCAGTCTGGCAGGGAAGACCTGAGGAACCAAGATGCCAGGACACAAAGCGTGAGGAGAGGGTAGTGCTTTGGACTTAGACCTTAGTGGGACTAATGCTACATAAGAACTAAATTAAATTGTGAATTTAATTCACCTCCACCCCCAGAGTCCGAGGTGGAATATCAGGGATTATGCCTCCTGAGGTATTGGGAGTCGGGGGGTGGAGTTTGTATGCTTGCTCCTGAAAGTAAATGTTGATGTCAATGTTCCTTTGTAAAAACTAATTTGATATTAAGTAGACTTGGGGTATTTGGACCCCTAAAGTTGGTAGAACACTATCCCTGGATGTTTTGGTCAATGGCAGAGATAAAATACTCCTTCCGACCTCCTTTGGACCTGGAGGAAGATAGTGATAAGGCACACCTGGCCTTCAGGAATGGGGGCCAGAGAATTAAGTTTAATGAAATCTTGTGAAGTATTGAATTGAGTATGGTATGATATTACATTACTGGAAACAAAATGATTTACGCTTGTCTTCATGTTCTCCTTGGTTAGCTTTCAAATGTATTGTTAATTGCAATGATGTCATACTATTTTTAGCCAAGATCTAAAAGCACAATATACATTTAGGTCAAAGTTCAGCGTTAAAAGTGCATGTGAGAGAGGAGAAGAAAGAAAAGGGTGTCAATGGAACATGTTTAAAATACACAAACGGAAACTGAAGGGAATTCAGAGCAACATACAGAGAAGATGGCTTATATTTGTATTACCAGGTTAAACTTAATTTTTTTTAAACTTTGTGTGTGTGCGGGAAAAGTAATGCATATAAATCAATCTTAGGCTCAGATTTCTCTGGTTGATGTATTGTCACATATGATTGTCATTTTTTTACCTCATAAATGCGTGCGAATAAAACCACAAATAAAAGTTTTATATTGTCTTTCTATACCCCAACGTTTCATCTTGTATAATCATTGAGGTATATGCACCCCACTTTTAAGACTTGTGCAATGGTTGATATACAATTGGATGGATCTGGAGCTGATGGACCAAACTCTGGAAGTAGTCATTGAATAAAAAAGGATGCTAAAGCGTTTCACAAAACTTAAGGTGTGATAGAAATGCCAGTTGTCATCATCATCACCATCATCACCATCATCACCATTGGTTTAATGTTAATTTGCCAGGAAGACCCCAGTGGAGGACCCCCAAGCATCTGTGCTTGATCCTATGCTGTTTAATATTTTAATTTTTAAGGATAAAGATAGGATGAGAGAGACATGTCCAGATAGTACTTTGTCTGAAAAGACAAACTTCTAGTGGACGGCACATTCAATATGATTCAGTCGTGTGATTTGGTAGCCAAAAAAGCTCAATTTTTCTGTAGTCTGTTTTAGTCAGATCATATCTGGAGTATTTTTTTTTCTGCTCTATGCCCCCATACTTGACAAAGATTTTGATAAGCTGGAAATCATTCAAAGAGGAATGACCAGCCTTGAATTTATACCACTCAAAACCAACAGGGTCATGGAGCAGGCTTAAATATATCTTCCTGGTGAGTTATATAGAGTGTGCGGAGAAAATCTTTCCCTGTTTCCAACTTATTATGTGGGAACTGGGGTGGGGTGAAGGGATGGTGGGAGGCACTTTTTGGTGACACAACGAGTCTCGCACTGGTTGCAAGGTTGAAAGTCTTGATGACTCAGGAAACTTTTAAAAATAGTTCAGCTTCTCTAGGAAGTGTCTTGACTTCAGCTCTCTAGGTAACAAGATGTGACTCCAGTACAGGGCAGGGGAAGATCAAGATCCCTTTCTGTCCCATATCATGGCAACTCCACTACCTTTCCCCACATGGATCATGGACTCAACTAGGTAGGGAGACTGTAGTGACCTTTGCCTTTTTGTATTTGTTATCTCCAGGTGTTGGGCAAATAAGTAGAGGGATATATGTTAAGGATATTGTGAGTTCAGATCTTAAAGTCTTATCAAAAATCTCATAATTAGGTCAAGGTGAATGGTTAAGACTGTGATACGCTATTAGAGATCTCATCAGTAGGTCAAGCTGAATGGTTGTCCACCTGAGTGGCAGTCACTGACAGGAGACCTACATCTGTATTGGAAAGAGAGGCCTGCAGAAAAAAGATGGAATATGGCTGTTTGATGGACAGTCTTCAATGACAGGATGAAATGCAAAGTACCTAATTACCAGTATGATACAACTACTTTGTGTTCTGATGGGGATTAAAATATAGGCCTCCCAATCCCTCATAATTATAACTACAAAGTAAGTTACTAACTGCCATTCTAATCATTCTGATGATTGTGTGCTATGATTGTACTTAGCATGTCTTTTCCTACATGGATTTCATATTTAGAGTACCAAGAGACAAAAATAGATGGTTTTAAAACTGTGATCCTAGCTCCCTTTATCTCTTTTTCTGCCATTCTGCTGCTGTCACACAGAAATGAAAGGAAGCACCTGCACAGAACTGAGGGCCACTTTTTAATTTTCTCTTTTTTTTCATGATTTGCTGTGACTAAATAATAACCAAGTAGCCAGCCTATTGGTGATGAGTCTTTCCTTACTAGGTTAGTTGGGCCCCATAAAGCAGATTCAGGACCATATTTAAAGTTTTTCCACTGCAGTAGAACCTGCCAAACCTCATGCCCTACTGAAATGACCTTTAAGTTCTTAGGAGTTACAGTTATCTTCTCATGTAGGAATGTAAACAGTTTAAATTTGTAGGTCCCTTATGATTACATTTTCATGTTTATCATTTATGCTTCTCTTGAATATCATATTCTGTATTCAGTATTAGGAATACTTGAAAGTCCTCTATTTCATTAAATATTCATTTTTATCCAGAAGGATTATACTCAGTTTTTCTAGATAGGTGGTTCTTGGTTGTAATCTTAGCTCCTTTAGCTTCTGGAATGTTGTATTCCAAGCCCTCTGCTTCTTTAATGAATGTGGAAGACATTAAATCTTGTATGATCCTGACTGTAGCTCCATGATATTTGGATTGTTCCTTTCTGGCTACTTGCAATATTTCCTCCTTGACCTGGGAGCTCTGGAACTTGGCTATAATACTCCTGGAACCCATTTTGGGTTCTCCTCAGTAAGTGATTGGTGGATTCTTTCAATTTCTACTTTACCCTCTGGATCTAAGATATTAGGGTAGTTTTCCTTGATAATTTTTTTTGAAATATGATGTCTAGGCTCTTTACTTGATCACAGGTTTCTGGCAATCCAATAATTCTTAAATTATCTGTCCCCAGTCTATTTTCCAGATACATTGTTCCGCTGATGAGAGAGTTCACATTTTCTTCTAATTTTTCATTTTTTTGACTGTTTTATTGTTTCTTAATGTCACATGGAGTCATTAGCTTCCAATTGCCCAATTCTAATTTTTATAGAATTATTTCCTTCAGTGAGCTTTTACACCTCTTTTCCCCACTTGATCAAATCTCCTTTTTAAGGAGCTAGATCTGGCAATCTGCAAGTTTTTGATGTTTCCAACTTGTTGTGATCCAAGGAGAGCTGTGGTCACTACTCTCTCACCTGTGCTCTGGTCTTCACCCAGCAATAGCCTCTGATCCTCTGCAGTCATAAGCACTAGCACTCCTTTTGGCCCTGGAACTCTGACCAGGTCCCCTGATTTCCTGCAGCAGCAAGCATTACCATTCCTCTCCA
>CM053583.1:218752356-218776794 GCA_028627135.1 Pseudochirops cupreus
TTTTTTTTACTTTGAACTTAATAACACAAGCATTTCCATAACAAAGTGGAATAGAAAAAAAATAGAATTGCACCTGAAACTACAGATTTATTATGTATAACTTGCTATTCCTTTTAAATATACAACAAAATCATGATGTAACTTTTTTTACTTCCTCCCCCTCAAAATGGCTACCATTAGCTATGTGTAGGTATGTGTATCTCTATGTATACATATATACCCATATGTGTGTGTGTAGCAAAGACAATGCTATTGACATGTAATAAACTATAATTAGAATAGAATGAAATAGTTTTTTTAATACCTGTTGGCAAAAAAAAAAAAACCACCATAAAAATCTTTCCTGTGACATTTTGACATTTACCATTGCAGTTAAGATCAGGAAATGTAGATACAGTGTGCAAAAATAAATAAAGACTGAGTAAAAAATAGAGGAAGTCACATTTATCTAAAAAAATCCCCAAACAAACCCATGTTCTTTCAGACACAAGGTAGGGGGTCCATTGCTCATACAAAAGCTGACTGAAATTTTCCAGGTTATATGACAAGAAGAGGTTATCCCTCAGGAGTTCAAGGATGCCTACATTGTCTATCTCTATAAAGGTAAAGGAAATAGTTCTCCTGTGACAATCACAAGAGGTCTCTCTCTTAGTCACTGCTGGCAAAATTCTTACTGGAGTCCTCCTTAATAGGCTGATCCTTCACCTGGAAGATGGTCATCTACCTGAGAGCCAGTGTGGCTTCAGAAAGCATGAAGGACCAGTCAATATGGTATTTGCTTCCTGACAACTCCAGGAGAAATGCCAGGAGCATAACAGAGGTCTGTACACAACATTTATAGATCTGACTGAGACCTTTGATACTGTCAGTTGTGATGGCTTAAAGAAAATTATGCCAAAATTTGGTTGCCCAGAGAAGTTCCTCAGCATTGTACCTCAATTTCATGATGGCAAGCTTGCCCGGGTTCTAGATAATGGACAATGCTCTGGTGCCTTCCCAGTCACCAGTGGAGTGAAACAAGGCTGTGTTCTTGCTCACATGCTTTTTAGCTTGATGTTTTCAGCTATATCGTCAAATGCTTTCAATAAGGATGCTTTAAGATCAGCTACTGCACTGATGATAAAGTTTTCAACTTGAAAAGCTTCAAGTCAAGAACAAAATGGAGGGAGTGTTGGTGCATGATTTTTTGTTTACAGATGATTGTGCACTCAATACAGCCTCTGAAGCTGAGATGCCACAAAGATTGGATTGATTCTCTGCTGCCTGTGCTAATTTTAGCCTAACATTTAACACCAAGAAAACACAGGTGTTCCATCAGCCACCACCACACCATCCACACATGGAATCATTGGTTACAGCAAATGGAGGAGTTTTGAATGCAGTGGATGAGTTCTTTGGTAGTGTACTTTCCAGGGATGTACACATTGATAAAGAAGTTAACACAAACATTGCCAGAGCTAGCTCAGTGTTTGGAAGGCTCCAAAGGAAAGTGTGGGAGAGAAGAGGTATTGAGATTGACTACTAAACTGAAAGCCTACAGAGCCATTGTGCTGACCTCATTGTTGTGTGTTGTGAAAACTGAACAGTCTACCAGAGCCATGACAGGAAACTGAATCACTTCCATTTGAACTGTCTTAGGAAAATTCTGAAGATGACCTGGCAGGATAAGATACTAGACATCGAGGTCCTTGCTCAAACTAAACTCCAAGAAGACAAAGAGATGAAGACAGGGATAGGGGTAGGGATAGGGATAGCAAGACAGAGAGACAGAGACAGAGAGAGAGAGAGAGTAGAGATATACACATATGTATGTATGTGCCTATGTATATCTACACATATGTCTATATACATATACATATGTACATGTTATTTGTGTCTATATACCTAGCGTATATATGCACATATGTGTACATATGTGTGTGCACATAAACATACACATGTGCATACATATACAGTCAGTTCTTTATCTGGTTGGAAACAGCATCTTCCTTCATAAGACCTTTGCAATTAATTTGGGTATTTATAATAGAATGACTCGGTCACTCGAAATTGTTCTTAAAACAATGATTCTGTCACTGTATACAATGTTCTCTTGGTTCTGCTCGTTTTGCTCTTCGTTATTTTGTTTAAATCTTCCTATGTTTTTCTAAAATCATTGAGCTCATTTCATATAGCAAACTAATATTCCATCATGAACATATACTACAGTTTGTTTAGCCATTCACCAACTGATGGGCATGCTTGCAATTTGCAGTTCTTTGACACCAAAAAAAGAGCTGCTATAAATATTTTAGAATATATAGGTTCTTTTCCTTTTTCCCTAATCTTCTTGGGAAATAGACCTCATAGTGGTATTGCTGTGTCAAAGAGTATAGGTAATTTAATAACTCTTTGGGCATAATTCCAAATTACTCTCCAAAATGACTGGATCAGCTTACAGATCCACCAACAATGAATTATGACCCCAAATTTTCCATATCCCCTCCAACATTTGTCATTTTCCCCTTCCATCATTTTAGCCAATCCAATAGGTGTAAAATGATATCTCAAGGTTGTTTTAATTTGCATTTCTTTAATCAATAATTATTCAAAGCATTTTTTCATATTACTATAAATTGTTTTGGTTTCTTCATTGGAAAACTGCTTGTTCATATCCTTTGACCATTTATCAATTGGGAAATGATACATATTCTTATACATTTGACAAAATTCTTTATATATTTAACATGTGAGGCCTTTATCTGATGAACTATCTATAATTTTTCCCCAGTTTTCTGCTTTCCTTCTGATCTTGGCTACTTTGGTTTTATTTGTACAAAACCTTTTTAACTTACTGCAATCAAAATTATCCATTTTACATCTCACAATGCTCCCTTATCTAATTTGTTCATAAATTGTTCACCTATCCATAAATCCCAGAATCCATTTTGACCTTCTCTTGGCAAATGGGGTAAGATATTGGTCTATGCCCAATTTCTGCCAGACTGCTTTCCAGCTTTCCCAACAATTTTTACCAAATAATGAATTCTTGTCCCTAAAACTTAGGTTTTTACACTTGTCAAACACTAGATTACTATATTTGTTTGCTGTTGTAAATTATTTCACTGATCAACTTTTGTATTTCTTAACCAGTATCATATAGTTTTCATAATTACAGCCTTCTAATATAGTTTAAGATTTGGTACTGCTAGACCTACTCCTTTTACATTTTTTCCCATTAGTTCCTTTGATTTTCTTAACCCTTTGTTCTTCCATATGAATTCTGTCATTGTTTTTTCCTAATTTAGTAAAATAATATTTTTTGGTAATTTAATTGGGATGGCATGAAATATATAGATTAATTTGGGTAAAATTATCATTTTTATTATACTGGCTCTGCCTACCCATGAATAATTAATATTTCTTCATTTATTTAAATCTGATTTTATTAGTATATGAAGGTTTTTTTTAATTATTTAGTTCATATAGCTCCTGGGTTTGTTTTGGCAGGTGTACTCCCAGGTACTGCCTAGAGTTATTTTAAATGAGGTATCACTTACTATCTCTTACTATGGTCATACCACCCTGAACTTTCTTGATCTCATCTGATCTCAGAAGCTAAGCAGGGTTGGGCCTGGTTAGTACTTGTATAGGAGTTGATGTCTATAGCGTGACTTCTAGATGGTATACAGTAACTATGGGAATCAGTACATGATAGTTGTACTGGTACAAAATAGCCCTCTTCATACAAGGGAAATTCTACACAGGTCCGCTTGTTCTTGTAACAGGGAAAGATAGTTTGCTTCACTGGGGCCCAATCATTAGTTATTCCCAGAGATGGGGTCTTTGGGCTGGAGAGAGATATGGCCCTATGGCTGGGGTCTAAGCACCGCATCAACATTTTATATATACATGTATATGCATGTATATATATATATGCATATACATATATATACATATATATGTATATATATATGTATATGTGTGTGTGTGTATTGATCAAGGATGCTTTATAATCTTAGTTTTATACATTTGGTACCTTACTGAGATGTACAAATAGAAATGCTTACTGTTTTCCTCTAAAACAACTGAAATTGACAATCTTCATAACAGATCTGATTTGATAAATTTAAAGATATTCCTCTGACCATTATATCATCTAGAAATCATAAATCAGTAAGACCTAAATTTTTCAGAGACCTTTTATGGTAAAATTCCTCGCAAATTATACAAAGCTGAAAAATAAAATATTTGCCTTCTACTTTCCTATTTGTTTGGAACTATCTCTAACAAGATTTTAAGCCTTGGTCTTTAAGGTTGCGATCAAATTATTTAAAACAGTTCCTCCAAAGTGGAACCAGAGGAATTAGTCCGTGTTTGCAATGAAATTCTATCCTGGTCGAGGATCAACCTAGATCAGAAGAATATAAATCATAATCAGCCTCAGGAGAAGAGCCATTTGATTCATTGCTTCTTCCTTACTGATACTACCAAAAGATTATAGGGGAGCAAGCTAAACATGCTTTAAGCAGTTGGTGCTAACTGCTGAAAAGGTGAACGTGATCATGAGACATGTAAAAAATAATAAAATAGGTAGGCAGATAGACAGATAGACAGATGGGCAGATAAAATATCTTAGAAAAGAGATAATGCAATATAACTCCTCCCCCAGGACAGTGAAGTAAGGAGCTACCAAGGCTGAATATAGCGGAGGTTCTCAAAGTTTCTATATTGGATAACTTTGCTTATTTTGTTTGCTTTAGTCACAAAGGCAAATAAAAGTGCATTAAGCATCTTCTTGATGTGCTCCCACTCTCTGGGGTAGACATTTCCTAACGCCCTACCCTATCTACTTTTCTTAAGGGCAAAGGTCCATTTGAAATCTTCCTAAGGGTGTTTTGACACACAGAGCCTATGATCTAGGCAAAGGCAGTGTTCATCCTGCAGCTGGGTAGAAAATAACTGTAATATGATTTCAGAAGACCAATAATGAAGCATGTTACCAACTTCCTGACAGAGACATGATCGACTTAGGCTACAGAGTGTCATATGCTTCTTTTTTCCATGGCCAATTTGGAAAATCACTTATTCGACCATGAATATTTTACATGGGTTTTGCCTTTTTTTCCCCCAAGGGGGAAGGTCAAGGTAGGAGGGAAAGAAAATAGATTTTGTCTATTAAAAAAAAAAGAATTTTTAATTTAGAAAAGAAAATGATATAAAACAAAAAAACTATAAAGCATATTTTAGAATTTTTTTTGAAAGAAAAAATAAAAGTAGTTACAACTTGAAATGACAAGTAAAACTTTAATGCTCTAAAAGGGAATCATAGCTAGGTAGTTTAGATAAATAGTAGAAACTATGAGTTTACTCTCCCTTTCGACTCAGCTTTGGTCATTACTTAACCAATAGAAATTATTGTCTTCCCATGATATTTTTTAGTTTCAGGCAAGGGTAGAAACCTATCTTTCTAGGGTGACTCAAGTAAGTACTGTCTAGAAATATAAGAAGGCACTCATACTGGATAACTTTGTGCATCTGAAGTAGCTGGGTCTTGCCTCAGTAGATAAAGTGCTGGATTTGGAATCAGAAAGACCCGAGTTTAAATTCAACCTCAGATACTGACTAGCTATGTGACTCTGGGCAAGGTACTTACACTCTCTTTCTCATCTGTAAAATAGTATGTATCTCACAGGATTGTTTAGACTAAACTTTAGAGTATCAAAGGAGATACTTGTAAATTACTTAGCAAACAGTAAAAGTACTTAATAAAGGCTTGTTTTCTTCCTTACAATTCCTAATTCTGTGATAATCACAATGAACATACAGCACAGTCTTATTATTTAGAAACCCTATGAGTTAATTAATTAACAACCTAGGATAGATAATTTCTGAATCTAGCATCAGGAAGACCTGGGTTTAAATCCCTCCTCCCAAATGTGCTATCTTGTCTGGAACTTGCCAAGTCACTCCATTCTCTGAGTCCTTAAAACTTATAAACAGTTTGTAGTACTGCCACCAAGTTGTGTTTAAATACAAGCTAATAACCTGACATCCTTGAATAAACATTTATATATCAACCTGATCTACTGATTATAAGACTACTGATAAATTACATAAGTTAAAACTAAGTCATAACAGAGATATGTATCAAGGGGTTGCACTTTAAAAAAAATAATAAACGTTGAACATTAAAAACATGAAGGCTCAGATTTTCCTTTCAGAAACAAATAGTTTATTTCTTTAGAAAGATGAGGGGAAATCTCGATGAATATCAAATTTTTCTTCAAAGATATGACTGAACCCAGGACCTATATTAACACAATTACAAAACACTTTTCACACAAATAAAGTCAGATCTAACTAATTGGAAGAGCATCAATTGCTTGTGGCTGAGTCGAGCTAATATAATAAAAATGACAATTTAACCTAAATTAAATTACATATTTAGTGCCATAGCAATCAATCTACCAAAAAATTACTTTATAGTGAGAAAAAATAGTAACAAAATTCATCTGGAAGAACAAAAGGTCCAGAATATCAAGGCAATTAATGAAAAGAAATGCTAGGGAAGGTGGCCTAGCCATACCAGATTTTAATCTGTATTATAAAGCAGCAGTCATCAAAACTACTTGGTACTGGCTGAGGAATAGAGTAGCTGATCAATGGAATAGATTTGGTATACAAGACTCAGCAGTCAATGACTATAGTAATCTACTGTCTGATAAACCCAAAGACCCCAGTTTTTGGGATAAGAACTCACTATTTGACAAAAACTGCTGGAAAAACTAGAATATAGTATGGCAGAAACTGGGCATAGACCATTATCTAACACCTTATACCAAGATCAAGTCTAAATGGGTGCAAGACCTAGGAATAAAGGCTGATACTGTAAGCAATCTGGGAAAGCAAGGAATAGTTTACCTGTCAGATTTATGGAGAAGGGAAGACTTTATGACCAAACAAGAGTTAGAGAGCATTACAAAATGCAAAATGGATAACTTTTATTACATTAAGTTGAAAAGTTTCTGTACAAACAAAGCCAATGGAACCAAGATTAAGAGGGAAGTGGAAAATTGGGAAAGAATTTTTACAACCAGTATCTCTAGTAAAGGCCTCATTTCTAAAATATACAGAGAATTGCGTCAAATCTATAAGAATACAAGTCATTCCCCAGTTGATAAATGGTCAAAGGATATGGACAGGCAGTTTTCAGAGGAAGAAATTAAAGCTATCTATAGCCAGATTAAAAAAATGCTCTAAATCACTATTGATTAGAGAAATGCAAATGAAAACAACTCTGAGGTACCACATCCCACCGGTCAGATTGGCTAAGATGACAAATCAGGAAAACAACAAATGCTGGAGAGGATGTGGGAAAATTGGAACACTAATGCTTTGTTGATAGAGTTGTGAACTGATTCAATCATTCTGGAAAGCAATCTGGAACTATGCCCAAAGGGCTATAAATAATTGCATGCCATTTTTAGAAGTGGGAGGAAGAACCATATGTACAAAAATATTTATAGCAGCTCCTTTTGTGGTGGCAAAGAATTGGAAATTAAGGGGATGCCCATCAATTGGGGAATGGCTAAATAAATTGTGGTATATGAATGTAATGGAATACTATTGTGCTATAAGAAATGAGAAGCAGGCAGACTTCATATTTACCTGGAGATACTTAAATAAACGGATGCTGAGTGAGAAGAGCAGAACCAGGAGAAATCTGTACACAAACACAGACACAACGTATGTGTAATGACTAACTTCAATAGACTGGAACTCTTCTCAGCACAAGGTTATAAGACAAGTCCAAAAGATTCATGATGGAAAGAGAGATCTACATTAAGAGAAAGTACTGGAATGAACAGAGTTTGAATGCAGATTGAAGCAAATGACCTGCTCTTTTTCTTTTTCTCGTTTAATTTTGTTTCCTCTTTCCCATTGTTCATTCCATCAGTTACAATCCTTCTTTACAAACTTACTAATGTCTAATGTGAAAGTATTTGCAGATCCTACACTTGATTGCATGATGCAATGCGGGGGGGGGGGGAGGAAAGAGGGCAGAAAATTTGAACCTCAAGGGATTGTGGAACTAAATCTTGTAAATTAAAAATAAACAAACAAATTAATAAAGACCAAAAAAATATGATGGAAAACATTTGAAACAAAATGTGGGAAAGTAGCATCCTCAGGCTCTAGGAAATAAAACACCTTAATAGATGCTTTTCCCATCCCTACCCCCCATGATTATAATATGTTGGGAATGAGGGAAGGGATTACTTTTTCTTGTGGCTAAATCTGATCCAAAAATTCCAATGAATCAATCCACAGACATTTATTAAGTGCCTACTATATAACAAGCACAAGCCTTGTACTAGGCAATAGGGATACAAATATTATGAAATAATCCCTACTCACAATGTGAATAAATACAAAATAGTTAAACAAAAGGTCAAATTACCCATGCAGAGAGACTGGACCTGGCAACAAGAAGAGCCATCTCTTTGTTAGAGGCTAGGGGAAGGAGTAGAGAATGATATCAAGGGTTTCTAAGTTGAAGAAAAAAAGGTGTTGCATTTATTTGGAACTATGATTCTGTACGTGAGCACAGTATGCTTTTACAGTATAAAGGCGATTATATAAAATGTGTTGAAGCAACTATGAGAAGTTACAGATGCAGTAATGTTTGGTAATTTGAGAACTCTTATTTAATTTCAGGAGTGATTCTAGAGTTTAATTAACCCTATATACATCTTTGAGTAATCCAGGTCCAGAATAATCTCACATATTAGCTCTGTAGTAATTTTTTTTAAATAAGTCATTCTCAAACAGTTTGGTCACAGGACAAACAGTCAATTTGGTTCAATTCAATCAGCATTTATTAACAAATACTATGAGCACAGTATAGGAGGAGTGCTGTGGAGACAGAAATTTAGATTAGGCGTATTCTCTGCCCTAATGAAGTCTAGTCTACTAGGTGGATATTACATAACCATCACCGTGATGATTGGCATTTATAGCATGCTTTAAGATTTACAAAGTGCTTTCAATAGATGACCTCATGTTATCCTCACAATACCATGTAAATATGAGAGATGTTATTGTCCTCTTTTTTTACAGAAAAGGAAACGAAGTTCAGACAGCTTAAGAGATGAGTCTGTGCTCACACAACTAGAAAATATTGGAAGTAGGATTTGAGACAAGATTCTTCACTTCAAATCCAGTATTCTTTCTACTGCTCCTTACTGCATATATAGATGTAACTGTAACAATAAGAAAGGTGTAGTAAAAATGATCTATAAGGGTCAAGAACAGAACAACCATTGCCAACTTCAAAGGAATAAGGGACCATTCAATTCAACGAACATACGGATTGGGATTTAATGGGTAGGAAGCAATTGAGCAGAAGAGGTAGTTCTAGTCATGGCCTCAACAAAGGCATGGAAGTGAAAAATAGCAACTCACTTTGGGGCTCGGCTAGGGCTGCCCTAGGCATGGGAGTTATGGTAGGGAAGGGAAGGAAAATGTGAGGTGGGGAGGGGAACAGAGGGAGGGTGAGTGGACCAGGTAATTTTTTAACAAGGTCTATAATATAATAAAAACTATTTAATTAAAAGTGTATTACAAAATCTATGGGCCAATTATGGAGGATACTATTTATCAAGATTTAGAATAATTTGCTTATAACATGCACCTTTTCATAAAAATTATTGCTCAAATGACTGTCTAACTTTGAATTAGACCACAAGACCATTCGTTACAATTCTGTACAGAATTTGAAACCACTGGCAGATAAAGAGTGAATCTTCTTCCCCACCACAGCCTGTCTCCAGGCTATTTGAAACATTATTCTTCAGATAATCTAGGAAAACAGTTTACACCATGAAGACTCACCTCACCCTCGTGTTGCCAAAAGCCCCTTAACATGCCACAGATATTCACAGCTTCATTTCCAGAAAGTATTTTCACCATTTTTTTTGGCTCATACCCAGACATTAGAATAAATTGAGCAAGCCACAATCACTCCTCAGTGATATACGTTCTAAGAAAAACCGAAAATGCTGCCCTTTTTGCCAGTGTGTATCAAGAAATAAAACCGAGTAAAATCTTTATCACAGATTGGAGCTCTCTTTCAGCACGTTTTGTGTGAAAAATGGCCCTTCACAGAAGGCCTGAAAATGACATTGGTTTTCATAAAATAGATAATTTCAAAGATAATTTTTGTCGAATCTTGCAATAAAGTTTAAATTGTTACTGCCTAATATTATTTGCTGTGTTGGCAGGGCAGATAAACCAGAGAACGGAACACTGATGCCATCTTTGAATTTAACGTTTCATTTTTTGGAAACCTTGGGTATACTCTTTCTTGATATTAAAATAATCACTTTGTATTAAACGTATATGATATATTAAAATTATAGGTTATATTAAATTATATTATATTATATATTACATTAAATATATTATACTATATTAAAATTATAGCTGACGTCTAAGATCTCTTTGGTAGGTTGGTACAGTGGACAGAGCTCTAGACTTGGAGTCTGGAGGACTGGAATCCTCTCTTGGATGCTTGACTGTGTGACCCTGGAGAGGTCATTTAACCTTTCTCATCCTCAGTTTCCTCACCAGTACAATGGAAATGATAATAACAGTGTTGATTTTCCAGAACTATGGTGAATATTAAATAACATACTGTACCTTGCAAACCTTAGAGCATTATGTTAATGCTATTATTGTTGTCATTAGATGATAATGACGATGATGATGTCACCTGTACTTGGTCCTATCCATATTACTTGGGATGGAAAGGAAAGGGAACTTGGAGCAAAAACATGACACTGATGGACTACCCACCTCATCTTACTGTTGGAGAGATCTGTGATCCCTTTGGCTCTGTTGTTTTTCACCGTCATGCAGGGGAACTGATAAGCTTCACCACAAGGCCACCATGATAGTACTGTGAAAGGGAGCCCCTCAATAGCCAAGGCAACCTCCAGGCTGTAAGGATGCTTCTAGGAGGGCTAGAAAAATTATTCTGATGCAGCAAGCCTACTGACCAGTTTCCAGAGCATGGTCCCAATCCAGAACCCATCCCTTGTCTGGGTGCCTCACTACATGCCAAAGCAGGAGACACTTGTTGTGGCCTAAGTCTTGTCATTCCAACATAAAGGTTCTGGGAGCAATTCAAGGGTTTCCTCTCACCCTTTCTACCCCCAACTCAGGGTCCAGAGGTAGTGACAGCTGGGTAGAATTAAACTCCCTCTGGCAATCCCCAACCACTCATCCTGATAGAAGTGATAATAAACATCTGTAGATGAGGAAAAGAGCTTATCAGAGGCACAGAAGGGGCAATCAGCAGCCTCAGCTCTGAGGGAACTTGCCCTACAAACTGTATTCCATCACTTGTTGTCTCCATATCACCTTTCAACCACATAAACCAGGGTAAATGAATGACGTAATTTAGGTCTATTCAGATATCCCCATATCCCATGCAAGATATCCCACACGAATAAGGTAACATTTATTTGGTTGTGAAGCTCATTAACAATTATTTGCTTTATTCTTAATTTCATTTTTATCTTATTTTTTGTGGGCACCTATGATGAGCAACGTCCTACTTTATTGTTGTTTTAGTTGTTTTCACAACTCTTCATGAACTTACTTGGATCTTTCTTGGCAGAGATAATGGAATGATTTGCCATTTCCTTCTCCAGCTCATTTTATAGATGAGGAAACTGAGGTAGGCAAGTTTAAGTGACTTGCCCAGGGTCACACAGTTAACTAGTAAATGTCTGAGATAAGATTTGAACTCAGGTCTTCCTAATATGGAATGAGTTCTCCTCTTAATGTCTTCAAGCAAAAAGTGAATAACCACTTATCAATAAAATTGTAGAAAGGATTTTTGTTCAGGTAAAGGTTAGCTACATCTGCTTTATATCTCTTTCCTGAAAAATGTAACCAAACAGCATCCTGAGATGGATATTTCCAACTTTGGAGTCAACCTTGTGAGTTCAAGATTGGTGTCTCCATCCTACAGGAGGTTTCCCCCACAGCTACTACAATGCTTCCTTAGGAAAAGACAACCATTGACAGGTAGATGAGTTCAACCCCTATCTGGTTTACCAAAAGACATTGATACTAAGAGAGACAGTACAGAGCCATGATGAAAGATGAAATGCTTCTTCACAATTCCACAAAATGCTTCATGCTTTAATGCTTTGAGTTTAAACCTCTACTTATGAAATAATTTTAAATCACTGCTCCATATTTAAGTCTTTGACAGTTCAAACTGGAGAATCTGTTGTGTTAAGTATTTCTTTTTTGACAGGAAAATAAATAGCTATACTATGCCTGATGTACATTGTATGGATTCCATTGCTTTGAGGAAGACCCTAGTCATGAACCAAACATGAACTTTAAATGATTCCCCCCAAGAGTTCTTATGTTGAGGGCATAAAGAACCAGAGAGGCTGAGACTGAGATTGAGGGAAAAAAAAAAGTCTTGGGACAGCTAGGTGGCGCAGTGAATAGAGCACTGGCCTTGGAGTCAGGAGGACCTGAGTTCAAATCCAGCCTCAGACACTTAACACTTACTAGCTGTGTGACCTTGGACAAGTCACTTAACCCCAATTGCCCTGCCTTCCTCCCTCCAAAAAAAAAAAAAAGAGAGAGTAAAAAAAAAGT
This sequence comes from Pseudochirops cupreus, assembly GCA_028627135.1. NCBI lineage: Eukaryota > Metazoa > Chordata > Mammalia > Diprotodontia > Pseudocheiridae > Pseudochirops > Pseudochirops cupreus. The sequence continues at coordinate 218,765,026 of CM053583.1, forward strand.
CTGAGTTTCATTTTTTAATTGCAAGTTCCAGATATTTGCGTCTGGACTGAAGGGGAAAGAGGGAGGTGTCTAGAGTAGGGAAAAGACTGAGGTCAAATTGTTTTAAGCAAAACAAGTTTCAGGTTCATATTGTATTTTAAATTTTTAAGCAGATAATTATGATAAGATTTGATGGAGGAAAAATATTTTTAATATTCATATCATTTTGTTGTTATTTTGTCGTTTTTAATCTTATCCAACTCTTCATGACCCCATTTTGGATTTTGTCGACAAGGATACTGGAGGGCTTTACTATTTCCTTCTCTAGCTCATTTTACAGATGAGGACACTAAGGTAAACAGGGTAAAGTGACGTATCCAGGGTCACACCACTACTGATCTATTGAAAGTTAATTGTTGGAATCAACTATAATATAGGAGGTTTAGAACTGATTAGAAAATAAAGCCAAACAACTTGCTGAATTTTTAAAAAGCACTTAAAAATAAAGATTCATAAACTGTTACAGTGAGGGATTAAAATAAGTTTTATTATGCTTCCTCTGAATCCAAACGAACGAGTCAGTTTCAGGAAATGGTTTAAAACAGTGGTGTTAGAGTCAAATGTACATTAGGATCCCTGAAGGCTCATTATTGACTTGGTTTCAAAATGTGTTATCTATGTTCTATTACATATTTACTTATTTTGTTAAATATTTCCCAATCACATTTTAATCTGCTTCTGGTAGCACTCAGGAGGGTTGTAGGCAGGATACTGGTTGTGTGTTTGACACCCCTGGTTTAAGATATACATAATATAGCCATGTCATTGAAGGATAAAATCACAGGAAATAGCTTACCTTGAAACTGAATAAACAAAGGCATAAGAGTTTGGATAACATACAAGCCAAATGCATGTAAGGAAGTATTTTTTTTCAATACCTTGCTTGGAATTAATATGTCCTGTTTGTCCTAGTGCAGCAATATAGTGACCAAAACATTTCATGAAACCTTTGCAAAAACAATCAAACCTAGGAACAGCTAGGTGGCACAGTGAATAAAACATCAGCCCTGAAGTCAGGAGGACCTGAGTTCAAACACAACCTCAGATACTTAACACTTAATTAGTTGTGTGACCTTGGGCAAGTCACTTAACCCCAATTGCCCTGCCTTTCTCCCTCCAAAAAGACAAAAAAACAACAACCACCAAACCTCCCCAAATGATAAATGGTCAAAGGATACGAACAGTTTTCAAAGGAAGAAATTAAAGCTATATATAGTCATATGAAAAAAATGCTCTAAATCACTATTGATTAGAGAGATGCAAATCAAAACTCTGAAGTTCCACATCACACCTATCAGATTGACTAACACGACAAAACAGAAAAATGATAAATGTTGGAGAAGATGTGGGGAAGTTGGAATACTAATTAATTGTTGGTGGAGTTGTAAACTGATCCAATTATTCTGGAGAGCAATATGGAACCATACCCAAAAGGTTATGAAAATATGCATACCCTTTGAACTAGCAATACCACTTCTAGGGCTACATCCTAAAAAGATCATAAAAATGGGAAAAGGACCTACACGTACAAAAATATTTATAGCAGCTCTTTTTTGTGGTGGCTAAGAACTGAAATTGAGGGGATGCCCATCAACTGGGGAATGTCTGAACAAGTTATGGTATATGAATGCAAGGAATACTATTGTCCTATAAGAAATAATGAACGGGCAGACTTCATAAAAACCTGGAAAGACTTATATGAACTGATGCTGAGTAAGGAGAGCAGAACAAGGAGAACATTGTACACAGTAACAGCCACAGTGTGCAATGTCTGACTTTGATAGACTTAACCCTTCTCAGCAATGCAGGGGACCTAAAACAATTCCAAAGGACTCGTGGTAGAAAATAAATGCAGAGCAAAACAGACTATTTTCTTTTTTGTTTGTTTGTTTTGTTTTGTTTTTTTCTTTCTTATGATTCCTTCTATTCGTTCTGATTCTCCTATACCACATGACCAATGTGAAAGTATGTTTAATGGGGGTGTATGTGTAGAACTTATATTGGATGCCATGATGTCTTGGGGAAGGAAGAGGGGGGGAGAGAACATTTAAAACTTACAAAAGGGAAAGTTGAAATAAATAAATTAACTTTAAAAAAAAGCAAACCAATTGTCCCATCCTTGAGTATGACATGACCATGGAGGTGCTGAAGTATTTAACGAAAGAAGGGTAAAAACTATTTTAAAATCATTAAATGTTATTTTATAAAATAATATAAAATTTATTTAAATATATACATTTTTATAAAAATTATTAATGTGGGGGGGATTTTTAAAACATCTTTAATACCTCCAAATACCCCCCCCCCAAAAAAGAACTCTTTCATAACCCAGGAATGCAGTCAAGCAACAGAAATTGAGACACTGACCACGAACATCAGCAGCTATCTCATTCTGTACTTGTAGCCTACTATTTCTCTATCTAGGGGCAGGAGGAAGGAAGACATGTTTAAGAGTAAAATTTTATTCAGAAGCGTAGATAACTTTTTTTTTAAATGAAAAAGACATAAACTGTGTCTAAATGCCTTCAATATTATGTAAAGTGGTCTGGGACCCTCTGAATTACATCATCTAGAATGGTGTGTAAGATCAGTAGTATTCAGAAGCCCAATTTGAAAGGTTGGCAGGAATCTTTTGATTGGGTGAAGCGTGGGGCTGGAGACTAGGGTGCCAGAGCCAGGGAAGCAGAAAGGAGAAGGAAATAAGAGTCATGTTTAGCTTGTGTCAGTGGCAGGAAGCATTTCTCTCTCCTCAGCTTCATCTAGACCATGACAATGCTAGTTTTCAGGAATTACAGTAGGCATTTTCTCTCACACTTCTAAAAGGAAGCAACAATGAAAGACTCTTCAATCCTTCAGCATTAATTCAGCATGTAAGTCTATCCTCAGTTCCCTAGAATGCAGTCCTGGCTAGGTAAGCAACATGGAAAGCAAAGATGAATGGTCTTGCAGCTTCTAGTCTTTGGAGGTTTAGGAAGTGGTAACTTTGGGAAAATGGGTGGTGCGAATATTTTCTAATGCAACCTACACACAGCATCAAAATGACTTAGTAGTTGCTCCTCAATCCTGTTACAGGAAGAAGAGTTTAATATCCCCAAATTAAGCATGGATCTCTTCCCTGGCTTAAGTTTGACCTTGGCGTGGCTTTCCTTAAACCACTGACATCTCCTTCCATTCTTCCTCCCTTCTCTGACTTTGGGGCAAAAAGAGTACTTGCTTAACTTTAGACCCCTCCACTGGCTTCAAAGACTTACTTAATCCAGAGGCAATGGCTTAGATCTGTATGGATTCTTTTCTTTGCTAGTTTAGAGAATTTAAAAAACAATGAATTGTTGATACAAGTAATTAATAAAATTAGATAACTCAAGACTCCAAACAGAAATCCTCTTTAAAAATTGGAAAGAAACCGGGCTCTCTACCCTAGCTTCAATCCTGTGTTAATTTCAAATAGGTGCCATTTCTTCCTTTAACCCACTTTCGTGTCCAGTGAGACACAAACAGGAATACATCGCTTTCATGGTCAACGTGAAAGTGAAAATGAAGTCAATACACAGGAAGGACTTAAAGCATAGGGAAGAAACACAATTGAGTCAGCTGTCAGATAGCCTATGGTAAGGAGGAATGAAGGGAAGTTAGAGAGAGAAATACCATTCTCAGCCCATCAGAGAGGAAAGAATCACTTCCCAGCAATAAGTAGTCTGGATTCCTTTGTATTTTCTGACACATCAAACTGACTGCTAAATACTGCCTTCCCCATTCAGTCCGTAATCCCATCACCATAATCCCATAGCAGAGCTATGGCTTTTCTCTTCCCACAATTCCATCTCTTAGCTCAGTCCAAAGGCTCGAATTTCCAGTGTAGTTAATGTCAATGGTAACTGTTTCTCTTTGGAACAGCAGCCCTGAGCATCTTCCCCTCCCAGCTTGTTTTTTTTTTTCTTTTTTTTCTAACTAAAGGGACCATCCCTAGGCTCCCTTCTTAAAGAGGCCTATTCACTGAATGGGCATTACCTCACTCTAAGTGAGTACTTGAAAGAGCCTTAGCCTAAAAGGGCCAGGGTCTCCCATTACATCCAATAATCTTGATGACTATCTGGCCACTGGACCCAGATGTCTCTGGAGGAGAAAGTGAGGTTGGTGACCTTGCACAGCTCTCCCGTACTCAAATCAAAGTCAACTGCAAGTCACATCATCATTTCCCTGATGTCATGGTCCTCCTCAAAAAGAAGGACAAACCCAACAAGAACCTTTCCTCTCACCCTTCTCCATAGAGTCTAAGCTGGGAAAATGGTCTTTTCATGCACTGGACAAATATTTCCCAGCTAGTCCTTGTCGACTTGTTCTGCCTACTGACCTGTCTCTACAGGATGCTACACTAAGTTATTTGCTTGGTTTTCCATTTTAAATAAATGTCCTTTGCTTTATTCTGATGTTTTATGTTTCCTTCTGTTTTGATCAGGGAGATCCAGAAAATGACAATTCACGAGCAGCAGATTGAGATAAAAGACTATTCCTTAAGCACTATGTGCCTGAGTCAGTGGCCCAAATTAGAGAGTGTTGGGCACTGCAATTATAATACTTGAAAAAAAAACTATAATTATATCAGCATGGGTACTCTCTTCTACCCAGATTGCAATCCCCCAAACCTTAGTAGATGGTATCATGTGTTACCAAACACACACACACAAAGTCATTATTTGGTGGTCAACTTTGTGATGAGTTTTTTTTTTTAATTATACTAGGAATCTTTCCAGTATATTAGGACTTACCAGAGTTTGTGTTCCACTGGCATATCCTTCAAGAACCTAGGGTCACTATGATAACAAAATGAGGTTGGAGGAGGACTTTGGTGAGGGGCTACCTGATACCAAAGACAAAAGTTTGAATGAAAACTGAAAAATACACACAAAAGGATTGTTTGATGTCATGTAGATACACTCATTAATTCAACAAAAGTGGTCATTTGTAGAATGAGTTAACTCATTTTTTTTACCATATTTATTCAAGTCAATTTGAATAATGAGACACTTTCTCAGGGAAGAATGGCCTTAGATTCAGATTGTGTTCCAGAAGACTAGTTTTTTTTATTCCTTACTTCATCCAGTGATTCAAAAAGTGATTACCCAGGGTCAACAGACTGCTCCAAAATTCACATTTCACTTGAATTTGAGGTACTTGTTTTTATTTCAAGTATACTTTCCTTTGCTATTCTCAGTCTACATTTATTTTCTAATCAGAATAATGTGTATTTTAAAACGTAGCTCTATTTACTGTTATTTGCCCACAAACACTCAAAGAAATTTCCTAAGTATTTTCTCACGGCAAGTAGGGGAGGTGATTCATAAGGCTTTTGGCCTGTGAAATAAAGATTGAAAAATTGCAGGACCACTAACTCAGACCTATATCCTGACCCTCCTGGCCAGTTTTAGAATATGACAGTGAAAAATATTGGGAGATTTTAAGGAGGAGTAGCCTTGTCTATTAGGCCTAAAGATAGGACACAGAAGATAAGAGCTTGTTAAGGATGCTTATCTGCAGACCTTCTCACATTAAGCTAAGTATTTAATAAACCCTTTTGGTTACCGCCCCTCTCCCATGGTTATCTTTAACAGAATCATCTTCAGTCATTTCTTTAAAATGGGTTTAGAGGGACTGGGTACCTGGGTTCAAATGAACTAGAAATTAGTGGGCAGTTTGCCCTGGCTCAATTCCATGTTTATTTCCTCCATAGTAAATTCAGCCTGCATTAACCTCTCTTTTCTAAACCACAGTATGTCAGTATCTGTAGCACACAATTCAGCCCTCCATTATATGGCATCTTTGTTTATTTGTTTTTTTCCTAATTTGCTTGTTTTCATTCCAAACTGATTTCATCAGTGTAAGAAATGGGTGTGGAGACTTCATCCACTGATAGAGATCAGGAACTCCTCTAGAATGCAGTGAGTGTCTTGGGGAGTTTCTTAGGACAACAGGGAGCTTAATGATACGCCTATGTCACAAACCACCATGTTATCAGAGCCAAAACTTGAACCGGCTCTTCCTGAATGAAAGAATGAATGAATAGGGATTTTTTAAGCACTTATCATGTGCAAAGCATTGCACTAAGCACTGGAGTTACAGAAAGACAAAGCAATACAGGCCCTGCTAGTCGAGGAATTCCCATTCCAAGGAGGGAGACAATGCAGAATCAATACAGAATCAGATAAAGATCCCATTGTCTTAGGGTACCAAGGCCCAAAGCAGACGGCAATGCCTCTTCTTTACAGTCATTTCTACTAATAAAATTATATCTATTTCTTGTGTTGAACCACTTGACAGTGCTAACCTTTTGGGTGCCAGAACTTTCTCCCAAAGGCCTTTTGTAGGAAGGAGAAGGAAGGGCTGTAGCATCAGTAGAAGCCATTACTAAGTCACTTCTTCATAGGGGTAACTTCCCAAGATGATGGCCAGTGGTCTGTGGGACGCCACCCCTCCCAAGCTCTTGGGTCTACATACCCGTGCATAGCTACCAGTCAGCAATTAGTGTCGTCAAGGAAGACAAGTCTCTTCTCCACAGGGACTGCTCTTCTCAATGACGGCTGCATCAGTGGTGGCCTGGGCTAGAAGCAGGGGCAGTGGTCTAGCAGGGGCAGAGCACTATCCCTCCCAAGGTTCTTGGGTTCAGGGTCCTAGTCTGTTCAGGATCAGACTATGGGGTTTGAGGAGAGGTAATCAAGTTAATGAAAATGATTTGACTAGCCTGGCATATGCTGCCTCCTATTTCTCCCTAAGAATGCATTGTGGCTCTGTGTGTACTCAGAAGAGGGTAGAAACTTTGCTCAGTCTTGGCTGCCCAGTTCTTATCAGGGACTAATGATGATTTCTCTTTACTTGCTGAGAAAAGCATGAGAATCCAATGGTCAGACCCTATAAGGAAAAATTATCTGCCCTGTGCCCTGGAAAACCTCCACCACTTTGATTGTGGTCTTTTCTACTTGTAAAGCTGTGTTGTATCATTTCTTTCCCAATACTCCAACAAAAAATCCCTCACTGCTCTGAGATGAGAGGTGGCAGAACATCTGCAAAGGAAGGGGTATCGCACAGAAACTTGGGGAGAAAGAAATCACTAAAAACTGAGGGAGATCAGGAAAGGCTTGATGCCTTTGTTGAGTTTTTAAGATAAGGGTTCCTAGAGATGGAGATGAATAGGAAGTGAATTTTAGGTGTTCTTGACTGGGCCTGACTCAGAGTCCCCTGACAGTTTAGGTTCCAAATTGGAATAAGATGAGATATTCGTAAATCATTCAACAGTTGAGAGACAGAGACAGAGAGAGAGAGAGAGAGAGTGCGAGAGAGATTTACTTGGCCAGCAGTAAAAGGATATTCAACAAGGACAGGCTTAAGGGCATGTTGAGTTGATTTAGCTGAGCAAAGCTTGCTTGCCTAAGTTACTCATTGAGATCCATCAACCAAGCATTAGAGTGAAATTAAGGCCTATTTTGTACTCAGGGAATGATATTAACATTTTGAATCTTTATTACTCTGAGTCAACCAAGTCTCAATATCTGTTATGGAAAAACTACCTTACTTTGTATGAAAGGAAGGGTTAAAATATTGCTCCTACAACGCAAGGCAGAGCACAGGATTCATGAAAAGAAGTAGTATGAAATATGGCTGAAAACAGAAGTAGAGGCCATATTATAGGGCAAGATTTTTTAACCCAGCAACCATGAATTTGTTTTTCAACTATTTCAATAATTATATTCCAACATAATTGCTTTGCTTTGTTATTCTACATATTTTATTTCATGCATTCAAAAATATTATTCTGAGATGCAGTAAAGTCCTCACCATGAATGAGTGATCCCATTCTACCTATTCCAGCAGATCATTCCCATCTACTGGCTCCTGCCCTGCTGCCTACATACATGTCTATGTCCCTCTAATCCTCCATCCCTGCTATCATCCTATATCTTCCCTTCCTTTCGTGACTAAACATTTCCTGAACGTCATCTACAATAGGTACCTCCGCTTCCCTTCATCTTAACTCTTTGTAGTCTGACTTCCAACCCATAATTCAACTGAAGCCCTTCTCTCTAAAAGTTACCTTTTGGTCTCTTAATTGCCAATATAACAACCTTTTTTCAATTCTTATCCTACTTGACCTCTTACAATGTTTGACACTGCTGATCACCCACTTTTCCTTGCTACTCTCTTCTCTCTGGGTTTTATCTAGAGAGATAGCATTCTCTCCTGATTCTCCTCTACCTGTCTGATCACTCCTCCATCTCCTTTATTAGATCTTCATCTAGGTCATGCCTGCCAATTTGGCAACACCCAAAGCTCTGTCTTCTCTTCTCCCTCTGTATACTATTTTACTTGGTGACTCATCAGCTCCCATGGTTTCAATGATCATTTCTAGGTACGTTACTATTAGGTTTACTTGTCTATCCCTACCTTCTATTCTTGCATCTCCAACTACCTATCAGGCAATCCAAACTGTGCATCCCATAGACATCTTAAGCACGTGTCCAAAACTGAACTCGTTATCTTCCCCCTAAACCTTCCCCTCTTCCAAACTTTCTTATTACTGGCATGAGTACCACTATCCTCCTAGTAACCCAGGTTCAAAACCCAGGTGTCATTCTCTACTCTTATTCTCTTTAACTCCTAATAGCAATCATTTGTTAAGTCCTGTCTTTTCTAGCTTTTTCACATCTGTCCTCTGACAAAACCACCACCACAGCAGAAACCCTGATCACCTCACACCCTGACTCTTGAAATTGCATGCTGGTTGATCTCCCTGCCATAAGACTCTTCCTACTCCAATCTGTCCTACATACAGCTTTCAAAGTGATTCTTCTACATTGTAGGTCTAAGTGCATTATTCCTTCTCATTCAAAAAACTTCACTGCCTCTCTTTTACCTTCAGGATCAAATATAACGTCTATTTGGCTATAAAAGCCTTCATAACCCACTCTCTCCTTACCTTTTCGGTCTTCTTACACTTTACATCCCATTATGTACTCTGAAATCCAGTGAGACTGGGCTCCTTGCTGTTCCTCACATATGACACTTCATCTCCCAACTCCCAGCATTTTCACTGGCTGCCTACAGTGTCAATGCAGTATTTATAGCATCCACCATCACAATAAAAACTGTGACTATAAATATTCCCACATGGTGCTCAATCACAAAATACAACAAACTCTCCATAGAGAGGACAGAAGCAAAGCATTTATTTAGATACCAGAAAACCAAATCCCAAAACCAGTAAGCCAATTCCATCATAGCAGTAAAGAAGTTAACAAGCCATAAGAACACAGAGGGCCACAGAATCCTTTAGCCTTCCCACAAACCAATATAAGATCAATATTTACTCATGAGCCTATCAGACTCCTTGCCTGAGCCTCCTTTCCCTGCCCCATCTAGCCTAGCCCTGACTCCCAGCTTCCTGTGGGCTCTGCTCTGCCCTTCAGTAAACTCCTCCCATCACAGGCTCCATGTGATTACATTCATCCTGTTAGGGGGCAGAATTTACTTTCAAAGCACAGAAGGTTTTTAAATTTCCATTCCCATTACACTGCCTTGTGCCTAGAATTCTCTCCCTCCTCATCTTTACCTCCTGGCTTCCTCCCAGGTCTCAGCTAAAGGCTTACTTTCTATAAGAAGCCTTCCATAGTTCTTAATCTAGTGCCTTCCCCAATTTATACTGTATACAGTTTGTTAACACATAGTTGTTTGCATTTTGTGTCTCTTGGTAGACTAGGAGCTGCTTGAAAGAAGGAGCTGTTTTTCGTCTTCGTTTGTGTCCCCAGGACTTACCACAATGCCTGGCACGTGGTGGGTGCTTAATAAATGCTAGCTGACTATTATAGTAGTTCAGGAAAGATGTGATGAGGCCTCAGCATGGTGGCATGTATGGAGATAAAGGAACAGTTATAAGAGATTTTGCAAAGGTGGATTGGACAATGTTTGACAAACAATAAATACGGAGAAAGAGGAAAGGGGAGGAATCTGAAGTTACAAACCTGGGTGTCTGTAATTGTGGTACCCTCAACTGAAATAGGGAGGTTTAAAAGAGAGGTATATTTAAGGGTGAAAATAATGAGTTCTGTTTTAGACAATGAGTGACTGGAATTCAGGTGAGAGGTTAGGTCTGGATATATAGCCTAGGGAATCATTTCCTTATCTTATTAGCTAGGCTGGAGCTGGGGAACCTGCTACCTCAAGGCCACATGTGGCCTTCTAGGTCCTTGGGTGTGACCTGTTGACTGAGTCCAAGTTTTACAGAATGAATCCTTTGATTAAGGAGATTTGTTCTGTGAAGTTTGGGTTCAGTCAAAGGACAACACTTGAGGACTTAGAGGGCCACATGAGGCCTCAAGGCTGCAGATTCTCCATCCTTGATTCTAGGTCATTATTCCTGTTTTGGTTCCCTTTTCCTCCCTGTAAAATCTTGACTCTGCTGAACCAGTTCAACTCAGCACTCCCTTCTACCCTTTAACACCTTACACCCTTCCAACCACCACCCAACACAGCCTAGCACTGCTCATCTTTTTCCAAACCACAGCCCCAGATTCTTCTTACTATCCAGCTCTCCTGTTCCTACTCAGGTTCCTCCGAAAACCATTGGCTGCTGCTAGAAGAAGTGAAATAATTACGCAGACTAAGTGCACTATAAATTAGCGTTCTCTAATCTTAACCAGGCCCTTATGTAACTTTTCTCCCATTGTCTCTCTACTGTACTCCCTACAGCATCTGTTCCAAACCTTCCCTTCCCTCCTTGTCTCTACCTCCACCATCCTCTTAACCTTCATCTTCAGCAGAGGATCTTACCTCATATTTTCACTGAAAAAAAATTAAGGCCTTCCATAATGAGCCCCCTTTGGTCTCCCTTTTTATGCCTCAAATTTCCTCAGCACCATCCTCCTTTTTTCCTCCCTTGCTGAAGCCTCAGAAGAAGAAATGACCCTTATCTTTGATAGTACTAACATACTACTTATGTCACTGGCCCCATACCTTCTTATCCTTCCAGAAACTTGTGCTTTTGGTAATTCCCCTCTTTCCTTAATTTTCATTCTCTCCTATTGGCTTCTTCTCTTTTGCCTACAAACATAGTTAGATCTCCCTCATCATTAAAAAAAGCCAATCATCTCCTCAAATTATCATCCAATATCTCTCTTCACTTTCACAGACTTTTTATTTCTACGTCTTATATATCTTGGTACTATGACTAGGTCATAAGATGGATGATTATCCAGTAAAGAATCCTAGGGGAAGTAGTCAAACAAGGAGGAGAACCAGGAGAAAGTAATGGAAAATACGCTAATGGGAAAGAAAGTGTCTAGAAGGGCACGGTGATCAATAGGATAATGAGCTACAGAAAGGTCAAAGAGAATGAGAACTGAGAAAATGTCATCAGATCTAGCAATTAGGAGACCATTAGTAATCTTGGAGAGAACAGTTTCAGTTGGGTAGTGGGCTATGAAATCCGTTTGCAAAGGATTGAGAAATAAAGGGTTGGTAAGGAAGATTCTTTATGAAAGATTGGGAATGAAAGAGTGAAGCAATATTGGATGACTAGTGATGGCATAGTCAAGTGAGGATGTTTTAAGAACACAATTAGGTATGTTTGTAAACAACTGGGAAAGATTCATAGATAAAGACTGGAGATAAGAGTGACAGCATGATCAGGGGGGAATTGGAGAAAGGGCACAGGTAGAGAGATTGACCTTGACTCAGAATAAAGCC
>CM053583.1:218776894-218868750 GCA_028627135.1 Pseudochirops cupreus
CCCCCCCCCCCCCCCCCCCCCCCGCCCAAACGTTTTTGATCAGGTAATTTACTTATTTTATAATTCCTAACATAGAACCAGAGATGAAATTTGTGTAAATGTTGCAGTTTTTTGCTGATTGAGGAACATAAATAGAAACAGATTATTTGCTCATGCAAGAAGTTTTATTTTTCAATAAAATGCCACAGGACAATGATTCTCATACTGGGAATTACAGACCGGTGGGAAGCTGGGAATTGTTGCAAGGGCTTCATATCCAGTTATGTATTTTCTCAATCGACAGATATTACCCAACACAATAATGTGTGTGTGGCCAGGAGTTGGTGGGAATATTTTCGGTTGGCTTGAGGGGTGAGGAAGGATTAAGAGACCCTCATGCTTGCTACAGGGCATTAAAATCTGCAGGCTACAGGACACAGCACTGTCCAAAAGCATCCCCCTCACAGGGAAAAGCCTTAACCACAGATTCGTAAGCTGTGCTTTATTGTGTTTCCACCTTTGGTTGCACTACTTTCATCTTCACTATTAATTTCTACTTTTGTTTGATTGTTGTTATCAGAGCTTTGTGTCAAGATGCTTTTCAGCGAAGGCAGTAAAAGAAGGCTGTTTGGGACGGGGGATACAGTGGGATCACCGATTTGGGGTGGTGGGAAGGGGAAAGATGGGGAGAAAATTTGTAACTCAAAGTCTTGTGGAAATGAATGATGTAAACTAACAATAAATAAAAATTAATTTAAAAAAAAAGAAGGTTGTTAAAGCCAGAAATGTAATAGTACTTCAGAATTTTACATTAAAATTAATGTATCATTATCTGGACTAATTAACCAGGCTTACTTGAGGCTCACTATGAAATGGTGAAAAGTGGTTTGACTGGGAGATAAATTTACTAAGGCTAATGAACCCAGTACTAGGCATCTTCCCCCTACCCCTACGACTACCATCTTCTTTGTGGACATGGTTAAAATTAAATTCCCTACATTTCTGACTTTCTTTCCTTACTCCTTATTAGGCAACTGAGAAAATCCTCTCAATTCACTGATCCTAACTCTTCCATCTTCCCTATATGTAGATCAGCTAGGTGGCACAGTGGGTAGAGCGCTGGGCCTAGATTCAGAAAGACTCCTCTTCATGAGTTCAAGTCCAACCCCAGACCCTTACTAGTTATATGACCCTAGACAACTCACTTAACCCCGCTTGCCTCAGTTTCCTCATCTGTAAAAAAAAAAAAAGAACTGGAGAAGGAAATGGCAAACCATTCCCAATGGGGTCACAAAGAGTCAGTCACAACCGAAACAACTCAACAACGTACTATCTTCCCCAATGAATGAGAAGGTCATCTCCTATTGGTGCTGTACTGACTCTTTGTCTAAAACTCTATATAGTTTTGAGCCCCAAAGGGTTCTGGGGCTTTGAATGCAAAAGTCATCGCAAGGCCAGTGTCCACTGTGGGCTGCCCTCTGCTAAAGGCAATGGAAGTCATATACTGAGACTGTTCCCTTCCAGAATCTCGTCTCCTCCATTCCTGAGTACTAACAAAGTTTTGTTAACTCCTATCCTGTGTGACTCTGCAGCTTCTCATGCAAACTCCCCTGTACTACAACTAGCCATATAAGGTTGCTCCTCAGCCTGATACTTGCCCCATCAGCCTCAAAGGTCTCTCCATGGTTTGTCTATTCTTTCTGTTTTCTATAGTGCCTCTCAAATAATCTCCATCAACTATTTATTCTTTTTAAAAATCTCAATTAAATATATCTTTTAAATTACCACAACAGAAATCTTTCATAGAATTATTTAAAACTGTTACTCTCTAAGCTTCTTTGCCTTTTAAAGGGAAGGTAACAGTAACTATAACCTTTGTAGGAAAGATTTCTTCTTAAAAACAAGTGTTAGAATAACAATCCCCCCCCCAAAAAAATATAATAGGGCAAATCTGAAAGACCAGTTAGTTTTGCAGAACCTTTTAAAACCTGTGAATCTGTTTTAACTATCTATTCTCCCTTTACAAAACAGGTTAATAATATAGAAAACAAGTACATATGTATAATTCATAAATATGCTACCAAAATATTATACTATTTTGTGTTTCTCATAAAATAATTGATAAAACTAATTAAGACATTGCTATAAAATTTTATAGCTCCAATGAGACCAACTACCAATTTGCGGCACAATATGGCCTTTACCCTTTATAAAAGCAGCAGTAGGAAGCAATTTGTAAAGTGGATTTTTTTCCCCAAAAGCAAAGCACTTATCTCTCATTCTTTCCATATAATTTGACTTTAATAGCTTTCTTATTGGCCTAGTCATCCTTTAAAATCAGGTTCAAATGTCACTTCCTCATTGAAATTTTCCCCAAACACTCTTGTCAGAAGTGAATTTCCCCTACTCCAAAAATTTATTGCACATTGCTTATATATCTCAAAGAAACACCTATTTAACATTATATATAGGGATATAAACCAAGGGAGTTTAAGGTCACACATGTAGTAAGTGTCAGAGGTGGAATTTAAACCTATCCATAGTGTTCTTTCAATTATACCACACACAGTGGCAAAGAGCTATTGGAACTAAAAATACCAAATGGATTCATATCTTTTAAAGTCTGTGTCATCACCTTTCATTTTAGGGAAATTTATAAAGTTGGCGTAGATCTTTGGTTCTAACTTTGTCCATTTTTCTAAAGAGGAAATGCTGGTGCAAAATGAGTCATTGGCATGGGGATAGAAGACCGCCTTGGAAGAACTGGATTCTGTTACTACTTCTAACACATACTAACTGCGTCCCCATGGGCAATTCATATAAACTCTCAGTGCCTCACTTAACTCTCTAAGACTATAAGTTATAAAGAATTAGTTGATTTGTATCATGAAAGGGAATTTCAATATTGGGAGATCCATACAAAAATGAGATCACAATTCCAGACAAAACACCCTTAATAAATCTTACGAAAATATACAATACTTTTGGATTTTAAAACTATCTAAGACAAGGTTTCTTAGTCAAAAGTGTTCACAATCTAGGTCTCATGTAAGAAAAGAGGCAGACAGGAAGAAAGCATATGGTTAAGTTGACATTGTACAGTAAGCAATTAGGTCAATGGAGGAAGAAATGAAATTAGAGGAAGTATTTAAAAGAGAAAAAAGGAATTTATTGAGTACACAGAAGTTAGATTATTTCAAGCAAAATAAAAGAACTGATATTCACTACACTTTTCAGTAGAGCATCAACAGTTAAATATGAGAAAATTAAATATTAGAATTATACATATTTTGTCAGTCACTCTTACCATGTCATGCTGTTTTTGTTAAACCAGTAGTCCTCTATCAGAACATATTCACCAACCACTTTCAAGAATGATCATATAGTAGTAGCTGTTCATTTAAATATACTCTAATATCATGCTATAGTATACTTAAATGTAGAATTTAAAATAAAAATTTAAAATAAAATTAAAAAATTTAAAGTGAAGAAATTAAAATAAAATTTAAAATTAATAAAAAATTAAATAAAAAAAAGGATAGTATTTTATGCAAATCTAGCATTGCCACCTTTAGTTTATAAAACACCAGTCTGGTAGTATATATCTATATATTACTGGAGAAAAAAATGGCAAACCACTGCAGCATGTTTGCCAAGAAAATCCCATGGACATTATGGTCTACAGCAGCGGTTCCCAACCTGTGGGTTATGTTCAATTTGTAACAATGAAAATACATCCTGCATATCAGACATTTACATTACGATTCATAACAGTAGCAAAATTACAGTTATGAAGTAGCAACGAAAATAATTTCATGATTGCGGGTCACCACAACATGAGGAACTGTATTAAAGGGTCACGGCATTAGGAAGGTTGAGAACCATTGGTCTACGGGGTCACTAAGAATTGGACACAACTGAATGATTGAACAACAAAATCCATACATTAATGGAGATATAAGAATAATGGAGACATATATGTGTATATTTTAAAATGCTATTAAAAAAGAATGGTCAAAAGTTACTGTCTATATTTTGTGTATTTTGTTTGTGGTACTACAACTGGGGAAATCCATTCTGAGGAAATCTAATAGAACATTATGATTGTTTATGATGTGTCAAAGCCCACAGAAAACCTAACAAAAAGACTGAGGAATAGAGATAGGGAATAGGACTTCTGTGTTTGTGATTTCAAGGGCATTGTGTCATACCACACCAGAAACAAATATCTCATTCAGAAGGCACTATAGAGACCATCTTGCCCAACCTGTACTTGAACAATAATCCCATCTACAATATAGCCAACAAGTTGTTGTCCAGGCTTTGCTTAAAGACCTTCAGGGAGAAGCAGCTCACTACTTTCTGAAGCAGTCCACTTTGCTATTGAGTAGCTCTGAGGCTTAGGAAGTTTTACCTAAAGCCAAAACCTTCCTCTCAACTCCATCACTTCTTTTTTAAATACTTCAAACCTCAATAACAAGAAAATCTATTGATATTAGACAAATCATATGGTTCTTACATTAAAAAATAGAAAGAAAATGCCTTACATTAGAACTGTGTTGTAAAACGTCATTTGTGTGTGTGAGAGAGAGACAGTGTGATGCAACAGAAAGAGACTAGATTTGGAGTTTTAAAAATGGTTCAAACCCTGTCTCTAGCACGTTCGTGTGTCTTAGCCAAGTCATTTCACCTCCAGAGGCCTCATTTTATATGTAAAATAAGAATATTGGACTACATAACCTCTAAGGCCCTCCCACCTCTAAATCTATGATCTTCTAAAAAGTTTGATAATGTCTGCATGAAAAATAAGTATTACTTAACAACCAACTCTATATCTTTTGTTTAAAATAAGTTAATGAGCTGGGGATGGAGGGTGGTTTGAGTTTTACTTTAGACTTGCATAGGTTCCCAAAGTGGGCAATATGTCCCCCGGAGGGGCACTAGAATGATCCAGGTGGGGCAGTAGTAGCATCAGGTGCAATTTGGGGACAATGAATAAAGATAAGGGGGCAATAGAAGCATAAGGAAAGAAAAGAAGAAAATTTTGTAAAAACATTCATATGTTTCATTTGTTGTGTAACAGATAAAGTCATAGTGATTACATTATTTTCCAAATAAACACACAAGTTATAACCAATCAATGGTCAAGTCTGTTGACAGGTCTTAAGAAGCAAGTATTGGGAGAGTTGTTGCTCATTGTCCAGAAGTCTAATGTACATGGGAGGAATGTGTGCATGTAATGACTTGTTTACAATACAATACTATATGGTTATATGATACAATATTGCATCATCAAAATTTCAATGCAAGAAAAAGCCCACAGATTTATAATAAATTATTAAATTTAAGATGATGCAAATTTTTTTAAAAAAATTGTTAGAAGGTCAAAGAAATTAAATTTCCAGGGGGCCAACTGAGAATTTTTTTTAAGGGAGGCAGTAGGCTAAGTAAGTTTAGGACCTCTGATTTACAATCTGTTTACTTTGGCTCAAAGTAAAAAGTAGAGCCCAGATAGAGGGTCCTACAAGCTTGCTCTGTGTAAATATGTAGAAAGATATTCAGCAGAAAGCCAACAGGCACACAGCTCCAGCAAAATTAAAGATGAAATTCTTGTATAAGTTATAGCCTGGGTATCCTGTGTTATTCCTCCCTTTAAGAAAAACCTAAATGTCATCTACTAAGAAAGTATAGTTTCATCCAGCCTCTCAGCAAACTGTAGTTTAGCAAACTCCCAAATATATTCCCACTCTCCCATGCCTGTTACTTTTAACCCTATTTTCTTTCAATCAAGAGAATATATAATATGCTACAATTTGAGCATCTTAAATGGAGACCCTTGTCTACATTGGTCCAATATTTCCCATCCTGGGATATAGGCAGGATGATAGACTTGATCCTGAGGTATAGCAGTGTACTCTTATTAAATCCAGTGCCTTCATGCATCTTCCCAGGCACTCCAACTTGAGGTCATAAGTCTGTCATTCCTTTGTAGCCCTGTTCTGGACCAATAACTATTTCTGGACATACATTCTGCCTCATTGCTGAAACCAACGCACCTTGCTGGGATGATAATCAGTCTCCAGTGACTAGGGCTATGCCAAAAATGTTCAGCAACTGAGAACATGGAGGAGGGATGCTTGTCAGGAGGAGCCACCTCATCTTGTGGTCTACAAGAGGAGCAAGGATACATGATTCAGTCTTTTGTAAGGATTCTTTTCCAGCGCCTTCTCTCCCTTGGACTTCAGGCAAGAAGGGAGAAAATATCTGTCTCTTTCCTTCCCCCTTGGCAGCAACGACAGCTTCTATTACTAGTACATGCTTCTTTAGGAGACCTGTGTTTGCCTCAGTGGATGTCAAATTTATGTCTATCTTCTTCTGACTTTCTATTTCCTTCCTTGAACACAGGCCAGTAACTAGTAATCCTAATAAACAGATGTTTCTAGCCTTGTGGGGTCAAGAGTTCAGGATTCAGGCTCCAGCCAAGTGGATAGAGAACTTTTAAGAGCATCTTCCCCAGGAGAGAAGATGACCACCACCAGGATCATCCTGTAGTTGATGTATTAAAAAAGAACTGTGCTTTGCTTGGTCATGAGAGATGGAAGGTATGTGTTCCTCAGACATTGGGAGTTAATGGAAATATAAAAGA
Source organism: Pseudochirops cupreus (assembly GCA_028627135.1). Taxonomy (NCBI): domain Eukaryota; kingdom Metazoa; phylum Chordata; class Mammalia; order Diprotodontia; family Pseudocheiridae; genus Pseudochirops; species Pseudochirops cupreus. Next base: position 218,783,520 of record CM053583.1, read on the forward strand.
TCTGTGCAGCAGTACCACAAAGTGGTCTTTACCTTGAGGAAAAATATAATGAGGATCATGGGCATCTTACTATTTCATGTTGCCTCCATTTGTTCGTACCCAATTTTGCATCTTACATATACCAAGTGGTGGAGGGAAGAAATGTCTGTTGTCTGTGTTGTACAATTATAGGGTTGTTTTTTAAAAAACTATTATGTACATTTTGTAGAGACCCTAAACATGAGTCATACCTAAATTTTGTCTTAGCAATTTCCCTAGAGTTTTATTCCAAGGTAGGATTAGAGCCAAAGAGAGAGAAAACTGACCCTTTGGGGGAGGCGAGGAGGTTAGGCTGCCAAGATTGACCTCAGAACCATTCCATTATAGGAGATTCCTGTACTTAGAGTGACAACTTCAAAAACAATTTAACACAATAATCTAGCTATTACATACAGAAGTATGGTCCCCATGCTGTAGCTGTTCATCTTCCCTAATCCATGTCCCATCATGGAACAAGTTACTAGTTGCAGCATCGAATGACGTGAGCAGAACCAGAACATTTTACATAGTAATAGCAACATTGTGCAATGACTAACTTTGATAGACTTAGCTCTTCTCAGCAATGCAAGGATCTAAGACGACTCCAAAAGACTCATGATGGAAAATGCTATCCACATCCAGAAAAAGAACTATGGAGTCTGAATGCAGATTGAAGCATACTATTTGCTGTCTCTCTCTTTTTTTTGTTTCTTCTTTCTCATGGTTCCTCCCATTGGTTCCAATTCTTCTTTACAAAATGACTAATGTGAAAATATGAAAAAAAAATGTTGCAACATAACTGCTTTAAAACAATGTAGGCAGTGAGAGGAAAGAAGATGAAATAATATGGGATATGACCTCCTTGCACGATTTGTAGACTACCTGATGACAGTCCATTTCCACAACCTGTGTGAGGAAGCTAGTGTCAGATGTTTAAAAAAATTAATAATAATACTGATAGCATGGAGAAGATCAGAATGATATGAAAAAGTTTATATTCCATAATTTTTTTCTTGGCAAACTGAGTCCCAAAGGATCCTTTTCACTCTATGCAGAGTAACTGAATTTTATGGGTTCGTATTTTAACTACTCAGCAGCCCAGTAGCCAGAGAGAGACTCTTAGTTCCTCTTTTTCAGCAGATGTTGAGGAAGGAAAATGATTCAACCTCTCACATCCTTAGAGGCCATGAAAATGTGCGTGCTCCACTGTTTGATTTTGTTGGGGTTTTTTTTTTTGCAAAATTCTCCTGAATGTTCTCGATTATTCTGAAAAATTTTAAATGCATCTCTAATTAAAGCAAACATGGCATTTTGATTATTTTGTGCTGTAGAAAGAGCACTGGATTTGTAGCTATGAGATTTGAGTTTGAATCTTGACTCTGCTTCTTACTAAAAGTATGACTGTGTATGAGTCATTTCTGAACATGTTTAATTTTGAAAATATCTGTGCTAATTAACTCAGAGAATAAAGTGAGTTAATGTATGGGAAAATTCTTTGTAATCATAAAGCATCAAATAAAAGAAGCTTCTATTTTTTTTTTTGCTTTGCTTCCATATACTTTGCCCCAATATAATTTATCAAGGAAGGCATACCTTGAACCTTGGCATCTGAGACAATCAAGTCCCAGGACAGCTTTACCAGTTTTCAGGGAAAAACCAGACTAACCCATGTTGCAGCGGGAAGGGGAACCCCTAAACCTATCACATCTTCTTTTCATCATACCATTCCCTACCTAGAAGACTCTCTTTACCCACCAAGTGGGTTTCAACTGCAAACCGATGGATTAAATGACCTTTTAAGGTTCCTTCTACCATTTTTAGTTTATCAACTGAACTTAGCCACCTCTCCGAAAAGTTAGGACGTGATCACAGTTTCAGTGTTGGAAGGGACAATAAAGACCACCTCGTCATACCTCCTCATTTTGTGCATGAAGAAGCTGAGGCCCAGAAAGGACTTGCCTAAGGTCACATAGAAAATTTTTTTATATTTTTTGTATTTTCTCTTCTTGATCTGTTCTCCAAATCTGTTGTTTTTCTTGTAAGATGTTTCACTTTCTCTTCTATTTTTTCATGATTCATATTTGTTTAATCATTTCTTGATCTCTTATAATTTCACTGGCTTCACTTTGCCCGGTTCTAATTTTCAAGGTGTCATTTTCTTCCTTAAAATTCTGGATCTTGACTTTCCTTTCATACCTTTCTTGTTTTTCCTGAATTATTCTTATTTTCTTTTTTAGTTGTTCCTCCATCTCTGTCATTTGATTTCTCAAGTCCTTTTCAGGTCTTCTATAAATTCTTTTTTGGCAGGTGATCATTTGATGTTACTCTTTGGGGGTTTCTTTACTTAAATATCCTCCTCTGAAAATGAACACTGGTCATATCTATTCCCATAATAGGTTTCTACAGTTAGATGGTTAGATTCTTTCTCCTTTGCCTATGCATTTGGTGGGGGGAGGTGATATCTTAATTATTTGTAGTCACCTGTAGCCTTGAAGTATGGGAAATGGCACCTCTTGCCTCAGATCTTCAGTTCTTCCTTCTAGCCTGGAAGCAAACCAACCTCCTGTAAGTGCCCACGGTCAGGGGCTTTTCTGCCCCACTGCTTCTGTACTCACTGGGCATGTGTTGGTTCCTTCTTGCTCCACCCTCTCTTTGGGCCTGGCATTCCTGGTCAGCAGAGGTACCCTCAATCTTCCCAGAATCCTCTGGTCACATAGAAAATAAAAGGCAGAGCCAGGATTTGAGCCCATGTCCTCTGATTCCAAGTCTAGTGTCCTTTCCAATATACCACTTTGCCTCTCAACTCAATCAACCTATATTAAGCTGACCTAAAACCAGGGAGAATAATAAGACAATGAAGGACCTGCAGAAGGATCTAAATAAGCTGGGTACACTAATAGTGTGCACTGTGATAATAGTGTAGACAATATGATATGCTATTAGTACACTATTATAATAGTGTACACAATGTAATATACAATTAGCGTACCCAACTCATTTAATTCCTTCTGCAAGTTCTTCATTGTCATTCTTAATACCCTCCTGTGGTATATGGGTGTTCAAGAGGACTAGCATTCCTGGTGTGAAGGCTGCTAAGTCCTTTTCAAGACTGTTCATCCACCTTTGGTGTCCACCTGATTCACCCAACTCTTACCTGTGGCTCCAAGAAGCTGTAGCATGCACAGCAGCCACACTGACAAAACCATCTCAGCAAACAGGCTAAACCAGGTTGAGGGTAACCAACAGGCCTCAAACCTGTTGGTGAGTTAGGGGGGTGTCTACCCCCAAGCATGTGAAGACTTTCCCCAGTGGAAAGGGCAGATAAGAACAATTTTTTTTCCAACAGCCATGAAAGTGACTGAAGCAGGCAATGTGAAGTGCTTAGAGTTTGGTCAGATGTTAAAGATGCCAGTGCATCCTGGGCCATCACCAGTCTTGACTTTTGCCCTGCCACTGGACTTTGATGACTCAGGAAGAGAGAGTGAGGCTGATGGCTTTGTGCAACTGTATCAGCAATGCAGTATTCACAATGCCTACAGTAACTATAAATATGCTGATATGATTATTAATCATGAAATGTAACAGGCTCTCTACATAAGAAATATAGCTATATCATTTAAATACCAGAAAACGGAGTCCCCAAACCAGAAAGTCAAAGCCAACACAATAGTGACGAAGTTGGCACATGTGGTTAAAGTAGTATACATCCACCTCCTCAAGCCTTCAAACAGGACAGGCGACCTCAGGCAAAGATCCTCCTCTCCTCACACACGCAACTGCTCAGCATGCAGGCAGCTCGCTCCCAGCAGCTCTGCCCCTGGCAGTTCCCGCCCCAGGCAGTCCTCAGCAGGAGTCCTTAGCAGAGATTCAGGCCGGCTCAACGAAAAAGGAATTCACGACGGCAGCCGCTGCCTCTGCCACCGCTTCCAGTCAGCATGGCAGGGAGACTAGCTGGATTCCAGGGTTCTCTTGCTCCACCCCTTCCTGCTACATCAGCAAGCTCAAGGGGCATGGAAGATCTTCAAATCCCAGTATCGTTACAGCAACTCTGCCTCACTTAAATTCAATTCAGGCACAAGTCAAAATATCACCTGCGCATGGTGTCTTTGGTCCTCTCCAAAAATGAAGAATAATTTTACTACTTCTCAACCGTGAATGGAACAGAATAGGGAGAAATAGACAGAAAAGTGGGTCCTTAGTCCCATATCTCTTACTCCAATCATAAGGACCTACCTTCCTATGGAAAATTTAAGAATTGGGACCCAAACACTGTGAGACACTAGGGAAACTAGGACGCAATCAACATGTAATTTATTAAGCACTTACTATTGGTCCAGTATTCTCAAAATAAGTCCTCTAAAATTCAGTGCCCCATACTTTAAAGCCATATTCCTCGTGAAACAAAATTCATCTCTAATCTTCCAATATTATCTATTTACTTGCTAGTGCTAATGATTGTGATAGAGAAGAGAAACCCTGCCTCTTGAAGAGATAAGAGAGAGGAGAGATAAATAAGAAATAGCACAATTAAGCAACCACTCAACAGACTCTAATTGCGGAGGATCCAAAGACCAAAAAAATGTTCCTGAAGAGCTTACATTCCATTAGGACTTATTCAGAGGTTCATGAAAGGAGATTGGTTGAGCACAAACCAAATTGCTGAAAGGAAATTGAAAGCCTCATTTTCAAGGTGAATCTAGAGGTTTTGTCTTATTTCTCTCTGGAATTTATTGTTTTCAATCAATTGAAAAATATTTGAGTGCCTCTCATGTTCAAGGCACTGTACACTCAAAAAACCACAAACTCTATAAATTAAGGTTTTAGTCACTGTTTTGTTGATTGCTAGGCTTAGGAAAGTTATGAAGAAAATGTTGATAATGCAGATTAAACTTTAAAGTGTCATCAGTATTTTTTTTACAGTGAGCCAGTAGCTCAACATTTAGCAGCATACCACTGACTCAAAAACCCTAACACAATGCTTTGCATATAGAAGGCATTCAATAAATTACCACATTGAATTGAACCTGGTTATAGGAATTACCTTAAGTCTGGTTCCTTTAATGGCATTTCAAAACATAACCTAGCAAACACTTTTTACCCTCGATATCAACTGTTTTCATTTCTATGGTAGACCATTCATAATTTAATACATTAGAACATTTGTATAATTCCTATAATTCCAGTATTAGTAAGAACATGAATGAAAAACAAATGAAAAAAATATTTGTTGAGCCTTTATGACATGCCTGGTGCTATGCTAATCACTGAGGACATACAAAGATTCAAAGAACAAGACAAACATACATGCAGGAGGTGACCTGGGCAGGGAGTTTTGTTCTGAGAGAGTGGAAAGCTGGGTAGAAGGCTAGATGGCACATATATTTGAAGCATGGTCTGGTATCTAGGTTCAGTCAGTATATATATATAAGACAAGCTTATATAGTACCCAATGACTATTCAACTGAGTTGGACCCTAGAGCAGTATAAAGCCAATAGTGAGCAGCTCTCCTGAGGACTGCTGCTATGAATAACGTTAAGGATCTGATTGCATAGTATAGTGAACTCTCTATTTATTCAGCAATAAACTAAAGCGCAACAATCACAACAATATAACATAACAACTTATTACTAAGGTGGCCACATAGTCTTAAACAAAACATATCATTCAGTAAGTCACAATCTCCTCAAGTCTTCTTTCATCTTGATTAGAGGCTGGGTTCCAATCATCCTTAAGCCAATCTTCGTGGAAAGTACAAAGGTCATTCACCTCCAGATCACAGTAAGTTACAATATCATTAGTCAGCACTGAGTACCCAAGTCAAGCCTCCTTTCATCTTAACTAGAGGTTGACTTCCAAACCCTGTGGTTCCTCTTCCACATTCCCAGCTCTTGCCTAAATCCACTCGACTGTTGCCTGGATTTACCACTAGGCAGCTCTCTGTTCCTGTTCCATACTGCAGCTCACAGGGCCTGCTCCACTCCAAGCTCTTCAAAGTTTCTGTTTCTAGGAAAACAAAGTTCAACAGGGCTACAATATTTATGCACTTTACTTGCACTATAATCTCAATTTACTTTCTGTCTGATAAATCAACATAAATTAACAGACAGTGCTTCTGTCTGACAAAGTAACACCAACACAGAACAACAGACAGAGTGCTGACATCACAAACATTCTTTCTCTTAGCTCGGCTTGGTTCCAGCTCATGCTTGAGCTTTTATTTGCTCTGCTCCTTCATGTTCTGCTCTTTTGGCAAGTTCTTCCCACCATGGGCTCCATGTGATGGCTAGGCCTATTAAGGTCAGGGAAGGTCTCCATACTCCTTTAGGCCTATTAAGGGCAACACAATGTATACTGTTTCCAACAAAGACCTGACACAAACAAAGGCAAGGCTCAAAGGCACTTGAATAGCTAAAACAAGGAGCAAAGTACTACTTCACTGCCATTACATATAGGAGCTACAAACATCAGTGTATTAACTTCCCCAAGGACTAGGGAATGGATGTAATTAGACAGGTATAGACATCTAGGTCCAAACTCTAGTGTGTAGAGTGTTGATCCATGTGGTGAAGAGCAGGTCATGGGACTTACCTCACCAAGCAGATGGTAAGATGACATGGTAGATGTCTTTATAGCAGCAAGCACCCTAACATACCCAGGATGGCTGCTAGCAGAGGTTCCTAGATCTGTTTTTCTAAATGAAAGCAACTCAAAATGGGTTAACAATCTTGCTTTAATCAAAATATGTCATTTACCTAGTTCAGGGGAAAAAGGTCAGCACCCCAAACTTCAGAGAATACAAACAGGTTACAAGCAGACAAAAAATATAGACAGAGAAACAGATCAGCAGATGGGCTTCCAGCTGTCTGACCATTACATCCATACCTAGTCAGTTACCAGAGAGGGAAGCACCAACATCTGGGTTTTCAAAGCTGGGGGGCTCAATGGCTGCCCAGAGTCTCATCTGGCCAAATCACACAACTCTTCTCAAAGAGAGCCCCAAAGCAAAATCTTACATAAGGTTATATATAGCCTTCTCCTGGGTCAGAGAATGTCACAACCTTCTTGACCCACTGCCCAATCACAAAGTAACAAGGTGTGGGCATTTCTGAAAAACAAGCCTCCCACCACAGGCTCCATGTGATCACATTCAGCCTATTAGGGGGTAGAGTATATTTTCAAATCAGGGAAGGTTCTCAAAGTCACTTAAGCCTATCAAGAGACTAAGGGGCAGGGAAGATTTTCAGATTCCCATTCCCATAACAGTCTTCTATTTTCCTTCTGGGGCTCCATGCTATTGCCAAATCAATAATACTGTTTATATACCTCCCAACCCTTAGTTGACTTAGTTTACACATATCAGCAACCATGATAGCAACAAAACCAACCTATATTTGTATAGTACCTGAAGACTGACAAAATATTTTCCTCGTAACAATTCTCCTGGGTAGGTAGATAAGGGAAATAATACTGAACATTCAAAATTAACCAGATTCTCATCTTTTAATGAGGGCTAGCATTTAGATAGCAATATGGTGCTCAGTAGTCTGCTAAGTACATTACAAATATCTCCTCTGAGCAACAACCCTGGAAGGTAGGTGTTATTGTTATCCCCATTTTAAAGGTGAGGAAACTGAGGCAAACAAAAGTTAAATGACTTGTCCAAGGTCACACAACTGGTAAATTTCCGAGGCCAGATTTTAACTCAGGTCTTCCTGATTCTAGGGCAGGCACTTCAACCACTTTGCCACCTGGCAACCTTTTTGAATCGGTTCAAGTGAGGTCTACTCCGAACTTGGGTCAATGTTAATAAATATAAAGGGATAAGTTATTAGCAAATTCACTCATCATGGTCCTTTTTATACCTATTTCTTGACTATAATGATTTCTTTGCTCAAAATGAGTCAATACTACCTTTCAATAAGAGAGAATGGGCTTGAATATTATAAGTGAATTTCATTTAATATTTCCTTCTAGGAGTCAGCTTCACTCAACATTTGCAAATGATGAAAGCAGTTTTTGAAGACACATCTTAGTTATGCTAACAAATGGCTGTCTTTCCTAATACAAGTACAAATAGGACTGTAATATATTTGCATGGGATACTCTCCATTTGTAATAAATCTCTTACTCTATTTGCATATCTATACCAAAATCAAACATTAAGATTCTCAAACCTTCTGAATAAAAGATGTTATAATCCCATTAAAAAAACTGACAATGTTTTCTGAAATTATCCTCTCTGGAGATGAGTAAAGTATGAATTCACTTAGTCAACAGAGATGTAATGTGGAATAGCAGAAAGACTGGGATACAAGAGATCTGGGTTCCATTTCTGACTGCCTCTACCTTGCCATGTGCAAAAAGAAAAAAATACTGGAAACAAATGTTACTTTTACAAGCTACAGTAGAAAGGTTTTTAAATAGTCTTACCAAAATATAGTGTTGCTATGGGTTTTTTGAGTCCAAGGGAGGCTAAAAGTAATGATGCACATTCAGCAATCCTTTCCAAAATGGTCACTCATATGAGCTTGAATTCGTTGTAAGTCTAGCTTCAGAATGACAGCATTTCTTTTAAGGAACCAAGTTAGCTTATTACCCAACATTGACTCAATTCAACTAACAAACATGCTATTTAGGTAACTTTTTCTATTACTCAATCCATTTCATACACACCTGCTAAACAATGGTCTTCAATTTTTATTTTCACCACCTATTAGGGTAGAGTATATTTTCAAATCAGGGAAGGTTCTCAAAGTCGCTTAAGCCTATCAAGAGACTAAGGGGCAGGGAAGATTTTCAGATTCCCATTCCCATAACAGTCTTCTTATTTTCCTTCTGGGGCTCCATGCTATTGCCAAATCAATAATACTGTTTATATACCTCCCAACCCTTAGTTGACCTAGTTTACACATATCAGCAACCATGTTTCAAGAAAAGGCAGTTTTCTCCTTGCTAGCAAGGAAAAATTCCAAGCTCTCTAACCTGACAGTCAAGGCCCTTTATTACCTATGACCACACTATAAACACATAAACATACACACACATGCATACACACACACACACATGCACATATGCACATACTTTCTGTTCACCTCATTTTAAATTCCTACTCTTTTGTCTTTGTATCTGCCTACCTAGAATGTCTTCCTTTTATTCCACAGAATCAGAATTGAACAAGATTTCCTAGTACATATATTCTGAGTGCCTGATCCCTTAAAAATTGACTCAAAGCTATTTTTCCCAAGAAAATCTTTCTGGATATCCCTGAACCCTTTTTATCTCCAAATAGATGAACAATCTATGAAAGGTCACATCATAAATAAATTAGAGAAGAAAGAAATTTAATATCTTTAACAACTATGGCTATGGGAAAGCACTTAATCAAATAAGAAATATGAGTAATCATATAAAATCAAATATGTAATTTCAACTATATAAAATTTAAAAGACTTAGTGAAAATCAATGAATAGAATAAAAAGACAAACTATTAAGTGAGAAAAATCTTTGTGTCAAATATCTATGATTAAAATCTCATATTCAAAATATGTAGGGCTTCAGGGGTGGGGAACCTGTGGCTTCAAGGCCCCATGTGGCCTGCTATGTCCTCAAGTGCAGCCCTTGTTGGATTAAGTCAAAGGGCTGTACTTGAGGACCTCGAGGGCTACATGAGGCCTCAAGGCTGCAGGTTCCCCACCCTTGGTTAGGTACAAATATATAATAACTAACATTTAGATAGCACCTTAATGCTTGTAAAACACTTTACAAATATCATTTCCTTTTATCCTCACAATAATCATGGGAGACAGGTGCTATTATTCTCACCAGTTATAGAAGGAGAATCTGAGGATAAAAGAAGTTAAGTGACTTGCCCAGGGTCACATAGCTAGCAAGAGTTAGAGGCTGGATTTGAACATAGATCTTCTTGAGTTTAGCACTCTAGCCACTCCACAACCTAGCTACCTATCTGTATACCAGAGACACATGCCTAGATCAGACCAAGACTGCAAGTTTCCCACCCCTGGACTACGTTAAGAGGAACTGAATCAAGCTATGAATCTAATCATCCTTCCCTTCCTATAGACTGAGGTGGTACAATGGAGTATTAAGCCCCACACATGCTGTGGGAGATCTTTATAAATTTGTTCTTCTACTACTAAAGTAGTTCAATGGAACCAGGATGCTGGGACCTCTAAAATGGAGGGAACATAATCAGTTGGGACTTAAACCAATGACAGAGACTAGACAGTCCTACCTCAAATTCTCTTAGGGGCACCAGAACCCTGAGAAAGAAGTGAAATATGGGGCTCATAGTCATTACCGCTACAAAGGCAAGTTTTTCTTACTCATATGTTTGTTTTGTCTCTTTGATTGGATTCTAAACTCTTTAAAGGCAGAAACCTATTTACAGATCTTTATTATTTCCCTCTTTGGCACACAATTGGTGCTTATAAACCATAGACTATTAAAAACAAAGCAACCTTGGGTGGTACTATAAAATGTGCTGTAACATAGAATCTGGAAGAACCTGAACTAGAATCCTGGCCTCTGGAATTTACTAGTTACATTTCTACTGAAGAGTCTCTAAGCCTCAGTTTCCTCACTTGTGAATGGGAATTACAACATCTCTACTGCTTACCTTACACTGCAGTAGTTCTCAACCTGTGAGTCGTGACCCCTTTGGGGTTGAATGACCCTTTCACAGGGGTCACAGGGGTCACCTAAGACCATTGGAAAACACATATTTCTGATGGTCTTAGGAACCGAGACACTGCTCCTCTATCCGTCTCTAGGCGGGTCCGCCCACATGCACATACACCCACATATGAGTATTAAAGGGTCGCAGCATTAGGAAGGTTGAGAACCACTGCCTTACGGGATTGTTTGAAGTAATGAAGTAAGATATGATATAAAATGATGTGATATGATATGACATGATATGACATGACATGATATAACATAATACAATGCAAAGTAATATAATATATAAATAATATAATATAACATAATATAATATATAGTGTTTTAGAAACCAAAAAGTATTTTATAAATTTCCATGATTATTATTAGTAATAGTACTTATTTTTTACATGGCTAGGAGTACTAGAAGAATTGGGACCCAGTCTCCTGATTCCCGACCTTTCCATTATTCTACATTTCCTGCTGATGGAGTAACTCCATATTCCGCCCATATTCAGAGAAGATATTTTCAGCCCCAGGAGACCGTAAGTGCTAAACTCTCATTTTGTTTTGTCTGTTCACTGCCTATTTTCCATGCCTGGGAAATATTCTCTTCAGATTTCCACCTCTTAGTTTCCCAGGCTTCTTTCAAGTTCCAGTAGTGAAGGCAAACTAGGCTCTTTTTGCCTCAGTTCTTACTTAGCTTTTAACTATTGAATGGCTGTTGCCTCAGACAAACTGAGACTTGGGAAAGACCCTAGCTTAAAAAAGTTGAGAACTTCCACTGCATCTAGGACCATCACCAGTCTTCTTGACTAATGTCTTACCACTGGATGAAGATGACTCTGGAGAAGCGAGTGAAGCTGATGATTTTGCACAGCTCTGTTTCACTTAAGTCCAATTCACTTACAAGTCAAGATATCACCCTCCTGATGGCATTGGTCCTCTTCATTGTTGTTGTTGTTGGAGGAGGAGGAGGAGGAGAAGGAAGTGGAGAAGGAGGAAGAGGAGGAAGAAAAAGAGGAAAAGGTGGAGGAGGAAATAGCAGCATTGCCTAACTGAAACTGGTGAGTTAGGTCCTCAAAGAGGACCGACAACATCAGGAGGGTGATGTCTAGACCTACAAGTGAATTGGATTTAAGTGAGGCAGAGCCAAGTCATCAGCCTCTATCTTTCCTTCAAAGTCATCAGGATCCAGTGGCAAGAAATAGGTCAGGACAATTGGCAATGACCCTGGAAAACAAATAACAAGTTCCAGCTAAAATCCCATGATCTGTGAGAAGCCTTTCTTGATCTCCTTAATGCTAGTGTCATTCCTACATTGATTAACTTCAATTTTTCCTGAATAAATCTTGTTTGTACATAGTTATTTTCATTTTGTTTCTCCGATTAGACTGTGATCTCCTTGAGAGTGGGGACTATCTTTTGCTTTTCTTTTTATTTCCGGCACTTGGCACAATAGAGTAAGTATTTAATAAATGCTTAATGACTAACTGTTCAATAGCCTGGGTGTTCAAAAAGTCAAGACACTGGGACTACCTCTTTGTTATTTATCCTCATTCATCCTTCCTTTTCCAAGAGGACCAATGACATCACAAGGGTGGTGTCTTGACTTGTGCATGAATTGGATTGCTGTGCCTCACGCACAGCAGGGCAAAGACATTAGTCCCACTCTCTTTTCTAAAGTCATCTGAGTCCAGTGGCAAGACAATAGTCAAGATGACAGTTGATGGCCCGGAAGACTATTGGTCTTCTTATTTCCAATCTGCACTCAAAAAAAATTGTTATTTTTAAAACACAGCTATGAAAATGCCAGATGCTGCTCAAGAAGCTCCAACAGAGACATATTATACTTAGTATAAAATACAAAGTCCTGTCTGGCATTTAAAACACTTCGCAATCTAACTCCAAAGTATCTTTCTAGATTGATTTCACATTATTCCCCACTCCTGCCCCTGCACTCACATGCATGTTACAGTCCAGGCTATCCAGCTTAAGAGGTCAGCAGCCTGTCAAAAGTGCTAGGCTCAGTTTTCTGCCCTTCTGGATAAGAACAGATTTGTCTATACTATCTGAAGAGTCTCAGAAGAGCAATATATGTTCCAATCATGATTCCTGGCATTCAAGAACTAGGGAAAGGGAGGAGAGGGAATCTTGATGCTGTCATTGAAGATGTGCAATCTGCAATAATTGCAAATAAAGGAGATAAAGTGTGGTAGTGGCAGCAAACCCATATGTCAGTGAAAATCAACTCATGTGCCATATTTGACCTTAGATAATTATGGACTTTAGAAGTAAAAAAAAAACAAAAACTCTTACATATTGTCTGAGATCCCTTCATTGTCCAAATGTGAAAACTGAAATTAAGTGACTTACCCACTATTAGGTAGGTAATAAGTAACAGAAATGGCATTCTAACTGAACTTGTTTGACTCAAAATCCACTGCTTACATTGAGAAGTTGAAGATGTCAAATGATAACAGAAGGCAACATGTAAATATTTAGATGTTTAATTTAGTCTGGAGCAGTGGTTCTCAACCTGTAGGTTATGTTCAATTTGTAACAATGAAAATACATCCTGCATATCAGATATTTACATTATGATTCTTAACAGTAGCAAAATTACAGTTATGAAGTAGCAACGAAAATAATTTTATGGTTGGGGGTCACCACAACATGAGGAACTGTATTAAAGGGTCACGGCATTAGGAAGGTTGAGAACCACTGCTCCAGGGCTTGCTGGAATGCAGCTGGGTATGCAGTAAATGGAGTGCTGGGTCTGAAGTCAAGAAGACCTGAGTCCAAAACCAGTCTTAGACATTTACTGGCTATTGGTTCCCTGGGCAAGTCACTTGACCCTATGTGTCTCAGTTTCCTCATCTGTAAAATGAACTGGAGAAGGAAATAGCAAGTCTTTCCAGTATCTTTGCTAAGAAAATTTCAAATGGGATCACAAAGAGTCACATACAATTGAAAACAGGAACTTGATACTAGCCTAATTCTGCCTAATAATGACCATGATGGTAGGAGGTAGGGTAAATAGCCCATTTCTTCAAAAGAGGATATTGTAGACAGTTTCTGTCACCAGAAATCAAACCACCTCCAACAGCTACTCCTTGATGCTCCAAGCTGAGAAGGAGTTCCCAATTGGGATGGAGTTGCCTAATGACCAATATATACTCCATTGCCATTAATTTGAATGGATTTTATCACTCCAGATTAGAGTGAGCAAAGGACCACTCTGGTCCTGACTTTGCTATTGCCCATGTCAGTGCCCACACTTCTGAGGCCAATGTCTACTTCCCACTCTATTACTACTAGAGTAAACCTATTCAATGCCACTGAAGTCCATGTCACTGTGGGATTTTTAGCTGTGACTTGAAGGAATTCAGGAAAGCCAGGAGGTAGAGACAAGGATGGAGAGATTTCCAGGTATGTGGGTAGCCAACAAAAATACACAGAGTTGAGAGATGGAGCATCATGTATGGGGAACACCAAAGAGGGCAGTATCATTGCATCATAGAACATGTGGAAGGAAGAAAAGTATATGAAGACTGGAAATACAGTAAGCGGCCAACTACTCCCTCTCTCAGGAAATTCAGCATCCTGCATTTTTGGCTTAATGGTGGTTTTTAAAGAGAGTGGATTTATGGTAACTCTCCCACCCAGGTGAGATGTGTAGCATTTCATCCTCTTTGCTTAACACCAGAGAAGGAAAAAGACCAAATCATCCAATGAGTGCCTTTTGTAAGCCTTCTCAGGTCTGATTCATCAAACAGTCAAAAAAAAACCAACAGGCTTTTCTTCAATTTTTAAGGGGTTCAGAAACCATCGGAATGCCAGCAGATGTTCTCATTTGAGGAGTAGGGTTTTTCCATTGCACGGCATCACACCTTTTAAGATGCAGACTTCCTAGCCTCTTCCACGTGGGCTGGCAGCAGGCTAACTAAGCACACTGAGTATGCTCTGAGGATGGAGCTCATTTTGACTAGGCCACCAAATACGGAAACATTAGCCTAACCAGCATGGAGCAAGGCCTCGGTAAAATTTCCCCATCACAATATCATACGAAATAATGACAGCTAGCATTGATAGAATGTTTTAAGATTTGCAAAGTACTTTACAGATATTATCTCATTATTTAGTACAGCCTTCTTCTTCTTCAATTGCTCTAAGAATCCATACCTTGATTCCCTTTTTCCAAGCATGAGTCAGTACCTACAGTCAAAAAAGATACTAATATCTGTAAAGTACAGAGAGAGGGAGTCAAAAAATACACATCTGGGAAACCATTTGGAAAATAAAGTCATGTCCCATGTCACGTTCATAGAATCATCCAAGTAGCATTGATGGAAAGATGAACTCAGAGATAAAACTATGAAAAATAGCATCAAACGTTACAGAAACATGGCAAAAATGTCCAACCCTAGTATTACTGCCAATAAAGTAGCAATTGTCCAATTTCCTGGGCTTTCCCTGGATCATCAGAAAAGCTAGTTAGCTACCAATTCAATAGTGTTTTAAGCTTTGCAAAGCACTGTACATATGGTAATCTCATGTAATCCTCACAACAATCCTGGGAGGTAAGTACTAATAATATCCTTACTTTATAGATGAGGAAATTGAGACAGAGGTTAAATGACTTGTCTAGGTTCACACACCTACTAAATGTCTGAGGCTGGATTTTAATTCAGTTCTTTCTAACTCCAGACTCAGTATTATATCTGTTCACCTACCTGTTCCCCCTTTCCTCAGTGGCTAAGGTGGACCTAGAATGATTCTAATTTTCTTTCTTGAGTTAGCCTGTTTGTAAAGTAGGAGAAAGTACCCTATCTATTTTTCTGTTTCACATACTGCATTCAATGAAAAGATATCTCAACACCAGGGAAATTTGTTACCCAAATAATGACTTGGCATTAAGTTTTAAATATTAAGAACTTTCCATCATGAACACAAATTAAGGATAGGGGACAAAGTAGCACCAAATATTCTTCTGGTTGGCTTTGGCTTTAATTCTATCCTCCTAAGGCCCTTGGGAAGCTGCCAGGGTAGACAAAATGAATGAAAAAAGCCCCTTGACATGAAATTTAATAGAAGCAGAATCATGTTGAACAAGATACTAAGAGTTAGTGTCACTAGAAGGTCTTAGCAGTTTCCTGATTTACATGGGGAAAAAAAAACTACTCAGAAAATCATTACTGGAAGGTGGATCCTTGAGCCCAGTTCTAGTTCTCTGGATCCTGAGAGAGCTAGCCATAGCCTCTGCCTGGTCCAAAGGCAACTCTTGGACTCCCACTTATGGTTTCCACTTTGAAAACAAAGTAGATTCTCATCACTGCGAGTTGTCTCCCAGGAATCAATTGCTCATACCTCATCTTTGAGGACAATGCACATTTGCAAGTTTAGGCAGGAGCCACAAAAATATAAAATTCCAAGTAAGAGTATATATAAGTAAAAAAACATTCCCACTACAAATCCTGACTTGGTCCTTCACACCAAGGAAAAAAAGGCTATCACAAAATGATCCCATTTATGGTGCCAAATGTTTTAAAGCCTTTTCCCAAAAAGAGTCAGAGTTACTCTTGGGGTTCATAAAAAGAAACTAACAAAGAAGATTGATCAGATCTTCCCATTCATACTGATTATTCACATTTACATTCACATATTTACATTTTTACATATTCTTATTCACATTTCCATTTAGTGGCAACACTTTTTGAATTGAGTGATCCGTGAAAAAATAACTGTTGCTACCCAGGGGAAAAGAAACAGACTACACGCTTTAAACTTACAAATTTAAGAGATTTAAGGAAGGATATTCATGGAGCCAGTAGAAATCTCCAGGGAGGTGGAGATGGGCTGTTCTGTGCCTATGTCTTGAGATCCATGAAACTAAGACCCTAGCCCAGTCTTACTTTGTTACAATTCTAGAGACTGATATCACTGAAAAGGCCTATGGCTAGCGTAGGTATTACTAACCTGAAAAAGTTATGGGCAAATTTGTTCCACTGGAAAAGAATGCTGTCTCCAAAAAAAAAAAAAAGAACTTACATAGTTTGCCATATTTGTAACTAAAATGTTCTGATCACTACCTGGTCGCTGTGGCCTGATAACCAACTCCTGTCTACTTTCATCTCCCAGCGTTGTACTGCTCCACTATTTATGAACTAACTCTGCAACCCCCAATTTTTCCTTTGTCTCTTCAACCCAGTCGTAAGATAATAAACTGGTCAGACACGTTCTACTTGGTTAGTAATACCTGGTAGCACATTAGTGATCTAATTCTTCCTTTGTGTACCCAAGTAATAATTAAGCTAGCACTTGGATAGCACTCTCAGGCTGCAAAACCTCCTTTGGTCCTCACAATAACCCTGTGAAGTGGGTGTTATTATTATCATTTTTTGGAGGAGGAAATTGAATTATGAGAAGTTAAGTGACTTGACCAGGAGTCACACATCTATTGAGTGTCTGAGGCAGGATTTGAACTTAGATTTTCCTAACTCTAAGTCTAATACTCTATCTACTGCACCACCTCACTACTAAGTAAAAGTAATAAAAATGCCTTGGCTAAACTAAAAAAAAACTGAGAATACTGAGTTATTTCTTTGACAGTTACAAATCTGAGTCAAATGGAACACTGTTTTCTGCCTCTGGGAAGCTTGGTTAGGAGATTGTTCTAGATCTGGTCTAACACTAGCCAACTTTGTAGTTCAGGCTCAGGACTGGAACACAGTGACACAATTGTGGACCATAAAATATTTAACAAAGAGAAATTTACCCAACCATAAAAAGGACCAATAAGTACAACATTAATTCAAGAAGACAAGGTTCCCATCTGTCTCTGGAATGCCCAATCAGAGAAGAAAGATTACTTTCACAGTAGTGGGATTTCTGTCAAGCATGAGGAGTCTCAGTTTCTCATAGACTGGCCTTTTTATCAGATGGCCAGAAAGCCACATTAATGGTTCAAGCCCTAGTCTCTTGCTCCACTCCTATCTTGAGGACAGTCTCCTTGCCACCTGAAAGAGAAATCAGATCCAGACTATGTAAAATATATGCCACTTCTACCATATTCTTCCCTTTAGTGACAAAGTCTTACAAGTAATTAAGGGACCTCTCATCACTTAAATGGCCCTAGGGCTAGCACAAGACAACCCTGATCTCAAGAATGTGAAAAACTTTGCACAGGAAGCACTAGAGGGTGAGCATAGTCTAGATAAAAGAAAAATAAATACAGAAAGTAAACAAACAACATAACATCACCTTGGAGATCACAGTCCATAAAGTAGGTGTGATATCAGGTGCAGTTAATAGCAGATCTCTCAATGTAAATAAAGTATTCACAGTAAGCAGGAGCAACATCAGAAATATCATCCAGTTTGGATGGCAACTTCAGTCTTAGCCACCATTTTCCATCATGGGACAGGATCATTTATAGCAAGATAGCTAAAAACCTCATCCACAACCTGTCCCAGGGCCTTAGGTTGATACTGTAACTTGCCTTGTACTATCACTTTACTCATTTGTTCACTAGTTAACTAGCCAGCACTTCTCCCATGTTGTTAAGAAACAAAACACCTCCCTTAAACTCTACCCATTTCCACACAAATTCCATGACAGATGTTCTATCTGAACCATCACAGGGGACAGAAATCATGAAAATTGAGATAGGACCTAAACCATTTTCTCAGGGTACATGGTACCTTTCAAGAGGGCAGAGACCTAAAGATCCAGGTTTTAAGATCCAGGAAAGAATAAGGAAGAACCAGAGAAAGATAGCCTCAACTATTTCTAAAAGCAATCTATTCTTATCGAGTAAACTTTGCTAGACGCCAAATTCAACGAACCCCTGGACCAGAAAGCCTTTCCTCAGGATTAGGGTGGCACCAATTCATCATGGATACAACTTCTGGGAGGTAGGACATCTAATCCCAACAGTCAAAGACATGATGACAAAGCTATTATTTAGCAAGGACAAACACTGTCCTATGCCTTCGTCAGAATCACAACCCGTCCATAAACGCTACCAGCAGTACTACTCACTACTGGTTCGACAACACTGAACATTTTGCTGAGGCTGTACATTCTTTTTGGGGTTTACACCATAATTGTTGTTTATATCTTCCATGTTGCTCCCTCTCTGGTCCCTGCATCACTTCCAACTCTGTCAGGGCTCACACTGTTGCTCACTCTGTTAGCCCTCACACTTATACTAATACCAAGTTCTAGTTATCTGCTGTGCCTACCAGCATCAATAGCTTCTTCCAGATTATAGAACTATCTGAATTTTCTTCATCCATTGTATCCCTCCAAATTTAACTATGTAGGTGGACCCTGGATTTTTCTAGGATTGATCTCCCACCCCTTGTTCCTTATGTGGGTCACAATCCACTGCTGCTATAGCCTTGATTGATCTAGTCAACATTACATGCCGTCAGTGGTAGTAGATATTAGTGCCCTTAGGAAGTAAGACATCTTTCTCTACTCAAAAGACTGTGGCAAAATGAGGGAAGAGCCCAAATGGCCCTGGGGAAGGACAATGAAGGTAGAATTAACTCCTTCCTGGAGGAAAGAAAACTGTTTTTGATTAATCTTAACCACAAGAATAGGAGAAAAAAAAAGTACTGGTGCAGCTAGGTGGCACAATGAATAGAGCACCAGCCCTGGAGTCAGGAGGACCTGAGTTAAAATCCATCCTCAGACACTTAACACTTACTAGCCATGTGACCTTGGGCAACCAATTGCCCTGCCCTCCCCCCCTCCAAAAAGCAAAAAACAAAAAGAAGGTACTGAAGAGATCAATAACTTCATTCAGTACTGAGCTGTCTGATCTACCACATTGAGAAGGTCAGGAGTGATCAAAGCAATTGGCTTGAAATCTTTGCCCAATTTCGTATTGTCCACTCTAAGCCACATGGTGCCATCTTCCACACTGGGTTCACAGTGTTATTGTAAGAGCTAGTGTAGTGAAGTATTCTTGGGTCCTTCATCTCCATAATCAAGGAGGAAATAGTTTTCCCACCTCCCAGCACCTGGTATTGTTTGATATAACATAAAATTGGTTCAGACACCACAAAAGTTTCATTTGACCTTATCCACCATAAGGGGCATTGAGTTGCCATAAGTAAATATACAGGTACCAAGTTCCAAGAAGTCATAATACATACCCATTCCCACACCGATTAGCCATAACTGTGAGCCAGATGAGAGAGTTTTTGTATCTACTTTCACTTGAACAAAGATGTGCTTTCACTTAGTGGTTTGCCCAATGAGCCCTCTAAAACTGGAGTATCCCTAAGGACCTATTGGGGTTCCTCTGTCATGACAGTAACCTGGCTACTATCATACAACTTCCCCCTCCTTTTTCAAACCATAGTGCCTCAGGTTTACCGTCTCCTAGACCTTCAAGATCTGATAATTAGCATGGCCCAAGTGTCAGAGGAACATTGTCCACCAACCTTGGGGGACTCAAGCCAGGAATCCTTCAAGTCTAAATACACAGCTTTGAATGGCTCAGAACAATCAAGTATGTTACAGGCTTTTGGTGATACTCTATCTTGGGTAGGGCAAAGAGGCTATAGAGCACTGAGCTTGGATAAGATTTGAGTTCAAATTCTGCCTCAGCCACTTACTAGCTGTGTGACCCTGAGCAAATCACTCCATTTCGTTTGACTCAGTTTCTTCAACTGTAAAATAGGGATAATAATAGCACCTACCTGACAAAATCTGTAAGGATCTATTGAGACGGTATTTTAATGTGCTTAACACAGTGCCAGGCACTAAACTAATGCTTACTATCCCTCTCTTTTCCTCTTCCTAGATATCCAACATAGTTTTATTAGCACCCCCATAAGCTGGTGATGATTTGTCTCCTTATCACCCTCATGTTTCAAAAGCCACATCTGTCACAGGATACTAAGAATACCAACAATTTACTTTCTTTTTTTTCATACTGTCAATTACTTTTCATAAAAGGCTAACAAAAGTCAGGGAATATTAACTCATATAATACCTTTCCTCCTTCTGTCAAGCTCCCTAAACATCCTCCCTTGACCCCCTCCATTAATTCAGTGTGGTCAGTGGGGTCTCTCCTTATTCCATTGAGGGTGCTCTACACATGCAGCCAGAAGTATGGCAATCAATGAATGCCAGACCCCTGTATTTGGCCACCCGATCACCCATGTTATTCTTCCTCCACATTGTTATTCCCTCACTTTAACCACAAGACAACTGCAAGATCATTCTGTTAACTAAAACAAATGTTCTAGGCCACATGTAGACGTATCAATCTAACAGTTGGGTTTGGGATTGAAATGCAATAAAATATTTGTGGGCCATAAAATATTTAACAAAGAGAAGTTTACTCAACAACATATCAATAAGTATACAACAATGATTGGGAGATTTCTCTGTCTCCAAATGTGTGGTAACAGCACCAGCCAATTAGAGAGTTACCGTGGCTCTCTCTTGGCAGGGGGAGTTTCATCAAGCCTGAGTCCTGACTCTTTATAAGCAGGGCCTATATACCCCAGGTGGCCAGGAAGCTAGGACTACCTTCCTCCCCCTGCAAAGAGGAACCAGCTGAGGCTGTGTAAAAAGCCATTGCTGCTCCTACCAGAGAGGTCTTCTATCACCAGCACCTGGGTCCTACCCTAGGTAAAGAGAGACCTTTTGAAATTTATAAATACAGGCTTAGTGGAGATTGGACTCCTGCCTAAGCTGCCTGAATTGATTCTTTTTTTTCTAAAGGGCAAAAGTAAAAAGCTTTTCTCCTTGTATTCAACATATGAAAGTTGGCCTAGATTGGAATAGGGAGAACTTTCACAAGGAATCTAAAGAGAAAAAAGGCCAATATAGCTGCCTATGCATATATTTTCCAAAAAGCAATATATATTAACTCTTAAGTCCTTCCTAAACTCTGAGGTTTCTTCATTTCTTTCAAGGTCGCCTTCCAATCCAAAAAATAGATAAATAAAAGATTAATATAGTAGAAAATAAGAGCTACAACTCCCATACCCACTCATTCTATATCTAAGGTTGGCATTTGAAGCTGCAAAAAAAAAAAATCCTACTAGCAAATGCACCCTTATTTACACCGGACATTACAGAAAGCATTGTAGCAGTGAAAGTTTTGTTAGCCCATTCACAGGGATCAATGTGCAATAAGGCTATAAAGTTAAGGTTGGGATCAGGTTGTGAAGAGATTTAAATGAAATGGAGGAGTATGTGTTTTACCCCTTAGTGGTAGCCACTGGTGTTCATTGAGTTGGAATGACATGGGCGGGTTTGTCTTCTAGAGAAATCAGTTGGGCACCTGTGTGGAGGGGTGGGGTAATAGAGGGAAGAGCCTTGAGAGAGAAGACCAAGCAGGCTATTTCTATTATTCAGGCTAGAAGCAATAAAGATGTGAACTAGGGTCGGTGGCTGTGGGAAGAGGAAGAAAGGGACAGATCTAAGAGACAGAGCCTCGGGCTACACACCACAATTAAAGTGTGTTCTGTGGGTGATGATCCGGCAAAGGAGACTGAGAAGGAGCTGTCAGAAAAGCAAGAAAATGCGCCGCGAGAGAGATAAGTGAGCAATGAAACCAGACAAGTTTGTAGCAGGAGAGAAGAATGAACAATCTCAGATGGTGGAGAGAGACCTAGAAAGACGCAAAGTGAGAAAAGACCATCCGCTTTGGCAATTAAGAGATCACTGGCAATTCTAGAGCCACCAGTTTGAGTTGAGTGATGAGGTCCAGAGGAAGGCTGAAAAGAGTTTAGAAGAGAGGTATTGGCGAAGAAGTGAAAGCAATGATGAACAAGGCTGCTTCAAGTTCTGCTGAGAAAGGGCAGCAGCTTGCGGTTCTAGGGAGGAGTTCTGATCACGTCACTCTCTTGCTTAAAAATCTTCCGTGGCTCCCTATGGTCTTTAGAACAAAATTCAGACTCCGCAGCTTCCGATTTAAAGGGCTCCACAGTCTGGTTCCATGCCTGCCTTTCCATCCTCATTTCCCATTTCTCTTTCATGCACTCATTTCCTAGCCAAACTGGCCTCCATGGTGCCCTCTGTCCCAAGGCATCCCATTTCTTGTCCTTCACAGTCTCTACAACGCATTCCCCCTAAACTCTGAGGCTTCTTCATTTCTTTCAAGGTTCCCCTTCCAATCCAAAAACCAGATCAATCAAAGATTAATACAGCAGAAAATACGAGCTTTGATTTCCAGGAATCTGCTACGACTCCCATACCCACTCATTCTACACCCAAGCCCCCTTAACTGCCTTCGGTCAGCAGCTACGGGAAGGGAAGTAGGGAGTAGGGACGAGGGGCGGAGCCAAGAAGGGAAGGAGCGGCGGTGCTCTAGCACGCAGGCGCAGGGCCGGGGAGGCGGGGACAGAAGCCGGAGAGCGTGGTCACGAGGCCGGTGGGGGGGGCGGGGACCCTGTAGCTGGAGCACTGGCGAGGTGTGCTCACGTGACGGGGCTGCGAGGCTGAGCTCGCGCAGTTGGATGGACGAAGATGGCGGCCGAGAGAGAACCTCCTCCGCTAGGGGACGGGAAGCAAGCGGACTTTGAAGAACTGGAGGACGGGGAGGACCTGTTCACCAGCACCGTCTCCACCCTAGAGGTGAGACCTGCCCACCGGCGGGGCTTAGGCCCGGGTCTCTCTCCTGTCGCCCCCTCACTCCCTTCTCTCTCTCTCGACCTCCCCCACCCCGTTCCGGAGCCCCCACTGACTCCACCTGTCAAGCCCCCTCGGGCTCCGGTCCTCGGGACCCGGCTCGGAGCGGCGGGCACCACGGCCGAGCCCCTCCACCTTCTGCCCCGACGCCGCCAGGGAGGCGTCTTCTTCCTGGGGCCCGGGACCTGACAGATCCCCGCCCTCTCGCGCCCCGCTGGCCTTACCCTCGGGGTGTCGCGTGTGCGCCCCTCCTCACCCCAGAACTCCCCCTGGATGAGGAAGGGGCCCTCTTGGTCCGGATGAGGGGGTGTGGTGATGTGGGGCTGAGAGGAGAGTAATGAAGGGGCAACCTGGGAGGATGTGGAGGGGACACGGTCCCGGCGGGCGCCCGGGTCGCTCTCGGGCTTGTCCGCGAAGGTCCTTAGCGGCTCCCTGCCCTCCTCGGGGAGCTCTCTCCGGGAGGCGCTGCCTCCAGGGCCCCCATGTCCCACCTTGTTTTCTTCGGCTTCTCACTTTCTGAGTCGGACACTAGGGCAGTTTCCGCTTTAGACGTGTTTAAGTGCCCAGCCTGTGAGAACTGTAGAAGCGCGAGGGCTCGAGTCCCCAACCACAGCCTCACCTGCTCTGTTGTGCATTAAAGTTAACGCTGGGGCCCCTTTTCCTCTGTTCTGCATTATCAGCTGTCTTGTCAAGCTGTGTGTTCCTGTTTTTGTTAAAGGAAACACCCTAAATGAACTTAACTGAGAGGCCAATGTATCTGGTTGTCATTTGACTTCCCTCAAGTGACCTGGGGTATGTGCAGATAGATAGATAAGTGTATGAGCTCGAGTCTCGCCTGTGAAGCCTATTGGTTTGTGGGACTCTGGGCAGGTCCCTAAATCTCGGTGCCTCAGACAACTCTGCAAGTCGGAGAGCAGTTGCAGATTTTCGTTGGTGGAGTGACCGACATTCTGGGCCTGTCACTTAACTTCTCAGCATTATAGACAGTTTTCTAAGATCAAGTAGCGAATAAAGAGAAACCCCAGGCCTTCATTCATTCATTCATATTCTCTCTCTCTCTCTCTCTCCCTCTCTCCCTCTCTCTCTCTGTCTCTCTCTCTCTCTCTCTCCCTCTCTCTCTCTCTCTCTCTCTCTCTCTCTCTCTCTCTCTCTCCCCCTCTCCCTCCCTCTCTCTCTCTTTCACTTTCTCACTCTCACTCTCATATCTCTTTTGAGTTTTTTTAATGATTTTTTTTCCTTTGTCGGAATTTTGGAATTTTCCAGTAAAGGATTTTATTATAAATATTTTTAGGGTGTTTACCTAAAGTTAATTGCGAAGTATGGTAAAATCTAAATCTTCTGAAACCTCCAAATAATCAGGTGTTGTTTTTTTTTGTAGCGAGCCATTTTAGAAGAAAGACTAAAGATAAGAAAAGATTATCAGAAATTTAGTCCAAACCCCCCCATACACACACCTTCTAGGGAATGTTCTGAAGTTGATACACATTCATCCTACTGTTTTTAACATCTTCTGCAACTACTGTGTCATCATAGTGAGAATTGATGGCACGGCAAAATCCTGAATTATAAAGGAAAAATATAGTCACCCTGATTACTTTCTAAGATATAAAAGCTACATAATATTTTTTCAAATATATTGGGGGTTTTTCAAGAGTGTATAGACGTTTGGTTATGTGTACTTTGGCCATTCTGAGTGAAACTTTCAAATAATGTTGCTTCTATCTTTTTAACAAAATCTGCCAAAATGCATTTACTTAAGTTCCTTCTATGTGCCAGGTACTGTATTGCTGGGGATACCAAGACAGAAATGAAAGTCTCTGCCTTTCAGGAGCTTACATGCGCTTGGAGGAGACAGCATGTACATAAATGTACACAAAGCAAATACTAGGTGAATTTGGTGTTTGTAGAACACTAGCAGTTAGAGAGAGGAACTAAGAAAGATTCCATATAGGAAGTGGCACTTGATTAGAATTTTTAAGTAAATAGGGAATTCTAAGAGGCAGAGGTGAGGTAAGAGTTTATTTCAGGCATGGGGAAAGCCAGTGGAAAGCTATGGAAATGTGAAATGGAGTCTTGTGGGAAGAACAGTAAGAAGGCTCATTTGACTAAAGTCCAGGGTAGGAAACCTTCAGCCTCAAGGCCATAGGCCTTCTAGATCCTTGGGTTCAGCCTTTTGACTGAATCCAAGTTTTATCAAAGAAATTTTTTTATTAGTGGGATTTGTTCTCTGAAGTTTAGATTCAGTCAGAGGGCTGCACTTGAAGATGGAGAGCAGTGGTTCTCAGCCTGTGAGTCACGACCCCTTTGGGGGTCGAATGACCCTTTCACAGGGTTCACCTAAGACCATTGGAAAACACATATTTCCGATGGTCTTAGGAACCAAGACACCACTCCTCTATCAGGTCCAGTCTCCAGGCAGGTCCACCCACATGCAGATATGCCCAATACTAGTATTAAAGGGTCACAGCATTAGGAAGGTTGAGAACCACTGATCTAGAGGGCCACATGTGGCCTCAAAGCTTCAGGTTTCTACCCCTGGGCTAAACCATTGAAATCTAGAACAAGAGTAATGTGTAATGAGGTTGAAAAACGTAGCTTTCAAAACAAGGGAAAGGAACTTATATGTGATCCCAAAGACAATAGGGATCGTGGGGAGTTTATTGAATAGAGTGATACCATGTAGTGCTTTAGGAAAATCAGTTTTACAGCTCTCCGGAGAGTGAATGGGCAGGAGTACCAACTTGAGGCCAAGGGAGGCCAATTAAGAGGCTCTTGAAAGCTAAAGGTGATTAGGACCTGAACTAGGGAAATGGTTTTGTGATTAAATGGATGGGAGAAATGTTGTGGAGCTGATTGGATAAAACAACAGCGGCAAAAACATAATAATAACAATAAGCCAGCATTATATAGTCCCTGCTATGTGTTTGACATTATGAACAACAACAACCCAGAGAATTAGGTGCTATAATTACCCCCATTTTACATATAAATGATATTTTTATGTAAATATATATAAATGCTAGTTATTACTAGGTTTTTTAATTGTGTTCATTTTGTTGTTGTTGAATATACTTCCTCTTTATTAACTAAAATGGATCAACAGTAGCTTCTGTTTAATTTGAATTAAATAAAAATCATGCAAGTGAGACAAATGGTTGAGCACAGATACCAATTTACACAGGAATAGCTTTGTGAAGAAATATATCAAACACAACCAAAAAATAGGCATAGGTAAGGTGAAGGGGAGTGGTTAAGAGGGAGGCCAGTACTGCAGAGGTAGTAGTCATAACCAAAACAACCTTGGCTGATCCCAAAAGAGAAAATAAAGGGAGAAAAAAAAGATGAAAATCAAAGAATTTAGAGACCAAGGGAGTGCCTGATCTGAGAATGCTTGGATAAGTTGTGATATGAGAATATGAGGCAGAGTAAAGTGTCAGAGCCAGAACACCTGATAGATACAGTAACCACATCGGAAAGTATGTACATTCTGCCCTAGTAGTCCGCTTCCTGTCTGCTGTGAGTTGGAAGCTTTATTTTTAATTATTGCTTTATTTTCTGCAGCGATCACTGGTTTCTCAGTTCCTCAGAGTTTGGTTTACTTTTTTTGTTGTTCAGTCTTTTCAGTCCTGTCCAACTCTTTATGATCCCATTTGGGGTTTTCTTGGACGAAATACTAGAGCGGTTTGCCATTTTCTTCTCTGGCTTGTTACAGATGAGAAAACTGAGGCAACCAGTGTTAAAGTGACTTGCCCATAGTCACACAGCTAGTCAGTATCTGAAGGCTGGATTTGAACTTAGGTCTTCCTGACTCTAGGCCCATCTCTCTATCTACTGGGCCACCTAGCTGCCCTTGGTTTGCTTTTACTGGTCTTTTAGTCTAATTCTTCTGAATGGGAAAGACTTCTTGCAGAAAATGGGATTTTAGCTGGGACTTGAAGCAAGCCAGGACATAGAGATGATGAGGAAGAGGATTCCAGGCATGGAAGATAGCCAGTGAAAATACTTGGAGTTGGGAGACAAGGCCAGTGTCAGACTATTCTAGTCTCAGGACTGAGTGCCAGGGACTTCAGACCCCTTTGGCCTTAGGTGTGAATGGTGCGTGCATGCAGCTGAGTGATTGCTGCTTCTCCTGTTGACCTCCAAGGATTCTGGTGGGAGGTTTCCATTCTGGGGCTTTCTTGAGGGAATTTCCCTCCCTGCTGTCTCATAATGTGGAGCTTTGCAGACTATAAGTGGCTTTCTTTGGTCATGATGGGAGACTTCTAGCTTGTTTGCTTGTGAAGGGCAACTGACTTTTCTTTTTGGCAGCCTTTCCTATTGCCCTCTTGGCTTTTTGTGCAGTTTTAGATTAGAAGAGAGTCACCTGCTGTAGCTTCTCATTGGATTTCTTGATCATTGGTGATATTTTTAGGTTTTTGGTAAAGTAAGATATGTGAGAGTTGGGCTTCCTGCCCCCGTTTAAGCAGTCATCTTGGCCAAAATCCCCTCCAAAAACTTTGGAAAGGAAGATAGCTTAAGGCCTAAGAAACTCCCAAAAAATTAAAATCTGACCCACTCACATGGAAATGCCATCTGAGAAAACTGATGTGGCTCTATAATAAGCTCTCTGAGCTCTGATTTTAAAAGAATTTGTACAAAGATGAAAGGAGAGGTATGTAACCAAGAAGGATGGCCACGGATATGTAAAAATAGCATCAAGAAAACTAAAGCCCAGAACAAACTGAGCCTTGTGAAAAGTGTTATAGATGATATAATGGACTTTTTAAAAAATGTCTAGACTAGGATAAAGGAGAAAAACTGTTATAACCCTGATGGTTAGAGAAAATTATATAGTCTAGTAATTCCCAACATTTTTACATATGAGAGCCCTTTTGAAAAATGTATTTTTATTTATTTCATTAAATATTTTGTAATTACACATAAAAAAATTTTAACATGCATATTTTTAGATTTTGAATTCCAAATTCTCTCCCTCTCACCCCTCCCCTGCCTCTTGAGAAGTCAAGCAATATGATGTAACCATATTGCAAAAGAAAACACACCAAAACCCAAGAAAAATAAAGAAAATTTTAAAAATCATGCTTCAGTTTGTACTCAGAGTTCTCTCTGGTTGTAGTTAGCTTTTTGCATCATGGAGAGGACCCTTTTTTAATATAAAATTTGGTATCTATTGGTGGGAGAAAAATTACATTTATGAACCCATTGCAGTAACTCCATGGACCCTTGAGAAAGCTATGTTCACTTTCCTGGGAAATTTATAATCCAATAAGGGGCTTAGATGTATGCAGATAATTTTTAACACAAGTTACAGTTTAAATGCAGAGGAAAAGCTAAACTCATACCACCTGATCCTTCTCGTCAATAACTATCTTCCCTTGTGCTCTCTAAAGTTCTTTATTTCTTTTACTAGGCTATAAATTTTATGAGTACAAAGATGTCATTTAATATTTTTAAAATCTTCCTTAGCACTTAGCATAGTATGTATTACTTAAATTATAATTTTTAAATGAATAATTCCAAGTGGCAGAAGATATGAGGAGAAATAGATAACTTTGATAGGCAGGTCAGAGAAAACTTCATGTAGTAAGCTTGAAAAATGTGAAGAATTTCAGTAGATGGAGATATTGGTATGGAGGAATATTTGTAGAAGGAGATAAGAGACCAGAGAAGAAATAAACAGTGATTAAATTCATTTTGGCCAAATTGTAAACCTCATAAAAGGGAATACAGTGAAATACCACTAAGGTTAGAGCTAGACTGTGGAGAGCTTTGAGTATTAGGCCAAGAAGTTATGTTTTATTTGATAGTTTATGGAGAATGAAAGAGGATTTTTAGCAAGGGAGTGATGTGATGATCAAACCTGTACATTAGAAAGATTACTTAAGACTATCGTTGTGGAAGATGGACTAGAAGGCAGAGAGACTTGTAAGCTAAGAGATCAGTTAAGAGTAAAACAGTACCATGAAAGACTTAAGGAGGAAGGGAACAACACTTCTCTTTGGGCTAATCAAGAAAACATTCATGATAGATTATAGCATTTGATCTGGACCTTGAGGGGAGGAATTTCAGTAGGTAGAGATATGGGAATAATATAGTTTGCTCTGCAAGGGTGAACTTCATATTGAGTTTATTAGGGATATGTTGTGGTGAAAAAATAGGACTACCTTACTGTCGTAGAGATTGAAATATTTAAGGAGTAGAGCCAAAATGGCAGAGTAGTAGGAAGCAATATGGTGACGTGCCCTCCATAAACTTCTCCAAACATCTAGAAAACGCACCAGACTGAACCCTGATGAGGAAAGCCAGAAAACATAACAATGTGTCATTTGTCCAGCTCAGACAGAATGGAAGGTTTGCAGATATTGGGGACCAGGAGAATGTTACATGTAGAGCATTCTAACATCCAGGAAGAACTAGTTCACCAGGGCAAGAGGAGGGCCCAGACCTGTACTGAGGTACTACTACACCCTATATTGGGTCTCTGAGTTAGAGACAGGTGTAAACTGGCAGCTTTGTTGCCTGCTACCCAGTTCTGGTTCATGGATCCAGAGTGTATTAAGAAGGGAACCTGCACTGTGGAGTGACATTCCCAAGTAGGGAGGCTCTGGACTGTGTGTGGTAAAAGAAAAAAGTTCAGAAGCCAAGAGCAGCGGTGATATGACTCAGACCCCAGGAGTCCTGAAAATTGGAATGGACAAAATAAAAACTAATGACTTCAGGAGACAACGGTAAATATTAGGATGAAGTCAAAATGCTGGGGGGGAGGAGAGGGACAGTAGAAGAAAGTGTAAAGTATCTCATAGCAAAAACAACTGATCAGGAAAACACATCAAGGAGAAAATATTTAAGAATCACCAGACTATCTGAATAACATGGAAAAAAAGAGCCTCAACAACATATATCCAAAAAAAAATCATGAAAGAAAACTGACCAGATATCTTAGAACCAGAGGGCAAAGTGGAAAGAGAATGGACTCCATTTCTTTCCAAAAGATACTAATGAAAACTGTATCAGCAAGCACCTTAGCATACCCAGGGTGGCTGCTAGCACAGGTTCTTTGATCTGCTTTTCTAAAGGAAAGCAACTCAAAATGGGTTAGCAATCTTACTTTAATCAAACACATAAATATTATTTACCTAGTTCAGGGGAAAAAGTCAGCACCCTGAACTTCAGAATAAAAACAGAAGTTACAAGCACAACAAGAAACAAATAGCAAGATGGGCTTCCAAACCATCCATACCTAGTCAGTTACCAGAGAGGGAAGCACCAACATCTGGGTTTCTCAAAGCCAGGGGCCTCAACGGCTGCCCAGAGTCTCGTCAGGCCAAATCACACAACTCTTCTCAAAGTGAGCCCCAAAGCAAAACCTCACATTAGGACGTATATATAGCCTTCTCCTGGCCCGGAGAATGACACAACCCTCTTGACCTACTGCCCAATCACAAAGCAACAAGGTGGCCGGCATTCCTGAAAAACAAGCCTCCCGCCGCAGGCTCCACATGACCACATCCAGCCTGTTAGGGCACAGAGTATACTTTCAGATAGGGGAAGGTTCTCAGAGTCACGTGGCCACTTTAGCAAAGGGCCTAGGGGCAGGGAAGATCTTCAGATTCCCATAACAAAAACTCAGAGGAACATGATAGCCAAAGTCCAGACCTTCCATGTCAAAGAAAAATACTGCAAGCAGCCAGAAAGAATCCAAGTACCAAGGAGCCACAGTAAAAAATCAAAGCCACCAGTGTAGAGAGGCAGAGAACTTGGAATACAGTATTCCAGAAGGCAAAAAATATGGGCCTATAACCAAGAATAATTTACCAAAAAAAACCTGAGTATAATGATACTATGGCGAGGGGGACAGGAAGGAGGGAAACTTTTAATGAAGTGGAGCTCTTCCAGACATTCCTAATGTGAAAAGACAGGAATTGTGTGGAAACTTTGAAGTTTAAACACAGGAGTGAAAAGAATCATAAAAAAGATAAGCAATACACAATGACAAAGGCTAAATACTATATATTCAAAAATGGGGAGATGATGCATATGTCCCCTCTGAACTCTTTCATCATCAGGGCTTATAGAGGGAGTCTAATTGAACAAAGCCTGGGAGTGGTTATATCTTGATTATATTAAGAAAAAAATGGAAAGAAAAAGGAAGAGGAATTCACTGGGTGGGGGGGAAAGAAAAAGAAAGGTTAGAGAAAATTATCTCATATAATCAGGGTGCTTAAGTAGACATCTGTACAAATAAGGGTTAGAGTTTGGGGGGGATGGTTGACACCTGAATCTCACTTATCAGAATCGGTATAGGGAAAGTGAAGAAGAGGGGAGGGGCATTTAGGGAAAGAGTGGTCTAAAGGAGAGATTAATTCTAGATGAAATCACTTCTAAGGATGTATAAAAATATTGATAGCTTCTTTTTGAGGTGATAAAGAATGGGATTCCCATAAATTAGAAGTGGATGAGTAAGTTACATATCAATGTGGTATATAAATGTGATGGAATTTCTTCTGTTGAACTCTTATCAGTGTAATGATCAAGTAGAATTCCAAGGGATTGATGATGAAGCATGCTACTCCCTTTGTTGAGAAGAAAAGGCACTCAGAATACAGAATTAGCAAATTTGGGGAGCATGGCCAATGTGGAAATTTGTTTTGATTGACTATACATGTTTATAATGAGTTTTGTTTTTCTTGTGTTCTCAAGTGTTGGCTGAGGAGTGCGGCAGTAAAAAGATGAGAAGTCAGATCTTAACTGATTAAAACAAAAAAATAATAATAATAAATGAAATATCTAGCTTTTCCATTATAACGTTAGTGCTTTAATTGTGGGAAGACTTTGAATGACAAGCTAAGAAATATGTACTTTATTTGGTAGTTTATAGTGAATAACTGATGGTATCAAATTTTTGTCTCAGCTGAAGTATTGAAGTAGAGGGTGAAGACCTAAATATTTCATTCTGCATATCAGAACACTAAGACAGTACCCAAAATTCCATAATGTATTCTAGCAATTGAGCTAAGACTTGAAGGTACTTTGGTTGCAACTAACTTTTATTCTGATTTCCCCCTATGATAATAATTCAGTTCATGTCATCTCTATGCTAATGATTCTTAAATCTACTTATCCTTCCCTAATCCCTCCTGACTTCCAGTCTCACTTTCCCAACTACTTATTGGACGTGTTGAACTAAATGTTCCATAGATTTCTTAAATTCAACATATCTAAAACAAAAGTCATTATCTCTACCCTTAAAGCTCTCCCTTTTTCTTACTTCTTAGTACTGTTGGGGGGTACCATCATCCTCCCAATCATCTACCCTTGCAACGTAGGCAATTGGATTGCAACACTCCAACCCTACCTTCTGCATATCTGAACCACTGCAACACTTGTCAATTTTATCTTCCTAATCTCTCCTTTATGTCCCCTTCTTTAATCTTACTACCACATTAGTATAGACCCTCACCACTTCATAACTTGGACTGTATCTGTAGCCCCTTTGATGGTCTGCCATCTACAAGTCTTTCCCCACTTTATTCCATCCTCCATTCAGCTGTCAGAGTGATCTTCCTAAAGTACAGATCTGGCCATGTCAATCCTCCCTACTCAGTAAATTCCATTAATTCCTTATCATTTCCTTATTAAATATAAAAGCTTCTATTTGGCATTGTGAAGCCCTTTTTATAACCTTCACATCCCCCTACCACCTTTACAGTCTTCTTACACCTGAAATCCTCCCATATACTCAGCAATCCAGTGACAGTAACCCCTTTATTGTTTCTCAGACAATAGATTCGATCACCTCACTGGCCATTTTCACTGTCTCCCATGTCTGGAATGCTCTACTTCTTGGCTTCCTTGGCTTCCCTCAGGTTTCAGATAAAATACCCCCTTCTACAGGAAGCCTTTCCCTCACTCATAATTCTAATGCCTTCCCTCTATTGATTATTTTTTAATTTATCATGTATTTAGTTTGTACATAGTTATAGTCTTCCTTGGTATACGCTGAGCTCCTTTGGAAGCAGACTTTGTTTTGCCTTTGTGTCCCCAGTGCTTCTTAGTATCATGCCTGACACACAGTAGGTACTTAATAAATGTTTATTGACTTACTGCTTTTGTGACTATGAAACAAAGTAGGTACATAGTAGGAATGTGGTAATCGGTTACTTGTAGGTTTGAATGGTTAGTGCCTCTTTTTGGTACTTCATAGGTAAACTGTATTTCCTAGCTAGACAATAAAAGATCTGAGATGAGAACTGAGTTAAAATGTCTCAATACTACTTCTTTCTTATCTTGAATTGAATTTCCTTTCTTCCCATTTCACTTCCTTTCAGATTAAATATATGGTACAGATGGAGAAATGGCACAGACTCCAAGGAGAATAAAAATTTCAAAGTGATCCACAGTTTACAATACCATTTTGTTTTAATGGGTGATACCGATATAAAATCAAAGGACATTCGGTCTGCTTTTTATTAACTTTAAATAGAAACAGCTGAGCCCTGGTATGCAATACCTGTATCACCTTATATTTGTCACTTAAACTTTCTCAGCTTCGGTCACTCATTAAGCATTTATTAAGTGCCAGT
This sequence comes from Pseudochirops cupreus, assembly GCA_028627135.1. Lineage (NCBI taxonomy): Eukaryota > Metazoa > Chordata > Mammalia > Diprotodontia > Pseudocheiridae > Pseudochirops > Pseudochirops cupreus. Next base: position 218,817,463 of record CM053583.1, read on the forward strand.
TATATACCCAGCACTACAAAGAAAGGCAAAAGATAGTCCCTGCTCTTGAAGAGCTTATAGTCTAATGAAGGTGACAGCGTACAAACAAAATATTCACATGATAAATAGGAACTAATTAATTAGAGGGAAGCGTTAGCATTAAGAAAGAACAGTAAGGACTTTTTCCTAGATGATGGGGTTTTATCTGGAAAGCCAGGAGGTGGATGTGAGGAGGGAGAATATGCCAGGCTTGGAAAGAACCAGAGAAAACAAATGGGTTGGAGTGATCTTTGAGGTCCCTTTTCCTTTTCAAATCCTGTTAATCCTTTGGAATCTTTTTTAGTCACTTGGACTTAAATTTTTATTTTCTTTACAGACATCTTATTAAAAGGTCAAATGAGGATTTTTTTAACGTATATTCAATATTACTTTCTCCTTACTATTACTTCCTTCTTATATTACTTCTGGCTATTATATCCTTTTTAAATACCTTGTACTTCTAGGTTTTCCACAATTTATATTCTTACCCTAAATTGTAAAAGAAAAAATTGGTAGATAATTAGATATAATTTATTTTTAATAACATTTTATTGTTAAATGTGTGCAATCATGCAAAACAGATTTCCATATTAGTCATGTTGTGAAAGAAAAAAGACACCACACACACACACACACACACACACACACACACACACACACACACATACACACACACACACATAAAAGTGAAAAATAGTATGCTTCAAGCTACTTCAATCTTCTTCTTTCTCTGGATGTGGACAGCATATTTCATCATGAATTGTCTTGGATCATTGCTGAGAATAGCTAAATCATTCACAGTTGATCATCCTTACAATATTGCTATTACTGTGTACAGTGTTCTCGTTTCTGCTCATTTCACTTTGCATCAGTTCATGTAAATCTTTCCAGTGTTTTCTGAAATCATCTTGCTCATCATTTCTTATAGCACAATAGTATTTCATTATAATTATATACTACAATTTGTTCAACCATTCCTCAAATGATGGCCATCCCCTCAGTCCTTTTTTTTTTTAATTTTAAATTTTTGGGGGGATATAGGCTTAGTGGTAGAATTGCTGGATCAAAGGGTATACACAGTTTTATAGCCCTTTGGGCATACTTACAAATTGCTTTCCAGAGTGATTGGATCTGTTCACAACTCTACCATCAGTGCATTAGTGTCACACTTTACCCACATCCCCTCCATCATTTATCGTTTTCTTTTTCTGGCATATTAGCTAGTCTGAAACCTTGGAGTTAAAAATGTGCATTTTTCTAATCAGTAGTGATACTGAGTATTTTTAGGTGGCTATATATAGCTTTAATTTCTTCATCTGAAAACTGCCTGTTCATATCAATAATTAGATATGCTTTAAATGCCAAACAGAGGATTTTATATTTGATCCTAGTAATGATAAGAAGCAGTTGGAGCTTATTACATAGGGAGGTGGCATGTTAAAACCCATGCTTTAGAACATTTAATTTGGCTGTCTTGTGAAGATCAAAGTAGGGAGAGTGGTTGAAGTAGAGAGATCAAATAGGAGGCTGTTGCAGTAGTCCAAATGAGAGGTGATTGGGATTTGGACTGTGTGAAAGAGGTTATGAAAAAGAGTCCATTTTATTTAGAATTTGTTTAATGAAACAGATTAGAGTATAACTTTGCTCGTTAGAATTTTATTTAAATTTTTCAAAGCAGAAAGTGTTGACTGTGAAGATATTTTCCTAACACTTAACCACCATGGCATTTCTTGGAGGATCTACTATGTGCAGAATCCCTTATTACGTATCAAAATACTATATATTTACTCTTTGCTTATTTGATCCCACCGTGTTTGTTTATATTGTTATTTTTACATATCTTAATGACTGAAAATATTTGTCTTTTTTTTTAGCCTAACTAGAACTGCACAAGTTTTTCCATATGCCTATTAGTCATATCCAGAAATTATGAGCTTGTAGGGTTAATAGTAGATCGGTTTTTTCTAATACTTTGGATGATAAATTTTTAAAAATTTATTTTCATATGACATGTTCAATTCTGTGTAAAATTGAAGCCTAGTTTTAATGTTGGAAAATTTCTGTAAGGCCTCTTTTCTGTTAAGTGAGCAGCAGTACCTCAAACATAGTAAGCACCTAGTAAGTGTTGGTTGACTAGCTGAAATGTAATGTGTTTCGTATTGTTTTTACTTAGAGAATATTGAGGTCTTATGCTATAATCAGTTCAGTTCAGCAAACACTTATTACCCCCTATGTGTAGGTGGTACAGTGGATAGAGCACCAGTCCTAGAGTCAGGAAGACCCCACTTCAAATTTAGCTTCAAACACTAACTATAGACCCTAGGCAAGTCATTTAACTCTGTTTTCCTTAATTACCTTTTCTGTAAAAAGAGCTAGCGAAGGAAATGGCAAACCACTCTAGTATTTTTGCCAAGAAAACCTCAAATGGGGTCATGAAAAGTTGGACACAACTGAAATGGCGCAACAACTATGTGTAAGGCAATAGGGATACAAAGGTAGTAAAACCAAAAGTCTCTGACTGCAAGTTTATGCTCTTTTTAGAGTAGACATAAGGGGAGAGGAGGGAGAGCCAAGATAGTAGAGTGATACCAAGAGTCCTTGTGGGCTCTCCCAATAGACATCTCTATAACAACTAAAAAAAGGTACACCTCAACAAATTGTGATAAGAAAAGCCAACAAAAAATCCAGTGAGTCATTTTTTCCAGCTAAGGAAGATAGAAAAAGAGGTCTGCAGACACAGGGATTCTGGTTGGCTGAGAGCATGGCCACTTTCTGGCTGTGGGTGTGAAAGCAGGGGCACCAGCAGTGGTGCCTTGCACCCAGGGATGGTAAGGATACCTGACCAGAAAGAGATCCCCAGGGATCTGTGCTAGCACTAGGGGCAGAGTCAGGTGCTGTTCAGCAGCTCTTTCACTCTTTACCAGTTCTAGGGCAGGGAGGAGTCATCGTGGTTGTGAGGGAGCAAACTGGACACAAGTTCGACAAGAATTCCTAGAAGAACCAAAAAAGAGATTTAGGGAGAAAATAACAGCAACAACAAGTGTGTGTGTGTGTGTGTGTGTGTGTGTGTGTGTCTGTCTGTCTGTCTGTCTGTCTATGTATGTGTGCGAAATCAAATAAGAGCAGGAGAGAAAAATTTTGAAAAAGAAATGAGAGCTATACAAGAAAATTATGAAAAGAGGCACAAAAAATACTGAAGAAAATAACAGCTGAAAAGTCAAAATTGACCAAATAGTAAATTACTAAAGAAAATAACTCCTTAAAAAAAAAGAAGAAAATGTGATATATCTCATAGGAAAAACAACTAGTTTGGAAAACAGATCAAGGAGAGATAACTTAAGAATTGTTGAACTGCCTGAAAACCAAGATCAAAAAAGAACCTAGACATAATATTTCAAGAAATTATAAAGGAAAACTGCCCATACATCTTAGAGGGCAAAGTAGAAATTGAAAGAATCCACTGATCACCTCCTGAAAGAAATCCCCAAGGAGTATGTATAATGTGCACAGAATAGTATAATTGACAAGGCAATTTGAGGAAGGAAGGTGCATTAACAACTTGAGAGAATCTGGAAAGGCTTCCGAAGAAGCGGTGCCATAGGCACTGCTGCATTAATGTGCTCCAGAGCAGGAGATGGAGCATTGAGTTTTGGGAACAGCTAGAAGTCTCATTTGATTGGAAAATAATTTGTGATGGGAAGTGACAGAAAATAGCACTGAAAATGAGTACATAGTATAATAAAACCGAACAAGAAGATTCAGCCATGTCAGAGGAGGTAAGGTAGAGGGAAAGCCTTCATCCCCATATACTTCCTTTGCCATGCACTGATTTTGCCTCTGATAACTAATTTTTATTTTTTACTAGTTTTTTGGCCAAGAAAGCAAGACAAACCATAGAAGAATAAGTGTCCTCATTAGTAGAAATCTTCACAAGAGAGAGAAAGGTATAATAGGAACTGTCTCGATTGATCTAATTAATTAGACAAACTGAAATAAAGCAACCCAGAAAGGGGAATGGAGAAAAATGTCTGCATCATTGGTTGCATGTATACCACAATATTCAAATCTGTGAATTGAGCATACTTCTGACACTTTAAAAAATGATACTGATTTATCATGTTTGTGTTTGAATTCTGGGTAATTGGAGATTTTACTGTAATTGTTAGGATTTTTAGTCTGAAGAAGAGAGGACTTGGGAAGAGGGAATAAGACATCTGTCTTCAACTATTTAAAGGGACTGTCAAATAGAAGAAGGAAGAGTTATTCTGCTTGGCCCAGAGAGAAGAATTATAAGTAATTTAGAGTGGGAGTTGCAAAGAGGCAAATTCAGGCTTGAGGCTCAAGCAAAACCTTCCTAACAGAGATATCCAAAAGTGGAAAGGGATGCTTTGTGAGGCAGTTAGAAAACCCTGCAGTCTGTAATTGGTACTACAGTCAACATAAAGCCCACAGCAGTCACAAAGTTTTTTGGTGAAGGAGAGTGAAAGCCTATACATATTCATGAATGTGTGAAGAAACTCTTTGTGATGGAGCTAAAACTTTGTAGATGTAAGTATAGTTTCTCTGTCATTCTGATTTTATATGATGTCTGGGAAAAAGAGGAAAAGATTCAGGTGCCTAGAAAGGTTTGAAAACCTCTCTTTTGGCCGTTCAGTCAATAAGCATTTGTAAATATTTACTGTGTGCTGGCTGGGGCTTTCTAGGTGCTGGGGATGCAAAAGCAAAAGTGAAGCAAGGAACTTACCTTCTAACTAGGAGACAGTGTGTACACAAATAAATATGTGAGGAATATATAAAAATCAATAAAGGGTAGTTTGTAGAGGAAACAACAGCTGGGAAAACCAGGAAAGGCTTCATGAAAAAGGTGTCACGCTAAGTTCTGAAGAGGCAGAGAGGTATTCTAAACATTGAAGACAGCCAGTACAGAGGCACAAAGAGAAGTTGGGGTGTCTTGTCTATAGAATAGCAAGGAGGCCAGTGTGGTTAAATTATAAAGTATGTGCAAGGGAGTCAAGTGTAAGAAGACTGGAAATTTAGAAAAGAGAGCCTAGGTTGTCAAGAGCTTTGAATGTCAAATAAGAGTTTGATTTCTAAGGCAGCTGGGAGCACTGGAGTTTATTGAATAAAGGGGTGATATGTTTAGACCTGCAGTTTAGGAGATTCTTTTTGGCATCTGTGGAGGATGTACTGGAGTGACAAGCGGTAGAGGCAGGAAACCCAATAGGAGGCTGCTGTAGATGAGCATGGCACACAGTAGGTACTTAATAAATGCCTATTAATTGACTGATATTATTGGATGTTCACAATAACCTTATTAAGCAGGTAATGAAAATATTTTAAGTAGTATTTTTATTGATACCTTTTTTAAAGCAATCTTCAGTTTTATAGATTGAAAAATGGAGGCTCTGAAAAATTGTTACTTGTGGGGCAGCAAGGTGGTGCAGTTAATACAGCACCGGCCCTGGAGTCGGGAGGACCTCAGTTCAAATCCGTCCTCAGACACTTGACACACTCATTAGCTGTGTGACCATGGGCAAGTCACTTAACCCCAATTGCCCTGCCTTCCCCCCTCCAAAAAGTCCAACAGAAAAATTGTGACTTGCCCAGTGTCACATGGCTAATGATTAGCAGGTCAGTACAAGAACCCAACATTTGATTCTTACTCCAAACTCCGCTATACCATTGAGAAAAATGACACATTAGATGTGATTTGAACTCATATGTTATTGTTAGGATTAGGGGGAAAAGAGATTCAGAGTGCTTTCCTTCCAAAAGATGGTGAGCATTGGACCTAATTTGCAAAAGCACAAGACCTGGGCCTGAATTCTGGCTCTTCTACTTGCTGTGAGACTTTCACAAAGTTATTTCACTTCTCTAGTCCTCAGTTACCTCAGTTGTAAAAGTGAGGGAACTTAATTAGATAATTTCTGAGGTTCTTTGTGTTTCTGATACTATGCTATAAATCCCAAATAATCATGATTTTTCCTGCTATAAGTTTTTTTGTTGCATAAATCACTCCATCGTATTATTTTTCAGCAGTTTTTATAAAATTTCTGGTTGAAACTCTCCTGGATAAATCCTTCTCTTGTGAATGCATGTGTGTGAATATCTTTCATTATTCTTTATGGATTGAGAATTTAATTCTTTATTTGGAAATCTTAGGGTTTGATATATACATTTTAAAACTTGGTGAAAGAAACATAGAATGGCACTAGGAGCTCTCCTATATCTAGATTGCTGGTATTCTAGTTCAATCCCTTTTATATGAGTAAATTTTTGACATAGAGCTAGTTACCAGCAGTAAGACTAAACTCCTAGGTAGTAGGCACAGAAGGATAGAGTGGTAGACCAGGAGTCAGGAAGACCTGAGTTCAAATTCAGTCTCAGACACTTACTAGCTTTATGACCCTGGGCAATTCACTCCTCTGTCCGCCTCAGTTTCCTCAGTTGTAAAATGGGGGTGATGATAACACCTGCTTCCAAGGATTGTTGTAAAGATCAAAGGAGATATTTGTGAAGTACTTTGTACAATGCCTGGCATATAATAGGTGCTCGATAAATGCTTGTTTCCTCTTTCTTTCCTCCTTACCTTTTTCCTTCCTTTCCTTCCTCCCTCCCTCCCTCCCTCCTTACCTCCCTTCCTTCCTCCCAGTAAGAATTAAGGTTATTTATTTAACCTCTGAGGCCAGGATGCAGCCCTGTATAGATTGAGTCTCTGTCATCTGTGCTAACTTTGATCTTAGAATCAACACCAGGAAAACAGAGCTTTTCCACCAATCAGCATTGCAGTCATCCACACATGGAGCCTTTGGTCACAGTACCTTGCCAGCCTAGTCTCCAGGACTGTCCACATAGATGATGAGGATGATGCATGTATAACCAGAGATAACTTAGCATTGGTGGGGACTCCAAAAGAAAGTATGGGAGAGAAGAGGTATCAGGCTGTGAACAAAACTGAAGGTCTACACAGCCATCATGCTAACTACATTGTCGTATGCCTATGAAACCCAGATAGTCTATCAGTGCCATGCCAGAAAACTCAGCTGCTTCCACTTGAATTGTCTTAGGAAAATCCTGAAGATTGAGGCTGTCAGTATCCTGGCAAGATGAGGTACCAGACTGTGTTACAGAGAACCCAACTCCAATGGGCTGACCACATAGTTCAAATGCCAAACACATGCCTACCCAAAAGACTATTTTACGTAGAACTCACACAAAGGTAAATGCTTGTGTGATGGTCAGTAGAAGTGACATAAGGACACTTCCCAGGTATCTCTAAAGAACTTTAGTATTGACTGTGAGACATGGGAAGCACTGGCACAGCACGGTCCAGTGTGGTGTGCCCACATCACAAAATGTCCTGTGCGTAATCATAGAAGCACAAAGGAAATGGGAGTTACACAGATCCAGAGCCACTGCCACTCTAAACATTGTAGTGCACCACGTGGGCCTGATGTGTGTAGTACCTTCCAAACTCACGTTGGCCTGATCAGCCACAGCGGAATACACTCCTGACTCCGGATTGTGTTGTCATTGGTCTTCAAAAGAGAATGATGAAAAACAAGATTATTTGTTGGTACTGCATATTATCTGGCAGTAAAAGTATGTCTTAGTTTCTAGGAAAGTAGATGACTAAAATCCCAAGTACACAAATGAGATAAGTCATACATATTTAGTTTAGTAACATATATCTCTGATAACATTAACCTATAGCACCAGAAGAGGAAGCAAGTATCAAAAGTATTTATTAACAGCTTCAATGAATTTTTAGAGTATTGCCTATAGACTTGCAAACATATTCAAGTTCTTATACTAGGATTTGCCTGTCTTTCAGGTAAATTGAATGTACAAATAAAATTTCAGGTTTATCACCTCTCTATACTTTCTCTTCCCCTCCTCTCTCATCTTTTTTTTTTCCTCAAATGAGAAAACTGAGGTTTAGACAGGTTACTTAGGTAGTTAATATAAAAGCTAGGACTGTAATCCAAGGTTCCTGAGAGTCTTGGGAAAAATTACAGGATTTAGAGACAAGGAACTTGGGTTCAAATTCCAGTTCTGCCACTTATTACCTGTGATAGGAGCAAGTTTCCCAGGCCTCAGTCTTCTCACCTTAAAATAATGAGATCGGATTAGATGATCTCTTCCAGCTGTATATTAAGCTCCCTAAACTTGCATCTCTGTCACAGGATGTTACTTCACTTTGGTGTTTGGTTGACTTTCTAGTTGCTATAATGCAGCAGTTCTCAGCCTGTAGGTCGGACCCCTTTGGGGGTCAAACGATCCTTTCACACAGGGGTTGCCTAAGACCATCAGAAAACACATATTTCCGATGATCTTAGGAACTGAGACACTGCTCCTCTGTCTTCAGGCGGGTCGGCCCACATGAGACATGCCCACATATGAGTATTAAAGGGTCCCGGCATTAGGAAGGTTGAGAACCACTGCAATAATGCCTTGTGTTTGAAAATGTGTAGCCCTCGGAAAACTCAATTTAAGTGTCAGTTTGTACTTATGAGATACATTGTTACTTTTCTTAACTAAGGTAGTTTGAAAGTGTGTTAAGAGTTTCTATCTTATTAAAATTTAACTAGTACTGAACTTTCAGAAGAAGTAAATAACCTTTAAGCACCTTTATATACTTTTTTTGAAACTTCAAGATCTGTAGATTTCTGAAATGTCTGTATACCACCCCTGAAATGTATAAAAATACAGAGGGCTCAGTGGAATTTTATTTTTAAATTTCTGGAGAAATCTATCATAAAGCATTATATTTAGTTTTAATTATTTTTTCCTAAATCAATATCCTAAAAGCATATTAATTTGAGCTTCACTAATACATTAGTTTGATGCCTCATCAAGGTATGAGGTAGACCTGAGTACTTGAAGGCTGTGCTGGTGGAGCGTAAGCTCTTAACTAGGGCCTACTAAGTAGGAAAGGCATCTTGTAGATACATAACCATAGATTGTATTTGTCTTGGTACATAAGTGACCCACTCTAAGGCTCAGTTTTGGGGAAGGAAGAACATGATACAAAGTCACTTAACTATGCTTTTATCATTTTCTAAATAATCACAAGTAATTAGAGTAACTATACAAAGGTTTGAAGTATTGTCAACTTGAAATAAACTAAGTCCATTGGGGTAAATTTCAAATATATAAAATCCACCCAACACCAAATCTCCTACCCACCCATTTGCGCCTTTGAAAAGTCATCTTGGGGGCAACGAGGAGGTGCAGTGGATAGAGCACCGGCCCTGGAGTCAGGAGGACCTGAGTTCAAATGCGGCCTCAGACACTTGACCCACTTACTAGCTGTGTGACTTTGGGCAAGTTACTTAACCCCAATTGCCTTGCCTTCCCTCCTCCAAAAAAAAAGAAAACCATTCAAAAAATTTAAAAACTTTTTTTTAAGTCATCTTGTTTCAAAAAGTTTTCTAGCCCTGACAGTCTCATTCACATTTAATTATATGTCATCCAGTGCAAAAAAAAACATCAGTCCCAACGACTTCCCTTTGTTCCCCACATGTAGTTCTAGTGGGCAGCTAGGTGGTTCAGTGAATAGAGCACTGGGCCTGGGTCCAGGAAGACTCATCTTAATGAATTCAAATCTAGCCTCAGACACTAGCTGTGTTAACCTGGACAAGTTATTTAACCCTGTTTGCCTCCGTTTCTTCATCTGTAAAAAGGAGATGAAGAAGGTAGTGGCAAACCACTCCAATATCTTTGCCAAGAAACCCCAAATCAGATCACAAAGAGGAGGACACAACTGAAAATGACTGTACCACAGTTCTCATCTAAAGACAAGTTTTACTAAGCTAAGGAAGTCTTATTACCAAGTTTCCTGCAAGATGCTTAATTTTTCAGCCATGGTAACTTTACCATCTACAAATTTTTAGATGGGTTTTGATCTGTGTCAGTGAAGGTAGTACTCATACCATTGAAATTACTGCTCCTTAAAATGCTCAAACAATCTAAAGTTGAATATATTGCTGCTCTTATTAGTCTTACTGTTTTGAAAAGGAAATGCTTACAATATTCTGCCTAAAGCATAATCTACTAGAATGATATAAATATATATATGCATATATATAACACGTATATTCCTTTTGTTCACTGTTATCTTGTTGAATTGTAATCATGAATGATTACAATGAATAAATCAATGAGCTGAATTTATTTACTTATTCTAACTATTCTAACTAACTACTAATCTAACTATAACTTTTTATTTTCTTCTTCTTTTTCTTCAAAAAAATTCTTTAAGGCCCTGTTCTTGGAGGCTTTAATAATGGGAGTAAAACATAAAAAATCTAGACAATGTAAAAACAAAAGATAACAAAAATCTATTTTAAAAAATATATATGTAACGTTTTTATAGAAAACACAAGTACTGAGAGGTAACATACCAATCCTTTATGTGTTATCTGTTTTTTTAACCAGTCAAGTCCATCATCTCCAGAACCAGCTAGTCTTCCCGCAGAAGATCTAAGTACAAACTCCAATGGTCCTAAACCTGCAGAAATCATACTAGATGATGACAGAGAAGATCTTTTTGCAGGTAATTATCAGTAATACAACTTTTTACTAGCCAAATGAAGTATGTTTGTTAGATGGAATACTTTTTTAATGGGAATTTGTTAATTGCAGATAGTATTTGAAATACTTGATATTTGTGTAGCAAAATAGGGCATATTCCCAACTGTTTTGTCAAAAATTTGCTCTTCCAGAAAAATAATTGAAAATATAATGATTTCTAGTTTTTCACAGATTGATTTAATGAATGGCTATAAATGGTTACAATCTGGTATTTTACTCTAGTGCCTTATTTGTCTCTGAATATTATGTTGTATGTAGGTAGTTTTTAAAAATAGTTTCTTCTGATGAAAAATATAATCACTATTTTCCAGAATTCCATATATTTTGTGCAAAAAAACCTAACCACAATGTATTTTTCTCAGTTACTACTTTTTCTTCATTTTAAAATTTTAAGAATTAAATATTATAAAATGTGTTAAGCATTACATGCAACATTTCAAATTAATTTATTCCATTTTCTAAAGTTTATAAGTATATAAATTGTGTAAGCATTTAATAAATGCATATTCATTCATTTAGTCATACATACCAGTGCAAGTCTGGACCTGCTTTTCAATTAACAATCTTAGAGAGTTTCTAGGGCACTAAAAAGATAGATGATATGTCCAGTCATGTGGCCAGTGTGTATCTGAGGCAGGACTTGAACCTGGGTCTTCAGTAATCCAGTGAGCCCTCAGTGTACTATGCTATTCTGCGTCTACCTTCTGCTTAATTTTCTACTCACTATACCAGGATGCCTGTTAAATGGGTAATTACAAGACAGCAAACAACAGGCAGCCTATAGAAGGAATGAAAAGTAGAAAAGAAACACAAATGCTAAATCTTTTATTAGTAGATCAGTGGTTGGGAGTTCTTCAACATCCTTCTAGGCCACCTCTGCCATCTGTGTCAACTATCTAATCAGAAACTATTCATTAGATGCCACAGACAGCACTTGAAAATATGCTTCTTACCACCAGTCCTTTGCCTTCCTGAGGCCTCCACTATATGCCTCTTTTCCTTTTTCTCAAGATGCCAGATTTGAAGGAGGCCTATATCCCTCAAAGATCCAGGTTGACTCTGAGATGCCACCATAATTGCACCCATTCTTGACTCTTGGCTAAGTTGGATTTATGCCAGGAATGTAGGGTTAGTTCAGTATTAGGAAAACTATTAACATGATATACCACATTAACAACAAAAACAAAAATTGCATGGTTGTATCAACAGATTCTAAAAGAGATTCTGACAAAATAAAACACTTCATTTGCATTAAAAATACTAAAAAGTCTAAGAATAGGTGGACCATTTCTTTATATGGAAAATAGTATTTATTTGAGACCACCAACTTGTATTGTATTTATCTGTAATGAAAAAGTCTGAAAAATCTCTCCACTAAGATCAGGGGTAAAGCAAAGATACCTGTCATTACCCTATTATTTGATATAATTCTAGAAATGATAGCTATAACAATAAGATAAGAAAAATAATTTGAAAGAATAAACCTAGGCCAAGAAGAAACAAAATTCTCACTTTTTTCCATGTGATATTATAGTTAATTTAGAGAACCTTAGCAATTCAACTAGCAAATTAATGGAAATAATAACATAGAAAGTAGAAGGATATGGAAGAAACCCATAAAAATCTTCAGCTCTAGTACTCCCTGTGGAATGAGATAAAAAAGGAATTTCATTCAGAACAATAGAATGTACAAACTATCTGATAATCTAGCTACTTAGACACACAGAAGAATTATGTAAGACTACAAGACTTTTAAGAAATGCAAAGTTAAGTGATTCAATAGAATGGTCTAAATAATTGCTCAGTGTTACCTAAATGAATTACAGATTGAGTGCCATATCAATTGAAATACCAAAAACAATAATGGTTTACAGACGTCTTTGAATGCAACCATCCTATCAGAAAAAAAATTGAGGAACTGTATATTTATATATTAAATTATATGTAAGTCCCAACAGTCTTACTGCAGTTTTAAATGTTCAGCAAACCCAGGGACTCACACTTTGACAAAAACTACTGAGAAAACCAAAAAGGCAGAAATTAGGTTCAGACCAATATCTCGTACCATGTGCTATAAATAAGCTCCAAATATATACATAACTTAGATATAAAAGGTCACATTATAAACAAGTGAGAGGAGCCAGGAAAGAGATGATCTTTCACAGCTGTGGGTAGAGGGGAAAGTTCTTGACTAAACAAGTTGCAGAGAAGATCAGTTAAATAAAAGAGACATTTTTGATTTCATACAATTGAAAAGTTTTAGCACCAAGCAGTGCATATAAGAGTGAAATAATTAATTGGGGAAAATATTTGCAATTTTTTCATTGATAAAGGTCTGATAGCAAGCCATAAGAGGAACTGATTCAAATGTATAAGCATGATAGCCGTTCCCTAACAGAAAAATTTTCATATGATATGCACTGTCTGCAAAAGAAGTGATTTCAAGCTATTAATCGACAATGTGAAAATACCCTAAATCACACATAATTAAAGGAATGCAAGTTAGCACAATTATGAGGATCTACATCAGTCCTATAAAGTTTGCAAAAAATGGCAAAAACAGTAGAATGACAGTTGGCAGAGAGGCTACAAGAAGACAGGCAAGCTGCTACACTGTTGGTGTAGCCATGAATTGGTCCAGCCATTCTGGAAGACAGTTTAGAACTATGCCCTCCAAATCACTAAATTGTGTATTTTTTTTTTTTACCTAACAATTCCACTACTAAGCCTCTACCCCCAAAGAGAGGGGTATAATACTTGTAGCAATTCTTTGCCACAGAAAAGAACTAAAATAAAAGGGAGAAGGTATCCAATTAGGGAATGGCTGAACAGAGGTGGTGGTTGTTTAAAAAGGGATATTATTGTGCTGAAAGAAGTTTAAATGGACTGTTTCAGATAAACATGGGAAGATCTGCATGAATTGATAGAGTAAAATTAGCAGAAGCAGGAGACAATTTATATAGTAACAATAACATTGTAAGGAAAAACAACCTTAAAAGATTTGAAACTCTGATCAATGCAGTCACCAACCAGGGTTCCAGAGGACAGAAGATAAAGCATGCATCCTGCCTCCTGACAGAAAGGTGATGAATTCAGGATGCAGAAAGATATATTTTTGGACGTGGCAGATGTGCAGACTTGTTTTGATTGACTGGTCTAATTTGTTTTAAGGGTTGTGCTTGTCCTTTTTTATTTGGGGAGTAGGGTTTTAGGCATGGAGAGGGACCTTGCAATAGTGTTGCAGAAAAAAGAAAGAGAGGGTAATTGAAGTTTGTGTGTGTATGTGTGTGTGTATAGATGCACATACATATATACATGTGTGTGTGTGTGTATATACATATATAGACATGCACACATATACAAATGCAGAAGAAAATATAACAAGACAAGGTCAAACAAATGTCCTATTTAGAAGAAACATGTTGAATTTAGTATATGTTTTTTAAAAAACTGTACAAAATAAAAAATGAGTGGTTTCCCGTAGGGTTGCGCTCTCTCTTTTCCCCCTCTTCTTTCCCGCCCCCCCCACACATATTCTTACCCTCTCTCACTCTTTCTCTCAGTTTATTAAATTCAGGGGAAAAAAACATGCAACTTAAAAAAAGATTACTTACTTGAGGAAATCCAGGAACTGGGATTTTATTTGGGTGGAGGTCAGTCAAGGTAGAGATATGAGTGTGTCATTGGAATATGCTACAAACCACCTGAATAGAAAGAAAAATAGAGCAGGACTTTTAGCAGCAGTTTAATAGCCTGCCCCAAAGGCATACTCATGATGGGGTTTTTCAATTATTCAAACATCTATTAGAGTATTCTCTCTTTCTTTCCCTTTCTTCCTCCTTCTCTCTTTCTTTCCCTCTCTCCTTCCTCCCTCTCTGCCACAGGCAGAGCAGATAATAAATTCTTGACTGATTTTTTGTATTTTCATCCTACAAAAAGTAGCAGAACCAGCAGGCAGGAATTTTATTCTAGGTGTTATTTTCATTAACAGGGAGGAACTTATTGTTAAGGTAAATAAGACCAGAACTCTGGGGCACAGTGACCACTCCTACCTGGAGTTTTTGATAGAGACTAATTCTACACCTAGTCTGACATGCACCCTAGATTTTGTGAAAGCATGTTTCAGAAGTTCCAAGGAAATGTAAAGTAGAATCCCATGGACTACTACTGGGGAAGTCAACCCAGAAGGAATGGAAGATATTCAAGAATAAAAATCTGAAAACACAAAGGTAGTTTCTATTAAAGAGGAAATATGAGATTACAACTTGACGCAGATAGATACAAAGAGATTTCACCAACCAACATAGATTTAAAAGAAGAAAACAGAAGGTGGAAGCAAGGCTGGGTAGCAGAGAATGAATTAAGAGCATAATGTGGTCCTGTAAAAAAAAGTGCTAGGAAATGCTAAGACTCAGAGTGAGCTATGATTGTAGAGGGACTCTGGATAAAAAAGAGGGTTTTTTGTTTGTTTGTTTTACATGTTTTGGGAGTAAAAGGAGGATCAGAGGATTCTGTTTAGGATAGTTGAGATGAGAATAGAAGGCAGAGCTTTCTCAATTCTTATTTTGGTGGGGGGTTTTCTCTGCCTAGGAAAACAAAATTTGCACTGGATATGACAATCAAAAATCACAGGGAGTGCGGTGGTTGGAACTGATACTCAAGGAGATAATAATAGTACTTAAGCCTTCCTTGATCATTTCAAGTCATCACTTCAGATTAGTGCTTCTGTAGACACTAAAAGAACTAGCAAATGTGATTACTGGGCCACTATCCATACTATTTGAAAGATTGGAGGACACAAATTTCCCCCAAAAAGGGGGATGTGAACAGAGTTTGCAAACTCTATGCAAGTAGATTGGGTTTCAATTCTTTTTTAGTAAGTATCTTTAGAGATGGTTGGAGGTGATTATAGAAAGCCAGCATGACTTCTTCAAGAACAGATCATGCCAGGTTAACCACTTTTCCTTTTGTCACAGGATTACTAAACTAGTAAATGAGAAGGATGCTAGGGATATAGTTTATTTAGACTTTAGGAAAGCTTTTGATAAAGTATCTCATGTTCTTTTCATGGAGAAGATGGATTCAGAACTGGTTGAATGACTTAACTCAAAGAGTAGTTGCTAATGTTTCAGTCTAAGTATGGACTCTAAGGCTTTGTGCTTGGTCCTGTGCTATTTAACATTTTTATTGATGATTTGGTTGAATGCATATCTGGTAACCTCAGATTTGCAGATGACATAAAAGCTGGTTGAAAGAGCCAACACAATGGAGGACAGAGTGAAAATCTTGTAAGAGTCTTATACTAGATTGTTGTGCTGAGTCTAAGATGAAATTCAGTAGAGATAAATATGCAATCTTACTCTTAGGTACAGCATATCAGTGTCACAAGTACAAGGAGGGGGCATGGCTATAAAAGGGATCTGGGGGTTTTATTGGACTGCAGTCCCTTCCGACTTGCATATTCTTTATTACTATGATTCTGAAATTTTGATTCTCAGTTCAACTTTTTCTAATCAACTTCCTGCCAAAGCTTTATGTATACAAATTAAGTTTTCATGTTATCTTAAGTACAAGAGCACTGAAAAAGAATTTTGTCCCACATGTAAAATATACATTATTAAAAAGCTAATTACAAATTATTTCTTTTAATCCTTATCCTTATTCCCTCCAGTTAATATATAAAGTTAAGGATTGACTTAGTAAATTGTTTCATGTGAGGTTTTTTTAATCATTAATTTTAAAGTTATGGTGAACTATGTAGGAAGAAACATAAGAAAATTATTTTGTAATTAAAGTTATTATAAAACTTAAGAGCTGCTTGTTAACTGTATTTATTTGGGGGCAGGGTTTCTAGCTCTTTTCAGTGTTTAATAAACTGTTCTAGAATTATAAGCTTTACTTTGAGTATTTTTTATTAACCTGCTTAATTTGTGTCTAGAAGCCACAGAAGAAGTTTCTTTGGATAGTCCAGAAAGGGAGCCTATACTTTCTCCTGAGCCTTCTCCTGCGATCACCCCTATAACACCTACCACATTAATGGCACCTAGAATTGAGTCAAAAAGTATGTCTGCTCCTGTGATCTTCGATAGATCTAGGGATGAGGTACTGAATAGTTTTATAACTTAAAAATACATTTTGCTATGTAAATCATTATGTTAAACTATCAGTTTTATTTCCTTACTACAATTTAGTCTTCCCTTGGTAAGCCTTTCAAAAAAGCAGGGTCTAGATTTGATCCTTCTCTTGACCCATCTCTTCCTTAGACATGAAACCTCGACCAAACCACAGACCTCTGAGCCCCAGTTTCATCATCTTTAAAATGGAGTAATGCTTATCCCACAGGATTGTTGGGAAAACACACACACACACACACACACACACACACACACACACACACACACACACACACGAAAGTATGTTATTAAACTGAGTAGATTTACAAATGTAAGGGAGCTTTAGATAAGTCCTTTGGTATTGCTGGAGGTTAAGTGGTTAAAAGGGAGGTTAAATGACTTGCCCAAGGTCACAACTTGTAGGTTTCAGAGGAAGGATTTTCATGTCTTTCTGTTTCCAAACACAACACTATTCTCTATGCCACATTATTTCTTGAATTTTAAATCTAGTAAAATTATGCTCGCAGATACTTGAACATTTTCACTTATCTACTGTTGTCAGAAATAAGTTATGGCCATTGAAGGTATATTTTTTGCCCAAATCTTAAGGGTAATTCTTTTATTAAAGCACATTACTTTAAGAAAGGAAAGTTCAAATGATGTCAAAAATACGTACTTACATTAGGAAAACATTTGCTATAGAAACAGACAGCAGAGAATTAACTATAGATGAGAAAGTAACTCATTTTGAAATATTTTGATATCATTTAAGTGATTCAAAATGGTGAAAATCCTTTTTGCATATGTCCCCCCCCAAAAAAAGAGGTGCTTCTTGTTAAAAAACAAAACAAAACAAAACAAAATCTACAACACTATTTAGTGCCAGACCACTGATTACATAGTTATTTTCTAAAGGCTTTTTTAGTTGTATCATAGATTTATCATTTTTCTATTTGCTGTATTTAGGTTTGCTTTGTAAACAGTTGCTTACTATACTGCATATTGGCTTTTATAAACCTCCAGGGAGAATGCGTGCTTATTAGGAAGCACAGAGAAATCTGGAAACTAGAAAGCTGTTCATTATGAGTATAACATTTCCCGAAAATAGATATGGTAAAACTCTTAGCCCCAGACCATTGATTATTTTGTCATTGTTAAATAGTAGAGGTACAAATTTTATAGCTGTAGATTTTAATACTTACTGTGAAAAGACCTAAGGCTTTATGTAGTTATAAAAATCCTGGCATTTTTGTCCAAAATCTCTATGAATATAGAAACACAAAGTTCTCTATCATTGTGGAAGTAATACTTTCCATGTATTTATATTTATAACAAACAAAAAAATAAAAATCTGGATATTTGGGGAATTGAAATAGTTTTTTTTTGAAAGTGACGCTTCAAGTGGATTTGTCATGAATGTGTACCAACTTGCTTATGTTGGTTGCAACTTATATTGAAACCAATCATTATCCGAATTATATTGATTGTTATAGATCTAACAAAAATTAGAATTTGACCACCAGTACCACAAATTTCTCTTTTCTAGATTGAAGAAGAAGCAAATGGAGATGTTTTTGATATAGAAATTGGTGTTTCAGACCCAGAGAAAGTTGGTGAGGCATATTTTTTGTGCTGCCTTTCCTATTATTTTATAAAACTTTTGTTGTTTTTATATATATTTTCTTTACTAAATGTAAGTTAATAGCTACAATATTTTAAAAATTACGTTCTCTTCAAAAAATCTTCTTTAATCTTTCATTTTATTACTTGTCTTGTAGGTGATGGCATGAATGCTTATATGGCATATAGAGTAACAACAAAGGTGAGTCTTCTTGTATCATTTAGCATTGCTTTGACATTTTTAATAATATTTTATTTCTTTTCCAATTACATGTAAAGACAATTTTTGACATTAAATTTTTAAAATTTTGAGTTCCAAATTTTCTCCCTCCCTCACCTCTCCCTCTTAAGGCAGTAAGCAATTTGATATGTTATATATGTGCACTCATGTAAAATATATTTCCATATTAGTTATATTGTGAAAGAAGAAACAGACCAAAAGAAAAAAACATCAAAAAATAAAGTGAGAAATAGCATACTTCAATCTGCATTCAACTTCCCTCAGTTCTTTCTTTGGATGTGGATTACATTTTTCATCATGAGTCCTTTGGGATTGTCTTAGATCATTGTATTGCTGAGAATAACTAAGTCATTGACATTGATCATCATACAATATTGCTCTTACTGGGTACAGTGTTCTCCTGGTTCTGCTTACTTCACTTTGTATCAGTTCACATAAACTTTTGAAAGTATTATAGCATTTAATACTTTTTTTGCAGCATCTTCCAAACATTATTTTTATTATTTTTCTCAATTACATGTAAATAAAACATTTTAACATTCAAATTTTGAGTTCTAAATTCTGTCCTCCCCTTTCTTTCCCAACCCCTTTTTGAGAAGGCAAGCAGTATGAAAGAGATTATACACATGAAGTCACATAAAACATTTCCATTTTAGCCATGGTGCAAAAGAAAACACAAACCAAAAAAGCAAGAACATAATAAAGTTTTAAAAGTATGCTTCAATCTACCGTTCAGACTCCATCAGCTCTTTCTCTATAGGTGGATAGATAGCATTTTTTTATCATCAGTCCTTTAGAATTATTTTTGATCGTATGGTTGCTGAGAAAAGCTAAGTCATTCACATTTGATCTTCATTACAATATTACTATTGCTGATACAGTGTTCTGTTCCTGCTCATTTCACTTTGCATCAGTTCATTTAAGTCTTCCCAGGTTTTTCTGAAATTGCTCATCATTTCTTGAAGCACAATAGCATCCCATCACAGATCACATATCCAACATGTTCAGCCATTCCCCAATTGATGGGCATCCTCTTAATTTCCAATTCTTTGCCACCACAGAAAGAGCTGCTATAAATATTTTTGTACATAAGTCCTTTTCCTTTTTAAATAAAAAAATTTCTTTCAAGTACAAACCTATTAGTGATATTGCTGGATCAGAAGGTATGCACATTTTTATAGCCCTTCAGGCATAAATTACAAATTGCTCTCCAGAATGGTTGGGTCAGTTCATAGCTCAACCAGTAGTGCCTTATTTTTCCATATTTCCTCTAGCATTTGTAATTTTCCTTTACTGTTATATTAGTCAATCTGATAGGTGGAGGGTGGTACCTCAGAGTTGTTTTAATTTGCATTTCTTTAATCAGTAGTAATTTAGAGCATTTTTTTCATATGGCTATAAATAACTGATTTTTTCTGAAAACTGCTTGTTCGTATCCTTTGACCATTTTTCACTTGGGGAATCTCTTATATTGCAAATTTAACTCAGTACTTTATATATATTTGAGAAAGGAGGCTTTTATCAGGGAAACTTGCTGTAAATTTTCCACCCAGTTTCCTGCTTTCCTTCTCATCTTGGCTGCATTGGTTTTGTTTGTGTAAAAACTTCTTAGTTTAATGTAACCAAAATCTTCTGTTTTACATCCTGTAATGCTCTCTATCTCTTCTTTGGTCATAAATTATTCCCTGATCCATAAATCTGACACGTACATTGTTCCATGCTCTCCTAATTTGCTTATTATATCATCTTTTGTGTCTGAATCATGTACCCATTTTGACTATCTCAATATATGGTGTGAGAGGCTTGTCTTTACCTAGTTTCTGCCAAACTGCTTTCTAGTTTTCCCAGAAAATTTTGTCAAATAGTGATTTATTGTCCCCAAATCTTAGTCCTTAAGTTTGCCAAACCCTAGGTTACTATAGTAGTAAATGACCATAGTAATCTAGTGTTTGACAAACCCAGAGATCCAAGATTTTGGGACTAGGACATAATTTTTAACCTCAACTTATCTATTTAATATTTGTCTGAAATTCTTCATTTTCTATTTTTGACAGACTTCCTTATCCATGTTCAATAAAAATGAATTTTCAGTTAAAAGAAGGTTTAGCGACTTTCTTGGATTGCACAGCAAATTAGCCACAAAGTACTTACATGTTGGTTATATTGTGCCTCCAGCTCCAGAGAAGAGTATTGTAGGTAAGCATAAATTTGGAAACAGTCTTATTTTTTAATTACTGGCAAATTTTACTATATACATTTATAAGTACTTTTAACATTTTCATATTTATTTTTTCCCAAACATTGAAAAAAAAATCCTTGATGTAAGATGCAGAATTAAAGTATTTCATTTATTAGGTAGGACTGTTTTAGAATATATACAAGTAATTACACTTTTGCTTTCTAATACTTAAATGATTTGAGCTAAGTAAGATATTAAATATTTGAGGAGACTGCTAAGTTAGAAGCAATTGGCTTTTTCTAGCCATTAAGCTTTTACTAGTCAGTGAACAAATTGTGATCATGGAAGTGCGTCAGTACTGAACAGTGATTTCCCAGCATACAGAAAAAGGTGATAAGAAGTATGTAGCTTAATACCCAGGTAGTATTTTATTGATTTTATGGAATCTAGCCTCTTATATGAAGTATATTTGAATTAAACTGTGATGGCTCTGTTCTCTTACCTATTCCAGTCCCTTGATCCTTAAACTTTTTCGTGTTCAGCTTTGCTGGGCCTTAAATGTTTGTCTGTTTGTCTTAGTTTAGATTCTTGACTTTTGAAAGCAGGTAGAATTTTACTGATTGCTTTTATAATTTTTGGAAACTAACATCATTGATGTTTAAGCATGCCCTTTCTATTATGGGATCTATCATAGATCTAGAGATTGGAGGGCCTTCTAGTCCTATTCCCTCATTTTACAAATGAGGAAACTGATCCCTAGGGGAATTAAATTATTTGCTCAAAATAACACATTAAACATCAGAAGTAGAAATAGAACATAGGTTCTCTGACTCCAGAGCTACTGTTCTTTGTATTGTACAATACTGCATCCACTGTTGGTTTTTTCAATCATCATCTAGTTAATACTCTTATTTTTTTCTTTTTGCAACATCTTGTAGGTGTTTACCTTCCTCCATGTATGGAATTTAAGTATCTCCTATCATGAATTTTCTATATGAGGATGTGGGGGGAGGGGGACTGTGGGGGGGGGGATTGTTGAGAGTGAACACACAAAATTCTTTTTCTCCAGAGTTTAGTCTACTCTTTTTCATAGACTCACCTAAAAAAGAAGTTTCATTTGAAAATCAAGTTTTGATACTCTCTGAAACCTGATTCTCCAATTTTTTTTAAGCCAGTTTAACCTCAAATTCTTTCCTGCTTAGGACACAGGAATAAATAAGATACTTAATAAATTCAAATGAGGTAGAATATTGGGTCCCAAATTTGCCACAGACCACTGCTTTTGATACTGGGGGGGCCTCAGTAAATAATTCAGGATGGTAAAACATTCTTTGTTCAAGCTTTAGTATAGTCACAGAAGCTTATGATAACATTTTTAGATAGTCTTTACATTAATTTTTTTAATGGAAAACAAACTTTTAGTGCAGTTTTTTTTCAGTTTTTTCTAATTTTATTTATTTTATTCTGAACTTAAAACAAGCATTTCCATAACGTAATAGAATAGAAAAAAAAAAGATGATGTAACTTTTTTTTTACTTTCTTTCCCTTCCTCTCACGTCCCCCTCACCACCCTGCCCTAGAGATAGCTACCATTAGGTGCAGATATGTTTATATATGTAAAACCATTCTGGACATACTTCTGTTTTTCAGTTCTTTCTCTGAATGTAGATAGCATCTTCCTTTGTAGGTAATTTGGGTATTCATAATAGTCAAAATTACTTATTCTCTCAAAGTCATTCTTAAAACAATATTGTCACTGTATACAACTTTCTCTTGGCTCTGCTCATTTTGCTCTTCATTATTTCATTCAGGTCTATTCACGTTTTTCTTTTTTGCTTTTTTGCTTTTTGCAGGGCAATTGGGGTTAAATGACTTGTCCAAGGTCACATGGCTAGTGTTAAGTGCCTGAGGTCAAATTTGAACTCAGGTCCTCCTGCCTCCAGGGCCAGTGCTTTCTACTCACTATGCCACCTAGCCACACCATCCGTGTTTTTCTAAGATCATTGAGCTCATCATTTCTTATAGCACAGTAGTATTCCTTCACAATCATATACCACAACTTGTTCAGTCATTCCCAATTGGTGGGCATACATGTAATTTCCAGTTCTTTGCCAACACAGAATTACTATAAATATCTTAGAACATATAGGTTCTTTTCCTTTTCACTGATCGTCTTGGGAAACAGACCTAGCAGTAGTATTGCTGGGTCAAAGGACATAGGCAGTGTAATAACTCTTGGGGCATAATTCCAGATTGTTCTCCAAAATGGTTAGATCAGTTCACAGTTCTATCAACAGTGAATTAAGGTCCCAATTTTTCCACCTCCCCTCTAATGTTTGTCACGTTCCCTTTTAATCATATTAGCCAATCTGGTAGGTGTAAAATGATATTTCAAGGTTGTTTTAATTTGCATTTCTCTAATCAATAATGATTTAGAGTATTTTTCATGTGACTAAATTTTTTTGATTACTTCTTTGGAAAACTGTCTATTCATATCCTTTGACCATTTATCAATTGGGAAAATGACTCATATTCTTATAGATTTGACAAAGTTCTTTATATTTGAAATATGAGACCTTTATCTGGTGAACTATGTATAAATATTTTTCCCTAGTTTTCTGCTTTCCTTCTGATCTTGGTTGCATTTGTCTTATTTGTACAAAATCTTTTTAATTTAATGTAATTCAAATTACCAGTTTTACACCTCATACTGCTATCTCTTATTTATTCATAAATTGTTCACCTGTTCATAAATCTGTGTTCTTATATATGTGTTCATATGTTCTTTGTTCTTCAAATTTTCATATACTATCTCCCTTTATATCCACATCATTTATCCTTTTTGATCTTATCCTAATAAGTGTTGTAAGATACTGGTCTGTGCCCAATTTCTGCCATACTGCTTTCTAGTATTCCCAATAATTTTTACCAGATAATGAATTCTTATCTTTATTTTTGTCCTCGTCAAATACAAGTTTACTGTATTTATTTGCTGCGGTAAGTTCTGTGTCTCTTCTGTTTCTCCGATCTGCCTTTCTCTTTCTTAGCCAGCACCAGATAGTTGTTACAGTCACTACCTTCTGAGCAGATCTGGTCTGGCGCCGCTGAGTCACTTTTCTTTACATTTTTTTCATTAGTTCCTTTGCTATTCTTGACATTTTGTTCTTTTAAATTAATTACGTTTTTGTTTTTCTGATTTAGTGAAATAACTTTTTGGCGATTTATTGGGATGACATTGAAAATATAAATTACTTTAGGTAAAGTCATTTTTATTATATTGGTCCTGCCAACCCATAAGCAATTAATATTTCTCTAATTATTTAAATCTGATTTTATTTTTATAAAAAACTTTTTAATAATTTTGTTTATACAGTGACAGAGTTTGGTTTGGTAGGTGTACTCCCAGGTATTTGATATTCTCTGGAGTTATTTTAAATGCAGTGTCTCTTACGATCTCTTCTTGCATGGCTTTATGGGTTTTGATATTTAAAAAAACAGATTGCTGTTGTGTTTAATAATAGACCCTCCTCTCCCCACCCTGAAAATGAAACACATTAATTAAATACAAATCAGACATAATTGCTGGGTTATCATGTGATATGTTTATATTCCGTAGGATCCCAAAACGAAGCTCAGGTACTTCAGACACTGAAGATCCTCCTAGTTGTATAGATGATATACCAAGTGTCCCAAAAGTCTTAGCGCAATTTTAAGCTGTTACAGCTTACACTGAAGCATTGGTAACACCCTGTTTGTGCTGTTTGCTTATTTTTATTTGGAGGGGAGGAAATTTAGTACGGTTCATATGACTTCCTCTAAGTCTTCATAAGAGTATATCCTCAGTTAGCTACAGTGAAGTATATTGTGTTGAGAGAGAACACACCAAATTATGTTTCTAATAATACTTATTGTGAGATGATAAAAATGACCTTTCTTTAAAAAAAATAAGATGCCAAAGGAACATGGCTCGGATTCATTCTTTTGATTGAATTTAGTAACGTCCTTTGTAATACAGCTGTTGCCACTTTTACCTAGATCTGAAGATATAAAAAGAGTCTCTGGTCCAGAGATTCCTAACTATTTTTATGTCATGGACCCCTTTGTCAGTCTGAAATCCATTAGTCTCTTCTCACAATAATGTTTTCAAACGCATAAAATAAAATATATAATATTATGAAGGAAAGCAGTTATCTTGAAATAGTTATCTAAATGTATTTTTAAAAATATTCATGGACTGCATGTTAAGAACCCACCACACTAGTCTCTGAAGCCTTTTCCATAAAACCAGAAACAAAATTTTTATTAGCTGACTGGGTTGCCATCAGTCATAATTGACCCTTCTAGAATACAACAAGAGGAAAGGAAAAACTTTACTTTTGCAAAGAAAAGAAGGGTTATTGTAGTAAGATCAATTTACTTATCAGATTTTGTGACATAATTAATTCTTGACCTATTCCTAGTATACTATAATATAATATTAACACCAAGCACTTTAATTGATTTTAGGACTTTTAGGAATTGCTGTTATCATTCTAGGACTAAAACTAAGTAAATTATACATTAGACTGCAAATTATATTTATAGTAACCTAATAAGAATAATTGCAATTTATAGTGTGTTCTGTTCTTAAGTTTTGCAATAGAGAATCCATTTTTTAAACATCTCTGATATATGGAGTAATAACAGTAAAATTAGTTGGTTTTCTTAAAATAAATTTTATTTATTTTTAGTTTTCAACATTCATTTCCATAAGATTTTGAGTTCCAAATTTTCTCCCCATCTCTCCCCTTCCCCTCCTACCCCAAGATGGTGTGTAATTTGGTATAGGCTCTACATTTACATTCATATTGAACATATTTTTACATTAGTCGTATTGTAAAGAAGAATTAGAACCAACAGGAGAAATGATGAGAAAGAAGAAACAAAAAGCAAATAATATCCTTCAGTCTGCATTTAGATTCCATAATTCTTTTTCTGGATTTGGATAGCATTTTCCATCATGAGTCTTTTGGAGTTATCTTAGAATAGATCCTAGCATTGCTAAGAAGAGAGCAAGTCCATCAGTTAGTCATCACACAGTGTGGCTGTTACCATGTATGATGTTCTCCTGGTTCTGCTCACTTCACTCAGCATCAGTTCAAATAAGTCTTTCCAGATTTTTGTGACATCCTCCTGCTCATCATTTCTTATAGCACAGTAGTATTCCATTCATTCATGTACTACAACTTGTTCCACTATTCCCCAACTAATGGGCATCCCTCAATTTCTTGTTCTTTACCACCACAAAAAGAGCTGCTATAAATATTTTTGTATATGTCTGTCCTTTAACCTTTTGTATGATCTTTTTGGGATTTAGACCTAGAAGTGATATTGCTGGTTGAAAGGATATGCACATTTTTATAGCCCTTTGAGCATAGTCCCAAATTACTCTTCAGAATGGTTGGTTCAGTTCACAACTCCACCAACAATGCATTAGTGTTCCAATTTTCCCACATCTTCTCCAGCATTTATAATTTTCCTGTTTTGTCATGTTAGCCAGTCTGACAGGTGTGATATGGTACCTAAAAGATGTTTTCATTTGCATTTCTCTAATCAATATGATTTAGAGCATTTTTTCATATGACTATAGATAGCTTTAATTTCTTCATCTGAAAACTCTGTTCATATCCTTTGACCATTTATCAGTTAGGGTAAAATTAATTTTGAATACAATATTATATTGATTTGTTTTAATTTGAGCCCTAGTATTTGAAAGATTCCATAATTAGAAAAACATTCCTAATAATCACTATAACCAATATTTTTATAACATTTAAAAGTTTGTCTTAGGCTATCTTTAAGATATCAGCTACGATGTTCTAATAGGAAATTTCATGTTAGAGTTTTGAGTTCATCATAATGGTCATTTAAACTTCATCCTAAAGTTGTGGCATAATGAATTATACTTATTTTTTGTATTTCTCTAGGCAAGTAGATTCTTAAATACTGCCTAAGAATGAAAATATGAAAAGAACTTAGTTCCCTGACTTAAAATTCAGTTTTATAAATTTTTCAAATGCATTTTCATTTATATAAGATATATTTATATTCCTCTAACTAAAGCAGAAGAAAGCTTTACATATACTTCTGTTCTAAGAGCAAAAATGCAGCACAGCCTAGTTTATGGATTTGTGTAACTGCTGAGAGAGACAGACAGACAGGCATGTGTCATTCATGGGAAGAAATTTCATGGGAGCTAAGAAAGTTTTTTTTCTTTAACATATAACATCAATTTCAGAATTTTAAATGTTAATTTTAAAGCCTGTCCTTTCATGTTTTTCTTATTTAACTAAATTTTTATTGTATTTTTTGTTGTAATGTCCAAATGTAGAGGAAAGAATTCTTTGCTGCACTAGTTGTGATAAATATTGTTTCAAATATGAAAAAAATTGATTCAGGACTTGCTTGATATCTTCAAAGGCATGACTAAAGTGAAAGTTGGGAAAGAAGATTCCTCATCCACTGAATTTGTCGAAAAAAGGAGAGCAGCCCTTGAGAGGTAATACTCTACTTTATATCTTTTCTTCATTATTTCTGTGATCTAGATCTAATTTCATTGCAGTCTTTGTAATTAAACAAGCGTTTCTAAGTTAAACCTGATGTCCCACAGTGAAAGTACTGTATTTGATACTTAGCCCTTGTCCATATAATAATGACTAGAACCAAAGATTATATGTCATATTATATAAGCATACATTGAAAATGAAGGCTATTGGCAAGTTGAAGATGCTCCTGAGCCACGCAGAACGAGAGAAATAAGAAACATCTGCAGTTTTCTTTAAAAGGAAGAATTGAAAGTTAAATAAAGTTTTGTTGCTTCTAATGGAACAAATGAAAACTTGGCAAAAGGCTTTGGCATTGTTCCTTTTACTTTATCTATATCATTAGGTTGTACTGTTTGTGAGTGTGAATGATTAATTGAGCATTGTTAATCTGAACAAAAAAATGTTGCTTTTAAATTACTATTAGATATTATGTTTACTTTGGATAGTGTGCAAAAATGATAGGATTTGGATGCCCCTCTTTGAAGTTTGCTGTAATGTGATTTGATCTGTGTTTTGAAACTGTTTATCTGTCGGTCATTCAATTTAATAAGCCTATATTATAATAATAGAGTTGAATACTAAAGACTGATAAATGGTTCCTCACTAACTTAAAAAAATACGACATATATCTGAAAGGTATGAATAGGCAACCTCTACTGTGGCCTCTACTATACTGAGGGGGTTCATTTTTCCAAATAAATAAATGAGTGCATGCTCATGTACACACGTGCATGGGCACACACACACACACACACACACACACACACACACAGGGATATAGAACCAGGAAATGCTGTAACTAACACCAGAGATGGGGCTAGGCCCTCTATCTGGACCACTGGCATTTTCAGGCTAGAAGCTGAATTGGTAACACTCCATTTGGCTTAAGCAGGGTTCAGAGCTTGGAATTAGGGCTAGGAATCAGAGCAGGTTACTTAGTGATAATAATAATGGTGTCCTACCCATTACCACTTGGGACCCTGTCAGTAATAGAATCATAGGATCATAGATACAGTAAGGTGGGAGAATTGATCAGAAGAAATTTTGTGAATTGATTTTCTTTCAGCTCATTTAATGAAATCAAGGAACATAAAGAACACACAACAGAGAAAACAGTATTAAGGTCTTTAAGTATAAAGACATAGTTGTACTTTGTTATCCCTTTACACAATGTGAAGATGAAAGCTTGAGGAAATTAAAGGGTTTGCACTGGGTGACTAAAGAGTTGGTTGCACTCCTGATGTACCCTTAAAAGCAAGACACATTCGGTAATAAATCAGTTGAAGTAAGAGACAGTTCTAAGGACTTTGACCCCTGATAAGGGATAAGGAAGTTAGCCGTGGAAGATGAACCCATCCTTTGAGACAGAATAGTTCCTTACCTCTCAAGGATAGAGAAAGAGAGGATTGCTCTCTCCTTTGCTACTTCATCCTCCCTTCCCTACCTGCAAACACCTTGGCCTTAGAGTCTTACCAGTAGAGTTATTGATGTAGTAGAATACCTAAAACCCAGGAGGAAGATAGCCAAGAGCTGATGCAGGAAAAGATTTTGAATGATCTCTGTAAGTCAGAAAGAGAGCCAGCTCTTGCCATTGCAGGGTTATGCTACAGCATAGGCCCAAGAAGTCTAATTGAACAGTGTGCCCAGCAGAGATGCCGCCCCCCCAAGGGTGCAACATGGAGATAACAATGAGAAGTAAAAAGACTTGGGGCCCTGCGGTGGTAGAGGCCATCATGGTCACATGTGTCCCCCTGAGTATGTACCTCTGTAACAACATACTGCATTATTACAGATAAATACACAATGTGGATTTGAGGTGTAGTTTTAGGAATATAGTCCCAAAGCTCAAACCTGGGGTCGTTGATTTCCTATACCCAGCTTACATGTGTGAGCTGTTGAGTAGCCCACAGAAAGCAATTGCCCCAACATTCAAAGTTTTCTGTTGGTTTACACTCCCAAAATTATAGTCCATCAATATTTTCCATTAATAGGCAGTAAACATAGCTCAAAGCAAAGACATTTATTTACTGAGATGGCATCATAAAGACATTTCCCCAAAAACTTGGATTATACCCTCCTACAGCTACACACAGCATCATGAGAAGGGAGAGCACACAATTTGAATATACCAGGAGAGAGGCGCATTAGGGAAGATATATGACCAAGGCAACTCACATCTCTGTGCTGCAAGGCCCTTCACTCCTTAGAGCTATTTCCTGCCTTGACTAAGCTAGCTAACTCTGCTGAATGTTGTGTCTTCTGCTGGATGAGTAGTTCCATTGGCAAGTTGAAGATGCTCCTGAGCCACGTAGAACAAGAGAAATAAGAAACGTCTGCAGTTTTCTTTAGAAGGAAGATTCGAAAGTTAGGTAAAGTTTTATTGCTTCTAATGGAACAAATGAAAACTTGGCAAAATAATTTCACTGATGGAGGAACCGTGGAGCAATTCTCTTCTCCCTAACCTTCCCACTATTCCATCTCAAGGGCTAGGTTCCTCCATTTCTGACTCTCTTCAGATTTTCTTCTTCCTCGGCTGACTCCATATAGAGTATGTCTGGTTTTTTTTTTTAAAGGACCATCCAATGTGCTGCAGGTTTTTGGCCCGCCAGTATCTAGCCATCTTCTTATTCCATCAAGCTAGACATAATACCTTCATATTTCATAAGTGGGTAGTAGAGTATAACTGCATCTTTACATGAAGTTAACAACTTAATACCTAACATCATTATTGATGGAATCCTAATAAAGCTTCCCCCAACCCCAATATTCTAACTTCATTATAGGCCCAGCCCCACTGAAGGATGAAGAATTGAGTTCATAAATAATTCCCCACAAAATTTCCAAGCAGAGCATCCTCTGTCTAAAGGAATTTGCTATCCACAAAGGCCCAAGTGATCCAGTCAAGCCTTCCTAGGTTCTTGAAGGACCTCCCAGCTAAGAGAAGGGAAAAAGATAAGACTTACCTTTGGATTAGAGGGGGTCCAAATCAGAGACTCTGCCCCACATGGAAGGGGAGGTCAGAGACTCAGGCCCACCCAGGGATACCAAAAAGCTGTTGCTGTTTAAACCCAGTGATGCCAAAAACTGTAGAAATGGGGGCTCTGCCCACCTAAAAACTGTTGGGGTTTCATGAGGTGTTGTGGTAGAACTACCTCAAAATATTCAGAGTCAGACCACCTCTGATCCAAGTGTAGGTATTTGTTGAGATTGATGCCTCTCGTGAAGCGGGCTAAGTTCTAAGAGGAACCAGCAACTTTAGAGAAAGCAAGATGGATTTTTACAGGGTAAAGATGCAATTATATAACAGAAATTTACATAGAATAGAGGAATATCATTAATATTAAAAAGGTAGGAGGAGTTTGTTAAGGGATTGGGTAATGGAGGAGGGGTCCCATCTGTGATTTGGTGGTTAAATATTCTGGCCATTCTGCCCTCCAACTGGCTAGCTATTGTGGTCCTGTCTGGTCAAGACAGTTGGGTATTGTGGTCCTGTTTTGGGCTAGATGAATGATGTCATAGTGATTGAATACAAGAACACATCTGTTTCTGTGGGAATGGGTCTGGGGGCAGTGACCAGGTGGAAGCAGTAGCTGGGTTCCCATCACATGGACACGCCTGAAGTTTCTGTGGGAACTGAGAGTTCAGGGACACACCTGTTGTTCCAGTGAGCTCGGAGGCATCTATGAAGAAGTTAGGATATTGGGGTTAGAGCAGCTTTATTAGTATTCCATCAATTATCATCTTAGATTTAGACCTGTGTAGTCCAATCCCCTCATTTTACAAACTGAAGCCCAGAGATATAAATAAAGTGACTTGCCCAAAGTCACAGAAGTAGTAAGCTGTATTACCTGTCCTTTACATTCCTTGATTTTATCAGTTTGGCTGAGGGGGAAACCAGGCTATCAGATATCTTCTGATAAATTCCTTATGGTACCTCTCCCATTTATCCCAGTTTTAGAGCTGGAGGGAACTGTTGATGTCATCTAGCGTAAGCCCCTCAGAGGCTCAAAGATTCAATGACTTGCCAAGGGTCACATGGAAAGTGAGCATTAAAGTTGGAGTCTGTACAGTGATCCTGGAGAGTGTGTGTTTTCCACTAGATCTTGCTGTCTTCAGTCCTCCTTATTGGGAGTTAGTACAAAGACCAACTCCCAAGTGGACTATGCTCAAGCCGGAATCCAACAGACTAGCAGGGAAGAAGAGAAGATCCAGCAATTGTAGAAGGTAGCGGGAAGTTACAAGTAGAGAGGGAGAAGGTGGTTGTAGGTGGAAAGAGAGAAGGGTAGGTAGTAAAATCATTCTGATTTCTTTCCTCCCACATTGGAACTATTTTAAATTCTATAGAAGCATATAGAGGGGAAAAAAGTGAGATTGCAAAAGGAGCTTAAAAGTAAATACAGAGCATAGAAAAAAGATAAATTTGGTGTGGTACAAAAAGTAGTGCAAAGGTCAAATATTTTTAAACTTCAAAAATGAAATCACATGCTTTTGATTGTTACATTTAACGACCATGTTTTATAGTGTTAAATTTCATTTATAAATGAAGATATAATTATGATTTTACAGTTATGTCAATATTTTTATTCATATTGATAAAGTTCAACTTTTAAGGGAATTTCTTAGCATGAAAATCACCTTTTAGTAATTTACTAAAGGGAAGGTCTTAAATGATTACTCTGGTGCAGAAAATATAGCATGTGTATTGTAGTTAGTGTTTGTTATATAGCAAGAGGGAATGAGTTTTAAAATACAGCAAGAAGAATTTAGGCTAGCATTAGAAGGGACTTTCGGGTTCTAAATTATGAGAAAGGTCATAGTTTAATCATAATCTTCCATTCTGAAAGCAAGGGAATGACCTCTTGAGAGACCCCTACTAGACTATATGATTCAGTGATTGCATTTGAGCTATTTTAGATGGCATGCTTGATAAGTAGCTTAATGAAGATTTATTGTACCAAGGACATATAATTTGAATCTGTTGCCTTCTTTCCTGAATTGACAACATAGCATAGTGCTTATTATACCCTCATGCAGAGTGAAGCAGTGAGATAGTTTTAAGGAAATAGTGACAGTTGGCCTGGCTGTTTTGTGAGAACAGTTTCCTCACTTAGTCTTTGTTAAATGCTATGCCAGTGAAATTCTCAGTGGAGAAAAGAGAGAAAATGAGACAGAAGGCACAGGGTAATGTGAAGAGTATGTTCATTTAATATTAAAGAAAATAAGCAAAGAAAGCAGAGCAAGGCTTCTAGTTTGTCCACCTTATCCTACCAATCTCCTTTCCCCTCTATTCCTAATTATTTCCCTGCATATTTGCTACTTTAGTGGGTAAAATAAAGAAAGAAAAAATTCAGGGAGAGACAAGAGGCAACTTGATGATGCATTGGGCAATGCATGGGTCTGAGAACTAGCAGACGTGGATTCTTACACTAGCTCTGCCATTAAGGAGCTGTGTGACCCCAGGGAAATTGTCTCATCTCTCAAAAGTTTCCTGATCTGTAAAATGAGATTAGATTAGAAATTTTGTTAGGTCCCTGCAAACTCTGAAGTTCCCTTACCAATTTGAAAGATGAGAGATTTTGAGGGAAAGAAAGAAAAACTTACAAGAAAACCTATTTTCATTGCTAATACTGGCAGAATTTTGTAGGATATTAATATTTTCTAGCATATCAGTTGATAAAAACAAAATTACTGCACTTTTATTGGGTAAATTATATTTACTGTGAGATCCATTGTAAACAGTAAGTTGAAGTTCTTCTAGTTTGCATTATTTAATGGTAAAATAATACCTCTCAAAAATATAAACTTGCAAACTCTTACTATGGGAAAAAAGTTCACATTGTGCCTTTGCTGTTAGCTGTGTGACCATAAGCAAATAATTTAGCTCCTTTGATCCAGGCAGCTGTTTAAGACATACAGACAAATTGCTGATCTTCATTGGTGAAATGAGTTCCATATTGGAAATTTCCTACAGTGATGAAATCACAGGTTAATTTTAACCTCCCCATCTTCCACCACTGAAATGTGTGTGTATCTACACGTGTGTGTGTGTGTGTGTGTGTGTGTGTGTGTGTGTGTGTGTAAAGAGAGAGAGAGAGTGTCCAGTTTGGTTAATCCACAAGGCTAATTTGAGTTAGGGAATAAATATATACAGTGTTAAAAACTGGAGAACGATAAAAAGGAATTATTTATTCACCTGTCCTTGGCCTGGAATCCAGGTCTTTCCAAGGGTGTGGGTCATTATTTGTCAAATGTAACTTTAAGATGGCTGGCTTGGAAATTAAAGATTTCTTTTGAATTTTCTTGAAGAGATTTTTAATTTATAAGACTAGTCCTCACCTCTTAATATTTCATTTATTTTTGTATGTCTTTCTATTGTGAATGAAGATGTATAGTATTGTTTATTTCATATTATAGATGTGTATAAATATTTAAAGTTAAAAATATATCTATATTATTCCCAAAATGTCCCCAATATATGTGTAATAAAATTGCACTTGTGGCAAAGGACGAAATGTGACAAAAACACAGAATCTCATAATTGGAAAGGACCTTAAAAGACACTGAACCCTATCCAAACTTGAATAAGAAACTTAGCTGTACCATATATCCTACAAGTGGTCATTCACCCTTTTCTTAGTCCATTCTGTGTTTTAATAGCTACATTTGTTAGGAAGTTTTCCCTTTTATCGGGTCTCAGTTGACCTTTCTATAACTCTCATCCGTTATTCCTAGTTCCTCTGAGACTAAGCAAAGCAAATCATCTTCCACATGACAATCCTTCAAAGACAACTATCATTCCTCCCCAAATCTGTTCTCTGAGCTAAACATCCTTTGATCTTTGTCATTGTCAGTAAAGTCAAAAATCAAATGTTTGATTTTTAA
The DNA here is from genome assembly GCA_028627135.1 of Pseudochirops cupreus. NCBI lineage: Eukaryota > Metazoa > Chordata > Mammalia > Diprotodontia > Pseudocheiridae > Pseudochirops > Pseudochirops cupreus. The sequence continues at coordinate 218,851,696 of CM053583.1, forward strand.
AATTGGAACCTCTGAAATTTTTCCCCCTGAATTAAATTAGCAGTTTCTTGACTTCCCAGAAACTTAACATAAGGTAGAAATGATACTTTGGATCATAGAATCCAAGAGAGAAGGGACTTCAGAGATCATCTGGTTAGGTGATGACTAAACTTCTTCAGCTCTTCTGATTGTACATCTCTATCAGTAATATTTTTGCATATGTACCCTTAATGTATTCATATTTATTTCTGCATATATGTATTGCTATGCAAATATGTTATTTACAGTATAAAATGTGCACAAAACTAGTAAAAGAGATAAAGATGAAATAAGTAGCATTTTAAGAATAATTTTTATTTTTTTAATGATATTAAAATATCCTTATTTTACCCTGGGCCAGGTAGGGTACTTAAAAGGTTCACTGCCACTGCAATTGTGGAAGCTATAGTTAGAGAGAAGCAGGGAGGACAGAAATGTGGAGCCAAGGACCAAGTGGCAATGACTGCTCAACAGCCTGTCTGTCTGCCTGAGAAGCAGTGCAGGCAGTGAATGTCTGGGGAAGGAAAGTGGCACAGGCACAGGAAGACTGTCGGTACACTGAAAGCTATGCTGTTCTCTTTAGTTGCACACTCCGCTTTAATCCAATTTCTTAACTTTATGTAAATTATTAACACTACTGAGAACAGCAGAGCTTAATTTGCTTGATCCTGGGTCTTCTGACTAGGAAGAAACTCTTTCAGCTACATCATGTTGCGTATGTCACTATTTTGCTTCATATTCTTGGGCAAATCACTTAACCCCAGTACAGGGGAAGGATGTTTGAATATGGAGCCAGAATTAATCCAGGTTGTCACCTTCTGCCTTGTATGGCCTTGGGGAAGTTACTTAACCTTTCAGAACCTCACTTTTTTTGAGGGGGGTACAGGGCACGTATGTTCAGGGATCTGGACTAGATTGCCTTTAAGGCTGTACCTAGGTCTGATTCCATAATCATGAAACTGATGTCATGGCCGATCCTCTTTTTTGTTTTATTGTTGTTTCTCCTATATGGAATTGAGAAAAAGGGAGATGTGGTATGAAAAAAATAATCCTGACCTTTAAAAGAGGGGAGAGAAACTGTTTAAACACTTTTCAGTCATTAAAAGGTTATATAACTACTTAAAATCAAGTTGAATGTAGAATGATATAGTATGGTTTTGTTTTTACCTATTTTTGTTCTCCAGGTAAAATATTTTAACACTTATTGTCCTGAAATAGAATCCCAATATTTTTAACCTAGGTATCTTCAACGTACAGTGAAACATCCAACATTGCTTCAAGATCCTGATTTAAGGCAGTTCCTAGAGAGTTCTGAGGTGCTATTTCTATTTATTTAATTTTGGGGTTTTATCATTTTATTTCCTCCCACATGACATGTCTAAAATGGAATTTTACTAGTTGTATTACATTTTTTTCTTAGTATTTTAGTTTGTAAAACTAACTAGATTTTTAAAGAACAATACCTGTTTTAACAGAAATATTTTGAAATAATTTCTTGAAGACAAAGCTAACATTTAAATAGTAATCTGAATATTCTTGCCTTTTAATAAAAATAGACTAGGTTGTTGCTTAAGTCCATTGTTGCAAATTTATATAAAATTATATATCATTTGGGCAAAAAGTGTTTTTTTTTTAATAAAAAGCACTTGATGAAAATTTTAATGTTAGGGTAAGAAATGCTTTATTTTATGTCAACATTTTTACCTCCCTTTTCTGTATTTGAGGACTTGAAGTTCTGTGGACATATATCTGATATTTCAAACTCAACAGAGTTCTAGCCAATTTATTACCTGATTTAGACTCTCAGATTTGAAGACCAATACTAAGAAATTAATCCTTACTTTGTGAATATAAATTCTAGGTTAAAGGAAAAAATTTGACTCCCTTCCCCTTTCTTTATTAACAATTTGTCCCTGCTAGCAAACAGGTGGCTAGTGTTAAGGTACTTGGCAATTTCTTAATACCATTTGACAAACAGGGTGTTTGTTCCATCTAAATGTAAAGACGCTGAAGAAAAGCAAATGGAAAGTCCATTTTTTAAGTTTTCCTTTGAGAATGTACAAGTAGTATATTTGAGAAATGAGGTCCTGCTATATTGAAATGTATGAGAGTGAAGAAAACACGACATCCCTTTTTTTTTCAGTCCCTCCTGTGCCCAGTTAAACCTCTAGGCTTTTAACCGGTTTGTTTGCCCTTATTTGTCATTCAATTCCAGCTGCCGAGAGCAGTTAATACGCAGGCTCTGAGTGGAGCAGGAATATTGAGGATGGTGAACAAGGCTGCCGACGCTGTCAACAAAATGACCATCAAGATGAATGAATCGGATGCAGTAAGAGCTGATTTTTCGACTTGAATAATGAGATGAATTAATGAGCCTCAACAATTGCATTTTAAAGCTGTAGAAGTAGAAAATAGGATATTAATTTGCTTATTGAGTTTAGTTCTCAGCTACATCAGTTGCCTACCATGGCTATACATGGCTAATTTGTTGCTTTAAAGCAAGGAGTGTATCTTGCTATTGGTAACCCAATTTATAGCGGTTTGTTCTTGCTAAATTAACTCCATTTTTCATTTTTTCCTAGTGGTTTGAGGAAAAGCAGCAGCAATTTGAGAATCTGGATCAGCAACTTAGGAAACTTCATGCCAGTGTTGAAGCCCTGGTCTGTCACAGAAAAGGTTGGTTGTATTCTTTTGTGAGTTTAGGACCCTTAAACTAACATAAAGTAGCTTATTAAACTAAAGGCATTGTCATGTTGTTCTAGAAAGACAACTTTAAAATGTCAGAGTAGTTGAAGGATACTCTCGTCTATTTCAGCTTATTGGTTCCTATCAGAATCTGATTTGCAATTGCATTTTAGAAGTAGAATGCATTATGTAGTGCCTGTTATGAACCAGGCACTGTGCTAAGTGCTTTACAAATATTACTTTATTTGATCCTCACAACAATTTGATCCTCCCCCTGGAGGCAGAGGCTAATACTATCCCTGTTTTACAGATGAGAAAACTGAGGCAAAAAAAAGGTTAAGTTACTTGTCCCAGATAGTAAGTGTCAGAGGCTAAATTTGAACTCAGATCTTCTTGACAGCAGAACCCATGGGTTTACTCACTGCACTACTTACCTTCATATAAGTTATGAAAGTTTTAAGGGGTTTTTTAATGGAAATAAAGTAAAATTATTCCATGCAATTATGTTTCTTCATGTACCTTAAATGTATTTCTGAATTAGGATATGTGTAAGTGGCACAAGTTTTAGTTAATTTAATTTACATTATAAGAAAGCATCAATATTTTTTAAATGTCCTGTAAAAAATACTTGCATTTGATTTTGAATTTCTTTAGATAGTATAAACTTAAAAGTGAAATACTTTATTCTTACTTTGAAAGAACTGGAAAACTATAGCACTTTCTTGAGGTTGTGCAGTAAAACTTTTGTGTATATGTATACATACATACAGAGAGATTTTTTTATATTTGAGTCCTTTAAAAGAATAGGTTAGCTTTTTAAACAAAATTATATTTGCCATAATACTTGGCAAATAATTTTCCCATGTGCCATTTTAGTTAAAATAGTAACTGAACTCTATTATGCATAAAATTTTCATTTATTGAAGATAATTTGTAAATAGCAGTTGTGACTATTTTCACATCCACTTGTGAAGTAGTCCTGATAGAGCTGGAGCCCAGAGTTAGAGTATGAAGTAACTCAGACTTCCAGCATGCCTAGTTGTCAGCGGCCATTTCCGAAATACAAATATAAAAATGTTTGTTTTCCTTTTCTTGAACGCTTTAAGAACGATCCTTTGCTAAAGTTTCAATTTAATTTGAATACCTCGTTCTGAGCTTTGTTGAGCATCAAAGGAAGGAAAAGGAGATTTATTTTTAATGTTTCTATGGTTTTCACTTCTCTATTTCAATAGCTATTGAATTGTCCTTTTGAATTTTCTTTTATTTGAATAGCTGTTTCACTAGGAACAATAAGCACTCAATGAAAAATAAGTTTGCAGGTCAAAGATTATATGCTTCATTCCTATGTTATACTTCTTAGTGGCATATTCATTAATGGAATGGAAAAGCTCAAGATAATATCCAGTCTACTACTGTCCTTCCTTAAAGATTTTGGTACTTAATTATTTAAACCAGGAGTGGGGAACCTGTGGCCTTCTAGGTCCTTGACTGTGGCCTTTTTACTGAGTCAGAGTTTTACAGAGCAGATCTTTTTTATTAAGGGGATTTGTTCTATGAAGTTTGGATTCAATCAAATGGCAATAATTGGGGGCCATATATGGGCCACAGATTCCCCACCCAGGATTTAAAACCTCTGGAAAAATACACAGTGATAAGTCTCACTTACTGGTGGAGTTTTCTCTCAGTATCTGGCACTGCGGTTCTCAACCTGTGGGTCGTGACCCCTTTGGGTTGTTAAACAATCCTTTCACAGGGGTCGCCTAAAACCATCAGAAAACACATATTTCCTATGGGCTTAGGAACCGAGACACCACTCCTCTATCCATCTCCAGGAGGGTCACCCACATGCAGATACGCCCACATACTAGTATTAAAGGGTCGCGGCATTAGGAAGGTTGAGAACCACTGGGCTAGCATATTATGCCCAGTGCTGTTTAATGTTTAATTGTTACACACCCTTTTTTCACGATGATTACTAACACAATAGCACATGAAGACATAAGTAAGAAATTGTACACTTGTATTAATTTGCTTTTTCTTGCTAATGTACAGTAAAAGTTGTTACATTTCTTTTTCAGAACTTTCAGCTAACACAGCTGCCTTTGCTAAAAGTGCTGCCATGTTAGGTAATTCTGAGGATCATACTGCTTTATCTAGAGCTTTGTCTCAGCTTGCTGAGGTTGAGGAGAAGATAGACCAGTTACATCAGGAACAAGCCTTTGCTGACTTTTATGTATTTTCAGAACTACTTAGTGACTACATTCGTCTTATTGCCGCAGTAAAAGTAAGCTCTATTTTCCCTACTTTTGACTGTTCCTTGTTCCCTCCCCCACTCCTCACTTTTCCCTTATTATGAACAGGAGAGGATTTATTTTGGAAAAATTTCAGTTTCTTTTATATATGTTATTTTAGAAGCATCCATACAGATGTAGTATTTATGTATGGTGTGTGTGTGTGTGTGTGTGTGTGTGTGTACACACACACACAGAGAACAACGAATAACCACAGATTATATCATGAAGACTGGAATATCTTGATCTCTTTGGCTTTGACAGTGCAGTAATGTATTAAAATTTCTAATAACTAAAAGAGATGCCAAATAAAGTCAAACACTATACGTGTATATTGAAAAAAAGTTTAGAACTAAATAATGTTAAAGTCAACCAACTAATTTAAATATTAACCAAAATGATGTAATAAGATCCAGAATGTTATAGGAAAATATCTTCTTCAGATATTTTAAAGATAATATGCAAAGTCTTATGAGATTAGATAAATAGTCCCATATTATAGGGATCTGGAAAACCTTCTTGGAGAAAATGGCTTTTGAATTGGACCTTCTAGGATTTCAAAATTACACATCAACAAAGTTTGGAGAGTGCATTCTAAAGAAGGAGAAAGAAGATGAGTAAAGACTGAGGGCGAAAGTGCACCTTATCTTCAGTGAATAGTTCCATTTCAGCTAGAACATGGAATATGTGAAGAGGAGATGCTTAATTATTAAAATGTCACAAATTTTGTTTCATCTGCTGTGATCGAGCTGAAGTCTCAGGACTGTGGAGCTCTACTTCTGTGGATCTGTGATCTTATATCCAAATGGATATTCCATCACTGCCTCCAACAGTGCAGATTGAAGTTCATCCATACTTTTTTGATCTGTGCCATCCCTGTCCTTGTCTTTCCACAAATCATTCATAAAAGATCTGTCAGTAACAAGGATCTACAGGCTAGCATCCTTCCTCCAGTTCCTTTAATATATCATAGATACAAATATAGCACTTGGACCACCTCCGTGTCATCCTTTGCTTTTGTCACTGGCCAGCCTCATTTTCTGGCCATAAATTTAGAGATCATCCAAACTGATGCCCCTTACCCTTTCTATATTCTACAGAAAAGGAAACTGAGGCTTAGAGAGGTTTGGTGATTTCTGTGTGCTCATGCAGACGAGTGGCAGGACAAGAATTGGAACTGAACCCCAAATAGCAGATACGTGCTCTGCTCCATGCCATGCCAACTTCTTTTAGAAGATCATGGAGCTAAACCTGGAAGGAACCTCAAAAGCCAACTAGTCCATTTTCATTTAAAGATAAGCAAACTAAGACCCAAGGATGTGAAATGACTTGCCTAAGGTCACAGTAAGTGTGAAGGGTAGAATTTGGCCCCAGTCCTCTAATTCCACAGCCAGCGTGCTCTCCACTATAGTTTTGACTGTGGTGACCATGATGATTTCAGTACTTGTCACACACCAGTCATTATTAATACACTACAGCCTACTTACATCTATTTATTTTTCCCCTCATTACTCTTTAGTTACCTGTAATTATTTTTCCAAGATGTGTTGTTCCATGATGCATAGCCAGAAAGCATTGACCAAGAGAATATTATTATTACTAAAAATCTGAACCTTTTGGGCAGGGTGCAGCCTGGGATCATTGAAAGTGCCAAGCAGGACTTCTAGGTTATGAAAACACCAAGACAGTGGACTAGGCACTTTCCCCTAATCCCTACTAACTCTCAAGGGCTTCTTCACCCCCCCATCCCTCCAATAAGAATTATATGCCAGATATAGAGCAGCTGCAGCTCAATCAGACAAAAAAGGGAAAACCATACCCATAAAGGTAAAATCCTTGTTAACACAAAAATTGACTTAAAGTACTTACTAAGTACCTTTTGCCCACCAACTTTTACATTCCCAGTAGGGATATATAACCAACCTGTGGGTTTGTGCCTGAGGCCCATGTTAGAATTGCCTCCTGTTTCAAAGACTTTGCAAACAAACCTCATTCCTCTGTTCATCCCCAACCCCATAATAAGTGGCAGGCATTGATTCTGCTTAGTAATATGTGGAGGAAGTGGAGAAAGTCTGCCATTATCTGCCTAGAGAAGTTTCTAGGTTAGGGAACACCGCCCCCCCCCCTTCCCCCACCTCCACAAGGCTGCAAACATACTGTGTCTGGAATACCCTCTGTACCCTCTTCTAATCTTATAAAAAGTCATAGGTGATGGTTCAGTGCAGTGAAAGAAAGAAAAGAGAACTATAGGAATTGGGCAGGGGGTGGAGATTGTGGGGAGAGACTGGGTCAGAGGCCAGCCTTCATAGCATCACTGGGCCTAAAAGAAAGGAGACTGAAAAAGCTGTGGTCAGTTCTTATAGTCACATAGCTACTAATAGGAGGGACCAAAGCTGGTGAAACTTGATCCCCCCAGGAGGCTGAAGCAACTTCCTAGTCGAATCCCAGGGGGTGTACCCTTTAGCAAAGAAGAAAGAATCAGAAAGTGAATAATCAAGGAATATAAGGAAAAAAGGCTGAAGGACTAAAAATTTAAAGAGAAAAAAAAACTTGGAGCCCTCAGAGACATTGCAAAGCTTTCTTAATGAGTATTAGAAGACAAAAGAAAGTGGGACAGTGCTTGATGAAACAGAATCCTGTGAAATCCCCAAAGAACCTAGAACAACAATAAGAAAATCCAAACATTGGTTCAGAAGAGAAATTATATCCATAAGAGAACATATTATAAAAGAAGGAAAAAATGTCAGAATGTATTGCTCTCAAAGCAAAAACAAAAATTTTCAAATCTATAGGTTAGAAAAATTTGAATCTAAGGTGCTATTTTCTCCAAAGAAACCAAAGAGAAGGAAATTCTGCAGAAGAGAAGCAAAAGGATTCACTAAAAGAGCATGTAATTACTTTGTGATTCCTATTTGACCTGAATTGCTGGAGAAACTTAAAAGCAGACTGTGAGAAATTAGTTTTCATCATATTCCATAACAAATTCTAAATGGGCACATGAGGTTAATTTTAAATATGTCATTAAAAATAGAGTCAGAATCAGATCACGTCTTTTACAGCAGTTCTTAGAATGTTATTTCTTAACCAAACAAGGGATAGAAGCCATTACAAAAGGTATAGTAATTTTAGTTACATAATTTGAATTACAATTAGATAAATTGAAGTGTTTCTTTTAACAAAAAGAATACTATTAGGAATAGAAACAGATGACTAAGAAAAAAATCTTTTTATCAAATATCTCTAAGTCTGCCATCTAAGATATATAGACTGCTTGTAAAGTAGCCAAAAGCAGTTCTCCAGTAGATAAGTAGCCAAAGGATTTGAACAAGGAGTTCTCAAAAGAATTGTTAACATTAATGATATGAAAGAATGCTGTAATTCATGTATTTAAAAAAGTTTCAATGAGGTATCACTTAGCAAATAAGTGAAAATGAAAACAAGATGGGAAGAGCCTCTGTTGAAGAGGTTGTGGAAAGAGGGGTGTAATTATGTATTGTTGATGGAGCTTTGAACAAGTCTAACCTTTGGTAAGCAATTGGGAATTTTGCAAAGAGAGTGACAAAAATGACATCCTTTGATCTAGGACTTTGGTTTACATTTGGAAAAAAAAACATACTCCTATTAGAAATCTCTTTTAAAGGCTAAAATTTTTTTAAAGCTTACTGATTCTGAACCTCCTTAAAAGTCCTTACAGTGGGTTTTGCCCTATGAATTAGTTGAAGGAAGTAAGGATGTTTAGCTTAGAAAAGAGAAAACTTTGTGGGGGACATGAAAGTTGTGTTCAGTTATTTGAAAAGCTGTCATGTGAAAGAAGGTTTAGATTTCTTTTTCTTGGACCTAGCTAGTGTGCAGAATTAAGAGCAGTGGAGAAGTTACAGAAAAGAATTTAGGCCTGATATAAGGTAAAAATACTTCATAAAAATTAAAACTTTCCAGAAATGAAATGGACTGCCCTCCCAGGCAGTGTTCCTTTCCAGAAGTCTTCAAAAGTTGGATTACCACTTGTTAGGTCTATATCAGAGATAGGTTCAGTTTGAAACAGATGGCCTCTTAAGTTCCAAATCTGAGAGTCTATGATTCTGGTAAGGACCTTGGTTTAATTGTATCATTTATTTTGTTTGGTTTATCTTTCATTTTATTCTGTCTTTTGTCAGTTTTTGAAACCAGTGGAGTATGAATTTTCTTTTTTCTTAACCACTAGTGTGTTTGCATTGAAGATAATAATCTTAATATATTAGAATAAAGTTTATACAGACTGGTTATTTTATGTTCTCCAGTTTCATATCACTTCTAGAGTAATGAAATGTCAAATTATGTTTTTTCATTGTTAAAATTATGATAATGTTGTGTTTATAGGGTGTGTTTGATCATCGAATGAAATGTTGGCAGAAATGGGATGATGCTCAGATTACCTTGCAGAAAAAACGTGAAGCTGAAGCAAAAATGATGCTTGCTAACAAACCAGATAAAATACAGCAGGCTAAAAATGAAATCAGAGAGGTAATTGATGTTAGTTGTTTTATCTGTTCACATTGTTAGATTTAATTTATTCATAATTCATTCATTAATGCATATTTTTCATGTATTTAATTTCTGAACCATTGGGCACTTTGGCTGTTTCCATATATTTCTGAATTTTTTAGATTTATTTTAATAAATTCTACATAGTTGGTCTGAAATAACAAGAATCTCAGAGCCCTTAGGTTATGCCTAGCGAAGATAGAATCAAAATGATGGACAGATATAGGGGGGATATTTTAAAATTAACCTTTGTTACCATAATTTTAAGTTTTTTGTAGTTTAAATGGTTAAATATATGTGTCTAAAAAGGATTAGAGTAAGAACTACTTATGTTTGTTGTCTTTTGCAACATTTTTCCCATATATACATATATATGTATATGTATATGTATATATGGTATTTTAGTAAATTTGTGGAGGTTTATCATAATATATACGCTTTTTTTGCCATGCTTCAATAAGGAAATTGAAGAGGTAGGACAAACTTTATATTTTTGAAAATAAATACAAGTGCTCTTTAAAGAGTATGTGCCAGTGTTGTTATATAAAGGGGAACCATCATTTGCATAGCTTAAATTTTCATAGTTGTTTTTATTTTGGCTGCTTCATTGGTCACTAATCACAACTTGTTTTGTCATTGCTGCACTTGATATATTTACCCATAGACCTTGAGATGGTTACTAGGGCATTTAATCTTCTCTGAACATAATTCCACCAGTGATTTTTACCTTTTTCAGTCAGATTTTTAAATAATTTATTCTGTATAGATTTTAATTAAAGTATTTTCATGGATATGTTTATAGCTTCTTTTATTTAAATGAAAAATACTTTTAAAAAGTCTTCATAGACATCACTTAATGGTTTGATAATATAATAGAAAGAGGAGAATATCTTTGTGTAAATGCTAGAGCATTTGAATCCTGAGTTAGTCTTGTCAAAAGTGGACTGTTTTTGAGTAAAGAAGGCTAAGGGATGTTCTATTTCAATAGTACATAAAAGTTTAAAATGTGGTATCAGAAGTTATAGTTTTGAGCTTCCTTGAGGCACTGAAATATTATGTAGAAGCTTAATTTATTAGATAAGCTAGAATTGTGGATTTAAAACTAACTTCTTACCTAGATGGGGAGAAAATATAATTGTGTGTGTGTGTATTTTTCTTTATCAGTGGGAAGCCAAAGTTCAGCAAGGAGAGAGAGACTTTGAACAAATCTCCAAAACTATTAGAAAGGAAGTTGGAAGATTTGAGGCATGTATAATAGTTTTCTACTTCCCACGAGAATATTATGATATTTTATTGCAATTTTATCTCATATAATTTGCATTTTCAATTATAAGAAATTTTGTTTTATTTCATTTAATAGAAGGAACGAGTGAAAGACTTTAAAACTGTTATTATCAAGTACTTGGAATCATTAGTACAAACACAACAACAGGTAAGCTAAATTCAGTGATTTTAAAACTATAAAATTTGCTTTCCACATAACTTTTAAAATGTTTTGTTGTTGCTTTTTAAAATACCATCATCAGGGAAATACAGTTAGCAGTAGTAACTGTGAAAAAATTTTTGAAGCAAGTTTCTCTGATAAAGGCCTCATTTCTCAAACATAGAGAAATGAGTCAAATTTATAAAAATAAGAGCCATTCCTCAATGAAAAGATATGACCAGTTTTCAGATGAAATAATCAAAGCTATGTATAGCCATATGAAAAAATATAACTCACTATTGATTAAACCATTCCGAGGTACTACCTTGTACCTATTAGATTGGTTAATAGGACAGAAAAAGTAAATGACAAATGTTGGACGGCGTGGGGGAAAAATGAGACCTTATTGCACTGTTGGTGGAGTTGTGAATTGATTCAACTATTCTGTAGAGCAATATGGAACTATACCCAAAGGGCTATAAAACCATATATGCCCTTTGACCTTAGCAATACCACTACTAGGTCAGTATCCCAAAAAAGATTAAAAAAAAAAAAGAAAAAGGGCCTATTTGTACAAAAATATTCATAGCAATTCTTTTCTGGGGCCGTGAAGAATTAGAAGTTGAGGGGGAGTTCATCAGTTGCCGGTTTGCTGAACAAGTTGTGGTATGTAATTATGATGGATAATAGTAATAATACTAAGAAATGATGAGCAAGATGCTCTGAGAAAAACCTGGAAGGACTTACATGGACTGATGCAAAGTGAAACGTACTGTGTACAAAGTAACAGCAATATTATTGTAAGATGATCAGCTGTGAATGACTCAGCTAGTCTCAGCAATACAACAATCCAGGATAACTCTGAAGGACTTTATTTTTCTTGAGGTTTTTTTTGGTCTGTGTTTTCTTTCACAACATGACTATTATGGAAATGTTTTGCATGATTACACATATATAACCTGTATCAAATTGGTTGCCTTCTCAGTGAAGGGAGGGGAGAAAGGGAGAGAATTTGGAATTCAAGAGTTTTAAAAACAAATGTTAAAAATTGTTTCTGTGTGTAACTGGGAGAAAATAAGATACTACATAAAAAAAAATAAAGAGTAGGAAAAAATTAAAATACCACTCTCAGCACTCACCTCTGTTACCCAAGCATAAAACCTTTCCATAAATAAGAAAAAAACAGTTAAGTGAAAGAAGACCCATGGTGTTCACATCAGCAATACGTGCAGCATTTTCCACCTCTCTAGAGCCTAGCTGATCTTTGCATTTAGTCTTAATCCCATTATGTTTTATTACTATTTATTGTTACATTATTTTGCTCATTGGTGAGTCTCCTCTCCTTGGAGGTTGTCAAGCAGAGACCATGTGTCAGGCATGTAACAATAGGGATTCCTTTCACGTGTGAGTTGGACCATATGGCCTCAGAGGTCCCTTCCTACTTTGATTCTGTAACTTGGGACTTGGGCAAATGAAAACTTTAGAAAAGGCTTTTCATTTTTACTATTAGAAATAAAAACTAAAGTATTTTTAATTTAAACTTTTATTACTGTATTTTGTTTTTATACACCTTCATTTTACCTCCCATCTCCCAGAGAGCCATTCTTTATATAAAAGTATAAAACAGAATAAAACAGCAAAAGTAACCAACACACCAACCAATTTTCACATTATATGCATGATTCAATCCCACCCACCCCCACCCCATAGTCTACATCTTCTGTTTTGGCGCCAAATTTACTCAGTATAAGTTTGTAGCATTTAATATTAGTTGTTTTCTTATTCTTTCCCTTTACTTTGTTTTTGTATATTGTTTTCTTGGTTCTGCTTATTTTACTTTGCATCCACTCGTAGAAGTCTTTTTATACTTCTCTTTATTCATCATGTTCATCATTTGTTACAGCACAGTAATATTACATATCATTCATGTAACTCCATTTATTTTAGACATTCCCCTATTTATGGGCATTTACTTTGCCTCCAGCTTGCTACCACAAACATGATACGAATATTTTGGCAAGAACTATATACCTTATAGTGCAATCTTTGGGTTATGAGCCATTAAAGAGATAATAAAATGAGTCCATAAAAGCTCCAACAAAAAAACTAATCTTGTGTCTTTTAACAAAAAAAAATTGTACAAAGCATCATATTTGAATGACATAGGTAGAAAATAATATAATTCTTAATGGAAAAACATTTATATAAGATGTAAACTTTAGTATTATTAGTATTATGTAAGCTTTAGTATTAGTTTTAAAACACATGTTTAGAGTACAAAGTTTTTATATCAACTGTGCATTTTTAAAGTTTGTTCACATTTAATATTATGTTTAAGGAATTATAATCTAAGAATCAGGAGACACACTGAAAGTTCTGCTATAGTGAAAAGAGTATTAGATACAAACTACCAACATTTCGTATGGAGGTAAAGCAGTGGTCATAATGAGGAAGCAAAAAAGATCTGGAGTTTGCCATAATCATCCAACATGATTTCCTTGCCAAGCAAAGATTTGTCAACAAAGGACACCACTGGTTTAATTAAATTCATTTGCAAAATGCTACAGGACAAGGATGGCAGAAGATCATGAAAAGTAAATCGCCTCATAAAAATGAAAAGTCATCGGAGGAAAATGAGTTTACCAAAAACTTGGCAGGAGGTCCAGTTAAGCTACATGATCTAAAGAAGCTTTAAGGATAAAACTGGAAGGAAGACAACAAGAGATGAAAATGTGAAAAAACCTGCTAATGTTTCTATTACTTTTTTCCATCAATGACAATGGAGCCACTACATTTGGACATCAGATAAGCTACTTGAGGAAGTAGAAGTGCCTTTAAGTGAATGAAGATAAGAAGAGCACTTGGACCAGACTAAGCCTACATAGAAGAGGTCTTTGCAGGAATTGATAAAATTTAGGGGAATTGAGGATTTGATTCTCAAGATATCTGAAAGAGGTGAAGATATGCAAAATTGGAAAAAATACAAATGTTATTACTGTTGAGCTGGCAGGGGAAGCAATATTGGGATGACGGGGGGAAGCAATATAGAGCTCATCCAGTAGCCACTTTCCCATATACCTAATTTCTTATTTCTATAAATTTTTTGTTGCCGCATTTTGTTTTATTGCAGAATCACTTCCCATTAAGCAGTCACCCCTATGGTGTATTTTCCTATAAATATAATTAAGCAAAAACAATCTGTTAGGAGTGATTATAACTGATAGCAAATGACATTTCACACCCTTATGGTTTATCACATTAACAGAAAAGAAGGATCTGAAATCAAGACTAGTCATTGTATTTGACCTGAATTCCGTTGTCTTTTAGTAAACGTAATTTTAATCATTGTTTCTTTTCTTCTTTTAGTTCTGATTTTTTGTTCTGCATCGGTTTATAAAAGCCTTTTCATGTTTCTCTGGATTCTTCATATTTTAAATTGTTTCTGATACAATCCTTACATTTTTATGCCACAATTTTTTCCTCTATACCCCAATTGTTGAACAGCTTGTTTCCTGCTTTTTCATACACAAATTGTGCTGCTATGAGTTATAAATGTGTGTGTACATGTGTATTTGTGTGTATGTATGTTTCTGTGTATGTGTGTGTGTATGAGACTTTTCTTTCTGTCATTAAACTCCTTTGGGTCTAAATCCAGTTTAATAAATTTACATAATTCCTAGTTGTTTTCCAAATGGGCCAATTAACATCTCTCTGCTATTAGTCTATCTTAGTATACACAAATTTTCAAACCCCCTCCAACACTGACTTTGCATTTTTTCTTTTCTTTTTTTAACATTTTTAAAAAATTACTTATTTTTAGTTTTCAGCATTCACTTCTCATAAGATTTTGAGTTCTCAGTTTTCTCCCCTTCCCAAGACAACCTGGAGTCTGATGTAGGCTCTTCATATACATTCATATTAAGCATACTTTCACATTAGTCATGTTGTAAAGAGGAATTAGAACCAAGGGAAGAACCATGATAAAGAAGGAACAAAGCAAAAAAAAAAGAGAGAGCAAATAGTACGCTTCAGTCTGCATTCAGACTCCATAATTCTTTTTCTGGATGTGGATATCATTTTCCATCATGAGTCTTTTGGAGTTGTCTTATATCCTTGCATTGCTGAGAAGCGCTATAACTTGGAATTTTTTACCAACATTACTGGTGTCATGGTTATGGATAGGCAAGCTGATAGTCTTCAGAGACTATATCATTCAGACCATCTAATTCACCCTGTACCTGAACAGTAATCCCTTCTATTATTATATGATCTACAAGGCGTTATGTTGTTTCTACATGAAAACGGCTACATTTTCCAACTGTCTCACAAAGGATTCCTTTTTGATGGGCGAAGTCAAGATGGTGGAGTAAAAATAGGAACACTGCATGGCTCCCACTCCAAACAAATCCAATACCTATAAAATATAACTCTAAACAAATTTTAGAGCTACAGAACCCACGAAGTGGCAGAGAGAAACAAATATCCCACTAAAGGCAGCCTGGCAGGCCAGCAGAAATGGTTTATCGCAGAAAGCTGGGAGCCGTGCCTAGCCCCGCGTGAGCTGTGCAGTCCCAGATCTGGGGTGGCCTTGATCAGCTGCCTATCTCTGCTGGATCAGACTTCAGGAGTGAATCACCAGCAGCTGTGGTGATTTCCAGACTTCTCAATCCATAAACACCAAAGAGAAAGTAAAAGATTGGATAGGAACTCTGTTGGAACTGGGTGACAGAAGACCTGGTCCCCAGGACAAGAGGTGGAGGAGGCACAATGGCTGCAGCTGCCACGTGGCTGCCTCCAGAGCTCCTGGTCTGCAGATCGTAGGGGGACCACGTGACCATTCAGAGGGTAATCGCTCCTGCTTTGACCTGCTTGGATCTGGATCACAGTCTTGGGTGGTGGTCCTGGGGTGTGTGGCCAGTGTGCCAGAGCTTGGGGTGTCTGTAGAGAGGGCACCCTCCTCATAACTCTGACAACATTTGCGAAAACCCCTATGCAGGGACATAGCTGTCTGCAGTCTGGAAGCAGAGTTCTTTTGTGGCAAAGAGCTCAAAAGTCAAGTAAGTGGCTGGCAAGATAAGCAAGCAAAGGAAGTGCAATCAGACCATTGAATCCTTTTTTGGGTACAAAGAGAATCAAAACATGGAAGCAGAAGAAGTCAGTGAAGTCAGAACCGCATCAAAAGCTTCCAAGAAAAATATAAGCTGGTTACAGGCCATGGAGGAGCTCAAGAAGAATTTTGAAAAATCAAATAAGAGATAAGAGAAATGGAGGAAAAATTGTAAAGAGAAATGAGAATGATGCAAGAAAATCATGAAAAGCTAGTCAACAGCCTGCTAAAGGAGACCCAAAAAAATACTGAAGAAAATAACACCTTAAAAAATATATTAACTCAAATGGAAAAAGGGCCTAAAAAGCCAGTGAGGAGAAGATTGCCTTAAAAAGTCAAATTACCCAGATGGAAAAGGAGTTTCAAAAACCCACTGAAGAGAATAATTCCTTCAAAATTAGATTAGAACAAATGGAAGCTAATGAATTTATGAGAAATCAAGGTACTATAAAACACATCCAAAGACATGAAAAAATAGAAGGTAATGTGGAATATCTCATTGGAAAAACCACTGACATGGAAAATAGATCCAGGAGAGATAATTTTAAAATTATTGGACTATCTGAAAGTTAAGATAAAAAAAAAAGCCTAGAAATCATCCTTCAAGAAATTCTCAAGGAAAATTTCCCTGATATTCTAGAACCAGAGGGCAAAATAGAAATTGAAAGAATTCACCAATCACCTCTTAGAAAAGATCCCAAAAAGTAAACTCCTAGCAGTATTATAGCCAAGTTCCAGACAGACTTCCCAGGTCAAGGAGAAAATATTACAAACAGTAAGGAAGAAACAATTTAAGTGTTGTGGAAACACAATCAGGATAACACAAGATCTAGCAGCTTCTACATTAAGGGATCAAAGGGCTTGGAATATGATATTCTGGAGATCAAAGGAGCTAGGATGAAAACCAGGAATCACGTACCCAGCAAAACTGAGCATAATGCTTCAGGGGAAAATATGGTCATTCAATGAAATAGAAGATTTTCAAGTATTGTTGATGAAAAAACCAGAGC
>CM053583.1:218868850-218886892 GCA_028627135.1 Pseudochirops cupreus
AAAACCAGGAATCACGTACCCAGCAAAACTGAGCATAATGCTTCAGGGGAAAATATGGTCATTCAATGAAATAGAAGATTTTCAAGTATTGTTGATGAAAAAACCAGAGCTGAACAGAAAATTTGACTTTGAAATACAAGAAGAAAGAGAAGCATGAGAAGGTAAACAGGAAAAAAAAATATATGTATATATGTATGTATGTATAGGAGGGTGTGGGTGTGTATAAATACATAAGTGAGTGTGTGTGTATGTGTGTACATGAATACATGGGCAGAGGGCACAGGATAAGTTGAACGTGAAGGGATTATATCTAAAAAATAAAATTGAGGTGGGAGAGGAATATAATGAGAGAAGGAGAAAAGGAGAGATAGAATAGGGCAAATTATCTCACATAAAAGAGGCAAGAGAAAACTTACAATGGAGGGGCAGAGTGGGAAGATGAAAGAGAATGGGTCAACCTTACTCTCATTGAGTTTGGCTTAAGGAGGGAATAACATACACTCTCATTTGGGTATCTTATGCTACAGGAAAGTAGAGGGGAAGGGGATAAGAGGGGAGATAATAGAAGGGAGGGCAGATTGGGAGAGAGGGTACTTAGAAGCACGTATGTTTGAAAAGTGACAGGGTCAAAGTAGAAAATAGAGTGAGTGGGGGGGGCGGGATAGGATGGAGGGAAATATAACTAATCTTTCACAGTATAACTACTATGGAAACGTTTTGTGTAACTACGCATGTACAACCTATATTGAATTGCTTATCTTCCCGTTGTGGTCAGTGAGGAGGGAAGAAGGGAAAGAATCTGGAAATCAAAGTTTTAAAAACAAATGTTTAAGAAAAATTGTTTTTTTCATGCAGCTGGGAAATAAGACATCCAGGCACTGGGTATAGAAATCCGTCTTGCCCTAGTAGAAAGTCAGAGGGTGTTGGGGAGGATATGAGAGAGCAGAGTGGGGGAGGGGGTATTCAGTAGGCTCGCTATCTTGGGGTGGGGGTAGGGGAAAGATGGGGGAAAAATTGTAACTCAAAATCTTGTGGAAATGAGTGTTGAAAACTGAAAAATAAATTTAAAAAAAGGATTCCTTTTCACTTGGATATGTAGTCTATTCGTACACCTCTATTGGATGGATACTGCAGATGAAAAATAATTGGAGAAAAACAGTGGACTGGTTTAGATTTGGTAGAGCTTTTGTGACTCCCCTAACTGAAAGAAAAATATATCACAGAAAAATATGTTTTCTATATATATTGCTGCAAACCTGGGAAGAAGCCTTCAAAGAATCAAAAGAAAGAGGCCACCCAAAATGCAATAGTAGCTGTAAATAGATTGTGTGGCATTACCAAGTATGAACTGCATGCAGAAGTTGCGTAAAAGATACCATTAAAGAGATCTATAACCAGAAAGGTCATTGAGCTAGAGATGTAGTTTAAAAAAAAAAAGTGAACAAAGGAGGCCACTTGATGCACTAGTACTTCTGTAAGGTTAAGAGATCTACAGAAACTCACTTAGCAAGTTAACTTGACACCCTAGTAGATTTTTAGAAAGACATAAACAAGAGTCACATGGGATCAAAAGATAGGAATGGGGCTGCAGTTTACTCTATTGGAAAGTGCTCATATAAATGATTTACATTTAGATATCTAATGCTTTAATTGGTTAACATTCATGTAATATTCAGCTGACGAAATAATTCATTAAAATGATAAAAGGTTTCCATTGATTTGATTTACAACTGAATTTATATTTTAGTATCTTAGGCAACTTTTATCTGATTAGTACATGTATATGCCTATGGAAAATAATATTCATATCTTGTTTTTAATCTACACAGCTGATAAAGTACTGGGAGGCATTCCTACCCGAAGCCAAAGCTATTGCCTAGCAAGAAGACTTCAAATCAGAAGATTATCTGGATGTTTTTTTCTCAGTTATGCTAAATTCCACAATGAAATCACTTTAAAATCATCTAAATAAACCACTATATATTTTATGAATTAACATGTGGCTTTTTTATATACTCTGACATTTTATTAACAAGCTGCATGTCCTGACACTCTTTGAATCAAGTGGACTGTGGCATGACATTCTGCAGTACTTTGCTGAATTGAACACTATTGTGTCTTAATACTTGCACTAAAAAGTGCACTGCAAGGCCAGAAAGTTTTACAATATTTTTTCTTTACGTGTTCTGTTATTACTACTACTGTTATCTGACCTCTTTAAATCAAATTATAATTGCATTGATTAATGTTCACTTATACATTCCTGTACAGAGTCATGATTTTGTGATTATAATAATAAAAGGTTGTACCTTGTGAAATACTAGTTTACACAGATTTTTTTGAGCATGATTATTGATAATATAGGGACATATTTTTTCTTCTAGCAAATCTACTTTCTATTATTAATTACAGTAATTCCTATTTTTATTAATGGTAGGATTTGAAATTGTTACTGAACAAAATCCAATTTATTTATCAGAAGTCATTGAGTAGTGTGGTGAGATGGAAAAGATTGTAGTTGGAGGGTCTGGGAGCAAATCCTGACTTTGCCATTTGCTACCTGTGAGTGACCTTGAGCAAGTCCCTTTATCTCATTAAACCTCAGTTTCCTCCATAAAATTAGTGGGTTGGATTAGATAACCTCCAGGTTTCCAGCTATAAATCTGAGATGTTATGACCAAAAGAAATCTTCATTTTTCAAAGATACCAACAAATGTTCATACTAGAGTAGATAGGGAATAGTAGGTAAGTAGGAAAGCTATGGGTGTTTGGTTTGATCCATATTAACTTCAAAGTGTAGTTTGTCCAGTAAAAAAAAAAAGTTTTCTGTGCTTCTGGTTATAAATTTTATGTATTTATCACATATTCCTTTATTGCTCTGATTATCTCTGACTTAGAAGTATTAAAATAAGTTTTCACACATTATAAAATTTAACAAATTTTATAATTATATATGCATTCATATATTTATAATTTTACACATACACACACTTTAATGTCATAAAATTCAATTTTTTCCTCCAGGACAGGGTTTGACAACCGATGGCACATGTTGCTAAAGAAAGATGCAGAGTGACTGAGGACCAAATATGAACTTAGACAAAATTGTGAATTAAGTGAAATTTCTATGCCTACTATCTGTTTAACAGGCTAAATCCTTGCTTTTAAAGTAGTAACTGATAATGAGTTAACATAAGGTGTGTTCCCTTCCCACTACTCCCTTTTAAAAGAAACTGCATATAGAACCTATAATACCTTCTTGCTACATCCCTTCACTGCCCTGTTTCTGAAAATGGAGTAAACACAGTGATTTTACCACTTCTGAATGGTTTCCAACATTTGGTAAGGCTCATGGTATGCAGTGAATATTTGTGAAATTTAATCATCCCAGTGAAATACCCTCAACAGTAAGCATGGCTGAAAGCATTAGAGGAAATGAGAATGCAAATAATAATTATTGCTCTCTCCTGTCCCTCTTTTCCCAAAGTAAGTCTTTTTATGTCCTGAATATGGTTCATTTGGCAGAGGAGGAGGATGGTTGCAAAGGAATAGAGAAGGTTGACATCCCATATTTCTGTTTGCTTTTTTTCCAACCCTCTTTAAGATTGCATTTCATTTTTTGCTAAAAATTTTCAAATCCTCTCCCTGGAATTAAATGGCACTTTGACTACCTCTCAATGAGTGTGGGTGAACCTGACAACTGTAGATGCTGTAAGAAGACTCCAATTTTGGTTCTCAAGTAGTCACATAGTGAGAATAAGCACTATAATAGGTCAGATAATGATAGATTTATTTTTTAAAAAATCTTTTGTTTATATATTTATGGCCAAGGAAGAAGAGTGGTTCACTCACCTTGTGTTATATAAAATCACAGAAGAATCGAATGAAATTTTTCCACCCATCAAACAATAACATTTAATAAAATTATTGGAAACTACTGGTTATCGTGTAGGAGTGGAAGAAATCATACTTTTCATTTGAGTAGCCCTTTAATTTTCAAAGCACTTTCACATTTATCATTTCATTTTAACCTAAATAAATTTAATTTTAGCCACTTTCACTGATATCAGGCTAGCCAATGACAATATTTTGTTCTCAAAATGGGTATTTAAAATAGAAAATGGGTTAGATACATCCTTTCACCATTGAGAAGATACGCCCCCAAATTTTTTATCTGTAGGAATGTTCACAAGCAAGGGAATAGGGAGTAAATACTTTATTCAACAAATTTCTTCAAGTTGAAAAATAAGGAAGGGCGGCTTCTGCTCTCTACAGTGAATATGGAAATTCACTCCAAAATTGGGGCACTGAAGCTGGTTTAATCTTAAAATCTTGGCTTATTAAGGGCTCATAAAAAGATAAGACTTTGACTCCTCAAGTATAACCTATAACGAATCACTTGCCTTCTCCTGAGTGGGGTGGAGGGAGAGAATTTGGAACTCAAAATTGGAACTCAAAATTTTAAAAACAAGTATTAAAAATTCTTTTTACATGTAATTGGGGGGAAACAAAGGACTAAAAAGAGAAAAGAAGGAAGATCCCTTGTCCATGATCACGCACACAGCCAGTGGGAGTCGGAGGCGGAACTTGAGGTGTGTTTTTGACCCCAGGAATCGATTCTTTTCCTCCAGACCACATTTGCTTTTCATGTGAGTACTAAGGAAAAAAAAATGCCTGGAATAAGTTCAAATAACATAGGAAAGTTATGAGGAAGGGAACAATGACATTTGCTTGAAAATTTTCTTGAGGTGGCTTTTAAAAAAGTGAACTTTTTAAAGTTTTAGAGCTTCCTAACTACAAGGGCGACTAAATGAAGCAAAGTGAGAAGTGCTGGAACTAGGCCTGACTTTTGTGGCTTTTCTTTAACAAAGCCCAGAGTTCCTGATACTGTTAGAAAGTTGTATTTTCTTTTACAGTTGTGATTTTTAAAGGCTTGGGGCTGCCATCCAGCACCACGTTTTTTGCCAAGAGGTTGTGCCTCCGTTAAAATCTGAAGTGTATTGGAAAACAGGATTTATTTGAGAAGGATTGACTAAGAATAAGTTTTGCTGTAGGTATATATGTTTAATTGAAAAGGTCACTTAACCTTCTTGGCCGTCATTCTCATTTCTTAAATGGGGGAAAGGAGTTGTACCAGATCAGGGGTAGGGAGCCTGCAGCCTTGAGGCCACATGTGGCCTTCTAGGCCCTTGAGTACAGCCTTTTGACTGAGTCCAACTTTTACACAATAGATACGTTTATTAAGGGGATTTGTTCTGGGAAGTTTGGATTCAGACAAAGGGCCACACTTGAGGACCTAGAGGGCAACATGTGGCCTCAAGTCTGCAGGTTCCCCACACCTGTACTAGATGATCTCTAAGGTCCCTTTCAACTCTAAACAGTCCTATGAAGAGTCAAGTCAAAGGAACACTAGCACCGATTTTCTACAAGATAGACACTGGGAGATAAAAATACAAAAATAAAATTGTTCCTCAGTCATGTAACATTTATTAAGAGCTTATGGAATGGGGATGGGGGGGGCAGAACCAAGATAGCAGAGTAAAGGCAGGGACTCATCTGAGCTCTCCCCCAAACCCCTCCAAATACCTTTAAAAATGACTAAATAAATTCTAGAGCAGCGGAAACCACAAAAGCATGGAGTAAAACAAATTTGCAGCCCAAGACTACTTGGAAAGTTAGCAGGAAAGGTCTTACATAGGAGCACAGGCCTCAGGGTGACCAAATCACTGGCAACAGTGGCAATTTCCAGACCTTTCAGCCCACAGATGCCAAAGACAACTTAGAAGATCTGCAGGAAGGGACTTGTCACACCTGGGTGAGAGTGGAACATAGTCTAGTAGTGCAGGCTGCTTCAATGCAGCCACTCCAACACAGTCACTTGGGAGTGACTGAATTGCCAGTGGCAGCAGCTGCTTCAGAGGTCTCAGCCCACAGATTGGTTAGAAAGGGTCAAACACCTGGTCAGTAGGAAATTACAGGGGCTTTTTACTGTCACTGAGGCAGGACTCCATTGCTTTGCCCATATTTGGATCCAGGTCTCAGTCCTGAGTGGCACTTGCAGGGTGAGGAGGAGCACTGGCACTGCAGAGCTTGTGGCCACAGTGGAGGGGGTCCCTTCTCACAGTTCCAGGGCAGAAAAGAGTGCTTGTTGTCACTCACAGACCAGAGCACACTCCAGGAGATTAGTAAACACCTCCCTTTAGATCATACCACCTTGGAAGAACTGAAAACTTACAGGTTCCTAGAAGTATCTCTGAAAACAATTGCAAAAAACCCCTTAAACCTGGAGCAGTGCACCCTGCACCCTGGAAGCAGAGCCTTACTTTTAACAAAGAGTTAAAAGTCAAATAATAGACTGGGGAAATAAGCAAACGGAAAAAAGAAAAACTGACTCCAGAAAGTTACTATGGTAACAAGTAATATCAAAACACTCACTCAGAAGAAGACAAAGTCAAAGCACCTACATCCAAAGCCCCCCCAAAATATGAATTGTTCTCAAGCCATGAAAGAGCTCAAAAAGGAGTTTGAAAATCAAGTAAGAGAGGTGGAGTAAAAAATTGGGAAGAGAAATGAGAGTAATGCAAGAAAATCATGAAAAACAAGTCAACAGCTTGCTAAAGGGGACATAAAAAAACACTGAAGAAAATAACACCTTAAAAAACAGACTAGGCCAAATGGCAAAAGAAGTCCAAAAAACCAATGAGGAGAAGAATGCTTTAAAAAGCAGAATTGGCCAAATGGAAAAGGAAGTCCAAAAGCTCACTGAAGAAAATAATTCCTTAAAAATTAGATTGGAACAAAAGGAAGCTAATTTTTATGAATTTTATGAGAAATCAAGAAACAATAAAACAAAACCAAAAGAATTAAAAAACAGAAGACAATGTGAAATATCTTGGTGGAAAAATAACTAATCTAGAAAATAGACCCAGGAGAGAAAATTTTCAAATTTTCAACCTGAAAAACCTACCCAAAAGCCATGATCAAAAAAAGGATCTAAACATCATCTTTCAAGAAATTATCAAAGAAAACTGTCCTGATATTCTAAAACCAGACAGCAAAATAGAAATTAAAAGAATCCACTGATCACCTCCAGAAAGAGATCCCAAAATGAAAACCCACAGGAATATTATAGCCAGATTATAGTTCCCAGGTCAAAGAGACAATATTGTAAGCAGACAGAAAGAAACAGTTCAAGTGTCCTGGAGCCACAGTCAGGATAACACAAGATTTAGCAACTTCTACATTAAAGCATCAGAGCTTGGAATGTGATATTCCAGAGGGCAAAGGAACTAGGACTAAAACCAAGAACCATCTACTCAGCAAAACTGAGTATAATTCTTCAGGGAGAAAATGGATATTAAATGAAATAGAAGACTTTCAAGCCTTCTTGATGACAAGACCAGAGCTGAATAGAAAATTTGGCTTTCAAATATAAGACTCAAGGGACAACTGGGTGACACAGTGAATAGAGCACCAGCCCTGAAGTCAGGAGGACCTAAGTTCAAATCCAACCTCAGACAGTTGACACTTAACTAGTTGTGTGACCTTGAGCAAGTCACTTAACCCCAATTGCCTTGCCTTCCCCCCTCCAAAAAAAATTTTATATACATATATATATATATATACATATACGTATATATATATATATATATATATATATATATATATATATCATAAGGTATTTAATAAGGTTTAATTGTTTACATTCCTACATGGGAAGATGATACTTGTAACTCAAGAACTTTCTCATTATTAGGCTACTTAGAAGGAGTATATATAGATAGAGGGTACAGGTGTGAGTTGAATATGAAGGGATGATATCTAAAAAATAAAATTAAAAAGTGACACATGGCTAGGGGGTGCTGGCTCTGGAGTCAGGAAAACCTGAGTTCAAATCCAGACTCAGACACTTAACACTTACTAGCCATGTGACCTTGGGCAAGTCATTCAACCCCAATTGCCCTGCCTTTCCCCCTCCAAAAAGAAAAAAAATGAGAGAGAAATGTATGGGGGAAAAGAGAAAATGAGATAAAATGTATTAAATTATCTCACATAAAAGAGGCAAGAAAAAGCCTTTACAGTGTAGGGGAAGGGGGGAGGGAAGGGGAAATGAGTGAACCTTACTCTCATCAGACCTGGCTCAAAGAGGGAATAACATACACACTCAATTGGATATAGAAATCTATCTTACCCCACAGGAAAGGAGGGGAAGGGGTTAAAGAGGAGGGTCATAGAAGGGAGGAGTAGACTGGAGGAAGGAGTAGTCAGAAGCCAAACGCTTTTAAGGAGGGGCAGGGTGAAAGAGAGAATAAAATAAGGGGTAGGAGAGAGGGAAATAAGAGGTAGGAGGGAGGGAAATAGCAATAGTAACTATAGGGAAAAAATTTTTAAGCAAGTCTCTCTGATAAAGGTCTTGTTTCTCAAACATATAGAGAGAGAACTGAGTCAAAGTTATAAAAATAAGAGCCATTTCCTGAGTGATAAATGATCAGAAAATATGATCACTTTTCAGATGAAGTAATCAAAACTGTCTATAGCCATATGAAAAAATACTCTAACTCAGCAGTTCTCAACCTGTAGGTTATGTTCAATATGTAACAATGAAAATACATTCTGCATATCAGATATTTACATTACGATTCATAACGGTAGCAAAATTACAGTTATGAAGTAGCAACAAAAATAATTTTATGGTTGGGGGTCACCACAACATGAGGAGCTGTATTAAGGGGTAGTGGCATTAGGAAGGTTGAGAACCACTGCTCTAACTCATTATTGAATAGAGAAATGCACATCAAAACAGTTCTGAGGTACTACCTCATGCCTATTAGATCTGCTAATGATAGAAAAGGTAAATGACAAATGTTGGAGGGGATGTGGGAAAAAAATGAGACTTTAATGCATTGTTCAAGGAGTTGTGAACTGATTCAACCATTCTGTAGAACAATTTGAAACTATGCCCAAAGGGCTTTAAAACCATACATACACTTTGACCTAGTAATACCACCACTAGGTCTGTATGCCAAAAGAGATTTTTTTAAAAAAAGGAAAGGACCTATATATACAAAAATATTTGTAACAGTGCTTTTCTGATGGCAAAAAATTAGAAATTAATGGGATGCCTATCAACTGGGAAATGGCTGAACTGTGGTATGTAATTATGATAAAATACTATTGTACTATAAGAAATGATGAGCAGGATGCTCTCAGAAAAAACCTCCCATGGGCTGATGCAGAGTGAAATGTACTGTGTACAAAGTAACAGCAATATTGTAAGATGATCAGCTGTGAATGACAGCTAGTCTCAGCAATCAAGCCAAAACAACTCTGAAGGACTACTGATGAAAAATGCCATCCATTTCCAGAGAGGGAACTGCTGGTGTCTGGATACAGATTGAATCATATTTTTTTAAACTTTATTTTTCTTGAGTTTTTTTGGTCTATGTTTTCTTTCACATGACTATTATAGAAATGTTTTGCATGATTATACATATATAACCTATATCAAATTGCTTGCCTTCTCAATGGCAAGTGGGGGTAGGAAGGAAAAGCATTTGAAACTCATAGAGTTTTAAAAACATGTTAAAAATTGTTTTTATTTGTAACTCAGGAAAATATAAACTACTAAATTAAAGAATTTAAAAATAATTTATTATGTGCTAGGCACCATACTAAGTGTTTGGATGCAGAGAGAGGAAAAAGATAACCTTTTCCATTAAGGATCATACATTCTATCTTGGGAGACACATGAAAATAAGTATTCAGATGAATCTGTGATCTCATCAATTTGGGAGTTCCATCCCTTCATGCATATTGCAACCGATCCATGTGCCCAGCCTGTGGGTACTCTTGTACATGTCCTCCTATGAACTGGCAACTTGAGGACTTATTCAGTGTTTTGAAAGGTTTCCTTATTTTCTCTTGACATCTTAGGGTACCAGTAGAGTGCGGTGGCTGTCTGTCTGTCATCCCTCATCATTGTCACTTGACTACCCTGTGTTTTCTTGCTATCCTTAATGAAATCAAATCTTTTATTTTTCTTCCTTAAATTTCCTCATTGGTTATGTTTTGTAGCCTGTTCACACCCCCACAGGCCCCTACGTTACTCTCTGTGTGATACTCATTTTTAAGTATTCATCCATAATTAATTATTTGTGGAAGGAGCAGCAACAGCTTCATGTAGGCTTAACTTATTTCTCTTTAAAGGGGTAGGCACAACATCCTGAGAAGGAACATTATTAGTCGGGCTTCCTTGCCACCTTATGCATAAAAGACCCAGTTGAGGTCAGAGACTTTTATTAGGTCTCTTTACCCTGTAGGAAACTCTTTCTATTTAGCACGGTTAGTTGCAGATGTGGAAGAGAGTAACTGTACTATTTAAATTGCTATATTTTTATAGCAGAACAATACCTAGAGTTATCATGTGATCTATTCCCATTTTACAACTGAAGAAACTCAGTCCAAAAAATGACAATCCTTCAAGATACCCTTTTAGATAAGATGGAGAGATATGGTTTAGATAGTGATGTCAAATTCCTATAGGCAGCATATTGACTTAGAAAACCACAGACTAACATTATGTTGTACTTTATTTGTATTTTATTAAACATTTCCCGGTCACCTTTGAATCTGATTTGGGTCACATTCAGGAGTTTTGTGGATTTGAGGCCTGGACCAGGGAGTTTGACACTTCTGGGCTAGAGCATAGTACAGTTAGGTAGATTCAAAACTAGTCAGATAACCGGACCCAAAACAAGAGATACCAACTTAGTGGAGAGATACACTCAACATCTATTTCAGTTATTTGGATGAAGGCAAACATGGCGTATCTGTCAAATTTGCAGATGACAGGAAAGCTGGGAGGAATAACTACAACTCTGTGACTCCCAATTCTATTGTCCAACAATCTCAATAGGCTAGATGGAGAGGCCAATTTTAATATGATAGTACTTATTAGGGATAAATATCAAGTCTGTGGGCTAAAAAAGAAACTACTTTTATGAGTAAAAAATGATAGGTGTATCTTGATAACTGTTATATGAAAAGAACTGAGAGATTCAGTGAACCATAAGTTCAGTGTGAGCAATACAAAAAATCCAATGGAATGTTAGACTCTATTAATATATAGTATCCAAAATGAGGGACATGGCATTCCCATTGTACCCTGTAGGATATTGACATTACAGAACACCTTCCAAAAAGGCAACCAGAATATTTAAGTCATTGAACACCATGCCACAAGAGAATCAGCTGAACTTTCATCTGGAGAGGAGAATACTTTGAAGAGAATTGATAGACGGTAATGTAGGCAGGTAAAAGTAGGAAACAGAATACTAGACTTGTCACAAAGATTGAAGTTCAAATATGAGTAAGCCTGATTTGTTTGGTTTGTTTGTTCTGTTTGCTGAAAGCCAATCCTTGAGGCTTAATTGCTCTAAGAGAATGAGGGCCAAATTGTTACTGTAGTTTCCTGATCAACCAAATAAAAAATTCCACTTAATGAAGAGGCAGGAACTCCTCAAAACTGACACTACTAAACAGGAGGGCCACCATGGTAAATGTCTAGAAGCTAGAGAAATATATCCAACTAATGTTGTGTCCTTGCTAATTATCCTTTCGCTCATTTTTTTTTAATTTCATGTGAAGTGCTGCCACTTATGTATTCATTCAGGCTGTTTTTAATAAATCAATTTTTTAAAATAAAATAAAAATAAAAAATAAATCCAGTAAACATACTCCTGCAAAGTGTTGATCATACGTGAGCTGCTGTGGGGGATAAAAAGATGAATAAGACAATGTCTTTGTCCTAAAAAGGGCAAAGGGGAGAAAAGCTGTGTACTCAAACACCTTACAAGAACAAATATGTTACAAAGGAGGTGCAAACATTCTTATGCAAACACTGAAAAACAATGACATTTGGCGTGAATAGGAGAACATAATAGAGGAGGACGTGTGTCAACTGAACCTTGTGTCAAGAAATGCAAAAAACAAGTGTTTCTCCAGGAAAATGTATCAGTCCCTAAAATGTCAGACTATCCTAGAGTAGCTTTTACTTTGTGAAGAGGGGAGGTGTCCTAATTGTTCTAAACTTCTACTTCAACTTTCTTCATGATGCTGTTGTCATATTAGCCTTTTCTTACTCCAAGCCCATAAAGACTGGTTATAATATATTGACTGCTGCCCATATCTATTAAGATAGCCTTGAAAATGAAGTAGAACTAATAGAGGAATTGATGGATTCATTTTTCTTTTTTTTTCTTTTCTTTTCTTTTTTTTTTGCTGGGGAAAGATAATTTTTATTTTATTTATTTTAGTTTACATCATTCATTTCCATGAGATTTTGAATTACAAATTTTCTCCCCATCTTTCCCCTACCCCCCCCAAACAGCCATCCCCTTGTATGACCCCTCCCCCAATCTAATCTCTCCTATGTCCTCCCCCATCACTCCTCTAACTTTCCAATAGGGCAGGATGAATCTCCCTTCCACAGTGCCTGTGAATGGATTCATTTTTCACTATTCAAAATAACAACGGGAGTTATTGATGTTAAAATACTTAACTCCTTTGGACCTTGCTGGAAACAGTGATTTTTTATTGGCAACCTAAGCTCTATCATCAGAGCCTAAGTTCTGTTTTGAACTCTTCTGACTTTCCACCAGTCAGATGGACTGACGTGGCAGGATGAGGATCACAGATGTGATTTTTTACTACAATCGAGTAAAATGGAAAATGGGATACTCTTAAAAGTGGTGGATACTAAAAAGTATACATTTCCATAGTCTTCAACTTCAAATCCTGTCAGAGATCTAAATAGGAAGGAGAACAGTCACCAATGGTACTTATAATTATGTCCATGAAGAAATATTCAAGGCAATAAGAAATATTGATCAATAGTGGGATGTTCATTTATGTATTTGTGTGTTGTGTTAATATACTTAGAGTTTTAGTTGATAGAGGAAAAGTTCTCACCAGGGTTTAAAGGGAAGGAGTGTTAAGAGTTTAGGGCAGTTTCTCAGGAGGTTGTCTTCTTCAGAACAATACCTAGAGTTATTACGTGATCCATTCCCTGCTCCCATCTTTGTTACTGCTGGTTGATGGGGAGGCTTATCCTTTGTCTCCAACCCAATGCCTTCCTTTCCATTTTGGATGTGTCATCTTCCCCTGAGTTGTGGATGCACTGGTGTTTATGACATGAAATCTTACACTCATGCCATCTGGTGGCACCATTATTGACTTATTGCTGACTGATCGACTCTTGTGAAGCACATGACTGACCATGCATGGAGAAGTGACATGTAAAATAAGTAGCCACTTGAGAATCATATGCTTTATTTAAGTCAGGAAAATGGATGTAAGCTTTTGGCTGTTGAAATTCTTTGTAATTCCTCCATGGGCCATCTTTTTAAAAGAATATAAACCTCCTTCCCTTCTACCCCACTCCTATAAAAAATTTTTTTAATTATGTAAATTTAATTTTATTTGTGGAATTTTCTATTTAAAACATTCATATAAATTTATTCCTGGGAGTTTATGATGGTTACTAGATTGGAGGGGAAAACTACACAGAGGGTTTAACTCAAAAAGAAGGCATTTTAGGGTTAATATAAATGATGAGTTAATATAACTTTCTATCTACTAGGATAGAAAGCCAACCTTGGAATAAAGCAAATCTGGGTTCGAGTCCTGTTTCTGACACTTGCTGGCTGTGACTCTGGCAAGTCTCTTAGCTTCGCAGTGTACCAGACAACTTTCTAAGATGATGAATTGCAGAAATGGATTGGTAAGGAAACTCCTGATGAGAAAACACTTATAAAGATGAAATCCTAGCTCAGGTATTAAAAACAGACTAACAAAAATCAGCCCCCAATTATATTTAACATGAGTAATTCAGCAAAAATTGGATGTGTTTCAATCCCATTCTATGTGCACGGTGAAAAGACTGTTAATTTGGAGTCAAAAGACATTCTTTTACCATTTTCTACCCAAGTGACACAGTGCAAATTGCTTAACCATTCTAGGCATCACTTTAATTACCTATAAAATGAATAGGTTGGACTAGATCAATGGTGTCAGACTTATATAGAAATTTATTGTTGTTCAGTCCTTTTCAGTTGTGTCCAACTCTTCACAACCCTATTTGGGGTTTTCTTGGCAAAGATACTGAAATTGTTTGCCATTTCCTTCTACAATTCATTTTACAGATGAGGCTGGTGACTCTGCACAGCCCTCCCTCCCTTAAATCCAAATCACTTGCAAGTCATGGCATCACCTTCCTGATACCATGGTCCTCTTTGAGAACAAAAGACTATAGCACCACTGCAGTACTCAGATGAAGATACTGAGGCGAACAGTGTTCAGTGACTTGCCCACAATCACACAGCTAGCAAGTGTCTGAGGCCAGATTTTAACACAGGAAAAGGAGTCTTCTTGACTCCAGGCCTGCCCCTCTGTCCACTGCACCACCTAGCTGCTCTAAAATAGAAACAAGAGACACCAGGCTACACATAAGAATCCCTGAGGACTACATATTGACTTAGTTTCAAAATGTATGTCATCTATGTTTTATTATATTTTCATTTATTGTATTAAGTATCTCCCAATTCCATTTAAACCTGGTTCAAGCATCACTTGGGAGTCTTGCAAGCCAAGTATTTGATATATCTCTTCTACATGATTTCTAATGTCCTTCCTAGTTCTAATCTATAATTATCTTGCTGACCAATGGGAGTCCAGGCCTTGGATCATGAGCAGTGTGTCTATACGTCCTTAATGAAACTGTTTACTGGGATGGAGGGATGCCCTGCCCCTGATTCAGAGCATGGACTAGTATTCCCATTGGCATAAGGTGTAGTGATGAAAAGCTTGGTAGACTACTGAGATATACAGACACACACAGATAGACAGACAGACAGACAGACACACACACACACACACACACACACACACACCTGAAAACAAAAATTCTAACAGAACAACTTGCCATATCTCCCTGGCATCTTTCTGTGAAGATCCTATGTTATAAGCTTCTGTATGGGGCGGGGATTCCTCTCCACTTTGGTCAACGTGTAGTTAGAACATACTAAAGCTCGGAAATTTAGCTGTGACATTAAGAATTTTTATCTTGCATTTTCTTTCAGTAGGTGATAAATGGATTCTTTCTTGGATGCCAGGCTGATTCACAGGTTACTTTTTAAAAATTATGCTTATGTTTACAAATACTCATTATTTCTTCTTCCCCTATAATTCCACAAACGGAGAGATAAAAGACTCATGACAAAGATGCATAGTTGTGCAAAACAGACTCTCATTTTGGCTTTGTCCAACAATATATGTCTCATATTCTCCATTTTAAGTACACCACCTTGGAGCAGGAGGTGGGTTGAATTTCATCTTCAGTCTTCCGGAATCGTATTTGATTGAATTGAACAGAGTTCTAATGTCTTTCAAAATAAATTTTTTCTTCATACTGTGGTCAATGTGTAAATTGTTTTCCTAATTCTGCTCACATATTTATTTCACTCTGCATTAATTCCTAGGATGTCTTCCTGGATTCCTTTGAAACTGGCCATTTCATCATTTTTATGGCAAAATAATATTCCATTATAGTCATTTCCAAATATTTTTGTATATATAGGACCTTTTCCTTTTTCTTTGATCTCTTTGGGATACAGACTTAGTAGTGGTGTTGCTGGGTCAAAGCATATGCACAGTTTTATAGCCCTCTGGGAATAGTTTCAACTTTTCCTCTAGAATGATTGGATCAGTTTGCAACTCCACCAATAGGGCATTAGTTTCCCAATTTTTCCACATCCTCTCCCCTCACCCCCAGCATTTGTTATTTTTCTTTTCTGTCATATTAGCCATCCTTATAGGTATGAGGTGGTACCTCACAGTGGTTTTAATTTGCATTTCCCTAGTCAATAGAGATTTAAGGCATTTTTTTATATGACTATAGGTAACTTTGATTTCTTCTTCTGATAACTGCCTGTTCATATCCTTTGACCATTTATCAACTGGGGAATGACTTGTAGTTTTGTAAATTCAACTCAGTTCTATATATTTGAGAAATGAGGCCTTTATGAGAGACACTTGTAAACTCTCTCCCCCAGTTTTTTTTACTTCCTTCTAATGTTGGCTGCATTGGTTTTGCTTGTGCAAACCCTTTTTACTTTAACAGAATTAAAATTATCCATTTTATAACCCATGATCCTCTCTATCACTTATTTTATCATAAATTCGTTCCTTATCCATAGATCTGAGAGGTACATTTTCCATGTTCCCTAATTTACTTATATATCACCCTTTATGTCTAAATCACATACTCTTTTTGATCTTATCTTGGTATATGGTGTGAGATGTTAGTCTATATCTAATTTCAGTCAAATTGCTTTTCAGTTTTGTCATCAATTTTTGTCAAATGTTGAGTTTTTGCCCCAAAAGTTTGAACATTTGGGTTTATCAAACAGTAGATTGCAACTGTCATTTACCATTGCGTATTGTGTAGCTGGGCAGCTAGGTGGTACAATGGACAGAGTGTTGGTCCTGGAGTCAAGGAAGACCTGAGTTCAAAGCTAGCCTCAGACACTATCTGTGTGACTCTGGGCCACATTTAACCCTGTTTGTGTCAGTTTCCTTATCTGTAAAATGAGCTGGAAAAGGAAATGGCAAACCACTCCAGTATCTTTGCCAAAAAAATCCCAAATGGGATCATGAAGAGTTGTACATGAATGAAATACCTGAACAATAAATAGTGTGACTAACCTATTTTACTGATCCACTACTCTGTTTCTTAGCCAGTACCAGATTGTTTTGATGATTACAGCTTTGTAATATAGTTTGAAATCCAGAACTGCTAAGCCGCCTTCCTTTACTTTTTTTTCATTTATTCCCTTAATATTCTTGACCTTTTGTTCTTCCAGATGAATTTTATTACTACTTTTTTCTAGCTCTATAAAATAATTCTTTGGTAGTTTCACTGGTATGGCAGTGAATAAGTAAATTTACTTAGGTGGAATTGTCATTTTTATCATATTGGTTCAGGCTACCCCTGAGCAATTAATATTTCTCCAATTGTTAGAGCTATATTTGTGTGAGAAGTGTTTTGTAACTATCTTCATATAATCCCTGGATTTGTCTTGACAGGTAGACTCCAATGTATTTTATGTTGTCTGCAGTTAAATGGAAATTCTCTTTCTATCTCTTCCTACTATATTTTGTTGGTAGCATGCAGAAATGCTGAAGATTTCTGCAGGTTTATTTTATTTCCTGAGATTTTGCTGAATTTGTTCATTGTTTCAACTAGTTTTTTATTTGATTCTCTAGGGTTCTTTAAGTATACCATCATATCATGATGTATTAGCTGTGTTTCCTCATTGCTTATTTTTTTTCTTCGATTTATTTTTATTGTCTTACTGCTATAGTTAGCATTTCCAGTACAATCCTAAATAATAGTGGTGATAGTGGACATCCTTTTTTCACATCTAATCTTATTGGAAAGGCTTTAAGTTTATCTTCACTATAGACAATGCTTGCTTTTGGTTTTAGATAGATGCTTAACATTTTAGTAAAGTTTTATTGATTCCTGCTTCCTGTTTTTTTTTAAAATAAGAATGGGTATTTTATTTTGTTCTCTCTCTCTCTGTCTCTCTCTCTCTCTGTCTCTCTCTCTCTCTTCTCTCTCTCTCCTAAAAAGTCTGCTTTGCTTCTGACCATTGCCTCCCTTAATCCACCGTCCTTTCTATCACCCCCCTTTTCTTATCCCTTTCTCCTCCTACTTCCCCATAGGATAAGATAGATTTCTATATCCAACTGAATGTTTATGTTATTCCCTCTTTGAGCCAATTCTGATGACAGTAAAGTTCAAGTGTTACCTGTCACTACTACCCATTTTTCCCTACACTTCAAAAGTTCTTCTTCATGTGCCTCTTTCTTTTTTTTTTTATTAAAGATGTGATTCTTTTTATTTTTTTTTAACATTCATTTTTTTTATTAAATTTTTTTTTGAGTTACATGTTTTCTCCCCGTCTTTCCCCCGCCCACCAC
>CM053583.1:218894906-218909259 GCA_028627135.1 Pseudochirops cupreus
CTTCTCAGCGATACAGTGATCCAAGACAAATCAAAAAAAACTTATGATGGAAAATTATGTCCTTGTCCAGAGAAAGAACTGATGGAGTCTGAATGCAGATACAATCATACCATTTTTACTTTTTTTGTGTGGCTTTTTCCTTTCCTGTTTCTTCTTTTACAACATGATTAATATATAAATATGTTTTACATGATTGCACACATATAACTTGTGTCAAATTATTTGCCATTTTAGGGAGAAGGAGGAGAGGGAGAGAAAAAAATTGGAACTCAAAATTTCATTAAAAATGAATGTTAAAAAATTGTTTTCATGTGTAAGTGAAAAAAATAAAATATTATTTAAAAAACAAAAGTTTGCCACTGAGAGTGAGGCTTGGACTTTCATCCAAAGTATTTCAAGCATTATTCTACAGAGCAGAAAAAGAAAGGTTACGAACAAGACCCAAAAGTGAGCCAGACAAGAGACCCTACAAGTCATCAGATGAAGAGGAAGAGCTTTGCTCTTGGAAAACTGTACTTGTTTGTTTCTCAGTCTGATCTTTCAGCCTGTTCCGCTG
The DNA here is from genome assembly GCA_028627135.1 of Pseudochirops cupreus. Taxonomy (NCBI): domain Eukaryota; kingdom Metazoa; phylum Chordata; class Mammalia; order Diprotodontia; family Pseudocheiridae; genus Pseudochirops; species Pseudochirops cupreus. The sequence goes on from CM053583.1 coordinate 218,895,463, forward strand.
TTCTGGTTGTTTTTTTGACCAGTGCCAAATAGTTTTAATGATTGCTGCTTATGTAGTAAATGAATTTTGTTATTATTTTGTTCAATGTTTTAAAATAACCTGTAGAGATTGATTTTTATAGAACTCAATCTGCAAATTAAGTTAGATTGTTGTTTGCATTATTTTGGCAAAAGTTTTACAATTTACGACTTGAGACTGTTTAGTGGTAGTACTTAACGTCAGTCAGCCCATCACCAAACATTTAATTACCTACTTTGCGCAGCTAGGCCTTATGCAAAGTGCTGAGGATACAAAGATACATTCGTTCCAGCTGGTGGGCAGGGGTGGGGAGTGGGGCGGCTACTAACATGGACGTGTAGGTTGGCTTTCCTAGAGAATAGCTGTCTCAGAATCGAGGTACCCTCTGGTTGCTCAGTCCTAAAAGCATAACTCACAAGCTCCAATTGATGTATTTCTCTTTTAGTAGTCAGTCATAGGTCAAGAGGAAGGAAATAAACATTTATATAATGCTTACAATGTGCTAGGCATGGTGCCAAGTGCTTTACAAATATTCTCTTATTTGATCCTCAGAGCAACCTTGCAAAGTAGGTGCCCATCAGTATCCCCATTTTACACTTGAGGAAATAAGTGACTTGCCTAGGGTCACACAGGTAGTGTCTAAGGCCAGATTTGAACCTAGGTTTTACTGACTCCATGCCCTATGCTTTATCCATTTTACTGAAATAGCATGATGAAATATACAGCAAAACATCCTCACTGCCATCCCTGCTGGGCCTATTCTGTCAGGCACCTTGCTCTAGCGGTTGATCACAGTCCCCAAAACCTTCAGCTCTTCTTATTCTAGAAAGAGTAGGAAATCTCCCAGTACCACTCCCTCAAGTCTTGACTTTGACGTACATCAGCCATCTCCTAAGGAGTAATATCTTCATGTCAGTGAAGTTCTCTCTTTTTAAATCATTTGATAGGAGCATTCAGAGTTACAAAGCAATGTCTTTGGATTCCCCCTCACAGTCTACACATGAGTATATGTTTCATTCGTAAATGGGCTTCTGCTTCAAGGCACCATTGACGATGGGAGCAAGAAGAGAGAAATCTGTCCCTTGCTTAACTCCACAAGAGGGACACTGGCAAGTCCTCAAGAGCTGAGTCTCTTCTTTGACTAACATGACCAGGACTGGTTCCCTTGTTTTTAGAGCCTTAATCTCTTCCAGTTGCCTCTGTTATTGAGTAGATAGAGAAAAGCAATGGAGGCAGTTCATAAGCGACAAAATCATTGTGTCTGAAAACTGCTTCCCTCTGAAATTATCTCTAACTTATCCAGGACATATCTTGTTTGTACCTAGTTGTTTGGAGGTTATTTCTCATTAAAATGCGAGCTTCTGGAGGGCCAGGTCTATTTTTACCTTTCTTTGAATGTCCAGTGTTTACCACAATGCCATGTAGTGTAGGTATAATAATAAATATTCCTTGATATATGCCTTTTTCATATGTAAATGTGATCACTCAAAGATGGAAAGAGATACATCTTTAAATATCATTTTTTCTGTTACTTGCCCCTCATACCCACTCCCTACCCTATTGTTCGATCAAGTTGATTAGAGAACTCAGTTGATCACTTGTAGTAGACCAGACTTTCAAGCTCTTCTATGTGGCAGATATGCAGAAAGAATATAATCTTGTTGGGTGGATGCTTTCACTGGATCTATGAATGACTAAAGAAAGTTTCAAGGTAGTTAATCTGCAAGTCTTGTTTGTGACTCCCTGTTTGTTTGTGCCTCTGGACATGGTCCTAGGATGAAGTCTTAACGTATAATAGCCTTGGGTTAGGGTAAGGAGTGGTCAGTACTAAAGAAGGGTCCTGGCATTTCAATTACCTCAGAGTCTCTGCTATAAGGTATATAAACCCTGTGATTTTCTTGTACTTTGGCTCTGTATGAAATGGTTCTGTAATAAACAGACTATCGAATACATCCCCGTCTCTCTCCTTTATTCAGCTGATTGCTGGGTCATATTACTGTGCTGGTCACAGCAATCAGTGATTCCCACATCAAGGCTTCCACCAACATCTGTTCCCATTCCCTATAAATATTTGGTAGTAGAGGGAGTTACCCTTCTCAACCTCAACTACTAAATTCACACAAAACAAAAAATAGAGAACACAGGTAATAAGGTGTTAATATCAAATTATTTCTTTATAAGAACATTCCTTTCTTTGTGGGCATGAAAGGAAAAACTGCAATTGATGGAGCAAACAAATTATCTTTGCCCCTGGGGCTTTAAATAGGTAAGCCTTGAAGAGAGGAAAGTGCACCAGACTTGGAGAAGTTACTGCCAGATTTGAAAGTCAACTCACTGGTTCAGAGTAAGCCTAAGAGACCCTACTGGTTAAATTTGCTTAACCTGGGGAGAGGGTGGTCTCTAGAGGTAATTTCCATCTCTTTAGGGCTAATCCCATCTCCTCAGGGCTAATTGGGTCTCTTTAGGGCTCATAGTAAAGGCTTGATGCCCTCAGTATGCTAATAAACTCCTTTTGTCTTATATCCTGAGTTTATTTTAATTAATCAGGGTGAGGCAGAATTTACATTTCTTTTAACTACTCCTTCTAAGTTAACGGGAAGGGACCTAGGAGCAGATTTACATTCCCCAAAGGAGACAATACAACAATTCAGGCTAAAGAATTTAAGGAGTATAAATTCATGTGTACCTATGGTAGAATTGAGACCAAAGAGAAGCAAGGTAAGGAGGTGGACTTCCTCTTTCTTCTCTCCTCTCAACCCAGTCATCAGAGCTACTGCACCAGGAGGAAACAATATAGCCAGTCAGGAGCAATGACTCATGCCAGAGGACAGATACATATGTGGAGAGACAGTCATTGGCCGGGGGAAGCCACCTCAAGGAGTGTGACCCTTTTTGTCAGGTGTAAATAATCACACAGAAAATTCAACAGTTGACTCTTAAAGACCAATATGAGCTTCTTCCAAGCATTCTCCTACCTCTAGAACCCAGCAGTAGATACTTTCTGGGAACCCAACCCTTGAGTGTAGGTTGAGTGAGTAATCCTGTGGGAGTGCTATGGATAGAAGATAATTTTGGAGAAAATGCACCAGAAGCAGGGGAGGAAATGGAGAGGAGGCATCTCAGAAAAGAATTCATAAAGCTGAACCTTAAAGAATAGGAGGGATTCTAAGGGATAAAAGTAAGACTAATTTGGTTGAACCATAATGTGCATGAATATAGAAGTAGTATGTAATAAGGTTGGAAAGAGAGGTCAGGGCCAGATTGTGAAAGACTTTAAAAGCCAAACAGGAATTTAGATTTTATTCCAGAGGTAACAGGAACTTGCATTTAATGAATAAGGGAATGAGATGAGTCTTGGGTGTTTCTTGGTATGTTTTTTAATGCATTTTGTAGTTACTCTGAGCAATTCTTCCATCATCTATTTTTTGTTAGTACCACTGCTGATTTTTGTGGATTTATTTCACATCCTGCAATTTTCTCTTTATCAAGAACACCATTAAAGAATTTCCCTACTTCACCTTAGAAAGTGAGAAGTGATGTGGGATAGGTTTTGGGGGGATTTCTAATGAGAAATCCTTTCTAGGTTCGCGTCTGAAAAGAATTACAGGCTCAGCTGTCTTTTGGCAGATTTACAAAAGTTTACTGATTGACAGGACAAAAGGGGTAGGGTGAGGAAACCCGGCTAGGAAAAGCTCGCAAGGGGCAAGGAGGGGAGTCAGAGAAAGTCTGGAAGTGTGACGCTCTGCAGCGGGCAGATGGCCTACCAGAATGCCTACCTGACCTGCCAGAAAAAGCTGGAGAAGGCTACCTACTACAAAGGGCCATCTGCGGAAGTTCTGAGGGCCAGAGAGGCATTTTTAAAGATACAAAGCTGTCAATCATAAGTTCATTAAGCTAATGAGGTGTACAAAGGTGGAGTTAGGGAGGAGCCTGGGAGTGGCCAATGCTTAAAGGGACATGCACCCTTGACATCAACTGTGTATGTGTTTTACCCATAATACACTGGGACAAACAGCAGGAGGGAAGGGGCAGGGGGTGTGGTTTGAGCCCTGAAACGTCATAAGGCCGACCAGCGGTCAGAGATGTTCCCATCCTGATTTGCAAGTGGATGGGTTTGGTTTGTTAGGACAAAAGGAGGTAAGACCTTGAATGAAGAGTTAATGGTTTGAGAGGAAATAGCTCTAGGCTGGGGCAGGGAAAGACAAGAACGGCTGGGGGAAGGGAAGAAACAGTTAAGAAATGTAGCTTTTACAGCTTAACACAAAACTGAATTAATAAAATCATAAAGTTGCCCCAAAATATATTACATAGGCCATTCAGCACCTCTTCATTAAGTAAAGCTAGTTCACAGCAAAGAGGAAACTAAGGAAACAGGATTGATGCAGCGGCCACACAAAGTTAGAAAATAAGGAAGGGCCAGCCAAGGGAAGTAGAACCTGCTTAATACAGCAAGAAGCAGTAACTTGTATTGCAGGCTTCTATTGCTGTTTTTAGTAGGCATCATCTTGTGAGGAAGTGTTTCCTTTTAACTGTTATTACTTTTTTGTTTTGCTACATTTATTGTTTTAAATGGTAAGGATGGAAGCTAGATTAAAACTCAACTCCTCCCTCTACTATCTTGCTTGAAGTTTAGTGCTACTTCTTTTTGCCAACAAGATTTAACAAATGATATGGAAATCAGTAATAACATTCCTAATTGCATAAATATGATCATTGAATCGTCCTTTGCAACTTTTGGTTATATATTATAATTCATCTATGAAATTTTTTTGTAGGTTGTACAATGAGATATTAAGCTAAAATTAGAATTTAAAATTCTATATCACTCATATTTAAAATTCTGTTGTGCTTTAAATTTGAGGTAGAATGTTTAACCTCTAGAGAAGAAATTACTTTACAGGCATTTCCCCAATTTACAAACAAGATTAGTTCCAAAAATTCACTTATAAGGCATCTGTTAACCCATAACACATTTTCCTTAGAAAAGTCTTATAAATTGTAGTCAGGTTCCTAGACTAGCCCACAAAATCCTGTTATAAACAATAATATAGCTATTACATTTACTAAAAGTACTGGCCATATTTCTGGGTCTGAGAACAGAGAAACCATGTTGCAGAGGAAAGAGAAAGAAGAGATTTTCCCTTCCCCTTTCTTGGAGACACAAGGCCAGCCTTAAGATGAAAATTTCAAACGGTTTGTCTTTAGTCACCCCCACTTCCTCCATTGCATATAAATATAGGGTGAGGGAAGTCAAAAAGCCAGAAAGAGAGACAGAGAGAGGGAGAGAGAGTATGGATTGGTTGAAGGAACTGGAATTAGGAATATTTAACATAAGAAGAGATTTGGGAGAGAAACGATAAAATCATTCAAATACTACATGGCACTAACCCATGAGAGGAATTAAATTTTTTCAGTTTGTCCCCAGAGGGCAGAACCAAGAGCAGACATTGAAAAAAAGTGGTGGTTTAAGTTTGATATAAAGAAAAAATTCCTAATAATTTGAACTGTCTAATAATGAAGCTTTGGGAGGGTGTGATTTCACCCCTGGAGATCTTCAAGTACAGGCTAGCTGATGGAAATTAGGCATATTATAGAAGGAATTCTTGTGCAGGTATGGGTTAGAAAATCTGTGAAACTTCTAGCCTTCCAATTCTTATGTTTTGAGATTCTGTAATTCCTACATACAAGATCCTGTTCTAGAGGCTGGAGGATATGAAGATGAATAAGACATAGTTAAAAAAAAAAGTTTTAAAAAGACATGGTACCTTTTTAAAAAAGTTTACAAACTAATAGAAGAGGTAGTACTGCTACAGAAATCACAATAATATGAAATAGAATATTCATTCTGAGATGAGGCTATGAGATAAGGAAGACTTCAGTAGGCAAAAATTGTGGTAGACAGTAGTAATAAATGAATATATTCCTGACATTTAGATGGCAAGCACATAGTCAAAAAAAATTTGACTGAAATTAGTGAAGATGGGTAAATCACAGAAGAAAAAATGAATAAATATGATCTGCCACTGTCATTATCAAAGGGTTTAAACACAAAGAACAGGTTATTTTGTCCAACAGTTCAAGACTTATGATGTCACTAGAAATAAACTTGGTTGTTATGCTAGGCAAGATTTCACCTTACTAACTTGAAGTCATCCTCAAAAATGGGACAAGAATGTTAACAAAACAGAATGATGTGGAGTAATTGATTTATATATATAAATAATGAACAGACCTTCCCCCTTTACCCTTATCTTCATAAAAAGAAAAGTCCTTCCCTTCTAACAAACAAGTTATTGAAACAAAACAAATACACATTTGACTGTGTCTGAAAATACATATCTCATTCTGGCAGAGTCCTGCCTCTCCACCATCAGTGCTCTGCAGTGTAATTGATCATTACTTTTCTCAAAGTTAATGTCCTTTACAGTTTTGTAGTTACAAATTATTAATCTGTTTATGCTCGTTTCCTTCTGCATCAGTTTATGCAAGCCCTCTCAGGTTTCTCTAACTATCTCCTCTGTCATTTCTAATCATTCCACTAGTATCAAGTGCCTATTATGTTAGCAAACAATGTATTAGACTCAGTCAGTACAAGCACAAAGAATGAAACGATCTCTACTGGCAATGTGCTTATTACATTCTAATGTGAGAGGCAAGTATGTATAAAAGTATATACAGCATAAATATAAAGTTAATAAGTACAAATATATACGAAGCAGTTATTCCATAATTTGTTCAGCCATTCCCCAATTAATAGGCACTCTCTTTGTCTCCTGTTCCTCACCACACAAAAATTGCTGCTGTATTTTTGTGCACACAGGTCATTTCTTTCTTTCTTTGATCTCTCTGAGGTATGAGCAATCTCACTATTCATAAATTTGGATATATTGTCTCATTAATGTCATTCTCTCTGATGAAATTATTGATTGTTTCTATGATTTATTGTTTAACCCACCCATTCTTTAGGATTAGATTAGTTTCCAATTAATTTTTAATATGTCTTTCCATGGCTCTTTATTAGATGTAATTTTTATGACATCATGACCTGAAAATGATGCATTTAATATTTCTGCCTTTCTGCATTTGATTGTGAGGTTTTTACATCCTAATACATGATCAATTTTTGTGTAGGTGCCAACATACCACTGAAAAAAGGGTATATTCCTTTTTATCTCTATTTAGTTTTCTTCAGAGGTCTATCATTTCTAACTTTTCTAAAATTCTATTCACCTCCTTAACTTCTTATTTATTTTGTGGTTAGATTTATCTAGTTCTGAAAGGGGAAGGTTGAGATCCCCAACTAGTATAGTTTTACTGTCTATTTTTTCCTATAACTCATTTAACTTCTTTAAAAATTTGGTTGCTATACCATTTGGTGCATATATGTTTAGTATTGATATTACTTCATTGATTATGGTACCTTTTAGCAACATGTAATTTCCTTCCTTGTCTTTTAATTAGATTTATTTTTGCTTTTGCTTTGTCTAAGATTATGATTGCTACTCCTGTTTCTTTGGGGTTTTTTTTTTTACTTTAGCTAATGCATAATATTTTCTGCTCTAGCCTTTTACCTTTATTCTTTGTGTGTTTCTCTGTTTCAAATGTGTTTCTTATAAACAATATACTGTAGTATTCTGGTTTTTAATCCACTCTGCTACCTGCTTCCATTTTGGGGGTGAGTTCTTCCCATTTACATTCACAGTTATTATTAGTAACAGTGTATTTCCCTCCAACCTATTTCCCCCCATTTGTACTTTTCTCTCTCTCTCTCTTCATCTTATCCCTTCTCACCAGTGTTCAAAATCTTTTTAATTCTCTGCAAAAGTAGACAGAAGTCTGCTTCTTAGGCAGAGGGACACATGACTCCTCACTGACTGGGTAAATGCCAAGTTCAATTTTGAATAACATGCAGAAAGGCTATTCCTCTGCAAACCCATTCCAGACTTTGGCAGAAGCAGGGCTACATAGTGATACTGAGGATTTTAATACTGAAACACTAAGCAACTGATGCTGTAAAAGTGATATAAATATTAGTAGTTAATAATTATTTAGTTTCTTTTATTAATAGGAGACTGAGAATCATTTCTGTTTCACTGGAATTTGGAAGCTGTTTGAATTGTCAGAAACCTACTATTTGGACTGTGCATATTTGGACAAAATACTTTTAGAAGTTAAATATGGACTCAAAACCAAACTAATCAGAATTAGAACATACATGCAATGACATCAGCATAATCTCATAAATGCAAATAAGGAAAGATTTGGAAGGGGACAATGGGCAAAAAAAAAGTCATATGGGCTTTATGACTGAGTGTATGACTTTTATTCACATATTATTAGAACTAGAAGAGACATGAGTGCTAATCCTGAACAAGTTAGGCATCAAGCCACATCAAGCCACTGCCTTATTTTACAGATGAAGAAATTGAGAAGAAGTGACTCACCAATGGATGCATAATTAGTTAATTGTCCTACTTTGTTGCATTAATGTGTATTTTAAAAAATCAGTGAGTTTATAATAAACATTTTTAAGTAAATAAATGAAATTATATAAATACACACTTTGAAAAGTCATGGGAATGGTAACTCTAATTTTAAAATTGTGTATGATTTTGATTACAGATTTTTCCCAATGGTATTATCTCTGAAAAGGAGAGATAGACAGAGAGAGAGAGAGAGAGAGAGAGAGAGAGAGAGAGAGAGAGAGAGAATGCATTTTTAAGTGTTTACTGTGTGTTGAGCACTGTGCTAAGCTCTTTAAGATCTGAGTATACAAATGCAAACAAGCAGGACAGTCTTTGCTCATAAGGACCTTATATTCTAATTGGGAAAGACCATGTTTAACAGGCAGTACAAGTTGAGGAAATGGCATTGATAGAAATGGAAAGGAAGCTGGGTGGAGAGCTAGTTCTGAGTAAGAGGCAAAAGTTCACCTATCTGAGCCCAGGGCTGGGTAAGCAATTTTTAGGTCACCTTTTCTTTTTTTTTCTTTGTTTTTTGGAGGGGGAAGGCAGGGAAATTGGGGTTAAGTGACTTGCCCAAGGGCACATGGCTAGTAAGGTCGGATTGGAACTCAAGTCCTCCTGACTCCAGGGCTGGTACTCTATTCACTGCACCACCTAGCCACTCCAAGGGCACCTTTTCTAGCACCTAACTCACACCAGGAGGTGAGCAATGTGACCCTTAAAAGGCTGCCAAATCCTACTGCTGCTTCCAGTGAGAAATGACCCTATGCCCTGAGCTGCCTGTGTGCAGGATTGTGACATGGTCTAATAATTAACACCAAGAAAACACAGGTGCTCCATCAGCCACCACCACACCATCCATATGTGGAACCATCGGATACAGCAAATGGAGAAATTTTGAATGCTGTGGATAACTTCACTTTCCTTGGTAGTATACTTTCCAGGGATTGATAATGAGGTTGATGCACACATTGCCATAACTAGCTCAGTGTTTGGGAGGCTTCGAAGGAAAGTGTGGGAGAGAAGAGGTATTAGACTGACTATCAAACTGAAGGTCTACAGAGCTGTTGTGCTCACCTCATGGTGGTATGCCTGTGAAACTTGGACAGTATCCCAGCACCATGGCAGGAAACTGAATTGCTTCCATTTGAATTGTCTTAGGAAGATTCTGAAGATCACCTGGCTGGATAAGGTACAAGACACTGAGGTCCTTACTTGAACTGAACTGCCAAGGATTCAAACTCTGCTTTAGAGAGTGTGACTCCAATGGGCTGGCCATGTTGTTCAAATGCAAAATGTGTGCTTGCCAAAAAGACTACTTTATGGAGAACCCACATAGAGCAAGTGTTCACATGATGGTCAGAAGAAATGATACAGGGACACTCTGAAGGTCTCTCTGAAGAATTTTGGAATTGATTGTGTGACATGGGAGACATTGGCACAGGAGTGCCCAGCATGGCATGCTCACATCAGAGAAAGTGCTGTGCTCTATGAGCAAAGCAGAATTGAAACAGTTCAAAGAAAATGCAGGATGAGCAAATGCAGAGAATGCACCCCGAATGTTCACAGGGACTATTCATGCCCAACCTGTGGCAGAGCATTCCAAGCTCACATAGGTCTGATCAGCCACAGTTGGGCACACTGAAATTTGAGTCCAGCATAGTGGTGTCCTTTTGCTCCTCTTTGAGAATAAAGGACAACAACCAACCAACCATCACAGCCCAGTTTCCCAGTGGCAGAGTTCAAGATTCTAGAATGGGGATATGGAAATCATGCCCAACAGCAGGTAGCATGAAGTGGATACGGCCAGAAAGAGAATGAAGAAATAGCTTTGGAGTCATAAAAACTTGACTTCAAGTTCTGCCTCAGAAACATACTGACTTTGTACCTCTAGGCAAGTCACTTAACCTCTGTGAGCTCCAGGCAACTCTCTCAGACTTTTTATAAATTGTAGAATAGTTGTTAATCTGTATTACTAGATGCAATTTCCTCAGGGGGAATTCCCTACAACTCATTCACTGGTTGGGTTAGGGAAAGTATTATTTGTTACTTTCATATGCATTTATCATTTAAATATAGCATAAGTTGTCTTAAAGTAGTCTTTTATTTAAGGGGGGAAATCTACATTAAGAGATGTATTGAAAAGGGATATTTTGTTATAAAAACTAGTTTAACTGAATAAATTAGGAAGTTTTTATGCTACCCAATTAAAATTAGGATTGAACTACTAGCATTCAACTAACATTGAAACTACTAAGTACCTTGAAAGTAACAGAATGTATATAACAATAGTAAAAAGTAATATAACTGGTGGTTTTTATTTTCCCCTTTTTCCCACCAAAGTCCATCAACAAGTTAGGCATCAAGCCACAACTTCCCTTTGTTTTCTCCAACTTTCTTTCTAGCAGCTTCTGCATTCAGTCATGGAATCAAAGAGTCAGACTGAACTAACCTTATGAGTGCAGTGTAATATTGTAATGCAACTATTTAAAGAACTGAAATCCTTGTTCCTTAAAGAATGATACCTGGTAGCTTAGAACTACCTAAAAAACACAGTTTCTAAACCTATTTTGTTTTCCATTTTTAATCCATCACGAAATACATGCATTTAAGAAGAAAACAGGAATTAAAATTAGACTTAAAGGCACATGATTATTTGATTTGTCAGGGTTTGTTTTCTTATTCACAAAATACATCAGTTGGCCTACATGCTTCTTTCCAGCTATGACACTTTATGATTCTCCCAGTCATTCAATGAATATTTGTGAAGTGCCCACTATGTGCTCAGTGTTAGAAACAAAAAAAAGACAAAAAGCCAGTCCTTGCCCTCAAGGAGCTCATAATCCTAAGGAAATGTTGTGACAGATAACGGGATTCTATGACAGATGAACCAACTGAAATTAATTTTACTTAGATTTATATAAAAAAAGAGAAAAATAGGTATACACACACTCCTCCCAAAGGAGTCTCATGGCATGAGTCCAAGAAAAAATAGGCACATCTGTTCTTTCCGAAATTTTTGCTTCAGTACCCCAGAGTTTGTTTATTTCATAGCCTTCAGGCATTAAAGAACTTATAAATACAACAGGGCACTGGCCAATAAGGATGTGGTCTGGGGAGTATGAGCAGGGGGACTCGTGAATGTTTGGTGAATCTTCTGGAATTATTTAAAAATGTGGAATGGACGAGCCCGACCCTCCACTCAGGGTATAACCAAGTCCTCTTTGGATGTTTCCTCTACATGTACTGTGGTATAGAAAAAGAGTTTTGTCTGTTTGCTGAGCCAGAACTGAATGTGCATATAAAAGACATTAACTGGCCAATTCCAAGAGTCTTTATCCTGGTGGTGATTAGAGGCAAGGACTTCAGTAAACTCTTCTAGAGGAGACCCTGGCACACGTGTGTAGTTTCCCTCCTCCGAAGGAATAAAGCAAGCTTTTTGCTTATAACCTCTTTGAGCTCTTCGGTATTATTTTATTTCATTTTTCAGAGTTGACAGTTAATATAAAGTTTTTGCTATAACCTCTATGGCTCTTTGGTCAGAGTTGACAATTGGTGTAATCACCTCTGTGGTTTATTTAATTTTCAGAGTTAGCAGTTGGTGTACAACCTCTGTGAGCTCTTTGGTATTTTCAGAGTTAAGAGTTGTTGCATATACTCTATGGCTCTTTCATCATTTATTTTCAGAGTTTGACAGTAGAAAGAGGTAGCACCAGTGCCCTCTTTTCCCCTCCCTACCATGAGTATAGACATGGCATGATTGATTTTTCTATCCCTCTTGTATTTCATTCTTTCCTCTTAGGTGGAGTGTTGGAGATGGAACAGACTAGGCAATGACCTTATGAGCCTTGAAAGATTGAAAAAGTCGCCAAAAGTCCAAGAACTGGAGTTTGTACCAGTTTGCTAATAGTCAGTTCCAGTGGTTGGGGACATGTGGTGGGGGAAGATGGCAGTGTACCAGGACCTTTAATAGCTTAGATTCTTTATAACAGATTAATAAAATTTTAAAATACACTAGTTGAAAAAGAAATCATGAGAATCACCTGTAGGTTCCTCCACCTAGCCATAGGATGAACAGAATGACTAATGTAATCCTGCAGAAACCCTGAATTATTAAAGGCAGAGTAGGCAGAAAGTACAGCACAAAGCAGCTCCAGAGCAGTAAGAGAGTAGAGACCAGCACAGCCCAAAACCCAACAGGACCTAGAGGTTAGTGACTCTGAGCCTCTAGTCAGGAGAAAGGCCTTTGATAAAGACCAACCCAAGGAAATCTGAAAGTCAGTGAAAGAAACCTAGTCTGGGGGCAACTCAGGAACCCTGTGGCAAGAAGGAGGGGTCTAGTTATGGCCACCACATTTCGGCCGAGTCAGAGCTTGCTCATACCATTCAGGAGTGGAGGAAAGGTATTTGATCCAAGCACAGGCCTCCTAACATAGACACCAAGGCTGCTGAGATAAGAAAACCAAGGAAAAGACTGAATATTATGAATACCTTGGATTGACAAATGGCCAGGCGGTAATCCCAAGGAAGAGAGACATCCCACAACAATAAATCCTCAAAAAAAAAAAAATGAATGTCCCTAAAAATTAGAATGGGCAAGATAGAAAAAAGACCTATCGAAACAAAAAACAATTTCTAAATCAAAACATTGAAAAAAAACACAGAAGAAAATCTAAGAAATGTAATATAAAAGACAACTGATCTGGAAAACACATTGTGTGGAGTACGGGGACCCCAAAAATCCCCTACCCAAGAAAAATCAAAAGTCAGAGGTATCTTGAGGAAGGAACAGGATGTTTTATTTATGTTGGGGCAAAAAGACCTCACAAAAAGTAGAAAAGTAGAACTAAACACATTTTTTGCTGATCTCATTGCGCTAAAATTACATATAGTAATAGGTCTTTGAAAAATTATTTTAAAATATTTAGAGATTAAATTCAAAATTCTAAGAAGCATGGGTCAGAGAGCAAACTATTTAAAAAAATAGAAGCTTTCAATAAGGAAAATGACAATGAGACAAAATACCAAAACACATGGGATGCAACTAAAGCAATTCTAAGAGGAAAATTCCTATCTTTAAAAGGTTTCATTAACAAAAGAAAGATAAATGAATCAGGCATGCAACTAGAAAACAAACACCTCAAACAGCAACAAATCAGAAACCTCCAACTAAGCAACAAAGTAGAAATTTTGAAAATGAAAGATGAGATTAATAAAATTAAAAGCAAAAAAAAATTAGAAACCAGGAGCTATTTTAGCTCCCAGTATTATTAGGATAGAATAAAGATACACTGTAAAATAAATGATTAAAAAA